>OY757318.1:75790926-76501941 GCA_963583905.1 Stenurella melanura
CAGTGATTAATATCGATTTATTTTAAACTAGCACCTCTTCAAGGTAAGTAAAAGAGCAATACATATTTCATTTATTCCACAGACGCGCAAACGGGGATAAAAGAGGTAAATATTATTATGGATTAAATTTTAAAAAAATATCACACCATCTCATGGGGTATTTTTTCAAATCCTACAAAGCCTTGTAGATTGTTCAAGGGGTCCCTCGGCTCTTTCAGCCCTTCCTGACATCGACCTAAAAGATCTTATATGAATATAAATAGTGTAGTTATAGCTTGTATATGAATGGCATAGGTAATAGCAGTTCCTACACACAATCAACATAAACACATCACATAGGTGCCCATTGTCTTATTTATGCTTAAAGTTAAATACAGTACTCCTCATACGAATAAAAAGCATTTTCCATCAAAAATTCTTTGGCTTTATTTTTAAATTGTTTTGGTGGTAAATTTTTATAGTAACTTGGGAGCAAGTTAACTTAACACGTTAAGCGCCATGAGGTATAATGCACATGCCGCACCTATTTTAGATCCCGAGGCTTCGTAACATATATGTTGTGCCTCGCTGCAGTCGGTTCAATTTGACGTCGTGGCACAGTGAGTATGCCTCGCCCTACGTGTTTCTTTATGGGAACTAAAAGAGCGTGGACTAGGGAGACAACATATAGTTTTGGTCCATAAGATTTTTAAGATTTTCTGTATTTTTATGATATTTGAAGGTGAGACACAGCGCATATGTCTCAGTTTACTTGGTTAGTTGTGTGGGCTCATACAATTTTACATTTTCTTTTTTTCTTTATTTTTGGATATTGGCCTAAAAATGTAATAATTACTTAAGTGTTTTTTTTCTAAACATTTATTAGAAATAATTCACAAATTTGTGTTACAAAAAATACGAAAATAATAATGCACACTTCTCGAAAATGCTACTAATAATAAAAGCATAAATAGAAAAATTCCTTTTTTACGTTTGTATAAAATTATGGTCAACAAAAAAACATTCGACACAGTAAAATTCTTTACAGCCGATACATTGATATTTTGTACGTGAGGCCTTATTCAACGCTACTTTTCGTCCTTGCTCAGCTTTCATATTGCGGTAACACACAACACAGCGCAAACGTGAAGCCTGCTCCTGCAAAACATGATCATTTTCTGGCGTGTTTTGTTCGTCTTCAGTGGTTTCTGTAGTTTCAGAAATTCCCAACAAAGATAGACATAATTTTTCTCGAAACTCGATTATGGAGATTTTTTCTTGTGTAACCTCTTTGAATACTAAGTGGGCATTGACTACGGTAGAGCCTAATAATATCTCAACGGCAAGTTTTCTGTACCACTTAGTACCTCGGCGTAAACAATGCGAGTAAGCTTTGATCTGATCTGCCAAATCAATGTATGACTTTGCTTGATTATATTCCAAAATTACTTCAGGTTTCTGAATTTCGACACCTTGTTGCTGAACTGTCTTCATATTGTCCTTATGGAGGGTGCTTAGAACAAGTACGTCCCTTTTATCATGCCACTTACAAACTATAATACCTGTGTCACTTTCTTTTGCATATATTTCTTTAGACTTAATAAAGTCTTACAGGCCACGCGACACAGAACGCATACCACACAAAAAAAGGGCTGTAATTTAAAAATAAAAAAAGATTTTTGAGTATAAATTGTATTTATGTCAATTTCACGAAAAGGTGAAGCCAAAATGACCAAAAAAAATATTTGGCCCAGTGGACCCAATTTTTGGATCATATGGTGGCGCTTAACGTGTTAACTGCAATATAATTTGGACTTTTTTTACTTTTGCTAAGTCTACACATGATCTTGGTAGTAGCTTGGTATTATTTCTTGTATTATAATGGTGTATGTCACAGTGTTTGTTAAACTTAAAGGTATTATTTTTTACATACAGAAGGCATTCCAAGATAAATAAACAGGGAAAAGTCGATATCTTGTTTTTAATAAAGGAATTATGACACTCATGTCTGTATAGTTTATATTGTCTACAATTCGCATTGCTCTTCTTTGTAAACTAAATATTCTGGACCAGGATGCTGAATACCCCCAGGCTAGTAGTACATATGTCATGACAGATTGTCAGAAACTATAATATGCTATTTTCAATACTGATGGAGAAACAGATTCACCGAGTCGGCGTAGGAGATATATATATTTCTACTTAACTTATTTGCTACATTTGAACCATGTTTGTCTCATTTAAAGGCTGGATCCAGAGTTTAGGCTAGTGCGGACCAGCATCTTGCATTCGTAAAGAATTTGTTCCGCTGTTAATATCACAGTATCATAGTATCTGCACGTATCGTCATCTGCCTTACCTATATTCTTAAGATGATATCTCAAAGGGCTTGTTAAAAGGCCTGTCATAATCTTTAAATCGGACTTTTCGAGTTCTATAAGCCTTGTGGCATTCTTTATCGAATAAGTTATGAACTTTCTCACTTGGAATATTCCTGGCCTGGAATCCTGGAGTCCTCCAGTAGGAAGGACTCTTTTTGTTCCTTAAGCTTCCATTACTGTCAAATTAAAAAAAAAATTACGATATCAAAGGTGATTTAAACAAGTAAACTGAATAGGGTCCATACAAATGGATTTTTTAAAGCATTTTTCGTAAGTGCAATAGTATTTTTGATTATTATTTCTTTGTAGCAAAAAAATGTGAAACAACTACTTTGCTTCTGACTGCACCTCGATCCGAGTTAAAGGCCGTTCACTCTTGACAAGACGTCATATTTACCTATTTTAAAGCTCTTATTTAACTTGCTTTGTATGTTAGTATGATTGGGTCAAATCTTTCAATCAGAATTTCTATTGGTAGTATACTCGTGTATAAGTCTGGTGACAATGCAATATAGTATACCTATCTATATTATCGTCCTAAATCCAATATGACACATTGGTATGGCGGATCACCTTTTTCAACTCCCTTAATATGGGTATATCAAATGAAAGTGTTTGACGAGTAAAATACGATAAACAATATGACGTTATTCCAAATCCAATATGGCGGACGTGCAGTCAAAATTTCGACTAGTTCTAAATAAGCTAGACCTTTGAAATTTTGCACACGTGTGTGTCCGGTGACAATGCAATATGGTATATTTAATATCATTCCAAATCCAAAATGGCCGGTCATATAACACTATTGCATAGTTACTTTGCTCAATTGTCTGCCCCCAAAGCTTTTGGTTTCCAGATGTAAGAATTAAAAAAAATGCTTTTTACCTTTTAGTACATTTTTTTAATAAAAGCTTTTTTTTAAATATTTTTTTATAACTCTAAAACTACTTAAGATATTTTACCAAAATTTGGGATGAAGGTGTTTTAAAGAATGCCTTATAAGATAGTGGTAATATTTTTTTTAATAAAAATCTCCCTAATATTATTTGCCTTAAAATGGACCCTATTTTCACCCCCATAAACCGCACCTCTATGGAACAGATTATCTACCTGTGTTTTTAGTTACTTTAAAGAAGTGTACAACTTATCCAAGTTTAAAATCAATTGATTTACTAATAACTGAGTTACGAAGGTGTTACCATTACCGGTGGGACTCACTGTATATAAACTGGTTCTACACTAGGGTGGTCCTTAAAAACTAACTTTTGAAATTTACCCGGGGCACCCTCTTATTATACTCTTCGCATATACAAAACGCAGAGTATAATAAGATCGGCACATTTCTAAAACCGGTAATATTGCTCGTAGAGAACAAATTTTCATATCACTGTGTCTGTCTGTCGTCCGTCACGTTTCTTGTAAGCACGATAACTTAAGAACAAAAAGTCGGATGTATTGAAATTTGGATAGTAAGTTAGTGTTAGCTAGAGGAAGAACCCTACTGTTTTTGAGCAAAATCGATCCCATAAATAAAAGTTATAAATTTTTTTAAATGAATAAAAAAATGTCTAAAACTAATATTATTTACAAAAAAAACTGCGAAGAGTATCCTATAGAATGTGCAACAATTATATAAAAAGTGCAGTAAATCTGCGAGTATAACGATTAGCTTGTTTTGTTCTATGATATAAAAAAAGACTTAAAACCATAAAAAACTCAGCTTTTTAAATAATGTTTTAGGGGTCGCTACCAAGTCTTGAATTTCCAAGATAAGCGAGGATTTTTGCAAAATTTCTATCAAAAGTTGCCAACATCAAAATGACATTGATCATCTATGAAATTCGTAAAATAGGACAGTGCATTATCCCCCACTCATCTCAACCAATCATAGAGTAGAATAAAATAGTTTATTGGCCCAAACTAACATACACAGTACAAAGGGCAGGTCACAATATTCAACATTACTAGTACATAGATAAAAGCTCAGTTTATAAAATAGTGATCACAAAAACAAAACAAAAACAGTTAAAATATTAAGGCAAGATTGTTTTAGTTCTAAAATACATAAGATTATATATGGGACAACAAACACATAATACATAATTTCTTTTTCCTTTCTTCCTAGCACATTTTTACTCATTTAAGAATTAAACTTGTTTACAAATCATCCAATGTGTAGAAACATTCATCAATCAAAAAGTTTTTTATTTCTGATTTAAACTTTGTGTAAGATGCAATTGATTTTAGATGTTCAGGGAAGTTATTATACAGAAATACACTACCGTAATGTGGCTATTTTCTGAATGTAGTTGTTTTATATTTATTAAGCAATAGCATAACTCACTGAATAGGGACATCTCACCCAGCATTCATGTAAAGAGAAGAGTGTTTCATGTCCAGAAGCGCACTTCGCAGTGCCATGCAGAGCCTGACTTGAGAGCTCAGTTTCCTGTCAGCTACTCTACTGTAAGAAGTGTTTGTGTAGCTGTGTTTCTTAAAACTATGGTCTTTTCTAAATTATTATAACTGAAAATATATTTAGTTTTCTGCAGTAACGTATTATTGCAGCTTACAATAATTTGTTAAAGTGGCTTTAATTCATTACTTTAAACTTTGTTTAGTGCACTAAAGTGAACCGAGCATTTGATTATTTATTAATCCAAGAGAGGCCGTATATTTTAGGACAAAAGTGCATTGACTGTTTTGTCAAGTAGGCAGGTTTGGAATTATTTAATACCGTTTGGACTTGAAGACGTTTGAGTATGCCAGTATGACAACTAGTAGTAAGGGACTCATTGTGACGAGAACATCTACATATATTTGGCTTATTGGTCAAATGTCACCATCATTGAACCACACAAAGTTGCCATCAAAAAAAGTAGTTCTTAGCGTTTTCTTCCATTACAAAAACGAATTAAACTTAAACATAAGAGACTCAGCTCACTGTGCTGTTAGTGATGTACTTCTCATTTGGGAAAAGGCTAACATTCCTACTAGATTAAAAAGAACATGTAATTTACAAAATTGAAGGTCTGTTTAAGGAATGGCAACTTTGTGTGGTTCAGTGATGTCGACATTTGACTAACAAACCAAATAAACGTAGATGCTCTCGTCACAATGCAATGGTTACCTTACTACTAGTTGCCATACTGGCATACTCAAACGTCTTAAAGTCCAAACAGTATTAAATACTTCCAAAATTGCCTACTTGACAAAACAGTCAATGCACTTTTGTCAGTTTTGTCCTAAAGTATACTAATAATCAAACGTTGAGCCCACTTTGGTGCACTAAACAAAGTTTAAAGTAATGAAATAAAGCCAGTTTAACAAATTATTGTAAGCTGCAATAATATGTTATTGCAGACAACTATATATATTTTCAGTTAGAATTATTTAGAAAAAAACATAGTTTTAAGAAACACAGCTACACAAATACTCCTTACAGTATTGTAGCTGGCAGGAAACTGAGCGCTCAAGTAAGGCTCTGCATGGCACTGCCAAGCACGCAAACATGAAGGCTGGGGTGTGGCTGTCCCTATTCAGTGAGTTATGATTGGTTGAGATGAAAGTGGGGGACAATGTACTGTTCTAATAATAATAATAATAAAAGTTCTTTATTGAATATATAAAAGAGAAATTACGTATTCAAACGGCTATCGACCGGGGTCCTTATCAGTCTGTATTTCCTGCTTTTTTTATTGATATTACAGTATTCTTTGTATTGTTTTAAGATGAATACAATTTATTTTGTTGTAAAAAAAAAACAAGTTTAGTTTAGTTTAGAGTTAGCGAAGATATTTTTTCCATCAGTGTCATCTCGAGGTGCTTGAATTTTGATGTGTTGGGGTTTCTTGTCCGGCAGAGAGGTCGAATCAGTTGTATGTTGTGTGGTCGATTTGCAAATTTAACTGTTAACATTTGGAGTCTGGTCAGGATTGGTGTTATTCTGTTTTTTTCATATAGTAGATTATTTGGCGGGTTATGGAGGTTGTTGTTTGGTTGCCGAATTTTAGTTATAGTGCGTAGCGAAGTGGTTTCAGCAACTTTTAAGTTGTTTAGGGCCGGTTTCTGGCAGTTGATATATAGATTGTGTCCATATTCAAGTATGGGTCGGCATATTGATGTGTAAATTTTTGTAGCTGTTTTTGTTGATATCCCTTCGGTTTTATATGTGAGTGCCTTGAAGTGTTTTGCTCGGCTTTTTATTCTGGATTTAATAATTGCTGTGTGTTGATTAAAATTCAGTTTTTGATCCATGGTAATTCCCAAATATTTGGCCGTGAGAGTTGGCTTTACATGCTCGTTTGCAATGCTTATTGAAGGGGAAGATGGAGAGGGAGCATGGTTAAATATAACGAATTGTGATTTGCTGGGATTTGGAAGCAGACACCATTTGTTGAACCACAATTGTATCTCGTTCATCTTATCCTGCGTCTTGGGTGTACTGTTCTATTTTATTAATTTAATTGATGATCAATGTCTTTTGATGTTTACCACTACGCTACTGTTGATAGAAATTTTGTAAAAATCCTCGATTATCTTGCAAATTCAAGACTTGGTAGCGACCCCTAAAACTGATTTAAAAAATTCCAAAAAATTAGAGTAAGTACTTCTTTTCAATAGACTAGATCAAAATGGCAGGGTGCCTCAAAGAAAATTAAGGAAACATGTTCTTACCCTAATTTAAGGACTCCGCGCCAATATTCTTGACTTTGATGACGGTCTCGGATGTTTAGTGGTCGAGCTTTGAGCTCTTTGCGTCAATTATCGCTGTAGACCTGGACCGGCCTCGTAAGGGGTTTGCCTGCTTTTTACGACTACCCCACCTGCAAATGCAGACGGTGCAGGCGGAGTTAGCAGACCTCTCCTGGTCATGGCTGTTGGACCCTGCCAGCTAAGTCGTTTCTTCTGGCGCTCTTCTGTCTTGAGTTTCTTTCTTCGCTGGCATGTCGGCTCCCGGGAGCGTCTTTCATCTGTCGTGAGAGGGAACTGTTGCCGCACCCTCTCGGAGTTTGGAAGGGTTTGGGGGTGTGTGACTAGTCGGAGCCCGGGTGCCAATTACCATCATGTTCTCCGATTTCGTCGGAAGAAAGTTTTGGACTGTGTAGCTCAAGGATTGTGTTGGCCAAGGACGCTTATTTTAGCGTCGGAGGCCGGCACGGGCTAGGGTAAGGGTACCTAGCTGGTTGCTTGCTGGATACCCTCGGGATCGGGTGATTTGGGTGTTTTGGTCATTGTCTCCTTGTGGCGTGGCTTGAAGATCGGGCTGAAAGGAAGGTTAGTTATACTTACCCATTATCCAGAATCTGGAGCTTCGGCCTCTTGTGTCTAGGAGAGTCATTGGGGTCGTAGTCAGTCACCTGTCTGACCAGTGGATTCCCATACTCTGCTGCACGGGCGTATAGTTTCTTCGCTCTGTCCTGAATGACTTCAGTTACCGGGGTGTATTCCAGGTCTTTGGAGATGTCGGCGTTTCAAACACACCATGGTGAATCCACGGCGCACCTGAGTGCGACGTTTTCCACGGCTTGTATCCTCTTCAAGTAGGTGGCTGCTTGGTATCCCCAGGCAACGGAGGCATAGGTCAGAATGGGTGCAATGAGGGTCCTGATGAGTTAAGGACTCCCTATTCTACACGCTTGTGTTTTTGTTATTTTTGGAAGCAAATAAATAATTTCTGGTACAACCACAGCATTTCATAAACTGCTTCTTTTAAGGTATTTTTAATTGAAGAAAAGTGCTTAAGTGGTCTACTATGACCGTTTGAAGAAGGCAAAATGTCGCTTTGCATTGCATTGAAAAAATTGTTCAAAATCAAATTTTTTTTAAATAAAAATAATTTGAAATCAAAACTAAAAAAATAAATTTTTATCGGATGTAATCTTTTTCCATTAACCCACCATCGATGTGGGCATACATTTCAATGCGCTTTCGATTGTGATAGCAACTTTTCTTAATATGGCTGCTCTGATTTGTTTGTATAGACTTCGGTTATTCTGGCACAAAGTTAGTCATGATTTTGATATCTCGTTTTTCAAACTTCATTGTTTATTTTTCCGAAAAAATAAATCCAAAGGAATAATATCTGGCGACCTCAGTGGCCAGAGCCTAGAAGGGCTGTTTCTCCCTATCCAGTGTGTTGTGGAAAATATACGTCAAACCATCGCCGATCAATCCTAGAATTATAAATCGATGCTCCATCTAGTTGGAAATATATTTCCTGTTTCACTCATTAGATTTTCAATTGCCTCAAACAGGAAGTCATTATCAGAAAAATTTAGCTGGGTTTAAAGTTGTGTGAAATCAATTAGTCACTCCCCGCCAATATTCTTGACTAAAGATGACGGTCTCGGATGATTAGGGGTCGAGCTTGAGCTCTTTGCCCCAATCATCGCTGTAGGCCTGAACCGGCCTTGTAAGGGGTGGGCCTGCTTTTTCGCCTATCCCCCCCGCAAATGCGAACAATATTGGCGATGTTAGCAAACCTCCCCTGGTCCTGGCTGTTGGAGCCTACCAGCTGGGTCGTTCCTTCTGGCGCTCTTCTGTCTTGGTCTTCTTTCTTCGTTGGCATGTATAGGCTCCCGGGAACGTCTTTCTTCTGTCGTGAGAGGGAGCGGCTGTTACCGAGCCCTCTCGGAGTTTGAAAGGGATTTGGGGGGTGTTGACTAGTCGGAAGCCCAGGGTGCCAATTGGCATCATGTGCTCCGATTTCGTCGGAAGGAATGTGAACTGTGTAGTTCAGGATTGTGTTCAGCCAGAGACGCTTTCTTAGCGTGTTAGAGGCTGGCACGGGCTAGGATAAGGGGACCGAGCTGGTTGTTTGCTTGGTACCCCTGGGATCGGGTAATTGGATGTTTTTGGTCATTGTCTCTGGCTTGCAGATCGGGCTGAAACAGATAAAGGGTTAGTTATACTTACCCCCATTATCCAGGATCTGGAGCTTCAGCCTTTTGTACCTCGGAGCGTCGTTGGGTCATAGTCAGTCGCCTGTCTGACCAGCGGATTCCCATGCACCGCTGCACGGGCGTATAGGTTCTTCGCTCTGTCCCGGATGACTTCAGGTTCTGGGGTGTATTCCAGGTCTCTGAAGATGTCGGCGTTTCTGACAAACCATGGTGCATCCACGGAGCACTGAAGTGCGTCGTTTTCCATGGCTTTTGTCCTCTTCAGATGGGTGGCTGCTTAGTATCCCCAGGCAACGGAGGCGTAGGTCAGAATAGGTGCAATGAGGCTCCTGATAAGCGTGAGCTTGTTCCTCAGGTTGAATTGGCTGTGTCTACCTATCATAGGGTAAAGTAGAGTCCTCTTCGTCCTCACTTTCTGTATTATCACTTCCGTGTTCCGTCGGGCCCATGATAACACCAAGGTACTTCACGGTATCGTGCCATTGAATGTTCTCGCCGTTCAAGGAGACGTGTCCTGTGGGAGTTTGCTTCCTGACACTCTTGAAGTGGATAGCTTTGCTCTTCTCCGCGTTGATTTTGGCTTTCCACTTGTTGCACCACCCTTCCAGCAGGGATGCTGCTTCCTGGAGGTTGCAGGTGGCAAGTCTTGCACTCCATGATCTTGCATTTATGGCCGTGTCGTCTGCGTAGGGCGCCAATGAGGTCCTTGCGGTTCTTGGCATGTCGGAGGTGTAGATAGTGAAGAGGTGGGGAGAGAGTACCGATCCCTGCGGTACATCTGCTTCCATGGACCATCGTATCTAGTGGAAGAGGACATCAATATAGAGGTTAATAAGATGGTATTAAGAAACGTGAAAACAGTAAACCTAGGGGAAACTCAGTGGATGCTAATAGAATACAAGTTTTGCAAAAAAGGTGTATTCGCAACATATTTAATCTAAAAAAGACAGATTCCTGTAAATTGTATTTTAAAGAAAATAATGTACTTACATTGACGTCACTCTACATCTTTGAGTGTGCAGTTTATAAGAAAAACTATACATTTTTTGAAAAATACGAACAAACACATCCTTATGAAACCTTACATAAAGATCTACTAGTCCCGTATTGTACAAGTCTTACACAAATACAGAAAGGTGTAACAACCTCAATAATTACAACCATGTACCAGAAATTTGCCATTACGCAAATAAAAAAAAAAATTTAAACATATTGTAGTTAAAAAATATTATTATAAGGTGGACGAGTATTTCTCTGACTCTGAATTTTAATTTGTAATGTGCGATGGTTAGCTTTTGGTTTTTATTCCTGTATGATAAATTATTAGATTTAGTGTTTTTTTAAAGTGTTTTTACATTATGTACTGCAGTGTAACAGAGCAGAGTACACTGCATCTTTTTATTGACGTATTCTATGACTAGTATGTTTTTTATGGAATAAAGCTTATTATTATTATTATTATTAAGAAGATCACCCCTGTGACTTGACAGTGGTTGTAACCCTCTGTGATGTACTCCATTAGACGAAGTACTTGGAGCTCGGTGGAATGTTCTGTTCGGTAGGCGAATTGCTCATCTGGGATGATCTGGAGCTCATCGGTCAGGGTTTTAAGTCTCTTCAGGATGATCCTCTGCTACTTTACTCATCTCAGGTAGGAGACCGATGGGCCTGTAATTTCAAGGAAAAGTTAGATTCTTACCTGGTTTGGGAATCATGATGACGTCTGCTTTCTTCCACTTGGTGGAGAAATAACGTAGTCTCAAGATGGCATTGATTATATTAACCATTGCTGCTACTCCTTTGAAGGGTAGTTTCTTGAGTACTATGTTTCCTATTCCGTCGCACCCCGGCGCTTTGCGGGGTTTGATGCTTCTCAGGATTTCCCTGACTTCTTCAGGAGAAGTCGGGGGGATTATTTCTTCATCCAGCATGCGTCGCAGCCTTCTAACTCTGCGTATTACGTAGTCCTCCAAGTCCTCGTCGTCGATCTGGTTTTCCCTACACTGCAGTTCCAAACTGTCGGCAAAAGCCTCGGCTTTTTTCTGTCGAGTGTAGACAATACCATTTTCTCCGTGGATGGGCGGGACTGGTTTTCTCTTGGCACACAGAGCCTTCTGGGTAGTCCACATGCTTCTGTCCTGAGGGTCTAGTGACTCTAGGTGACGTTGCCATCTGTTCTGCCTGTGTTCTTGCCGGGCTTCTTTAACTCTTCGAGTTAGTTGATTGGATTCCCCTCGGTGTTCAGGGAGTCTTGTCCTCTGCCTGGTGCAGAGGACTCCTTAACCCTCCTTCTGTCTCGAATGAGCTGCATGGTATCTTCAGGGAGTTCTCCCATCGGCATTGTAACTCTTCTCGTTACAGTTTCCATCGTGCTTTCCATTGGCGCTGCCTGGATGTGGTTTTCCAAGGAGATGATAGCCTCTTCTAATTCTTCCTCACTATCGATTCTGGGAACGTGTGCAATGTTCCTTTGCAAAATTACTCGGAACTGTTCCCAGTTCGTTTTTCTCTTAGTGAAAGTTTCCTCTTCAGGGACACCATCACCTAGTTTTAGGAAGATGGGATTGTGATCCGAGGAGCCTTCAGCTTGTGTTTGAAGTTCGGCAGTGAAGGTCATCTCGTTGAGCAGGACTATATCCAGCACGTCGGGCCTATGTCTTCCGTTGTCAAATGTCGGTTCTTCTGGATCTAACACCTGTACATCATGATGATCCTCTAGGAATCGCAGCATCGCCTGTCCACGTGTGTTAGTGAGCCTGCAATTCCAAGCTGGTGATTTGGCGTTGAAGTCTCCTATAGCCACCGTCTGGGTACTCCGTGTTATGAAGCCCTCCAGGTCATGGTTTAGGAGAGGACGTTGAGGTGCTTGGTAACAGGAAGCTATCTTGAGTGGGCTGTCTCGTTCCGTTGAAACTACTATAGGATACTTCAACATTCCTCTATTTAATAATTCAGACAATAACCCAAAAAGCCGCATATTATGTAATTTTATGGATTTCCTATCACTAGATCAATACAACAATGTAAAAAATGTCAACGGTAGAACTCTCGACCTAGTGCTGGCAAAAAGTCAATGTCACTGTCTCATTTTTCACGACGAGTCGCCATTAGTCGCGGAAGACAAGCATCATCCGGCCTTATCGATAACATTAACCATCCACCGTCAACATCTTGACAAATTTCCCTGTAAAACCACTCAGACCTCTTACAATTTTTGGAAGGCCGACTTTCCTGCTCTCTATCACTCAATCCTTGAAACTGATTGGTCATTTTTATCTACTTTTCAAGACATTAACTTAGCTTGTGATTCTTTCTACAGAGTGTTTCACTCGTTATTAGATGCGCATGTGCCGCACTATAAATCTATTAAATATAAATACCCAGTTTGGTACAGCACTGAATTAAGAGCTGCCATTCGCGCCAAGGAACATCATCGCAAACAATATAATAAGTGCCATAGTGAAGAATCTCTAAATAATTATAACGGGTCCAGGGTCTCAGCCAAGGCACTTAGTATTCGTGATTACAAAAAAATATATCGAAAGAGTGGAACATTCGATCAAAACCAACCCCACTATGTTTTGGTGTTTTGTTAATAATAAAAAAGGCAAATCTAGGATACCCGGGACAATGCGCTATAATAATGAGGAGCTTCACAACCCTCAAGACATTGTTGAAGCCTTTAATCAACTCTTTGAACAAATTTTGCCTCACTCCGAACTTAACGACACCATTGATACCGAACACAATATTGGCGTTAACCTGCCAAGTTTAAGTGTGATCAATTTATCGGAGGAGGAAATAACTGATTCTATAAAAAAATTGAAGAATAAAATGACAAGTGGACTGGATGGCATTCCTAGCTTCCTTATCAGAGAGTGTGCCTATGTACTTTGTCAACCGATGAGAATATTATTTAACCTATCTCTTAAGTTAGGTACTTTCCCAGATATTTGCAAACAAGCTAGGGTCTGCCCCATCCTCAAACAGGGAGATTCCTTTGACATTGCTAATTACAGACAAATTACATTATTATGCAACTTTGCAAAGGTCTTTGAGATGTCCCTGTATAATCGCATCCACCCCCTTGTTAAAAATCTCATTTCTGTGGACCAACACGGCTTCATGGAAAAACGCTCAACCACTACCAATCTATTGTGTTTCACTCAACATCTTTCCGAAAACACTGACATGCGAGGTCAGGTGGATGTGATATACACGGACTTCTCCAAGGCATTCGATAGCATTGATCATTGCCTATTATTATCCAAATTTCGACAGTATGGCTGGTCTACCACTCTTGTTCAGTTCTTCTCATTGTACCTGTCAAACCGTCTGAATTATGTTGCTTACAATGGTTACACGTCTAACCCATATACCATAACATCAGGGGTACCACAGGGTTCCAATTTAGGTCCGCTATTTTTCGCTCTTTTTGTCAATGATCTCAATGACAATCTTCGCTGCAAAAAGCTTTTTTTCGCAGATGATCTGAAAATCTTTGCGTCAATAAATTCCAAAGACATATGCTACAAAAGGAACTTACTAAAGTGGCACAGTGGTGTCATTTAAACCCTGTGGCTCTAAATATAACCAAATGCAAGGTTGTAACTTACTCACAAAAAGATGAACCCATCGACTACGATTATCGTATCGGCACACAATCTTTGCCACGTACGGACTGAACCAGAGATCTAGGAGTCTTTTTTGATGACAAATTATCATTTGCCAAGCATATCGAGTTAACGGCCTCCTCGTCTATGAAAACCTTAGGGTTCATTTTAAGACTAAGTCAGGTCTTCCGGAACAATGACGTCTTAATCAAACTATTTTATTGTTATATACGCTCTAAACTCGAGTACTGCTCACTTATCTGGAGCCCTATCTCTGATTATCAAGTTAAATCAATCGCGTCTGTTCTGAGAAATTGTTAAAATTTCTCTGCTTTCGCACTGATGGTGGTTACTATGGCGATGGCTTCCATGTTTTCCAGTTCCGGCGTGTCGATGAGATAATGGTCTATAGTCTTCTTGACGAGCAAAGCAGCTCCTCCTGCATTTGCTCTTCATTGTGTTGATGTGTTGAAAGAGTAAAGTTGTTGTTTTAATTTATTTCCTCATTTATTGGGAAATTGGTGTTTTTTTAAATTTGTTTTCATACTAACTGGTCCAAGAATTGATACAGCTTCTGGAAATGTGATTATAATTGCATAGGTTTGTGCAATTAATGAAATAATGCAAATTATATCAATTTGTTTGTTTTTCTAGTAACAAAGAGGCCAAACTTTTAGAATAAAAACTAAAATAAAAACTAATAGTGATAAAAACTGACAGTGATTAAAACTTATCAGTGTAGTTAATTATCTACAAACATTATACAGGTTGGACTCAAATAATTTATACTAAGATTCAAAAATAGGTGGATACAGGATTTAAATATGAATGAAATAAAAATGAACTGTTGCAAAAAATGTAATAGAGCAGAACCATCGGAACTTGCTATGCATGACCTTTGCAATACGGTTTGCTGTCAAAATTGTTCGAAATTAACTTCTACAGAAATAAAAGCCGTCAATTTAAAAAAAAGGCTGATGATTTACTGGTGCCTTGATTGTCGACCGAATGTTGAAACTGATAAAAAAACCTTCTTCTGATGAAAACAGTTCCACACACAACATTTGTAAAATCTTAAAGGTTGAATTACCAGAACTTTTGAGCAATTATCTTGATCATGACTCCTCAACTATCAATCAAAAACTTGACGAGCTGACCACTAAAATTGACAACCTAAAGGATTCTAATATTGATTTAGTTAGAATGTTAGCTAATAAGCAAGATAATTTAATTCCACCACAATGTAAAACACCGGATAATAAATTAACCACGGCTACGAAGGATAACTATTCATCTACATCTAACACTTTTAAACCAAAATCTCCAGTGATTAAGGACAGGCTTACGGTACAAATAAACTCACCTCAATTACACAGAAACTTAATAGTGGGTAACAAGAAAATAGAAAACTCAACTATAAAAGCAGCAACAATTCAGAAACTAACATCAAGATATGTTGGAAATATGTCAGTGGATGTATCTGAAAAGAACTTAGAGGACTATTTGAAAAATATTTTTGGTAAGGATGAGAAATTTGTTATAAGAAAACTTAATGTTCGTTCTGGTGAATATAACGCATTTCGAGTCAATGCTTGTTTCGAACTACTCGATCTACTTTTGGATCCTAGTACTTGGATTGATAAAATTACTGTTAAAAAATTCGAGTTTTTTCAGTCAACAGGACATTTTGCCTCCCAAATTGAAGCTGACTCAGGAGGCATAATAGCTTTAGACTCAACAGAGACTACTCCCCCCCAGATTAATGGAAACTACTCTCGGCAACCAAATAGAAACTACTTTCCTAAAGAAGACAACTATAGCTCTTCTCCAAGACAAACACAAAACTTTACATCATACCAACAAGGAAATAGGAACAGCTACTATCAGAAACACAGGAACAACCATCAAACTTCTTACCAGCGAATAAACTCCCCTGAACGAAGGGATTATTACAAATCACAATCTCGAGCAAGAGCAGACTGCAAGTTCGCTGATCGAGCAAGCAACTTCTCCTACCGGCACCAAAATGCTGCCTCTCCCGTACGAAGGGAGTACTTCAATTCTCGGTCCCACGCAAGAGAAAACCGTGACCATGCTCAAAGATCTCGTAACTTCTCCACAGGAAATATCTCCCCTAGATCAGAGTATAACAGAAACTATACAAGATAAAAGTTCCATTAAAGTGTGTAACAACTTTACTGTGTGTCACCTTAATATTCGTTCTTTGAATAACAAGTTTAGTGATTTAAAAAGCTATATACTTCGAAACTCCTACTCAGCTACTGCCATATATGAATCTTGGCTCAATGTAGATCTCCCAGATTCGCTATATCAAATTCCTCATTACACCATGGTGAGACAAGATCGTGCAACTAGAAGTGGCGGACTTGTATTATATGTCTTGAACAATATCAGAATTGACATTATTGAAGTTCCATTAGAAGAACCTTCCTCTCTTGAATTTTTAATTGCTAAATTTATATTCTCTAAAGTTACACTTGGTTTAGGTGTTATTTATCATCAACCTTGTACTAACTATGCTTGTTTGTCAATATTGGCTGATATAGTTGTAAACTTTGCTAAATTAAGAATTGACAATTTTATCATGTTAGGGGATGTCAACATCAATTCAATTAATGACAATGCAATGACAAGATTCTTTAACAACTTATTGCTGGAATATGATTGCAAACAAAGTATTAAAGCTCCTACAAGGGTAACAGAGGAAACTGAAGCGCTTATCGATGTCATAATATCAAATTCAGATTTGAATATCACGGCACAGGTATCTGGTTTTAGTTTATCTGACCATAACTTAATTGAATGCAAGCTAACACATCTACATCATGCCAGTTTTGACTTAAAAAAACAAATAAGATGTTTTAGAAATTCTGACTTACATAAATTCAGTCATGATGCTGACCTAGTTCATTGGAATCATGTGTATTTTATACCTGAATTAAACGACAAGGTATCATATTTTAATTCGTGCTTGCTTCAACTGTTTGATATTCATGCACCTCTGAAATCCGTCTTGTGTTATAATAAAAGGCCTTCTCAGCCTTGGTTTAAAGATAACCTGCATGTCTTAAAAAAACAGAAAAGAAAAGCTTGGTTGAAATATAGAAAAACTAGATATGCTGAGCATAAAAGTCATTATTGCTGCGTGAGAAATCTTTATGATTGTTCCATAAAATTAGAGAAAAAAAACTATTTCACGCACCTTGCATTCACATCGCTCTGATGGCAAATTACTGTGGTCTGATCTTAAAAAGTGGAACATTCATAATAAAGATAAAACTGTATCTTTACCACCTAATTTGGGCAACGCAAACAACATTAACAATTTTTTTCTTGAATGGGTTCCTGATCTGACTGCTCAACCTAGTCATTTAGACAAATTCTTTAGTGCGTCATTTTCTGAGCACAATTTTGAATATGGCCCTGTTGAACCCGATTCCATAAAATTAATAATAAATAAACAAAAACCTTACACAATGGGTTCAGATAATATCTCAGCTAGAATGCTGCAGCTAGAGCTCTATCCTGGGTTGTTGAGCCTCTAACCCATATTATTAATTATTCATTTGAAACTGCAAGGTGCCCGAGAGTGCACTGGTTAAATCGATTCCAAAAAAACCTAACATCATAACAAATTTAAGACCCATTAGCCTTCTGTCTGTACCTTTGAAGATAGCTGAAGCAGCTCTCCATGCTCAATTAACGGATTATGTTGAATCCCTAAAAATTTTACCCCCTACTCAATTGGGATATAGGAAAATGTATAGCACTGTAACTGCCTTATGTTCAATGACCAACGACTTTATTTCCGCTATTGACAATCACAAATTAAATTGCCTAACACTGCTTGATATGACCAAGGCATTTGACTCGATAGATCTAAACTGTTTGGTAGCTAAATTACACTACTAAGGTATTAGAAATAATAGCCTACAGCGGTTTTGCAGTTATTTATTTAATAGAAATCAGTGCACGGTAGTCCATACTGCAGAAAATATTTGTGGATCAGATCCTCGTCCCATTTATGCTGGTGTACCACAGGCGTCCATATTGGGACCTTTATTGTTTTCTATTTTCATCTCGGATTTGCAATTTGTTGTTGAATATAGTAATATATATCTTTTTGTTGATGAAATTTTACTAAGAAATAGTTTTACACTTGAGAATGAACAAAATGCAGTTATCGAAATTAACACAGACTTAGATAGAATCAAGCAGTGGACTTATGACAATACCCTAGAACTGAATGCTGCAAAATGTCAACATGTTGTCATTGCCTCGAATCATCATGTTAGTAGACTTGAAAACTTTTCAATTAAAATTCGCGATGAACAAATACCAACAGTTGACCATGTAAAAAATCTAAGAGTCATATTTGATCAAAAACTTAAATTTATAAAGCATGTTGATCTAATATGCTGCAAAGCCTACTTGAGTCTAAAACAACTTTTCCCCTTTAAAGAGTATTTAAACGTAGAAACAAAAAAGATGTTGACTAATAATTTGGTACTATCACATATAAATTATGCTGATACGGTCTACGGTCCTTGTCACTACATGATAAAAACCGCATACAAAAATGCAAAACCATTGTGTACGCTTTATAACTGATATACCACATTATGCGCATATTACCCCTTTCATACGCGAGGTGGGGTTACTGAAGCAGGATGAAACTAGGTTTGTGCATTATTCTTGTTTCCTCTATAAAATCCCGACAACAGGTCTGCCTGAATATCTTGCTGCTAAGATTATCAGACGTGATCAGGTACATGAGAGGAATTTAAGAAATATCACTCACAGTACCTCCACATTGTAGCGCTATATTTCAAGAAAGTTTTTCTTATCTTTCATCCTACATCCAGAATAACCTATCAACGGATTTCCAGGATCTCTCAGTATCCACTGTTAAGTCCAAACTGAAACGATCTATTCTTGATGGTATATTAAACAATATTGACTTTACAAAATTTTAAAAATGTTACATATTTTAAACTGTATTTATTTATTTTAATTGTGATCAGTATCTGGCTGTATTTTATGTTTTTACTGTAAAATTCTTAGGGTTAGGTTTGAATCATTAATATGTACCTGATCCTTTTGTGTTTCTCTTTTTTTTTTTTTTATTAACACAATAAATATTATTATTATTATTATTGTTCTCTATAGACTTCGTAGCCTGGGATTCGAAGTTCCGTATTATCCTGGCGAAGTTTGTTTTCTTGCAGGGCCATCACGTCGATGTTGTACCTCTCCAAGATTTCTTTTATTTCTATCTTCCTCCCTCGGAGGCCGTTTACATTCCATGAGGCGATCTGCAAGATTTTCGACTTCACCAGCGTAGTAGCCATCTACTCATTGGAGCATATTTGGCATTTGGGCAAAGAATGCAGTCATTGCTGAGCACATCTGCTGCATCTGTGCCTTTCTGGTCTCTTCTTGTGGCCGTCTTCACCCTAGTTCCCTGGTTGTTGGCCTTCAGGGGACCTACTGGTTTTTTGGGGTAGTTGGGGCATCCCCTAGTCGATCCCCAAGAATTACACATAGTTAATTACCCAATGAGGAATTTCTTTAGCTCATTTATTATCTGCAATTTTGAAAAGACACTGATTGTTCCATTGGTAGTAAATGTGGCCTCATCAGTAAATATAATTAAATGTCGGTCATTTAAAAAGTTTCCTTGGACCCAATAACAATAACCCAATCTTTTAACTGCATCACCTTCCATCAAAATGTGTACAAAGTTTGGCTTAGAGGGCTTTATTTTATGAAGAATAAAATATATTTTACCTGGTCTTTTGAAAGATTCAATCGTAATGATAAATTCCATAGACTCTGGTTCTTGAATATTCCCAGTTCTCAGACGGAATAGAATATTTTCATTTTGGGGATTCTGTCAATTTCAACGTGGTAGTTTTCCTGGATTTTTTTCTTACTACACAACCAACAGCGTCGAACAGTCTGTTTACGGTGGCTACCGTTGCATGTTGAAGAGGCCACAACAGATGCCGTGTGATAAATTTTTGGACAACCTCCAGTCCTGTAGCCAGTGGATACCCGGGACCCCCTGGGATAATTTGAGCACCCCCTGGAGAAATGCCAACATTACCTGTTTGGGAGTATTTTGCAAATGATTCTAATTATAAGGGAATTGTCACTCCCTGAGATTCGATGAGAACCTACTACAATTAATTTCTGGATACACTCCTGACAACCTCTCTACTAGTTCAACCATTGTCCCCAATTATTTATAATCGTGTTAGTACAAGAGGAAAATGTTTACATTCGTCAGACACTTCAATAGTTAAAAAATAAAATAGAACATATAAATAGAACATACACAGGATAAAAACAGTAAATTTTGGTAAAAAAAGCATTGCTGTCGCAAAACCATTTAAACAATTTAAAGAATATTGTCTAAATGTTATTCGTGGCATTATCTTAATTTTTTTCCTTCTTCAATTCTTTGGGAATTTCACTGCCACATGTATGTTTTCTTTCTAAGCGGTGCTAGGGGAATCTACAAAATATATCACAATTAACCAGTATTACTGGTAAAAAAACCTCTACGCCCGTGACGTTTATGTCAAAGGATCAGTTAAAGGTTGGTTTTGATAACTAAACAACACAAATAAGTATAAAAGCTTGAAATTAAATATTTCGCCGACGTTTCGGAAATCTAATCTGTTTCCTTTCTCAAGGCTTTTTTTGAAAAATTTTTTTTGCTGTGTATGACAAATACACAGCTCTAAGAATGTTTGTTATATTCAATATCCATAGATACTTACTATTTACATAGAACTGTTGATATAGTTAACAGTTTTTTAGTTTCTATACAATGTTAAGTTTGAGAAGTTCTTCTTTTAACATTGGCAGCCAAGTTGTACAGACATCTACGGAACAATTCGACACGCAATTATCCTCATTCAATAATATTATCGCGGATTCTTTTATTTTTCTTTTTTTACTATCTGCCTCTTTTGTTAAAATTTTTGCCGAGTCCCAGTTTATTCTATGTCCGTTCTCCCACGCGTGTTCGCAGATCTTGGACCTCTGAATTTCATTTTTTCTGATATAATTTTGATGTTCGCCCAATCTTACACTAAAAGGTCTGGATGACTCACCCACGTATTGTTTGTTGCACTCACACGGAATACTATAAATGCAGTTTTTTGAATTTTGCTCGTGGTTTGTTGGTTTCGTCTTTGTCAGAATAGATCTTAAAGTGTTGCTTGTTTGAAATACCGTCCTAATATCAAATCTATCACCGATGCGGCGCAACTTTTCGGATAATCCGCATACATAAGGAATTAACGCTGTGTAACGTTTTTCAGGTTTTTGTCGTACCTGATTGTTAGTTTCAATATTTATGAAGGTTTTATCGACAAAACCCCCAGGGTATTGGTTATTAATAAGAACTTCCTTTATAAACCGCTTCTCATTGTTTAGTATCTCATCATTAGAAGAAATGATTTTGGCCCTATCATACAAACATTTTACAACACCTCTCTTAATGTGCATCGACTGATTTGAGTTGAAATTTAAATATCTGTTGGTATGTGTTGGTTTTCTATAAACACTTGTTTCAATTGTACCATTTACTCTTTTAATTAAAACATCTAAAAAGGGTAATTCATTTCTAGTTTCCTTTTCTAAAGTGAATTTAATGGAAGGTTCTTTATTATTTAAATGATCCAAAAAATTATCTAGTAACTCAATACTATGAGGCCAGATTGCAAAGATATCATCTACGTATCTCCACCAGATAACCGGTTTGTATGCACAATTTTGAACATGCCTAGTCTCAAAATCCTCCATAAATATATTGCTTAAAATCGGTGACAATGGAGAACCCATTGAGTGTAAATACTATAATGGAACTTTTAACTATGTGTATAAAAACAACTTATTTTCAATTAGAAAATGATTTCTATCAGCAGGATTTCGGTATGGCAATGGGTTCTCCATTGTCACCGATTTTAAGCAATATATTTATGGAGGATTTTGAGACTAGGCATGTTCAAAATTGTGCATACAAACCGGTTATCTGGTGGAGATACGTAGATGATATCTTTGCAATCTGGCCTCATGGTATTGAGTTACTAGATAATTTTTTGGATCATTTAAATAATAAAGAACCTTCCATTAAATTCACTTTAGAAAAGGAAACTAGAAATGAATTACCCTTTTTAGATGTTTTAATTAAAAGAGTAAATGGTACAATTGAAACAAGTGTTTATAGAAAACCAACACATACCAACAGATATTTAAATTTCAACTCAAATCAGTCGATGCACATTAAGAGGGGTGTTGTAAAATGTTTGTATGATAGGGCCAAAATCATTTCTTCTAATGATGAGATACTAAACAATGAGAAGCGGTTTATAAAGGAAGTTCTTATTAATAACCAATACCCTGGGGGTTTTGTCGATAAAACCTTCATAAATATTGAAACTAACAATCAGGTACGACAAAAACCTGAAAAACGTTACACAGCGTTAATTCCTTATGTATGCGGATTATCCGAAAAGTTGCGCCGCATCGGTGATAGATTTGATATTAGGACGGTATTTCAAACAAGCAACACTTTAAGATCTATTCTGACAAAGACGAAACCAACAAACCACGAGCAAAATTCAAAAAACTGCATTTATAGTATTCCGTGTGAGTGCAACAAACAATACGTGGGTGAGTCATCCAGACCTTTTAGTGTAAGATTGGGCGAACATCAAAATTATATCAGAAAAAATGAAATTCAGAGGTCCAAGATCTGCGAACACGCGTGGGAGAACGGACATAGAATAAACTGGGACTCGGCAAAAATTTTAACAAAAGAGGCAGATAGCAAAAAAAGAAAAATAAAAGAATCCGCGATAATATTATTGAATGAGGATAATTGCGTGTCGAATTGTTCCGTAGATGTCTGTACAACTTGGCTGCCAATGTTAAAAGAAGAACTTCTCAAACTTAACATTGTATAGAAACTAAAAAACTGTTAACTATATCAACAGTTCTATGTAAATAGTAAGTATCTATGGATATTGAATATAACAAACATTCTTAGAGCTGTGTATTTGTCATACACAGCAAAAAAAATTTTTCAAAAAAAGCCTTGAGAAAGGAAACAGATTAGATTTCCGAAACGTCGGCGAAATATTTAATTTCAAGCTTTTATACTTATTTGTGTTGTTTAGTTATCAAAACCAACCTTTAACTGATCCTTTGACATAAACGTCACGGGCGTAGAGGTTTTTTTACCAGTAATACTGGTTAATTGTGATATATTTTGTAGATTCCCCTAGCACCGCTTAGAAAGAAAACATACATGTGGCAGTGAAATTCCCAAAGAATTGAAGAAGGAAAAAAATTTAAAGAAAATATATATATATATATATATATATATATATCACATGGCTGTATCACTGTTTAAGAATTCGTCCAAAGTATAAAATGCTCTTTCAACGAAATACTTTTTTATATCCTCAGGCAGTTTGTTATACAGGGTGGGAGCATAATAGTTTGCGGAAAATTTGCTTTTATCTACCCTATGATAATCAATTTTGCTAGGTTGATGTTGTGTCTAGTCAAGTGTTCTTGTATCTCATCACGGGACTGAAAGTGATTTAAATTCTCTTTAACCCACAGCACATCTACAAATGTACAATGATGTAAAGGTCTATATTCCCAGTTCCACAAATTTTAGTCTAACATCATTTCGGTATGCTAAACTTCCAACAATTCTTATCGCTCTTCGTTGCAACTGGAATATTTGTTTTGCATGCGGTGAGTGTCCCCATGCAAGTAAACCATATACCATATGCGACCGAAAGAGACTGTAGTAAGCTACTACAATTACTGATGAAGTTACTGTGTGGTGTGAATTGCTTAACAAATAAATATTTTTTGATAGTTTTCTCTTTGATAGTCGGTCAGTGTGCTGTTCCCAGGACAATTTAGGGTCTAAATGTATCCCTAAAAACTTAACAGAGAGTGGATTAATGAAGTTGTAATTTTTTTAAGTGAAAATGCATTGCATGGCTTTGTCTTCATTGAAACTTAGTTGATTAGCATTGAACCACGAAACTGTCATGTCACTCATAAGATTATCAAAGGTGTAAATGTTTATCAATAGTTGTTGTGTCATCTGCATAACATAGGATATCGGTACCCGGTACTGTCCATAAGATCATTTATATAAATGATTCTAAATTCAGATCATCATATGTAACTAATTTTTGTCTATTTGATAGATACGATTGAACCAGGTTAATACTTATATAACTGAAACCATAGTGTTTTAATTTCAATGTGAGTTCGTTACGGCAGACACAGTTGAATGCCTTACTTAAGTCGTAAAATGTTCCTACAAAGACACATTTGTCAAAACCTTCTGAAATTTTGGTGACCAGTTCCAGCCATTTCTGTGTTACGCTTTGTTCGAAAACCATACTGTCCACTGGCAAAGAAATTATTATCCTCGAAATAATCTGCTATTTGTTTATGATTTTAGCAATTATTGGAATTAATGATATAGGCCAATAGTTGCCCGAATCTTCACAGCATCCTTTTTTATAAATGGGAATCATCTCTGCAATCTTTAGTAAATCTGGGAATTCTCCCTTGTTAAAACACACATTAATTAAGTAAATTCATCAAATTTATAATTGTCTTGATTATTTTTACATTGATACCATAGAGTCCATAGAAATAGTTTTATTACCTTAATCTTTTCTTGCAATGTTAAACCCTCATGAGGCATTTTTCGTTTTACTGCTAAAATGAGAACTGTCCTCAAGTGACAGTTTATAGTAAGCCATGTTGAAGCACTTTGCTTAACTAAATACTTCAAAAGATGCAGTTTATGAAGCTCTATTGTTGCACAAGAAATTATTTATTTGCCTCTGAAAATAACGAAGATACAAGGGCGTATTCATATTATTAAGTGTGACACACTAGATGTGAATTTCAAAAAAATCACTTCGTTTTCATTGATCATTTTCGTTCCGTGTTACAATTAAATATCATCAGTTCCTATATAGGCGTTGGTTATAATGAATATAAAACTTGCTGGTCTCTCGGTAGCAATCATAACCTTTTGCAATCGCCAAGCTCTCGTGTTTGTAAGGACATTTTACATCTTTCCTACAACACTCTTGTAACTGTGCAGTGCAAATTGTTAAATAATATTTTGATTCCATTTTAGCAAAATGGAGGCCGAGCGTAATGTTATTGAATCCGAATCTGATGAAGCCGAAAGAGTCTACGTTAAAATATTGGGACAAAATAATTCAGTTATCCAATTTGAGATTAAGAGGAACATCCCTTTAATGGATCTAATGACAGTGTACTGTGAGCTTGTCGGTATTAATGCAGAGGCTATGCAGTTTCGACTTTATGGAAATCCTATAAATTTAATGGACACTCCCATCACATTGAATTTGATCGATGGAGATCTTTTAGAAATTTACAAGCAGCAAACTGATGAAGCCTCTTAAGCTTATATTATATGGTTAAATTTAAGTATATTTAGTTAATTTTATTATATTTTTTACTCTTATGCTGTAAAAGAACCAACATGAAATTGTAAAAGTTTGTTTCAAATTAAAATTGAATTTTACGTTAGGTCTGATTTTATACTTAAAATTTAAATGTAATACAACAGTTTTATTCAATTTATTTATTTATTTATTTACGGGACAGGCCCTATTTACAAAAACATACAATATTCAATATTTAGAGTAAGGTAGTTTGAACGTACCGAGAACGTTTGAGGGACGTTCCGTGTCAGCAAAACGGGGTGTCCCGAGGACGTCCAACCCAGGACTTATGTGGGACGAATGTAGGTCTAGAGAGGACGTCCTGAAAATGTTGTTGGGACATACTATGCAAAACATATAGGTACCTCCCCCTCCACCACTTTTAAGGTGTATTCACAGCAGAGGGTATTTATGTTTCTTTTTGGGTTTTCTAACCACATGCATTTCTTTCGAAATAGAATCTAGTGATTGGATTCTATTTCGAAGGGAATAAATGTGGTTAGAAAAGCCAAAAAGATAAAAAAATGATAATATATAATTACCATCTAGAAAAATTAATCAAATAGATTGATTCTAATACTTGGTATTTTTATTTATCAACAACAAATGACAAATTTATGCGAATATTTTATTTCTATTGTGCTATTGAAAAATAAGTTATGGCATTTATATTTTTTTTAAATTAACTTCTTACTCTACAAATTCAAGTGTCAAGTGTCAAAAATACAATATTTATGGGATTTAAAAGTTATATGTTATAATACCTAGTACAGTATAATATAGTTATATATACATTAAGTCATATTGAATATTATACTGAGAAATACGCCAAGTGTGTAATAAAACGTAAGATACATGTATATCTCACCTTCTCTCAACGTTTTGCACACTTCGTCTTTTTATAATTATCTTAGTTTATATTATTCTCTAATATTCTCTCTTTTTTGACACCCTCTCTGTTCTTTCTTTTGCCCTCTTCAATCAATATGCAATAGCCATTTCGGTGTCCTTCCAAGACTTTGAAGCGTTAGCGACTTCAGCAGCCCCTGTGCAAATAAAAGAAAAATTAACATTTCAGATGAAATCTTGGCAAAAAACATTAAGACTAATATATGCCACCTGATGGCAAGCTTATATTTAAAATAAATTGTTATAATTTTCTTGGTGTCCTATTTAAAAAAAAAACAGTTTAAATGTGAAAATTTTTTTGTTTAACCGACTTTTGCATTTGAAAGGTTCCCCTGTTCGTTTAAAAATGTTAAGAACACCTCTTTATATGAATGATCGATTCTATAGATAATACCAAAGACGAGAGAAGCAGAAATATATGTTGTGACTAATGCTACCAGATTAATAACATTATTATAAGTTTAACGTTATATTTTTTGCCAATATTATTACAGAATTCAAGTAAAGAAAATGGCTATGGGTTAAGATGCATTAGGATTTATGGTTAGAAGCAGGTTTATTAGGTTGAACATTGATGTATAAAAGTTTTTGTACGTATGTACAGCGTAATTTCAGAAAAAATATAACAAATAAGGCATATAAGTTACAAAATTGTAAATTTTCCTCAAAAGGTACCTTTATTAGTTTTTTCCTTATATTAATTTACTGAAATCCCTAAATATGCTTTACAAGTTTGTTGATGTTTTCTGGCAAATGTTTTTATTACTCGATGTATCAAACCTTACCTATTTCAAGTTTCACCTCCACTTGTTCATCAGATGTCGAACCATATTTAACACTTCGTTTAACACACTGAGTAGGTACTTCTTCTTTTCAATTTTTTGTAATGTTTAACCAACAATCTTCTTTTAAGTGAATAAGTTCGCTCCATGATAAACAACTAAAAACTACACATACCCAGGTTCACAGGTGATTTCCCATAGAATTTTAACAGAGCCAAATAAGGTGGGTGGTAGTATATTTATTATATATAGGCTATAACCTACAAATAAGCAGCACCAAATTTATCTAGAATAAAATATCGATCTAAATACTTATATATTAATAAATCAATTAAATAGACTTACCTATTATTGGTACTTTCTTTTGTAGCCGTTAAAAGTGACTAGTGGGCGGACGAAATAAAAATGATGCAATGCAATAACCATAGGGTTGCCGAATTGAATTCCCCATAGTTTGACAGCAACTGACCGAAATTCCTACATCACAAACACGACGTTTGGCGGGAATTTTAAAATAAAAGAGCTTTATAGGAACTTAACATATTTTTCTTATTCATTCCAGTATTCATTTATTCTCATTGCGATATTTTCGTACTAAATTATAGTAGCACACTAATATAGATGATAATAGTACAATAACTACACTGTATTGTCAAAAAATACAAATTAATGTGATTTCGCAAGATGAAAAAAATAGTTGAAACGAATATAAGATTTCTGAAATCAGAAAAATCAAATTGACAAAATTTAAATGGACCATGAAAAATGAAAATATTTTGTTATCATAAGAAATTTTGTTAGTAAAACTTTTAAGGATTTTAATCTCATTTTACAGTTTTTAATTTCCTTTTTTAATCATGTCCCCATCTGCTCAAAAAAAACATCACTCCTAGGGGTTATTTCACAAATGTGTTTAAGTTTGTCTTGACTAGACTCTAGCAGGATGTCCTTAAAATGTTTTATTCAGAACGTTTTAGGGATGATAGCAAACGGACGTCTTTGGGATGTACCATATAAACCCTGGATGTCCAGACCTAACGAGGACCTAAGTGTACGTTCTGGGGACGTTTGTTGTTATCAGGGTTGCATTTAGCCAGATGCTGGCAATGAATGAGCTTTGCAGTAGCTGCTGTTGAAGTTCAGTATAGTATGGCGGCAGGTTTGATGCATCACAATTGCGGATGCATGTATGTCGTTTTATAGACTTGGTTGAAGAGCTCTAAGGGAAGAGATTGACAGTATCTATATTTTTAACACCATACATTCGGCAAATAAATTCTTCCAAAACTGGAAATACTGCGCAAGCATTAACGTCTTCTTTGCCAAGGTCTTTAAATGCTTATTGGTACTCATATAACGCCTTCAATAATTTCAATGACTTATTTGTCCTTTTACGGAAAAATGAAGGGTCGTAATCACATCCCGTAAGAACATGAAAGCCAGGCAAAGTTTATGATAATTCTGTTACCAACTTTTTATACAATTTCGTCACATTGATGTGACGTTGTGAATTGCCCACGCCTACCTCCATCCATGTTTGATGTGATTGATTAAGATGGATCACATTGCCTAGTAATATTGGTAATACTACTAGGCAATGTGATCTAAATATCTGTGTCTAAGCATTGATTTAGAATGCTGCAAGGCAGATGACACGAAATCAAGGCGCACATACGGTATGTTCAAATCGTTCTACAAAGGGGTTAAAACCGATATTTTGTTCTGCAAATCAAAATGTAGACTTAAAACACATTAAAAATTAAGCTTAACTAAATAATAAAACTTCGTCACGTGCACGACATGCAGGAGATCTGTCACCCATTTAATATTGGCCGATCGATCTGCCAATGTTATAGTAAGATTTATAAGGTAACAGGGAAACAATATAAAAAGTTACAGCCTAAACTAAATGATAATTGTGTTCACTATTTTTTGCAAATTGAGTTTGTTCTGTCTCCCTCCGATACCACTATCAGGGTTGATCCTGATAGATGACACTTATACATCCCTCCTAACATTCTCTCAAAAAATTGGATTTAACTAAATAATCACAGAAAAATGTGAGCAGCTCTCCTACTACACATACAGTGTGCCTAAGCTCTCGCTTACACACCCTCGTATCTTCCTTGCTTTTTTTCAGATGAACTTCAAATTTTTGTCAATTATGCTATCAACAAAATCGATACGTTTTTTGTCATCGGCCTACTGAGAACGATTAAATAATACGAATATTTTTAAAAAACAGTCTGCTGTATAGCTTTGTTTAATCGAAAAATTTTCTTTAAGAAAAAATGTTCAGAATTGTCTAAAGTTTATATATAGACAGACGCAATACAATGTATACACTTGTCAACAGAATAAAAGTAATGTTAAAATATTAAATATTTAAAAAATACATTATGTATGTACTTACAAAAACATTAATGGTAAAAAATTATTAAAAAACTTCTTACAGATCTAACAATTTTACGTGGTGTGTAGAAAATACTCAATAAACGCTTGAACTTCATAAAAAACCTCCTCATTCAGAAAACTTTTAATTTTTTAAATAAATTTTTTGTGACAGATTCTTTCATTCATTTGGTAAGAGATTATATAATTGTACTGATTTATACCTGTAACTATTAATATTCTTCGATAAACGTAAAAATGGAACCATTATAGATCTATGTCTGCTATTACAGCTAGTTTGAATGTGGTATTCTCTCTAACATGGTTATGTGCATAGATAATACATTCAAATATGTACTGATTGGTGGAAGTAAGCATACCTAAATTTTTAAATAAGGGTCTACAGGTGTCATTAAATTTATAATTTGTAATGGTTCTTACTGCTCGTTTTTGTAATTTTAAAATTTTAGAAGCATGTTAAGATCATCCCCAAAGTAAGATACCATAGCACATTATGCTGTGGAACAGAGCATATGCCATTAAGGTAACATTATTGACTAAATTAGTTATATTTTTCAATAGATAGATGCAGCTTTTTGGCTAGGCTATCTATGTGAGCTCCCAGGTTAACTCAAACTCAAAAGTGATGAGACCTAAACGCTTTACAGGATTATTATTTTCGATGCAAACATTGGGGTTTAAGTTGAAAATAAGTGTTTGAATTTTGTCTACATTTAACTTTAATTTACTATTGTTAAAATATTCCTGATGAGCTTGTAACTGTGTTTCCTCCGATATATTGATAAGTTGTTTTAAATTTCTATCAACCGAGAGTAAAATGGTATCATCAACGTATTCGATATTTTTACAAGAAAGACTGGTTTATATGTCATTTACAAATATTATGAACAAAATTGGTCCTAAGATGGATCCCTGGGGAACTCCATGCTTTAGAGGCTTCAGTGACTTCATAGTACCATATGACTAATGACACACTACTGATACCTGTTCATAACATAACTTTGAATAAAAGTTAGAGCAGGTCCTCTGAACTTTCTAATTTTATTAACAGTATTTCGGCGGAAGCAGAGTCAAAGGCCTTGGATAGATGTAAATATGATGCTATGATCATATTTCCATTTTCAAATTCATCCATAATAAAACTTACAATATCTGTTAAGGCTTTAATAGTAGACTTTCCTCTATAACCATGCTGATTACAATTGACAAAGAATACATTAACCTAATTTCATTTGCCAACTCTAACAATTTTGACAGGATAGGAACTAATGAGATTGGTCTATAGTTGTTTTCAATATTTTTATCTCCTTTGAAAATTGGCGTTACCTGCTTAGACTTTTTTAAACAATCAGGATTACCTGTCTCAAAACACATGTTAATTAGATGTGTAATTTGTGATAAAGGAACTCTTAGCTATTTTAATCATGTCACTATTTATGCCAAAATAATCTTTACACTTCGAAACTATGTATTAACCAAAGTAAAACAACCTGTATTCTCTTTAAAACTTTGCAGTCTAATATTGTCTTCAACACTAATATCCTTCTATCTCCTACTACAAGTGTGGAGTATGCCAATGAATAAAAAATGCTCGGTTTGAAAATCGACTGTAGCCTTAAATGGTGTAATCACATTCATGACATGTGTGTTAAACTGTCAAAGGTCTGTTATGCTTTGGCTATAACATCCAAACAATGCAGCTTATCAATAGTAAGACAGTTGTATTTTGCTACTTTTCATTCTTGCATAAAGTACGGTATAGTGCATTGGGGTTCCTCGTCTGAAGCAAATAGAGTTTTTTTTCTACAAAAAAGGGCAATACGTATAATAGCCAATCTGGGATATAATACTTCCTGCAGGGAAGCCTTTAAAAGCTTAAACATTCTTACTTTGAACTCTATTTACATTTATGAGCTGTCATGTTTTGTTTACAAAAATAGAAGTAAATTTAACGAGATTAGAACTGATCATCCATATAGCACTAGGAATAAACATCTCCTTTTACCAAAAGAACACAGAACGGCTTTGTACCAAAAAAGTCTCTGTTTCATGGGCTGTAAATTTTTTAACTGTTTGCCAGGGAACATTAAATCTATGAGAACATTTTTTAAGTTTAAAAAGGCATTAAAGTCATTTTTATTGGACATGAACAGCTACAGTGTTGACGAATTTTATACAAAATGTGGGACTAATTTTGTATAGTTCTAATTATAATATTTGTTTAATTGCTCACTGTTCACATGTTTTTTACTTTCTTTCTTTCTTTTGTGTGTACTTATATGTTTTTACAATGTTATTTGTGATATTTTCTTTGTATTTCGACAATGTTTCTTAACTGTAATTGTACATTTTCTGAAACTAATAAATATTATTATTATTATTATTATTACTTTACATCGGTAGGTAGTACTGGACCGAGAACTAGCTCGAGTTCGAGACCTTGCTCGATAAGGGCGCTTTGTAGCATGACGCCGTGATACGGACGCGCCAATATTCTTGACTAAAGATGGCGGTCTCGGATGATTAGGGGTCGAGCTTGAGCTATTTGCCCCAATCATCACTGTAGACCTGGACCGGCTTCGTAAGTGGTCAGCCTGCTTTTTTGCCTATCCCCTTCGCAAATGCGGACGGTATTGGCGATGTTAGCAAACCTCCCCTCTGGTCCTGGCTGTTGGACCCTGCCAGCTGGGTCGTTTCTTCTGGCGCTCTTCTTCGCTGTCATGTATAGGCTCCCGGGAGTGTCTTTCATCTGTCGTGAGAGGGAACGGCAGTTACCGAGCCCTCTCGGAGTTTGAAAGGGATTTGGAGGTGTTGACTGGTCGGAAGCCTAGGGTGCCAATTGGTATCATGTGCTCCGATTTCGTCGGAAGTAAATGTGAACTGTGTAGCTCAGGATTGTGTTCGGCCAGCGACGTTTTCTTAGCTTCAGAGGCCGGCACAGGCTAGGGTACCGAGCTGGTTGTTTGCTTGGTATTCCCAGGATCGGGTAATTGCATGGATGTTTTTGGTTATTGTCTCCTTGCGGTGTGGTTTGCAGATCGAGCTGAAACAGCTAAAGGGTTTTAGTTATATTTACCCATTATCCAGGATTTCAGCCTCTTGTGCATCGGAGCGTCGTTGAGGTCATAGTGTCAGTCGCCTGTCTGACCAGCGGATTCCCATGCCGTGATACGGAGGGACATGGGAGGGAGCCAAACACTACACACAAAACGATGAAAACAAAAGTTTTACACGTGGGAAATCGCACTTTTGAAAACTGTTCAATTAATGTAAATAACACCCCCAATAAGTATAAATATTTTATTTGTGGATATAATAAGACAAACTAGTTAACTGAACTATTCTAATCAAGTGTAATACAACAAATGAACGGAATGCTGAATATTGTTATGAATTACACCCCCTTGGAACTGGAGATGATACGCCTATGCCTACTAATTGTGACTGGAAGCTGTCAGAATGAAATGGACTTTTCTGGAATGTTGTTGGAAAAGATTCTTGATTGTTTCTAGATGGATCTAGAGAGTCAAATTCGGAGTATATAAGGCGCGATTACCAGCGCGGAAGGGGAAGTTTTATTAAGAAGGCAGTTTATAAAAGTGAATAAGTAGAAAAGTGAAAAGTGAGGTTAGATATCAAGTAAATAAAGTGAATTTGAAGTATTGTATAGTCAGTAAATAGTTAAATAAAGTGTTAGTGGTGTTTATCTCTTGTTGAATTTATTTAGAAACCACGGATTCACACAGGGTGTTTCCTAAAAGGTGAATAAACGTAACACAGGAAGGACTAATTTGAACAAGACTTTTTCGTGTAGTTAATTAAGTGCATTTTCGTGAACTTTCTAGAACTTCTCAATTTGGACAGTAGTTTAAGTGCTGTTTTGCGATTTCTCTGGACAATTCCATTACCGATATTGACGTGATTATTAAATTTTGTTGATAATTATATGCCGATAACAACCAGAAGCATGGCATCCGAAAAACAAATGCAGGACTTTATGGCACAAATGCAAAATATGATGATAGACCAAGAACAAAAACGTCAAGAAGAATTAAGAAAAATTTTTGAGGATCAGGAACGAAGACGTCGAGAAGAAAAACAAGAGGAGGAGAAACGACATCAAAACGAAGAGAAACAACGTCAGGAAGAATTGAGAAAAATCATGCAAGACTTGGACATTAAACAACAAGAAGAAAGAGACGAACTAAGGAAAATTATACAGACGCAACAGAGTGCCATATTTTCAGTCTCCGAAGAACTTAAAAATAAAGTCGAGCAAGAAGTATTTGGACGAGTAAGGAATGCACACCTGAAGTTGAACCCGAAGAAGTGTTTACTATTTCAGAAAGAAGTTAAATTCCTTGGTCACGTAGTGTCTTCGGAGGGAATACAAACGGATCCCGACAAAATTTCTGCCGTACGAGATTGGCCAAGGCCATCTAACGTTCATGAAGTACGAAGCTTCCTTGGCCTTTGCACTTATTATAGACGCTTTGTGGAAGGGTTTGCAGACATTGCGAAGCCACTACATCGGCTAACAGAGGAAAAGTTCAGTACCAGTGGACACCGGAGTGTGAAACGGCATGGAGAAAATTGAAGGCAGCTCTATGCACTGGTCCTGTGCTAGCATACCCACAGCAGAATGGACTTTTTATTTTAGATACAGATGCCAGCAATTCTTCGATTGGTTGTGTGCTGTCCCAAATTCAGAACGGAGAGGAAAGAGTGATCGAGTACTTCAGCAAGGTGCTCTCCAAACCAGAAAGAAACTATTGTGTAACCAGGAAAGAGTTATTGGCCATCGTCAAATCAGTGGACCATTTTCATAAGTATCTCTACGGACGACATTTCAAAGTCAGGACCGACCATGCTGCGTTGAAATGGCTGTTGCAGTTGAAAACCCCGGAAGGTCAACTGGCTCGTTGGATAGAACGGCTGCAACAGTACGACTTTAAAATCTAGCATCGACCAGGAAGATCTCATAAGAACGCAGACGCTTTATCTAGAAGACCATGCAAGGACGACTGCAAGCACTGCCGCCATGTGGAGAAACAGCAGGGCACGGGAGTAGTCAACACTATTAAAATAGACGTTCCAGATGATTGGACAACTGAAGCCCTGAGGCAAGAACAACTAAAAGATGCAGAGATTGGGGCTATATTGAGAGCAAAGGAAAAAGGAATTCGACTAGAGTGGAAGGATGTTTCAGACCAAGCAGTTGGACTGAAGGCACTGTGGGCGCAGTGGGACTCACTGAAAGTTAGCAACGGGCTGTTGCGGAGAGCATGGGAAAGCCCGGATGAAAAGCAGGTGGTTATGCGTCTAGTGATTCCCAGGTGTCGAGTAGCGAAGGTGCTTCAGGAAGTGCATAATGGAGCATCCGGTGGACACTTCGGCGTTAACAAGACCCTGAATAAAGTACGTGAACGATTTTACTGGGTAAATAGTCGTCAAGATGTTGAAGCTTGGTGTCGTAATTGTAAAATTTGTGCAGCCAGTAAGGGACCACAGACTAGAAGTAGGGGTGCAATGAAGCAATATAACGTCGGGGCTCCTTTTGAGAGGATTGCGATCGATATAACCATTCCCAGTAACCAAGGACGGTAACAAGTACATACTGGTTGCCATGGACTATTTTAGTGAATGGCCTGAAGCCTACGCAATTCCAAATTAGGAAGCGGTTACTGTCGCCAAAGTCTTGGTAGATATGTCGGTTTGGTGTACCCCTGGAGCTGCATTCAGATCAAGGGAGAAATTTTGAGTCAGGGGTATTTCAGCAAATCTGCAAGTTATTAGGAATACACAAAACACGGACGACAGCCCTTCACCCGCAATCAGATGGAATGGTGGAGCGACATAATAAGACTATGAAAGAACATCTCTCTAAAGTCGTTCATAAAAATCAACGTGACTGGGATCTCCACATACCGTTTTTCCTCATGGCATATAGAGCTGCTATCCACGAGACTACAAAACAGACTCCGGCTCGTGTAGTATTTGGACATGAGATCAGACTGCCGTGTGATTTGATGTTTGGAACACCAAGTGGAGAACGGCTTCCTGTGAACAGCTATGTAGATGAAGTGAGTGAACGGTTAAGGAATGTCCATGAGTTAGTTAGAGACCAAATCACCATAGCCAGTGACAGAATGAAGGCTCAATATGACCGTAAGGGTAGTTCAGAAGGGTTCAAGGCAGGAGACCTGGTTTGGCTGTACAACCCACAGCGGAAGAAAGGAAGGTCACCGAAACTTCAACCACCTTGGGATGGACCGTATACTGTTATTACCCGAATTAATGACGTCGTCTATCAGATTCAACGAAGCAAAAAGTCCAAGATGAAGATCGTGCATTTGGACACACTGGCGAAATACATCGATGATTCTAAATTGCCTGACCGGGACGATCAGGCTTAAGGAGGGGGCAGTGTTATGAATTACACCCCCTTGGAACTGGAGATGATACGCCTATGTCTACTAATTGTGACTGGAAGCTGTCAGAATGAAATGGACTTTTCTGGAATGTTGTTGGAGAAGATTCTTGATTGTTTCTAGATGGAACTAGAGAGTCAAATTCGGAGTATATAAGGCGCGATTACCAGCGCGGAAGGGGAAGTTTTATTAAGAAGGCAGTTTATAAAAGTGAACAAGTAGAAAAGTGAAAAGTGAGGTTAGATATCAAGTAAATAAAGTGAATTTGAAGTATTGTATAGTCAGTAAATAGTTAAATAAAGTGTTAGTGGTGTTTATCTCTTGTTGAAATTATTTAGAACCCACGGATTCACACAGGGTGTTTCCTAAAAGGTGAATAAACGTAACAATATGAATATGAACGTCCCTAATCTTAGCAAAACTGCGAGTCATTTTGCCAGGCACCATTCAGACAGTCCAAATATCAACATTGAGGCACCGATCCCGCAATATTCCTTAGGTGGCATTTTTCTAAAGTAAACATTTTATTACAATATCTTGATTCCAAATAACTTAATTAATAATACATTTTTCTGTATCTTTGATATTATTAATTGAACTATTTAAAAATTCCACGGTAACAAGGCACCCTGTACAATATTATTATTACTTACTAGATTTTATCTATGCTTACTAGTGTTTGTCCAAAGAAATTTAGTATCTATAGGTACCTGGTATATTTTTAAATAATATATTCCAGGTATTTTCAAACAATAAATAACGTTTCCGTAGATAAATATTTGTCGCCTATGAAAATTGTTAATGGCAAAAGTAAAAGTAAAAACAAATAGGTGTAGTTCTGTTGTTCAGTCCAGTCTAGGACGATTTGGATGGAAACTAATTTATTCTGAGGCGCTTATTATACTTCAGAATAGGCTGAATTCAAGGAACTGTGTTGCCAAACGCACAGTTTCTTAAATTCAGCCTATTCCGAAGTATAATAAACGCCTCAGAACAAATTAATTTTGAAATTCAGATCGTCCTAGACTGGGAAACAAAACAAACCTATTATTATCACATTATAGGTTTGTTCATTTGTGTTGGTAGAATGAGATCAACTGATTTTAAAAAACCGCTGCCTAAGGAATCACTACTTCCACATCCAGATTCTTCATCCAAATCACTTTAAAGGAAACATCTTGACTATATTTGCACTATAGTGTGTGGAAATTATTGGTCATAGAATTTTAATATTTGGGGCAGATGTCATAGAAGAGTTTGAGGAGTTGGTTTCTATCATGTACGTTAAAAATGAAGATTCTAGTTTACCCTGCTTAATTTCCACTATTCACAACCTACCACCTCCCACCCCTGCAATGCAGTCATCTCAATCAGATGCCACTACAATACATACGTGTACTAACTTTCAAGTGAATATCTCAATTTAATGTTATCAATCCCATTAATAATGAAGCGGAGGTGGTGGAGTTTGAAAAATATTAGAAAGAAATCTAAGGCCTTGGTTTCTAGTATATACACCGAATCCCACATTTCTGTACTCTTACCTGCTTGATATACTTATTTTCCCCTAGTCCTCCTGTTAACCCCAACACTTCTACGGAATCATCCCAAAATATAATCTAGTTCCAGATGTCGTTATAATACATACGTCTACCAAATTACAAGTGAATATCTCAATTTTATTTTATCAACCCCTCTAATAATGTAGTAAGGGTAGTGGAAGGGTTGAAAAATATTATTAAAAAATCTGAGGCCTTAGCTTCTAGGACATACACCGAATTTCAAGTTGCAGTACTCTTACCAGGTTGCTTTACTTATTTTTCCCTATTTACCTCTACTTACCCCCATTCCTTCAATGCAAGCATGTCAAAATATAATCCAGTTTTAGATATAGTTATAATATATACATAAATGTACCAAATTTCAAGTGCAAATTAAAATTTAATTTTATCAACTCTTTTAATAAGGGAGTGGGGGTGGTGGGAGATGGAAAATACTAATAAAAACCTGAGACCTTCGCTTCTAGTATATACACCAAATCCCAAATTTCTGTACTTTTACTAACTTGCTTTACTTATTTTCCCCTATTTAACCCCCAACCCTTTAACGGAATCATCTCAAAGTATAATCTAGTTCCAGATGTCGTTATAATACATACGTGTACCATATTTCAAATGAATATCTCAATTTTATTTTATCAACCCTTTTAATAAGGGAGTGGGGGTGGTGGGGGTTGAAAAATATTATAAAAAAATCTGACGCTTTGGCTTCTAGTACATACACCGAATTTCAAGTTTCTGTAGTATTACCAGCTTGCTTTACTTATTTCCCCCTATTTAACCCCCAACGCTTCAACGGAATCATCTCAAAATATAATCTAGTTCCAGATGTCGTTATAATACATATGCGTACTAAATTTCATGTGAATATCTCAATTTCATTTTATCAACTCCCTGAATAATGGAGTAGGGGTGGTGGGGGGCTGAAATATATTATTAAAAAATCTGAGGCCTTGGCTTCTAGTACATACACCGAATTTCAAGTTTCTGTACACATACCAGCTTGCTTTACTTATTTCCCCCTATCTATCCCTAAATAACCCCCAACTCTTCAACGGAATCATCTCAAAGTATAATCTAGTTCCAGATGTCGTTATAATTCATACGTGTACCAAATTTCAAATGAATATCTCAATTTTATTTTATCAACCCTTTTAATAATGAAGTAGGAGTGGGGTGGGGGTTGAAAAATATTATAAATAATCTGAGACCTTGGCTTCTAGTACATACACCGAATTTCAAGTTTCTGTAGTCTTACCAGCTTGCTTTACTTATTTTCCCCTATTTACCCCTATTTAACCCCCAACCCTTCAACGGAATCATCTCAAAATATAATCTAGTTCCAGATGTCGTTATAATACATACTTGTACCAAATTTCAAATGAATATCTCAATTTTATTTTATCAACCCTTTTAATAAGGGAGTGGGGGTGGTGGGGGTTGAAAAATATTATAAAAAAATCTGACGCTTTGGCTTCTAGTACATACACCGAATTTCAAGTTTCTGTAGTATTACCAGCTTGCTTTACTTATTTTCCCCTATTTACCCCTATTTAACCCCCAACCCTTCAACGGAATCATCTCAAATTATAATCTAGTTCCAGATGTCGCTATAACACATACGTGTACCAAATTTCAAATGAATATCTCAATTTTATTTTATCAACCCTTTTCATATTGGAGTAGGGGTGGTGGGGGTTGAAAAATATTATAGAAAAAATCTGACGCTTTGGCTTCTAGTACATACACCGAATTTCAAATTTCTGTACTCTTACCAACTTGTTTTACTTATATTCCCATATTTACCACAAATTAACCCCCAACCCTTCAACGGAATCATCTCAAAATATAATCTAATTCCAGACGTCGTTATAATACATACGTGTACGAAATTTCAAATGAATATCTCAACTTTAATTTATCAACCCCATTAATGCGGTAGGGGTGGTGGGGGGTTGAAAAATATTGTAAAAAATATGAAATTACCCATTACCCCCCAGTTATCTATAGTTAAAATAAGAACTGTCGAAAGCTGTCTTCAAGTGATAGTTTTAAAAATTTGATTTTGAGCGAGTTTTCCAAATAACTTTTTACACCGTGAAGCGAGATATCGTGATTTTGTCTTCTTCGAACAGTCGTAGTTGAGGCATTTTGCTTAAGCTGAATACCTTAAAAGACCCCGTTTATGCAGCTCTATTATTGTACAAGAAATTATTTATTTTCCTCTAAAAATATCGAAAGTACAAGGGTGTAAATATCCATATTAAGTACGACCCACTGAATGTGAATTTCAAAAAAATCACTTCTCTCTTATTGGTTATATGTCATTCTGTCTATAAATTAAACATGATCAGTTTCTATACAGACCATGGCAGATCTTCTTTTCTACGATGCCCTTGTAAGTGTGCAGTGCAAATTGTAGTTCAAACAATATTTTGATTTAATTCTGGTAAAATGGAGGACGAAAATAAGACTAATGTGAAGGACAAAAATAAGACTAATGCAGCTGAAGACAAAAAGATCCTTCTTAGAGTAATTGTGGAAGACAGATTTATTATCGGTTATTTAATAAAGAGAAACTAATGAAGTGTCACTGTCAGAAAGTTGGTAGTAGTACACAGAGTATGCGATTCTACCATTATGGAACTCCTATAAAGTTTACGGACACTGCCGCCTCACTGAATTTGGACGATAATGGTGTGATTCGAACTGAGGAAGAGCCAATACATAAAATTTATTTTACTAAAATGGAGGACGAAAATGAGACTAATGTGGAGAACGAAAATACAACTAATGTGGAGGACGAAAATAAGTCTAATGCTGCTGAAGATAATGAAGACAAAAACATCTGGCTTAGAGTAGTCGGGGAAAACAAAGTTGTTATGCGATATTTAATTCAGAAGGACGTCCCTTTAGAGAAACTAATGAAGGGTCACTGTCGGACAGTTGGTATTAGTACAGAGGGTATGCGATTACACCATTATGGAACTCCTATAAATTTAACGGACACTGCTGCCTCACTAAATTTGGACAATGAAGATGTGATTCAAATTGAACAGAACCCAATAATTAAAATGTTTTATAGTATAATAGAGGATGAAAATAACACTAATGCAGCTGAAGATAATGAGGACAAAAACATCCACGTTAGAGTAGTTGGGGAAGATGTTGTTAAGCGATATTTAATACAGAAGGACGCACCTTTAAAGAAATTAATGAAGTGTCACTGTCGGATGGTTGGTATTAGCACAGAGGGTATGCGATTCCACCATTATGGAACTCCTTTAAATTTAACGGACACTGCCGCCTCACTAAATTTGGGCGAAGAAGATGTGATTCAAATTGACCAGGAGCCAATACGTGACATTAATTTAACATTACATTTAAATATATACACCCTTTAATGTTAATTACTGTCCTAATGTTACCGGCAAATTAAAGTGGTTAATTCTAATATAATTTTATTTTTATGCTCTAAAAAACTAACATGAAATTGTAAAAAAAATTATTTTCGGTCAAAATTCAATTTTACTTTAGGTTTTATTTTGTAACTTCAAATTTAAAAGTAATACAATACCTACGTATACAACCCAGAGATAGATTGAATTTAAAAACACTGCAATAAAACATCAATTTTTTTACTGTGTTTGGTTGCCAATGTTAAAAGAACTTCACAAACTTAACATTGTATAAAAACTAAAAAAACTGTTAACTATATCAACAGTTCTATCTAAATAGTAAGTATTTATGGATAGAGAGAGAGAGAGAGATATTTATTCATGTGAGACAAAGAATTTGTACACTCGTCAATATTTATTACATAGTACAAAGATGTACTCTGATTTATATAAAAATAACTAAGAAAGAACTACGATAAAACGAATGGCAAAGTTGTTTCATTAATAAAATTGAAGCTAAAATTTAAGACCTTAAAAAACAAAAAAACACTGAAACATTACAATACACACTTATTACATCCTAAGTTAAAAACTTTTTTTTTTTTATTTAATATGATTATAAAATTCATGAAATTCGTAGAACACATGTTCCCTTAGAAAACATTTGATTTGATTTTTTAAATTGTTATTCAGCTAGATCCTTCCATTCATGGGGTAGTAAGTTGTAAAATTTTACAGAGAGATATCTAAAGGAGGAAATGTTCTTTGATACTCTAAAATATGGAGCAATTAAAGGTTTGTGTCTCGTGTCGTATTTATTTACAATTTGGTAGTGAGTAATATTTTTTTTACCATAACACACACATTCGTAAATATACTGATTCGTACATGTCAAAACTCCTAAGCTTTTAAATAAAGATCTGCACGAGTCTCTGCTATTTGAATTAGTAATCAGTCTGATTGCCCGCTTTTGTAGACGTAGTATCCTTATTGCATGCGCTGAGCCACCCCAGAGCAAGATACCATAACACATAACACTGCGAAAAAAAGCATGATACGCCATCAGAATGACATTTTTGTCATTCGAGTCTGTCAGGTTTTTTAGAAGGTACACGCTGCTGGACAATTTTTTTGATAGGGAAATTATGTGTGGTTCCCACGACAACTTGCCGTCTAGTGTAACACCCAAGCATTTTACTGTCATTCATCGTCAACATGCGCAGGTTAAGACTAAATTTATCTATTAGTATCACTCAAGAGAGTGTGAAAAAATGTACTACCTATATTAAAATAAAAAATAAAGAAAGGAAGAGAAAAAATTGGATAACCAAATCATTAATAAATTCTGTAAATAAAAAAAATGTTATGTTTATTCGATTAAAGAGTGATCGAAATAATTTAATATTAAAAAATGAGTACACATGTTACAAAAAAATGTATAGAAAAAGGAAAAAATGACACAAAACCATTTGGAGTTATCCAATAAAGAACTTATTTATTTTATTTGACACAAAACATTTGGGGAAAACCATTAATCAATTATTTACAAATTCTGAACTAAATGCAATAACTTGTGTAAAAAATAACAATGGAGATGTAATAAATGATCCAAAAGGAATTGCAAAAAATTTCAATAAACCATTTGTTATTATGCGAAAAGATTTGGCTAAGAAAATAAATTTAAAAAATTATATTAACATAAATAGGAACGTTACACAATATTCTATTTTCTTATCGCCAACTAACAAAAATGAAATAAAAACAATAATTCAACAACTCAAAAAATCACCCGGTATTGATGAATTAAAGGCAGAAATATTAAAACTAATATCAGAGTACATCGCAGACCCTCTCATGTACATAATTAATATAATTCTATGGAACTATGCTATTTTCCATCAGCATTTAAAACATCAATAGTTGTACCAATATTTAAAAATGGTAAAGACCGAAGTTACAAATACCGTCCTATATCTTTGATAACAAACTTTAGTAAAATTTTTGAAAAAGTTTTAAAATTAAGATTAATTAGTTATTTAAATAAATATAAGCTTTTATCTGAACTACAATTTGGCTTCAAAGAAGGTAAATCCATCCAAGGCACAGTAAAAAATTTAACCACAAATAACCATGAGGCACTGGATAAGAGTAAACTTTCAACGTGTGTTTTCTTAGATCTCGCGAAAGCATTTGATACTGTCAGCCACTCAATATTATTAACAACACTAGACGATTTAGGAATAAGAAATAATGCCCTAAATTTGTTTAAAACATATTTGACTAATAGGAAATAATATGTAAAAGTCAGCGAAGTTTTAAGTGAAGATGAAATCATTATATATGGGGTGCCACAGAAACTCAAGGAAAAATAATAAGTTTTGCAGATGATACGGCAATTGGTTCGAAATAAAACTTAATATATAAAATGATATCAACATCATCAAAGATTATCTGGATTACAAATTAGAAAATATTCTACTTACCATGTTGTAGCTATAGAACATCCTTGCCACCCTTTACAGACATAACTGTAAAAGATCATTTTAAAACACTGCTTGCAGTGCAAATAATTGGGAATTGCATATTACTTATATAATAAAAAAACTGCGTTGTATATTATACAGGTTTCAACAGTTTAAAAACCATGTTAAATGTAACACAAAAAAAGATACTCTATCATAGTTTGGTGGAAAACCATTTATTATATGGTATTATCGGTTGGGGCGGCGTATCAAAGAAATATCTCTATCCTTTAAAAGTCATTCCAAAAAAATTTCTTAGAATAATTCTCCTTAAAGATAACCTACATTCCAGTGACCTGTTGTATAAGGAACATAATATTGGATATCAGACAATTGTTTTATGTTAGTATAAATGTAGCACAGTACACAAATAAGAATGAACTACTTTAGTCATAAATATGAAACTCGTCAACAAAGCAAATACATAAACCCGTTAATGTATAAGTCGGTGGGTCAAAGGTGTTACAAATACCTTGGTCCAAAACTATTCAAGACGGAAAAGGCGGGCCAAGAAGGCAGACATGAGGCCCAATAGAGGCCCCGCCAGGAAGCAATTACACCACCCAGTGGCCAGCGGCAGAAGAAAAGGGCAAAATTGGAGGAGTTATCCCTCAAGGAAGCCCTTTCGGCCGAAAAGGTCGCGGTGGTGCAAGACGGTTTCCCAAGGGAAACGATGGAGCTGAATAGGCTAAAAGCCGTCCAAAACTCCATAATGAAGGCCTACTAAAGGATTCCATTAGATGGACCTCAGGTGCGCTTTGCTAAGTGTACCCACAGGCCGGGCTACCTATTGGTAACGTGTGCGGATGCAACAAGTGCAGTGTGGCTGCGGGAGGTCATTCCCACACTCCAGCCTTGGGAAGGAGCAAGCCTCAAGACGTTGGAGGAGAGCGAGATCCCGGGGCTACATGCACGCTCCGTATACGTTGCCGACGAGGATGGCCAAAGATTAGAGACTGAGAGGATACTGATCTGATTAAGGGTGAGTAATAGAAATCTTAATACAAACCTCTGGACGGTATTAGGAAGAACTCCAGCCGAAAAGGGGCAACTGTGGGTTTTCTCCATGGATAGACAGTCTGTGGAGGAACTCGAAAAACTGGATTTGTGTCCAGCCAAAGTGGACTAAGTCCGCAAATCCTGAATCTGTCAATGAACGTAATTAGTACAACAAGAAAGGGGGGAGTACCTAAATAAATACTTTATCAGAATAATATTAACAGATTTCATATTATAAAAGTAATTAGCATAATAATAAAAGATACCTAATAAATACCTTATACAAAATATTAAATTTGGAATAAATTTTGAATAACTATGCTACCTATGCAAATCATTTCCAAGTAATGTTAAGTGGTGGAGAATGATTTATCTCGGTTTGATCATTTAACAAATTATCCAAATGTTTATGTTTATTAATTTCCAAACATTCCAATAAATCTAATCTCAATCCTTCACTCTCTACGTGTAAAATTTCGAAATCATTCTCAAGGGAATGTTTTTCTTCTAATAAATGATTTGCATATGTAGACTCAGTTTTGTTCGTAATGTAACTATTTTTGTGCTCATAATGACGTTTCTTGAAACTCCTACCTGTTTGACTAATATACATTCCTGGGCAAGAACTGCAAGTCGACTTATGGACTGCTGATATATAGTGATTTTGGGTTTTGTCTTTATTATTTTTACCGTATTTTTCAAATGAATTATTTGTCTTATAAGCAATATTCAAATTACATTTTCTTAAATATGACGAAACTGTTTGCGTTGGGGAGCCTAAATACGTGATTGTTTTGAATTTTGAGTCGTTTTTCTTTTTGATTGGATATATTAATTCCAGTCTTATTAAACTCCTTTTTAGCTATATTTTCAATTACGAGAAGGTCAAACCCATTATTGACAGACACAACTATACATAACAATTCCACACATTCCTTTTAACATAAATTAGCAGCCTATCATAGTATGATATACCGATTGCTGAATGTTCCAATGTCAACAAAGAATATAACATCATTAAACAAGTTGCTGTCAATAATGGGTTAATATTATTCTTATAATGTATTTATTTAGGGACAGTGCAAGATCTCAAAGACCAAAACTACTTAAAAAAACAAATCAACTGTGAAAACTTAAACGTAAAGTATAAGCAGGCAAAAAGAGACATAGAAAACTGTATTAGAGCTGAAAAGCAAAGATACTACAAAGACAAAATAAAAAACTCCAACAACCAAACCCGTTCACTCTGGAAAATAATAAAAGAAAACATAAATCCTGGCAGAAAAGTTAATAGCAACATATCCTTGTTAATTAATAATGAAACCATTGCAGACACCTCCAAAATAGTTGATCATTTTGGCGAATGTTTCTCCAATATCATAGAAGATAAACTAAACGATCACTTTGATGGCGAACTATCCAAAACCTGTACGTACACAGAACACACAGCACATAGTTTCTTTTTTACACCGATCACGGAAAACGGCGTCCAGAAAGTCATTGCTGCCCTACCCAACAAAAAATCCACTGGATATGATGAGGTCTCTGTCGATCTAGTGAAAAAATGTAGTAATATACTCGCAGGTCCAATCGCGTATGTCATAAACAAATCCATCCACCTAGGTCAATTTCCTGAATTGTTAAAATTTGATTTACTAATACCAATACCAAAAGATCGTGACCCCCAAAATGATGAAAACTACCGCCCAATTGCCATACTTAGCATATTTTCAAAAATCATCGAAACGGTAATTGTACAAAAAATAACTACCTTAATAAATTTAATATTATAACTGATGGGTTTAGGAAAAATCACTCTACGGAAACTGTACAACACATACATAATAAAATTGACTACAATAAAATTACCACCGGCATCTTTTTTGACCTGTCTCGTGCATTTGACACGCTTAATATCCAGTTCGTATCTGAGAAATTAGAAAGAATGGGGATAAGGGGCAACACCAATGCCCTACTCACATCCTACCTAACGAACAGAAGATTTATGGTAAAACATGGCAACATGACATCAAGAGAATATACCTCAAGGCAGTGTCCTTGGTCCACTAATTTTTTTACTGTATGTCAATGATCTCCTCCAGCATATCACAGGGGGAAAACCTTTAATATGCAGATGACACCTCTATAATTATCTCAGGAAAATGCGCAGAAGAGGTGCAATACAAAATAATTAACATTATAGAACAATTTAGTAAATGGTGCACAAAAAAACCAGTTTATGATAAATTTAAAAAAAAACTGTCCTCATTAAATTTTACAACCGTGTTGACAAATCCATTAACCCTCACCCGGTTATTCAAAATATTACTTTAACCCCAACAAGTTCTATCAAATTTCTAGGTACTATAGTGGATAGTCAATCGAATTGGAACCTACATATCGACTTCACAGCCAAAAAACTCAATAAGGTCTACATTATAAAGAACCTGAAAAACAAACTAGACATAGATTCCATAATGTATATTACGCAAACTTCCACTCAGTAATTTCATAAAACATTGCTGTGTGGGGCCGGTCCGCGGGTATAAATAGAATTCTCATTCTACAAAAACGTGTCATAAGAATGATTTTCAATCTTGAGTATCACATCTCCTGCAGAACAACCTTCTGCGAAAATAAGATTTTAACAGTCACTAGCATATATTTACTAAAAATTCTACTATACATTCATGGAAAAAAAACTACACTAACTAAACATTCCAACATACATACAATCAACACCCGAGGGAAAAATGACATATACCAAAACAAGCATGTTCACACTAAGTATGAAAAGTCGCCTCTATACTCAGGGACCCATCTGTATAACCTGCTACCACTAGACCTGAAATGTTTACCTTTCTTTAAATTTAAAAGAAAATTAAAAGAGTATCTTTCCTCGAACTGTTTTTACAACATTGATGAGTTCATCCAAGCCATTAATGGAACCTCTACACTGTCTCACTAATTAATGGACTCAATGGTTACCCCCATTTTTATCTCTTCATTTATGTATTTTATTATTTATTGATGTAATGTATTTTATTATTACTTACTACTGGTTTTTACCATTGTATCTAATCATACCCTTTTGTATTGCACCTGACTTATCTTATCTGCACTGGATGTAGCTTAAAAGACAAATAAAGTTGTATTGTATTGTATCAACTCACCATCTGATGAAGCCTATGTTAGGCGAAACGATCGTCATGGTTCTTAATAAATTATTGTGAAGATCAAATCACAGTGAGTGTGCACGTTAAATTTAATTCCATTAAATCTTGGAAAATATGCCTCTATGTAAATAATATGTTGTAGGTATACCAATAAAGCACACTATTTTTTGTACGAGGAAATTTTTTCATAATTTTTTATTCTAAAATGTTGTAGTTATTCTCAAAAACGTGACCTTATGTATTAAAAAAAATTTTGATGAAATAGTTAATTATATAAAATGTAAGCATTTTCAGAAAAATGAATTGGCATATATCAAATATTAACTTAGTTATCAAGCTCAATACATAATATTGCATGTCTGCAATATTATCGGCCGACTATTTACTATTGTTTATTTAAATAAAAGCACCCTCAGTGCCTGGTTGAGTACAAGAACTTACAATAACAAACATGCTCTTTTCATACCTGCTTTGTTGGAGGCCAATTGCGAAATCCCAGTATCTACACTGTCACAGTCCCGGGATTGCTAGGAACAATAATTGGAATCCCAAGATTTTATTCACTAGTGCCTTACCTCTCTTGCTAAAGATCTTAATCCATGACAATGAAGGGAAATTCGGCTTTATTTTATATCTCCTAGTGATTTGTCTTAGTAGTAGAGAATAAAGTCCGAAATTAAAAATAATCAGAAATCACAATAGTTTAAAATATATAATAGGAATTATAGATGTACAAATATACAAAATAAATATTTAACAAATTCACATATTATAACAACAATTTATCAAAAAAATCCAGGATTGGTGTGCTCTATGACACACCGTTTACAGTATTTTTTAACAGCCCTATAACCTTCCAATGAAATTTGGCAATCTTGAATATTCAGTTGCTGAAGTCCTCTACAATAATAGGCTACACATTGGACACCTCTGTCTGTAACCAAATCACAATTTCTAAGGCTCAACTTTTTTAAATTTGGACAGCTTTCAGCTAAGGCCCTAAGACCGGCATCACTGACATCACATTTTCCTATATCTAAAGCACGTAATCTGGTACAGGATCTAGCCAAGACAGTGATAGCATCATCTGAGACGGCTTCACAACCCCTGGCATTTAAATACCGTAACTTGTAACACTTCCTTGCTATAACTTTTAGACCTGCATCACTAACCTGGTCACATTTTGCTACGGATAAATACCGTAGGGTAGCTCCTAACTTTGCTAATTCGTATAATCCAAAGTCCGTCAAATTCGAACAGTCACTTACGCTTAACTCCCTCAGACCTGAACAAAAACTTGGCACGAATTTTAAACCAGCATCTGAAAATGAACATTGGATTTAATCATATTCATACAAGAGTATAGTAGGTTCAAAAAGAGTGAAAAGTAGATCCATAGACATGCAGCTGTATGAGTTTCGGAAATTCCGTAGTTTAAATAATTTTTAATCGAAAGATAAAATAATATCTGTTCTACCAAATGCATAGAAATTGTAATTACCGTAGATTTTATTTTAGCTAGTTCGTAGCAAAATAAAATCTGTCTTTGCAAAAATAATTTTTGTGAAATTTGTTGTAGTGTTGTTGTTCTACTAAGCGAGTAGAAATTTTAATTTAACATTCATTTTGTTTCCAATATTTTGTATTGATACGAAATGGAACAAAATTCCTTACTTTGAAATAATTTGTAGAAATTTATTATAGTCCGGGAATTGAGAATAAAATCTAGGCTACCGTAAATAAATTAACTAACATTATATTCTTATACATAGAAATTTTCCACATCAAATCCGACAAGATACCACGTGGCCGAACCGAAATGCATTTAATGAAGGCACCCAGGTATGGGGTTTGAGCCGCTTGGCAAACACCGTATAAAGCGTTGATGTAATTTCAACATTTCCGAACCGAACCGAAATACCACCGTTCTGATTATTGCTGTCTGTCTGTCTAGGCAGAATAATCCCCGCAGTAAGCTGATGCCAAATCTGATAACCATTTTATTTTCCAACCCGAGTGTGACTTAAGTTACACATCGCACCGAATCCGAAAACCGTTTTATTTATTTGGTATCAGTTTTATTTAATTTTGCCAAGTTCTTCACACCTATACTCTAATGCATCATGTAGGCATGATTATTGCTGTAGATAACCGCTTGCTTTTGCCTGGTACTTACACGATGTCCGTTTTTATTAATTACTTACTTGTTTAGTTTTTTTCCGCTTACTGTTTTTTTTTACCGCTTTCACCTTTTGCTTGCTTACCACCGTTTGCTTCCGCATTAATGAGTAACTAGTAGCTAACTAGCTTCTCACCGCCTGGTTACCCTTACGTCACAAAATGGTGCCCTACCTAAATCAAATTAAATTAAAATGACATTATTATTATTACATACATACAATTATTATTATTACATACTTACAAGGCAGGCAGCCTAGGGCCGTTTATACCTAAAGAACACGTACATATGTATAAAACTAAAACTAGTAACATAGACAATTAAATATAAATATAGATAAATATTAAAAGAAAGGCTAAATAAAGTATACATACATGTATATATGAAAATGAATCTCAGTAAATAATTCAATTATCGCACATTATTATTGTTCAGGTCATATTAATGTAAATACCGATTCAAGTTCTGAAAACTTGGATAGTGAAGAATGAAATATTGTTTATTTAAAGTTCATAGACAACGCTGTTTTGAATTGATCTGTTTATTTAACGTCGATCTACTTCCACTAGTGAGACCAATTACCGATGCCAGGAAACGAGTTCCCCCTTAGAAATGTTGCAGTGTCTTTCCTTTATAGAATAGTAGAAATTTTCTACCTGGCTAACATCATGATACTGCAAAGTTCATAGTATCATAGCCAAACATTTAATAAACAAGGCATTCGCTGCTTTACGCCCCTTCGGAAGGATTATATACCATCTATGCAACTCCTGCCTAAGACTACATAACTTTGCCGCTAGAAGATAGAATTAGAGGTAGGTCACTAGACAATAGACGTAGCCTTAATATATCATTTATGTGACTTATCAAATGTGATAAATATATTTTTCATTAACCACTTCTATTGAATAAAGGTATTATAGAAATCCCTTTCTTTAACAATTAAAAAGTAATTATTTAGTATTAAAAGCATTTTTACATTTCTACCGCCGCCGCCTATGTCTCATAAAGGAGATGCCGACTTTACTCTGAGTTTTTGTTTTTATGCTGTCCCAATTGAGAACATATAGACTATATGTACTAGTTATTGTAAAAAAAAAAAAAGCCGGCATAATAATTTTTTCGATAGGATCTAAGCTTTCTAATGCCGTTCGGCGTTATTTCAAAAACAAAATGGCTGCTTAATATGACTGAAAAATGTCCTAAAAACATGATAAAAATTAACATAAATGAGGTTTTCTATTGATAATTAATTTCCTAAAAAGTGTGAAAAATGTTGTATTATGTATTTGATGACAGAAACCAACATTATTTTACCAAAAATATTTATACGGATACAAGATGGCGCCCTAATCGGTGTCAAATTCATAAATTCATAAAAAAGTGGAAAATTGTGTCCACAATTCTTATTGAATAAGAAAACTTAGGGTACCAATTTCTTCGTTAGAACTTAAGATTTTTAATGTTACTTCATATATTTTAGAAAACAAAATGGCGGCATTATTTGTCCCTTAAAATATTCAATTCGTTTAGAGTCGTTTGGTTAAGATTGTTCGGTTTGCCTTCTATTGTGTTAATTGGATTCGTTTAGTCATTTGGTTAAAATTGTTGGGTTTGCCTTTCTGTTGTGTTAAATCTTGATTCCTTTATAGTTGTTTGGTTAAGTAAAAGGCTAAAAAAGGCTTTATACGGTTAAAAGGTTTGCTAAAAAAAAGGTTTTATACGATTAAAGGGTTCTCTGGCCACCCTGTAGGGGCTTATCAGCTATCAGATCCACGACCAGAGGGTCCAAGTATCTAAAAAAAAGATTCTTTAACCACGAATGATATTGCCCTTTCCTCCTGACGTCGACTGATGAACAAAATTTTCCCTTTTCTGGAGTTTTACGCTATTTTCAGGATATTTTGGGCAATTTACTCTATACTGTAGGCTGCTTGAGCTAAACTGACACTGGATTAATGATGAGAAGGTCAAAATACACTTTTGCATTTTTGTGTGCCAGTGTAATTTTTAATATTAATGGTTAATAATTGTTTTTAGTTCATTTTAAATTAATTTCGAGAAGAAATCATCATTTATTTTTATTTCTGCCAGGATTTCAGGAAAGATTCAACCTTATTGATCCGCCATTTAATTTTTTTGTAAAAATGACTTGTGGAAAATTTATGTCTTAAAAAAACACTGCTACTTTACTGTATTCTTTTAACAATAATTTTGACAGGAAGTATTAGTTTTTTTTTCGAATTTTCAAAATACATACTCATGCACAATTTTAAGCGCCATCTGAAGCCATCATATATTTTTCTTTTTTTTTTAATGATAAGTGGCATTCAAAAGTTTACGTATTAAACATGTAATTACAGTTTTCAGGATATTTTAAATTAATTTCCAGAAGAAATCATCATTTACTTCTGAAACGTTTTCAGGGCATTCTCAGCGATATTCAACCGCCATTTTTTTTTAATGGCTCATAGCATTTAAAAGTTTAAGTTCTAAGGAAATCAATGTTACCTTTTTTTGGATTTTTTAACAATAATTTGTGTATTATAAATTTTTATATTTTTTCCACTTTTTATATGAATGTATGAATTTGACACTAATTAGGGCGCCATCATGGTTGACACTCAAATGCTTTAAAAAAGTCAGTATAGACAGAGTCAACCCGAACTTTATATTCCCAGGAGTTGAAAATAAAATTGTTATAAACAGCTAAATTGGTACATGTAGATTTACCCTGAGAAAAACCATGTTGCTGATTTACAATTATGTTTTTACAATCCCATGGTACATTTATGGTTACTAAATAATCTAATAATTCTAGAATATCTTACTGTATTATGCAAACTATTGTATAATTTTCGATGTTTTCATTTGATCCATATTTACGTATTGGTCTAAGGTAGCTCTGCTTCCAGAAGCAGGGAAATATGCCTAAATTTAGAGATAGATTAAAGATAGTATGTAATTGCCAATGTAATAAGTAAGTAGGGATGACATCTGGACCAAAGGAAATGTTCCACGATAAATTCATGACTTTGACAACAATATATTTTACATCAGTATAATAATTACTAACGTCTATTATAGTTATATCAAAGTTAAAATTGGGAATTTGATTAGAGTACACATTTAAAAAGAACTTTGCAAATAGATCAAGTATATCCTGATTATTTTCACTAACAATGTCACCGCAGAACATCTCAAAGGTAATTTATACAATTTCCTCTTTTCATTTATAAATCGCCAAAAGGTCCTTGAATCATTCAGTACCTTATTTATGATAATGCGTTGGCTTTAGTACTCTCTGTGATTTAGTGACTGTAAGTACATGAGTATTTTTAATTAATTGTGTGGTGGCGACAATTAGTGATAATGTCATGTAGTGATTGTGATAAAGTTAATTATTTATGTAAGTAATAGATGTGTATATACAGGGTTATTTATGAAAAGTGGATATTAGACGTTTCTTGGGATCTGTTCAGTTTAGAAATTCGAAAATTGGGCTAAGGAGGTTTTTGGATCTAACGAAAATATTTTTATACATGTGTTACTTCCACTTACACCGGATGTAGCAGCTAACTTTGTTATTTTAAATAGAACACCCTATATTTTATTTCTAATTTGGATTCCTCATAAGATTTTAGTTTGGGTTTATGTACCATAATATGCTCTTAAACCTACCAGTTTTCGAGATAATGAATATTTTTAAAGATATTTAACGGTTCCTACCCTTCCAAAAAAAATCGATATCTTCTATAATGTGGCCGATTTAGAGACTTTCTTTTCAAACTCATACCACATGATCTAACTAAAAATTGTCTTATAGTTTCACAATATCATGCAGGGTATTTTTTGTTCACAGTCGAACATTGTTTTAGTTCAAGGTTCAAAGGTCAGTTTTTCAAATGGAACCCTCTGTATATTTTCACATAATTTAATAGAGTATTAATGTGCATCAATTGATATTAGCATTCCCTATAACTATCTCTCTCTTTGTTTTTTTATTATGGGCGAATTTTTGTAAAATGGCTGTAATATTGCTGTTTGTGGCAAGAGTAAAGGATCACGTCACAGAGGAAACGGTTCAGAAATACATACAAACGATAACAAAAGAGGACATTTCTAATATTTATGTCAAAGAAATAAACACATTCAACAAAACAGTAGATAACAGATGTTTAAAAGTGGGCCTTAACTATAACCTACTAGAGACAGCCTACACAAATACTTTCTGGGCAAGAGGAGTGGTAGTGTACAGATTTGATTTAAAAAAAAGAAGAAAGATATTTAAATCGGTTAAGAAACAAAAATCAACAAATGGAAAATTTTCACTCAAATTCTCAGGATCAGAACTTCACATGAATAAAAATAAAAACAAAATAGAAGAATCAAAGAGTAAGTCAACCAAATTACACTATTTCATCAGAATGTCCAATCTCTAGGAAACAACATTCATATGATTGATACAATGAACTGGAGTATTCCATTGTATTTATAACAGAACATTGGCAACCAAAAGAACAACTCGACCATTATAAAATCAATAATTATAAGAAAATTGCAGACTACTGTAGAGGACCTGGACTTCGTGGAGGCTCAGCAATATATGCTTCTATAGAAATTCCACATACCTACTCACTTCCTAGATTTAGATTTTTTATTTGAAGAGTGTGTATTTGAGGGTGCAAGTGCTATCTGTAATTTTGGAAATTTTAAATGTGTTGTAATTAGTCTGTACAGATCTCCGTTTAATTATTAATTAATGTGTTTTTAGATAAGTTTTATACAATGATGACCATTTTAAGTGAAAAACAATTCATTTATTTTATTGTAGGGAACTTTAACATAGATACTTTAAGCAACGGCAGATCATGTAATGATTTTAAAAACATACTAAATAATTTTGATGCTAAATTAACCATCCACGATTGGACTAGAACTACAAGTACTACTAAATCCTGTCTGGATAATATTATAACAAATATTAAAGGACAACTGGTAGGTCAAGTTATCCAAATCTGTATATCTGATCACGCGGGTCAAACACTAAATTTTGAGGTAGTAGCCGCTACCTCATTAGAAAAGAGGACAGAAATTAGACTCTTTAATAGTAGCAACATGTTGAATTTTTGTAATAAACTTTTTGAAGAGACATGGTCTGATGTGTATAAAGGGCAAGATATTAATCATAGCATCTCATGTTTTTTTATCAAGTTTCTTACATTATTTTGATATCTACTAAAATAAAAATATGTAACAAGCGATGCCAAAAAAATGTATTCCACAATGACCTTGAGGTATTAGAATCAAAACATCAATTAGTTTTGTATCAAACAATTTCACATCTTGATGAGGCATATAAAACTGCATACAATAAAATTAAATTACAATACAATAAATTAGTAGACGATACAAAAAAAAGATACTATAGACGTAGAATTTATTTAGCTGAAGATAAATCAAAAGGTATGTGGCAAGTTTTAAGTGATATAACACAAACTGACTTCGATATTGAAGATCCTGTAAAAACAGTTAATGATTTTAACACTTTTTTTGTAAACGTCTCAAGAGATTTATTATCAGCTCAACCTACTATTTACAGTAATCTCTACAGTGGGCTATTGCCAAATAATAATGTGACACCAGGGAAACTATTATCAATCATTAGTAATATGAAAAACAAGAAAAGCACGGGTATCGATGATGTCCCTATTAATGTTTTAAAAGCCTGTGCATGTTAGATTGTTCAGCCTCTATGCTATTTAATAAATTTGTCTTTCAAAACGGGTGTCTTTCCAGAACAGTTAAAATGGGCAATAGTGAAACCTCTATTTAAGAAGAGAAATACTAATATACTATCAAATTATCAACCCATAAGTCTGCTAACTTATTTTTCTAAAATTTTTGAATATGTCATGGCCACAACTTTCTTTACAAAGTGCGGATTGTTTCCGAAAAACCAGCATGGTTATCGAAAAAGAAAATCTATAGAAACAGCTTTGTTTGATTTTGAGGATGGGAATATCTCATGTGGCATTTTTTTGGACCTTTCTAAGGCCTTCGACTGCATAAATCATGATATCTTGCTCACCAAATTATACAACTATGGTATTAGAGGTAATGCATACTTGTTTCATTCTTACTTAACAGGTCGCAAATAGCTGGTTGAAATAGATCATCAGGGTGAAAAGATAAGATCCGATTTTTTTAGATTTGTCCGTTGGACTGCCACAAGGAAGTATTCTGGGCCCTCTATTGTTTATTATTTTTTTGAACGATATATCAAATATTATCACAGATACAGATCAGCAACACATAGTAAACTATGTTGATGACACAAATTTATTAACAAAGGAACGCAATTTTATGGACATATTAAACATAGGAAACAATCTGATTAAATCAGTTAAACAGTGGTTTTTTGACAAACTGGTACTGAATGAAGGGAAAACTGATTGTATTTTATTTAAGATTAGAAATTCAATCGATACACCCAGTAATATAATTTTAGACAGTCAAAGAATATCTCTAACTATGTCTGTAAAATTCCTAGGGGTTCATATAAATGACATTTTAACCTGGACTAGTCATATAGACTATTTGAGCAGTAAGCTATCTTCAGTAACATATGCAATTAGAATTTTAGAAAATCAAGTAGATTTTAAAGTGAGCAAGACAGTATACTATTCAAATTTTTACTCTTTAGTAAAATTTGGAATCATTATGTGGGGAAGCTCTTTGGAACTCAATAGAATCTTTATATGCCAGAAGTTGGTTATTAGACTTATACTTAATATGAATTTTAGAGAGTCCTGTAGAGGCAAATTTAAATCCAACTGATTTCTAATCTTTACAGTTATTTACATTTATGAGTGTATACTTTTTTTAACAAACAATCGTAGAACATTTGACTCTTGCTTGAGAACTCATGATCGCCATATTAGGTTTCGAGGTGACTTTACTTATTCATCACATAAGAAAACATTATTTGCCATACAACATAAAAAGTAATCAATGTGATAAAACACTCTTAAAATTAGTTTGTGATTTTTTATGTAGACTAGAACCTTATTCCTTAGATGAATATTTTAATTATAATGAGATAGTATTTATTTTTTTTGGTACAGTAAGGTTATTGCCAGGTCTGTTTTCAATTCATGTTGTTTCTGTATTTTTTATATTTTTTTCCGTTTTTGTTTTGATATGCTTGTATAATTGTGTTTATTACATTATATAACTTCCATGTGTGTCACCATATTTGGTGAAATATGATGTACTTCACAGATAAAAATATTTTGTATTCGAATCTGTTGAAATAGTTAGTAGCCAATACAAGTCACCTATCTTGTTTCTTTTTTATCACAAACCAGAATAATCATGTAAATAAATGATAATTATTTGTTTATTATCGATAATAACATGAAAAACAAGTGATCATATTATATTAAATTTATAACAAATACTTTGGAACAAAATTAACAAAATAAATGAACGCATTGAATATAAATATTTAATGCAACAACTGTTCAAAATGCCCCCCACTTTGCTGCTGATAAGCCAATATCCTGGAATTTACGGCACTTACAGTGGCTCAGTGAATTTATTTGCTGATATGCAGCCCATAGTCTGTTCTTCAGAACTTTTTTGATAGTAGCCAGGGTGGCATATACAAAATTTTTTATATTACCCCAAAGGTAGAAGTCTAAGGGGATCAAATCAGGGGGTCTTGTTGGCCATCTCCGAGATCCTCTTTAGCCACACCACCGAAATTCGAATGATGCTAATAATTCGTCATACACTTCCCATGTGTTATGTGGACCGCAACCATCCATTTGATAATACATTATCAACAAAAGTAACAACTACTGTTCACAAAATTTCCACGTATTTATTGCTATTTAAATTCTTCTAGTAGATATGATACTTGTTATCTACTAATAAGCAGAAAACGTTAAAACTGAATTTGTTCTGGAAATTTGATTCTCGCACTGCATGAGAATTTTGTTGTGCCCAGTGGCGTACATTTTGTCTGTTAAAAAATTCCTTAAAATTTAGCTTCGTCAGCTCAAATAATCCTTAAAAAAAAATTATGATTATCTTGAAGGAGTACGAACAGATGCTTACAGAAATTTATTCTAATTGAACAAATACTACGTTCCTGTACTATCACTACAACTCGGCAACACTAACACGGTGTTTATATTGATAAAACAAATATTCTGAAATTTTTCATTGCCTACTATATATGTAGCTGTATGTGCAGGGTGGGCAACTAAGAATGGAGGTCGGCCATATTTCAGAAACCAAGCATCGCACAAGCTCAGGGAAAAAATTACCTTAAGTAAAATGGCAATGAAAAATCGTTGAAAAATATTTCTAAAATGGCCGCTAGGGGGCGTAACAGCCCTAGCCGAATAGAAAATCAGGCTTTTTTCAGTATTTAGCTCAATTAAGTGGCATTGAAAATACGTGTATCGTAATCCTAGGACAATTTTGAATTTTTTTGGTTTTCCATTTTTTTTGTATCTTCAAGAATAAAGTGGTGGGGAGATGCCAAAGATACATTTTTTCAAATATCGATTACTCCGATTAGCCTTAACGGAATTTAACAAACTTGGTCTCATTGGAAAATGTTTTTCTTAGTCTGTGGAGTACACTTTGCGCTGTTTCCATTTGATTATTACCGTCGCCGCTAGAGGGTGTTATTTGACATGACAACAAATATCGCGCATTTTCATAAAAAATTTAAATGGAATGGTATGTTTATTTTTACACGGTAAAATAGAGAATTAAAAGCCTCAGATGTCAGTGAAAACCGCAACTCGATAACTTTTGTCTAACGGAAGATATTGGCAAACAAAGTTGAAATTATGAATTATTATCAGATCTTGTCGACGGGATTTGCAAAGTAGCTGTTGAAAAAAAGTAAGCTGTGAAAATGACACAATGAAGAAACAACATATTGTGTCAAAATATTTAACTTGTCATTATTGTTATTTTGTGTAGTATTTACTTTTTTAATTGAATTTGTTTTCGTTTTGGAATTAATTTTTCAAATTATAATGATTCTTACAAATGACGGAGCATTTGACATGTTAGCGATTTACTTCGAATGCATGAGACATGCAACTCTTGCTGCCAGAGTCTATGCAGTGCAGTATCCTGAAAGATGTCATCCAAGCAAAAAAGTCGACTGGCACATCGTTTTCGTACGACAGGAAGTGTGCAACTTCCCGTGTATCGAAGACACCGTAGAGCTCGCACCGAGGAAAATGTTATAAATATGTTAGCATATGTGTAATTTAATCCTCATGTAAGTACCAGAGCAATACAATACAATACAATACAATACTTTATTGGTGTCAAAATATACAAAGTGTTTACACACGTCAACATACAGTACAAAAGTTGAAATATAAGGTATAATATATAAAACAATAGATATGAAGTAAAAGACTGAGAGCACATAGTACATGAAAGACAAACTAGATATAAAAGAAGCTATTAATATAAAATAAATCACTGTAGCTTCTAGAATACTGCACGAGATTCACACATTAGTTAGCAATAGAGGAAAAGTTGCTATGTAAAAATTCGTTAGTACTATAAAAAGCATTATTGAGCAAATATTTTTTTATTCTGTTTTTGAACTGAGTTTCATTCAACAATTTTATCTCTGGTGGTAGAGCATTATAAAATTGAAAACCCAAGTATCCCGTGCCATCCCTAGTTTTACTTAATCTATGGAAATTTATGTTTATCGTTGTTTCTGGTTTTATAAGAATGTATGTGGCTTCTAGTTTCGAATGATTCTACATTTTTCTTTATATAACTAAGACATTGGTAAATGTAGGTACAAGGCACAGTCATAATGTTCAAGGAAATAAAGTGTTGTTTGCAGTTGTCTCTAAATTTTAGTCCAGAAATGACTCGAATTGCCTTTCGCTGAGCAGAAAATACAGCAGCACAAGATGGGGCATGTCCCCAGACTAGTATTGCATATGATAGAGTAGAGTGGATGAGACTATGGTAAGTCAATAGCCAGGGACTCGTGACTATGTCGAACCACCGTACGAAATATTCTGAGAGAACATAGGTAAGTTATTTATTTATGAATAATTAGTTCATTATAATAAGAAACAGTGAGTTTATGAAAAAAAAATTGTTATAAAGTTTATAAAACTTACATTTTAAAGATAATGACATGTATGGTATAAAGTTTTTTTTGTTTTACGCCTATCTGATGCTGTTGTATTTTGGAGTTGTCAAAAATTTAATATATGACAAGCCAAAACAAAAATTATTCATATATTGCTCAGAAGAACTTTTATAAAATAAAGTAGATTTGTTTGATTTATAATTTTTTTAGGTTGCATCCATATCACATAGTCCTCCATCAAAGTTTAAATGTTCGCGATTTCGATCAAAGACTGGATTATTGTAACTGGTTGTTGCAAATGATAGAGGAAGATCCTGGATTACTGTCACGTATTTTGTGGTGAGATGAGGCCACATTTAAGAATGATGGTACAGTAAATCGTCATAATATGCATTATTGGTCTGAGACGAATCCGCGCTGGATGTGGGACGTCCAATCTCAGGGTCGTTGAACTATAAATGTGTGTTGTGGAATTTTAGGTGGACAAATAATTGGGCCATTTATTTTCAATGAAACCCTTAATGGAGTACGTTATCTAAATTTTTTAAGAAACGAATTACCACTTCTTTTGGAAGACATACCGCTTCGAATTCGTCGTAATATGTTTTTTCAACACTATGGGTGCCCGGCGCATTTCTCCTTGAACGTTCGGGATTTTTTAAACCAGGCATATCCTGACAGGTGGATAGGATGTGGAAGTCCGTTTCATTGGCCAGCCAGGTCCCCAGACTTGACTTGTCTAAATTTTTATCTGTGGTAGCGAATAAAAGATCTCGTTTTTGCCACCAGACCCACTACAAGAGACGACATGATCAAAAAAATAAGAAATGCCATTCACAGTATTTCGATGGCAGAAGTAGAGATCTCAGTTCAATCTACTCATCGGAGAATGCGTTCTTGCATCGAAAATGATGGACAACATTTTGAACATCTAGGACGCCACTAGTTACATTGTAATTTTTTTCATGTGTTGTAATATGTTCTTGCTTTACTTTCTTTTGTTATATTGTTTGTCTAATCCCGTTACGAAATGTTTACTTTTTTGGACATTTGATTATTTTATATTGTTTATCTAATCCCGTTACGAAATGTCAAATTTTAAATGTATTTTTGACGTTACGAAACGTCACATTTATCGTAACTGTCAGTTTCATTACATAACTAGTGATGTTATGAATTTTTATTAAACTGTTATTATTAAACCCATCATTTAGAGAAAAAACTTTAAGAGTAAGGCACAAAAAACACTATATTAATAAAATGCAAATAGAAACTTCCCGTCATCTGCATTTCTAATAAAACTTTTAAAGCTTTCTTCTGTTAAAATGATAAATTTCTTAGTGTGATAACCTGAAGATTTTCTCTTCAAAAATGCTATTAATATGGTATATTCTTTATGTCAATGTTTCTTTTGGCATTTAATTCTTTAATATTGATTCCTACTAAATATTCATGTCGTCATGCTTTATAGTTTTTCATCTTTTCAAAATATGCTAAGAGAATCTTTTCACATACATCTTTTTATTCTTTTTGTTGCCACCAGTTTTCAAATTTCGTATACTATACTTCCTCATATACGCTTTTTGATTTGCCAGGTATTATTGAATTTACTGCTACTCTTTTATATCAGATAGAATATCCACATCTGAATCAACAATTTCTGATGTAATTTGCTTCCAAAAATTCAGCAGATTGACAACTGAACTTTGTTAATATAAATGTCAACCTGTACTAATGCTCAGGTATAGCGATAAACACAAAATTTATTTGTACCATTGTAGGTGTAACAACGTTTGAAACAGCAAAATAAAATTCAATATAAATTGCAATTTCTTTTCTATTTTAGAGCAGGATTAGATAAAATGCCACTTAATTGAGCAAAATACTGAAAAAAGCCTGATTTTCTATTCGGCTAGGGCTGTTACGCTTCCTAGCGGCCATTTTAGAAACTCGAAAATATTTTCCAGCGATTTTTCATGGCCATTTTACTTAAGGTAATTTTTTCCCTGACTTGTGAGATGCTTGGTTGCTGAAATATGACCGACCTCCATTCTTAGTTACTCACCCTGTACATACAGTTACATATATAGTAGGCAATGAAAAATTTCAGAATATTTGTTTTGTCAATATAAACACCGTGTTAGTGTTGCTGAGTTGTAGCGATAGTACAGGAACGTAGTATTTGTTCACTTAGAATAAATTTCTGTAAGCATCTGTTCGTACGCCTTGAAGATAATCATGATTTTTTTTTAAAGAATTATTTGAGCTGACGAAGCTAAATTTTGAGGAATTTTTTAACAGACGAAATGTACGCCACTGGGCACAACAAAATTCTCATGCAGTGTCATTTTCACAGCTTACTTGTTTTCAACAGCTACTTTGCAAATCCCGTCGGCAAGATCTGATAATAATTGATAATTTGAACTTTGTTTGCCAATATTTTCCGTTAGACAAAAGTTATCGAGTTGCGGTTTTCACTGACATCTGAGGCTTTTAATTCTCTATCTTACCGTGTAAAAATAAATATACCATTCCCTTAAGAGTTTTTAAGAAAAAACGCGATATTTGTCGTCATGTCAAATAACGCCCTCTAGCGGTGACGGTAATAATCAAATGGAAACAGCACAAAGTGCACTCGATAGACTAAGAAAAGCACATTCCAATGAGACCAAGTTTGTTAAATTCCGTTAAGGCCAATCGGAGTAATCGACATTTGAAAAAATGTATTTTTGGCATCTCCCCACCACTTTATTCTTCAAGATACAAAAAGAGTGGAAAACTGAAAAGATTCAAAATTGTCCTAGGATTACGATGTATGTATTTCCAATGCCACTTAATTGCGCAAAATACTGAGAAAAACCTGATTTTCTATTCTGCTATGGCTGTTACACCCCCTAGCGGATATTTTAGAAACTCGAAAATATTTTCCAGCGATTTTTCATGGCCACTTTACTTAAGGTAATATTTTCCCTAAACTTGTGCGATGCTTGGTTTCTGAGATATCGCCGACCTCCATTCTTATTTGCCCACCCTGTACATTATACAGTGCTGATTGTATATCTACAATTTACAAAATTTCGTCCATAATAGAAAAAACCAGGAGAGATAGGTATAGAGAATGCTAATATCAATCGATGCAGAATTTAACACTATTAAATTCCTTGAAAACATACTATTTGAAAAAATTGACTTTTGGACGTTTGAACTAAAACAATGTTTGACTGTGAAAATAAAGTACCCTGTATGATATTGTGAAAATATAAGACAATTTTTAGTTAAATCGTAGGGTACCTGTATAAGTTTAAAAACGATTCTTTTTGGAAGAGCGTATTATGGTACATAATCCCAAGTTAAAATTTCCATATCCAAAAAAAACAGATCCCAAGAGACATCTAATACCCGCTTTCCGTGAATAACCCTATGTATATAGTGTTATGTAGTGATTATGATAAATATTATATATAAGTTTAAAACATGTTTTATTTGTAACACTTTAAGAAATGTTTTTATTTTATTTACTTTACTTTAGAAAAATGTTACTCATTTTCTTACAATAGTTCATTATACAGGATGGGGAAATAGTGCGTCGGACCTCGATATCTCGAGTTCTACGATAACTAGAAATTAAAACTAGATAAAAAAGTCTATAACTGGAGATTATTTTCAAACATACAGTACGAGTCAAGACGAAATTACCAAGTGCCTTTTTTTTTAATGGAACGCTATGTATATCAGTACATTTTTTGAAGCCTGTTTCTAGGCTCTATTCATTCCTATATTAGCATTGAATATCTCCCAACCACTTGGATGTAATGAATTTTTTTGTTGAAATAATGCATTCTGCAGATGGATATTAAAAAAATCACCAGTCACAATTATGGGATTTAAGAACAACTTATGTGAATACCAGTTACGAGACATCTTATTAATATTTTTGAATCATTTTCATTTCCTAAAACTGTACAGGGTGGCCAAAAATTATTTTTCAATTAAGAACTTTTAAATTGAATTTTCTCAATTTTTTCAAATGGAACACCCTGTATATTTTACAACTATGTGATGTAGAAATGAAAAACGAACATTTTTTGTAAGTACTTCTCTACGGCCAATTGCAACCGATTTCGTTTTATTGAGCAATAATTACAAAAGTCAAAAATAAACTTAAAAAAGAGGGTTCTTCAAACAACTCAGTAGAAAAAATTATAATAAATGTTCCACATCTGCCCATTTTGATTGACACACATCTCTATGAGCTTTTGAAATGAGGTTCCCACTGTTCTTAAAACTGCCGCTGTGATAGATCTAAAGGCAGTTATTATTCTTTCCTTCATATTTTGTACTGTTGATGGTGTGTCTCTGTAAACAATTTCCTTCACGTATCCCCATAAAAAGTCCATCTAGTTTACTTCCAATTTCCTAGCTATCGTAGAACTCGAGATATCGAGGTCCGATGCACTATTGCCCCACCCTGTATAGTTTGTTGATTTTACCTATTTTTTTATACATTGTTTTTGTTTTTAATTATGTTACTTTAATAATATAGTTTCTTTATGTTGTTATTTTAGAGAACAGTTATTTATTTTTAACTTAAAAATGCACGTCTATTTAAATATTTGCTTTTTTGACCTAGTACTTCCTAATTAACAATCCTATCACTATCCTTTTTTTATCTATTTTTCACTCTATGAACCCACTATAATTTATAGTGTAGAGATTGTTTAAAAAGCTGCAATAAAATATGCAACAATGAAAGCTGCAGCTTTGGATCATCTTTGTCCATTATAAACAAATCAAACCATGTTATGTTGTCATTAATATATTCTTGCTTTATTAATTTGCATGAAAACGGAGAATACCCTGTAGCTTGTCTTGTTGCATGTTTTATTGCTGTTCAGGACTTTTTAATTAATCTCTACTATAGATATCCAATTTACCTGTTATTTGTACACATCTCCGTAAATATAAGTAGGCAAGTTGTGGGCAGTTTCGTACGATAACCCTAAGTCCACTGTCCTGAACGGCAACGCAGTCCGTGAGGTCCAAATATTGCAACTGCAATCGTCTGGGTGGTTCTGGGCCGGCATTTATGCTAATACAGGATATTTTTACACACCCTGGAATAAGTAAACAGAGTTAGTCGCCATTCTGAAAAGTTCCACAAAGAATAGTGGACAATACGCTGTGTCTAGTGAAGACAAGAGTTACAATTTTTGTCAAATCTGACATGGAAACGATGAGGCTTGGAGTGCCTCAGTGAAGCATTCTGAGACCTATACTGTTCATAAAATATATCATCGATTTATCTGAAATAGCGTCCATGGAGGGTGCATCCACAAGGAATTACTAAGATGATTCAAATCTCCTTGTTTTTTGCATCCACATAGTTTGACGCAATAATTCTGGTTGACATATTATCCATGAGAGCAGAAAAGTAATTTTTGAAAAATAGGCTCATATTAAATGTACATAAAATGAATGCTGTATTGTTCAAAACAAATAATGCTTGTTTTGACACCAGTGAAGTGATGAACGTAATCTGTTTATTAATGATGTTGTAGAATGCTTCTTACATAGTCAAGTACTAATGTAATTATGCAGATGACCTTAAAATATTTAAAGAAATTAAAGATCCCAATTCCATGGTTGAACTGCAACAACATATTAACAGATTTCAGAATTGGTGGAAGCGGAAAAAGCTAACGCTGAAATATTTCAAAATGCAAATATATCCAGTTCAGTAAAGAGATATCCCCATCTATAAATAAATACGTAATTAAGGATACATCAATTAAAAATGTAGATGTAATACGTGATTTAGGCGTATATTTTCTTGGTTTTAATAAAAGACATATTAAAGACTTTAGAAACATAGCTGCAATAAAATCATTATATATTTCATTGGTAAGAACTCATTTCGAAAACTGTTCAGTTATATGGTCTCCATATTTTCAAACACATATAGATAAAATAGAAAGAGTGCAAAAAAGATTCTTACGCTATGCTGCATATAAGACCAACATTGCTTCTGAAGATATTAATTATAAACAAATTTTACATAACTTATATCTTTGTACTTTGAACCAACGAAGAATCAACGCAGATATTGTCTTGGCATTCAAGATTAGTAGTGGCATTATTGACTCTCCAGGATTACTTTCTACAATATACTATGTTCCACAGAGACATTTAAGAGAACCATATATGTTCTCCATACAGAATCATGGAACCTCATATGGTACGAATCTAGGCATAAGTAGAATTGTAAAAAATGGTAACAATACTCAAGTAGATTTCTTCAATATCTCAGTCGATAATCTAAAAAGACACTTGAGATGTAATTATTATGGTTAGCTTACGGATAACTTGTTTGCTTATAATTAAGGATATATACCCCCATGATCTGTCCCGTTATTTATGTTGTTCTATATACTCTCATTGTCGTATTTAAAGTGTATGTTTATTTGTTGTTTTGTTCTATTTTTGTAATTAATTTATTAATAGTCATTTAAGCATGTCTCCATGCAATTGTAATGTGTAAATGGGTTAACCCATGAATTAAATAAGTAAATAACACAACTAGAATAAAATTATCAGAGAGCACAAAATTTCTTGGCACGCATATTAATGCAACACTAAAATAGTATGTCCATAAGTGAAAAATTAAAACCACTGTTACACAATCAGACTATTACCACAGTATGTTGATTTCAAAACACTTAAAGTAGTCTATCATAGTAACCTCGGATGAATGGTTCGGTACAATCTTATTTTGTATGGAAATTGCTCCAGTATTACCAACAGAGCTGGCTAAAGTACTCTGACAAAGTGCTTCAAGTACCAAGCACTTAGCTAGAGTGCTTTAAAACAAAGGCAATATTATTTTCAAACCCACACCATTCACATCCAATCCAAAATTTCATATGCGGTGGTAACATGGGGTCATGCGCCCTTGGTCAGTAGAGTCTTTGCGTTGCAACGAAAGGCAGTTAGAGTATTAGGTGATCTAAACTATAGAGATTCTTGTATAGACAGTTATATTCAGATGCGAATTCTTACAGTCCCATCTATATACATATTGCAATGTCTTACATACGTAAAACAAAACTTAATTGTCTAATTATGTTTCTCACATTGAAATACATGACTATCAAACACGTAATAGAACAAATATATATGTTGATTATCACAGATTAACAAAGTCAAAATCGGGGACAAATTATTATGGTCCAAAAATGTTCAATCTTTTGCCTCCTACTGTGAAACAGTTGTCACTAAACAAAAAAATTGTGGTAAAAAATTATTTGATAGATAAATGTTTTTACTCTATTGATGACTATTTTAATAATAATTTTAATGACATGAATAATATATAAACTTATGTTTATACTATGTAAATCTGTTTTTAATCTGTTTTAAAAGTTAATGTTACTAGTATCGTTTAAGATTTTATCCTAATATGTAAAACTTCATAGACCTACCTATTTTATATTATATTATCACTTTCTAAATTTTATTTTATAATATTCTTGTCTTGACCTGTGTAAACAAATTGTAATGACACCAATAAACTTACTTACTTACATATGTCATAACGATCATGAAAAATTCAGGGAAAATAAACTCTAAAAGAAAATTATTGATGTATTTATTACTTAGAATACTAAGTAGTGTAAGTAAAACCTATACTATATTAATAGTAATAGTGCAGTGTGGAGTAAAAATAAATTTCTTAAAAAGTATTTGGGGACGACACACATTACATGAAAAAACTATTTCCGTCAAATTAGCTGAGTTTTTGATATGTTGTAGTTTGTAGTTCAAATCATTCTGAACAAAAAATTCCTCTGCCAAACTTCAAATTATGGACAGTTTTGCCGGTAGACTGGATCGATACTGTACTCTATCAATGATTTCTCAAAACATAATGATGATATTTAAATGAATAACCGAGTTACACTAGTCAAGGAAATGAAGCAGGAAAAAAACGTAAACCCCAACATGAGACTCTGCCCTACCTGATTTTTATGTGAGACAGTGGAAAATGTTCCTAAAGATGTATAGAACAGTCAGGGTCATGGGAACTGGTGCTTTTTCGATTTCCGGTCGTAAACCGGGACAAAAGTGCGCTATTTCCGGTCACCGACAATTTGAAAAAGAACCATTGGACTTCATATTTTAGACAATTCTAAGCATTTTTTTCTCTCTTGACATTTTTTACCTAACCTCACCCTTCTCGAGATATAAGCATTTAAAAAAAAAGGAACGTGTATTTAAGCTTTTTTACTTCCCTCGCATACCGAAGGGAAGTATTGTATTCGAGAAAAAATCACCCTCCGTGATTCTTTCGGATTTTGACGTTTCAGATCATGTAGATTATGAAAATATAGGTTTTTCAATTCTGTCAGTCTGTCTGTCTGGTGCATTAACTAAAAAACTACTTGACGGAGAGCAGTCAAAGGACCCCGCATGGAACATATGGAAATTGGCCCCCGGTTAAAGTGTTTGATACTCGGGAATATTATCCAAATATCGATGTTGATCAAAAGTCTCTATGGGCTCAAGGTCGGAAATTGGACGGTTTTCCAGATATCGGGGGTGTAAAGGGGGATGCTCATTTCTTGTGGAAAGTGGCCCCCGCTCCAGTAAAATTCGCTGGAATCGATATATGTCATTGCTCTCGACCTCCTGATCAAAAATTCTCAGGGGCACAAGTATGGAAAATAAACAGTTTTCTAGATATGGGAGGTGCAAAGGGGGGTGCTCATTTTCTATAGGAAGTGACCGCCAGTGAATTTCACTGGAATCAACATATGTTGTTCCTCTCGACCTCCTGATCAAAAGTTCTCATAGACACAAGGTCGGTAAATGCACAATTTTTTCGATATCGGGGGTTCAAAGTCGACTTTGCAACCCCCGATATCTGGAAAACTGTGCATGTACCGGCCTTGTGCCCATGAGAAATTTTGATCAGGAGGTCGAGAGGAACAACATATGTCGATTCCAGTGAATTTCACTGGGGGTCACTTCCTATAAAGGAAATGAGCGCCCCGCTTTGCACCCCCCATATCTAGAAAACTGTCCATTTTTCAAACTTGTGCCCCTGAGAATTTTTATCAGGTCAAGAGGAATAACATATGTCGATTCCAGCGAATTTTACTGGAGCGGGGGCCACTTCCCACAAGAAATGAGCATCCCCCTTTACACCCCCGATATCTGGAAAACCGTCCAATTTCCAACCTTGAGCCCATAGACTTTTGATCAACATCGATATTTGGATAATATCCCCGAGTATCAAACACTTTAACCGGGGGCCAATTTCCATATGTTCCGTGCGGGGTCCTTTGGTAGGTAGCTACTGTCAGTGAAGAAATGGTTAAACTTTCACTGGATACTGTACAGGGTGGACCGTCTAAAGGGAATAAATAATGAAAAACTTTTTTTTTGCTCAAATTCAAAATTTTCACGTTTCATGACACACTAAACCTATTTCAGAAAAAAAAAATTGAAATTTTTTTTCACCAACATTTTTGAAAAAATTTTTACCACCAAAATAGATGGAATTTTTTTTTCTTTGTTCAAATTAAAAATTTCCACGTTTCATAGCGTTCTAAACCTATTTAAAAAACAAATTTTAGAAAATTTTATTACCATTTTTGAAAAAAATTTACCACCAAAATAGATGGAAATTTTTTTGAAAAAAATTTACCACCAAAATAGATGGAAATTTTTTTTTTCTTTGTTCAAATTAAAAATGTCCACGTTTCATAGCGTTCTAAACCTATTTAAAAAACAAATTTTAGAAAATTTTATTACTATTTTTGAAAAAATTTTACCACTAAAATAGATGGAATTTTTTTTTCTTTGTTCAAATTTAAAATTTCCACGTTTCCATGGCATTCTAAACCTATTCAAACAAATTTAAAATGTTTTTTGAAATACTCATTACTTACTATAGAATAGACGAAAATTTTTTTTTTGCTCAAATTAAAATTTCCACGTTTCATGATATTCCAAATCTGTTTTGGAAAAAAAAAATTGCAACATTTCATTACAATTTTGGAAAAAAAAATTACCACTAGAATAGACGGAAAAAAATGTCTTTGCTCAAATTAAAAATTTTCACGTTTCATGACATTCTAAACTTATTTCAGAAAAAAAAAATTGAATATTTTTTCCATCAACATTTTTGAAAAATTTTTTGCCACTAAAATAGATGGAAAATATTTTTTTCTTTGCTCAAATTTAAAATTTTCACGTTTCATGGCATTCTAAACCTATTTTAAAAAAAAATTACCGCTACTATAGAATAGAAGGAAACTTTCCGTTTTGCTCAAAATTTCCACGTCTCTTAACATTCTAAACCTATTTCAGAAGTAAAAAATTTTGAAAATTTTTTTTACCATTTTTGAAGTTTCAAAAAAAAATGAAATTTTTTAATCACCACTATACTTCCATATGGCATATGCACCTATTATTTTTCTAGGGAAAAATGTACAGGGTGGTCATCCCAAGAAATAATTCAGTCATGGTGGACATTTGTAAAGGTATTTGCGCAAGCCTTCCATATTTGGCACCTGTTATTTAGTATTGAACGTTTGCTGTTGGATGAGCACTCTGTATATTTTTTTGAGCAAAACTTATCAGGTTTTTTTTGTAATAGTAGTGATAAATATATTCCGATTATTGTTTTCAATGTCATTTCGTAATTATTAATTTTTTAGAGTGACCGCCATGCACAAATAAAGAGGGAAGTTCTGTGTAAACACCTTTACCGATTTTTTTTTTTTTTTCAAAAAACTGGTATTTACGATTATTTTTGGTCTTTGATAACAAGCCCCGCAAAAAAAAGTTCAGGCTTAGAAACCAGACCTACTAATCTTTATGTATTTTGACCTTCTGAATTCGATGCCGCCATCAGAATTTCTTTTTATCGTTGGGTTTTTTTTGATCTTAGTGTGCTTAGTATTATCCAAAATATAAAATCCAATGGTTCTTTTTCAACTTAAGAAAATTTGTTGGTGACCGGAAATAGCGAACTTCTGTCCCAGTTTACGTCCAGAAATCGAAAAGGCCCCAATTCCCACGATCCTGACTTTATTCTATAAATCTTTAGGAACATTTTGTACCGTCTCACATAAAAATCAGGTGGGGCGGAGTCTCATGTTGGGGTTAAATGTTTCGTTTCCTCGACTAATACCATTATTTGGTCTTATATGAATATGATTATGAATGTACCACAACTTCCAGTTTTGCCCAAAGTGAAGTGATGCCAAATTACACTTTTCGAATGTACAACACGGGTTTAGTTCTATTGAAAACATCATATGTAAAGACACACAATGACAATAACACCAATGTTAATCACACACTTGCATTACCTCACCAACTCTGACTATGGATAACTAAACACTGAACACAAGCTGATTTGTTTTTCTATTAGTTCCTCTGTTCCTAATAATTCATGATGAGATTTGTCTAGAAAGGGTTTGAATGAATTTTATAAGGAGCTTGCAAGTACTTTAGAAATATTTCAACCACTTCAAAATTACGCCAAAAGTAAGTGAAACACTTTAGAAAGTAATTGAAGCCCTCTGAAAGGGCTTTAAAGCCCCAAGTACTTATGCCAAGTAATTCAAATGTCAAGTACCAAATACTCTCTCTTAAAAGTAATTGAAGCACAGTGCTTGAAGCCCTAAAAGTACTTCAAGTACGAGTAGTACTTTACTAGAGTACTTTACCTAGCTCTGATTACCAAAGCATTTGTAATACAGAAACGTAACCTTAGAGTTATTCTAAAATTGAAACCAGCTGAAATCAGTATAAATATGTTTAAAATTAATAAATTACTTATTATAACTGCCATATACAAGGGGACCCAGCATTCAAAGCTCACACCTAAGGACGACAGACTTATCAGTTGCACGGCACTCTGAACAATCCTTTCCTACAGCTTTGCATGAAATGGGTGCTCAAATTTTTTATGGTTCTTTTTTTGTGGATATCACGCTTGGTCAGCCTTTTACATTTTTCTGAGTGAATTGATTAACTGGAGTTGTAGTGCATTTTAAGTGCGTTTGTGTGTATTTTTAATCAGAATCATGCTATATTTACACTGCAGAGGAATATGTGAGTATTGTGTTTATTTACGGGTATTGTGATGGCAATACTTTTCAACGTCAAGGGAGATAGGGTCAACTTCATTGTGGTCGCAAGCAGACGGAATTTTTGCACCTCTTCAAAATGGATGAAGAACAGAACAGATCTTGGAGCACTTCGATGAAACGCCTTCTAGCAGCACGCGGAGATGTTATTTGAATTAAAGAATATGCAGAGCACTGTGGACAGGACTTTGGAAGCAGACGGTCGCCATCCATACCATCTGCATAAAGTTCAGAATTTGATACCTGATGACCTGCTGCGAAGAAGAAAATTTTGCAGATGGTTGTTGCGGCCAACAACAAATGATGATTTTTTCCCTCGGAGGATGATTTGGACTGACGAAGTAATTTTCACCCGCTCCGGTATCTTTAATCACCATAATGCTCACATTTAGGAGCATGGAAATCCTCATGCCGTATATGATAGCGATTTTCAACATAAATTTTTGTGCAATACTAATCTTAGGAAGAAAATAAGCCCAACCATGTTATGCTTCTACATAAAAGTGCCTTTTTAATAAACAACTGCTTTTTTGCAAAAATTATACACTTCCAAAAAAAAAAAAACATTCTACACAGCAAAACCTACAATCTATTAAAGTTTGTTGTGAGGTCCATAAGTAACGGATAAATTCATTATCTATGTAATTTACAATTTATGAGTAAAATCCTAAAACACTAAAATGAAATTTTTTGAGCATAATTTTATACGTCCCCTTCAACCCCCTTGGAATGGCAGCTACACCTTTAACATTTTTAATTGAAACAAGGGTGCGTATGATAGCTCATTTGAAAGGGTTTTTAATTCTCTATCCAGCAATATAAGATTTTTTTAATTTCTCTAATTTTTTTATTGAAAAATGTTACATTTTTAATGTTCTATGTAAACAAAAGAACATGAAACAATTTAAATCAAATGTTCAAACTGGGCGCCTGTTGCTTCTTGATAATAATGGAGGAGTTGATGAAATTCTTCTCAAACATTTTGTATCGTTTCTGGGGTGATTCAACTAATAGAAATAAAAAACCTTGGTTTAATCAGCAACTTAAAAGCTTGCATCAAACACTCTGTGATATGTCTAAAATATGTAAAAATACAAATAATGCCGTGATAAAGGATAAATATAACAAACTAAAGATTTTATATATAGAGCAGGTAAAACAAGTTAAAGCAAATTTTAATAATAATAGAATCAGTAACACCAGTAACATTATGAAAGAGAGCTGGAAAATAATAAACGAAATGAAAGGTAATACAAAAAAATATGATTCATTTCACATAAATATTAATGGCGAAGAAATTGTAGATAAAACTAGACTAGCGAACCATTTTAATAACTTTTTCTTGGATATACAAAGCTCTAAGCCTGATACTAATAATCTCAAATTCGCTCCTCATTCAGAAAATATGTTTTACTTATATCCTACTACACCATATGAGATAGAAGGGGTCATTATGAAAACAACTTTAAAGCCAGCTGCGGGTATTGATGAAATTTATGGTAATGCTTTAAGGATAATTAGCGACCTAATAAGTATACCGTTATCCTATTTGATTAATGAATCATTTAGCGAAGGAAAATATCCAGATTCTCTTTAGATATCTAAATCTGTACCAGCATTTAAAAATAAAGGAGCAAGAGATGACATAAATAATTATAAAAATATTTGCTTGCAAAGTCAGCTAGCCAAATTGTTTGATATATGCTACAATACAAGGTTAACTCAATTTTTAGAAGTACAAAATCTGTTAACCACCTCACAACACGGTTTTAGATCCAAGAAATCTACCTCAACAGCAATCGCAGAACTGTGCAACAGTGTGTATGAATGTCTCAATAATAAGCAATTTCCAATTGCATTTTATTCTGACTTATCACGGGCCTTCGACACGGTTGACCATGACCTGCTCCTGGAGAAATTATATTGCATTGGTGTACGAGGTGTCGCCTATAATTGGGCGGCATCATATTTACGAGGGAGAAGACAGATTATGGTCATAGATAAATATAAGTCAGAGTCAAGAAATGTTAATATTGGGGTTCCTCAGGGTTCAACTTTGGGTCCTTTATTTTTTATCATTTTTATTAACGATATAATATATTCATGTACTTCTTTACAAAAAACAATAAATTATGCAGATGATACAAACCAATTAGTAACAGGAAATAATTTAATACAATCAGTTGAAACAGCTAATATATCTGCATTAGAATTTTATCAATGGTGCCAATATAATGGAATAAGAGTAAATGTAAATAAAACATTTTTTATGGTATTTCAACCAAAGAACGGTAAAGACGAATCTAGTCAACTCATTAAGATGAATCATAACAGCATTGGACAAGTGAATTTTATAAAATTTTTAGGGGTTGTAATAGACCAAAAAATGACCTGGGAGCAACGTATAGACTATATTTCTTCAAAATTAAGTACTATGTGTTTTATTGTAAGACAGCTGCGAGCTACAGTATCTTTGTCCATTCTTAAATTGGCCTATTATGGACTTGTGCAATCTATTTTAAGTTATGGTTTAATTTTTTGGGGACGTTCAGCCCACTTTCATAAAGTCTTTTTGTTATACAGAAAAAAATTATCAGATGTGTGGTAGGAGCACATCCTCATACATCCTGTAGACAAATATTTAATAACTTGTCAATTCTAACTTTGCCTTCTCTCTATATATATTTAGTTATATTAAATATAAAAATGAGAGAAAATTCATTTAGGAAAATAAGCAATGTGCATAAATATGATACACGTAACAACAGTAATTTATACCAACCACATTCAAGATTAAGTGTCTCTCAAAATTCGCATATTTATCAGGGCATTATATGCTTCAACAGGTTTTTAAATCTTTGTGGTGACGTTAGTATTATTCAGAATTTTAATCATTTTAAGCGAAAACTGTATGAACACCTAGTGAGTAAGGCATTTTATTCTGTAGAGGAGTATCTAGGTCATTGACTATTTCGTTTATTTGCATGTATATTGAGTGTTAGATTGCCTAAGTGTATTTGGTAACGTCTATGTATGAGTGAGTGCATTGCATGTGTATGTATATGTATGAGTAGTGTACTATTTTGACTAGTTTGATAAGTTTTACCTTTGTATGTAAAATTAATGAATGAATAAAGTATCTATCTATCTATCTATCTTATTTTTGAATATATTACCTACTGGTAAATTCTACTTATTATGTGTAAACAACTCAACTAGTGTATTATTGTATTAACAAGTGAGTGAACCGAAAATGTCATAGTGGAACTCTATGAAATTACTTTGGTATTCGGCAGTACCCGAAAGTTCTGGAGGCTCAGCTGCCAATGCCCTTTTATTAAAATTCTATTACCAATTATTTCCACATACTATGGTGTGTTAAGATGTTTTCCTTTAAAGAGATTTGAATGGGATATCTGGATGTGGAAGTAGTTATTCTTTAGGCAGCAATTTGTTACTTTTGGCACACTTAAACACATTAAACCATTATATTTGCATCTGCCTCATAGAATTATATCCAATAATAGAATAAAAATATTAAAAAAAAAAACAAAACAAGAGCATAAAATGTCAAATATCTCAATATGATCAGATACATCTTGGCTTAGGAGGACATTATATTATATGTAACAAATTACGTCATAATTTAAAGCCACGTATTTATAACAATATGCTAATTAAATTAGATATTAGACTAATGTCTATCCACAATTGTACAGAATGAACCCTGCCGCAGCTGTCACGTTACACGTTATCATAACAAGGCGTTATTACGGTAAAATTTAAAAATCTGAAACTCGAAAACGGTATAAGATATCGAGCTCGTTTTTGTTGATCTTTAGACCATATTTCCTTCGCATATAGTATACACACAATTCAAACATTTAATAGAGTTGCCCGCACGTTGAAATTTTACACACACAAATTTCATTCCTGTGATTCTGGATTTATTTAGAAAACGACCGTAAGTGATTTTGAAATTCTATCAGTACCGATAGATGCTCTCATGTCTGTAGTATATGGATATAAAAAATCAGATCAATATCGCATGTAGTTAGTTTTCTAGCGATAGGTATACGTTTAAAAACACGAATTCTTGAAATAACATTCGGTCATCTTTTTTTTGTGGAAAAGTTGTGCAACCGCCAATAAGTCTAACAAGCTATTTCTGATGTCCCTAAGGACCTTCTTTCTGAATTCGTTCCCAAAAATTATTTACCTTGTTGGAATGGGTCATTTCAATGTTTAAAGCTTTGGATTGATTCCTTACTAATTCCACAAATACATAAGATATTATTCCTATCTTAACACAAGCAAAACAGAGTAAATTGTTTTAATTTATCACTGTATCAAGTAACTATTTATTTACCAAAGACAATATTTTTAAACTACTATTGTGCACAAAAAATTTAAGTACAACTCTGTGGAAGCTAACGAGACAGTGATTTACGGTAGGTTTTATGGCTTTTTTAATGTGCGTTAAATATGTATAGACAACTATAACTGTACCATGATAAGTTGTTCTCTCACCTGTCACATCTAAATGTTGTAAGTTGTTGCACCTCGTGGCCACTTCAAATAAAGCATTATTCGTAACATTATTGCAACCTTGTAGCTGCAAGTGTGTTAGTTCTGGACAACGTCTGGCCAGCAGTAGCAAACTTTTATCCGACAATTTGGCACCATTTGTAATATGAACTCTCTCAACACTGGGGCAAGCACCGGTACGTCCCTGGCCACACAGCTGCCGCAAAACACCTCTTATAGCTCGGTCTCCACTCACCGCCTCCCCTTCTAGTGTTATAACACGCCATAGTGATGGTGTCCAGGCTAATATATCAAACCTCCTGCATACCTGGGCACTTATGCTTAAATCTATGCTGGTTAAAAAGGAAAATATTTTGATGACGAGTTCATCGGGCAGTCTGTCGAATGAGTTATTCTTGGATTGGTACTTTTTCCCTTTGTACAGGTTTCCATCTGTCCACAGATTCGGTGTTACAGGCCCTGGACTTGGTGATACTAAAGTGTGATATCCTTGGTCCAAGCTAGGACTGGATTTCCCTAATTTTGTGAAGTTATCCAACAAATAATTGGTTTCTTGGGTTTGGTGACTGGAGGATCGAAAGTAACTTGGGTTTATCGATTGACTATTTTGTATTTTATCGTAATTTTCATGTTCCCAATAGCTAGGACCTAAGGAAAACGATGACAGATCTAAAGAATTCTTGTTTTGGTATGATATATTGTGGGTTAGCGGTGAATGGCGGGAGCTTAGTTCATATTTCGATTGATATTCAGGTCCCTCGTTTAGGTATGAATGTGGCTGATAATAGTTTGGCTGTAAATAATAAAAGGTTACTATTAGTTATACAGTGAAAAACATAAATAAACCATTTAAAAATAAAGAATATATTTTACGGTTTTAGAGATTTCGTAAAATAATAATAATAATACCACATTTATTGACCTAAGAGATCATAGTACACGAGACATAGGGTAAGTCTAATGAACACTTGTTCAGTTGACTTAAAATTAAAAGGAAAACGATTACAGTAAAATAATTAATTAAAAACCATGAAAAAGAAATTCATGGACAAAGTAAAAAGCATTGGATAATAGTAGTGTCCTGGCATGAGAAGTAAAGTTTAAACTAACTTTAACACTAGTTGGTAGTTTATTATACAATTTAGAACTTGACTTATACAGTTGTAATCAGCGTATATTATGTTGCAAATTTTGACCGTGAGATTATAATTGTGATATTTATTTTGTAGATTGAAACTGGATATATTTTGTCTAACAAATTTTAGAATTTTTGTTGAGATAATATAATATATTTATATTGTACAGTAACGATACAATTGAATATACTGCGCATGTGCGCGTATATATAATTGATGTCATTCACTATTCACGTACTGTATTGAAAGACGCTATGAGAGAAACATGTGTTACGCATTAGTTAGTATATTTAGAATGTATTTTATAGGTAAATAGTAGTCTTCTCTTTTAAACGATCCTCACCTTAATATGGTAGCAGAGCGTGGTTAGTGAGTACCGTTAGTGTCCCATGTACGAAGGAAAGCACGTGTGATAAAAAAAATGGCGAAAAACTGAGCTTAACTGGATTATCTACGAATGGAAACCGATTATTATATGTTTAACTGAGACTCACGTTACTGAAGATATATACCTATAATGTGGAAATGGACATTGAAGTTTATCGAAAAGCATGCTGTTACTCAACAAGTAGATACACCGGAGGAGTAATCATATATATTAAACAGGAATACAAATTTAAGGAAATTCTTAATGAAACAATTCTAATGAATATGTGGATAGTTGGAATAAACATTTTAATTAATAAACAAAAGTATACAATATTTAACTGCTGTCATTCTCCTAATTCCAGTCATACAGAATTTTTGTCAAAATTGGAAGATACAATGCTAGATTGGATAACAAATGATAGTGTATTGATATTATTAGGAGATTTTAACTTAAATATGGCAAAAACAAGTTATTATTCTGACAAATTTTACAGCGTTATTAAATCGCTAGGTTTAAATCAAATAATGGTTAGATTTACCAGAGTAACGAAGGATAGTAGTATCATAATAAATTTGATAATTACTAATGAAAAAACTTTAAAATATAAAGTTCATACCACACCCAAAATATCTGATCATTCAATTATCACAATCGAATTAATGGATAATACTAGGATAAAACCATATCAGAAAAAGATCAGAATGTATAATGATCTAAATGTAAATAACTTCCAGGATGACTTAAAAAAGTTTGAATGGAACAATAAAGATAAAGATACCAATTCACTATCCAATGTATTAACAAATACAGTCCTTACATGTCTCAATAAACATGCTCCAGAAAAGGAAATTCTAATTGAGGGCCGTTGGGGTCACAACAAATGGTGGACAAATGAAATAAAATTAGAAATAAAAAATAGAGACACAAAATACAAAAGAGCAATAATTACAGGTAACGAGGAAGACTGGAATGAATACATAAAAAGTCGAAGTAGTGTAGTAACCATTATAAGAAATCAGAAAAAGGCATATTGCAACGAAAAAATTGATGAAGTAAAAAATGACACAGAAGAGATGTGGAAAACATTGAAACAATTAGTATATGGAAAAAATAAGTATAACCGAATAGGTATCAAATTTGCAGATGAAATACGAAAACAAGGAAGAGATATCGGAATTATTCAACAATTATTTCCTAGATAGCATTGAAGATATTACTTTGTCATTGAACAAAACTTAATTGTGAAAACATAATAGACAATATGGAAAGACATAACTACACATTTGACAAGTTTAAACCAGTCAATACCATACAATTAAGTGAAATTATGAAGAACATGAAAAATAAAAAGAGTAGTGTGGATGGAATTAATACACATATACTGAAAGTATCCTATGAAGCAATAAGTGACAGGTACCTAGATGTTATTAACTCTTCTCTTGAGTCAGGAATTTTTCCTGAGGCATGGAAGATCACAACAGTCATTCCGGTAGAGAAAAAAGTAAACACTATACTAGGACATGAACACCGTCCCCTAAATATGGTTCCTGGCTATGAAAAATTATTAGAAACCGTTGGTAATGAGCAATTAGTGGAATATTGTGAATCAAATAAACTGTTAGCCAAACATCAGGCAGGGTTTCGTAAAAAGAACTCATGTGAATACAAACTATATTATATGACTGGAAAATAGCAGTAAATGATAAACTTATTATTGGTGTAGTGTATCTAGACTTCCAAAGAGCATTTGAAACTATAGACAGAAAATTATTAATTTTAAAACTTGAAAAGCTAAGTATTAAATGTACAGTATTAAACTGGTTTAAAAGTTATCTGAACGATAGATCGCAAGTCACTAAATATGGAGGAGTAATATCTAATTCCAGAGATAGACTAAATAATAACATTTCTCAATGGACAAAAACAATAATATACAAATCAATCATTAGCCCACATTTAAATTATTGTGCATCAATAATATTCCTGTTGAATAACACCGAATTAGAAATATTACAAAAGAAACAAAATCAAGCACTGAGGATAATATTAAACTGCAACAAATATACTAATAGAAAAATTATGTTAGAAAATGTAGGTGTACTTAGTGTCAAACAAAACATAGCTTTTAATACGATGACATTTATATATAAAATTTTGCATGGCCAATTACCTGCACATCTTGAGAATAATCGAAAGATGGTGCAGAGAACACTCTCTGTCGGTCAACCCCAGGAAGACAGAGCTGGTCCTCTTCACAAGGAAAAGGAAATTGGGGCCAATGACGGCCCCCGTTCTCCTAAATACCACACTAAATTTCGCATCAGAAGTAAAATACCTTGGAGTAACCTTTGATGCCAAACTAACTTGGAATCTTCATTTAGACAGAAGACTAAAGAAGGCTTACATCTCTTTTGAGCAGTGCCGCAGAACCATAGGGAAAACCTGGGGAATGAAACCCAAAGTGGCTATGTGGATTTACACTGCTATAATAAGACCAATGATAGCCTATGGAGCCATCGTCTGGTGGCCTAAGAGTCAGCAGACTGTAGCGAAACGTAAGCTCAGCCAGGTACGAGTAGCCTGTTTAAACACAATTGGAGCTATGAGAACGACACCAACAAGAGCAATGGAAGTGATGCTGTGCCTGCCACCACTAGACATATATCTAGAAGAGGTGGCCCTAACTACTATGGCACGTCTCAAATCCGTTTGTATACAGCCAAACATAGGATGTGGAGTGACCAGATGCTGGCTGTGGAATGAGGCAATTAAACAAATGCCACTTCTGCAGGTACGTGCAGATGGTATTTCTCGACACTGTTCATCTTTGATAGACCCTATGTAATACACACCAACAGTAGCAATGAGGCTGTCAGTGAAGGAACAGTTAACATCTTCACAGACGGATCGAAAAAGAAAGAAGGAACAGGTTGTGGGGTATACTCCAGGAACCTGCAAATTCAAATTAAATGGGCTATGGACAAACAAGCCAGTATAATACAAATAGAACTGGCGGGAATAACCATAGCCGCAAAAGAAATTTCCCGGAGACAAATAACGGGAAAAACAATAAGAATCTACACTGATAGTAGATAATCACTACTGACCCTACAGAGACACAAAATAACAACAGGGTCAGTATGGGAATGCCATCAGGCACTCGTGGGCGCCTCCAGCATAAACAGTGTCATTCTATGCTGGGTCAAAGGGCATGCACAGTGCAGAGGCAACAGGAAAGCTGACAGTCTGGCTAAGAAGGCAGCCAGTCTAAGTATACTTGGACCTGGCTCTTCCAACATACTGCCGACCTCAGCAATAATGCTAATGATTAAAGAAGACACCCACAGAAAATTTAAAAAACTGTGGGATGAAACTCATAGTTGTCAGTTGGCCAGGGATCTGCTTAGATACCCTGACAGGGATACAACGATGATCTACCCGGGAATGTCCAGGAAGAACCTGCGCTTCGCGACAGGAATTCTTACTGGTCAGTGCCAGCTGAGGAAGCACCTTTATAACATGAAGTTAAATGACATACCCCTATGCAGAGGTTGTGAACAAGAAGACGAGACTGTCCAACACGTACTTTGTGAGTGCCCGGCAGTCTCCTCTAGCAGAGAATCCATTTTGGGAGAACGTTGGCCTACTTTGGCCGACTTGAGGGATATTCCTCTAGGCAGCATCACCACCTTCTTCACAAGATTAGGATGGTTGGAGGCCTAGGTGGAATCTGGTATCCCTCGGGAGGATGTACAAGGGGCCCAATGGGGCCTAGGTGCTGCGGTCACCTAAATGTGACTGCCCTCCCACAAACTTCAAACTCCAAAAACCTGCACATCTATTAAAATTATGTACTTATGTAAGAGACATTCACCAATACATGACCAGAACTAGAAATTTATTTATTTATTTATTTATTTATTTATTTAATACATTTGTCCAACAGTACAAAAGAACCAATTACAGGACAAGAAATGATCTATATATACACACAGTTAGGACAAATTATGGACAGAATGATTTATATGTAGATGTATAATGTAGATTAATGTTAAATTTAAAACTTTGTATTGAATTTTGATTATGTACTTTTTTGTAATTTAATTAGCTATTACTAATAAACCTATTATTATTATTATTATTTACATTTCAACGTTGATAAAACGCAACTAATTAGATTTCATAATAGACAGAAACATTGTGATAATGTAACTGTAAACATTAATAATCAACTTATTAGCAGCGATAACGCAAAGACTATTAGTTTTTTGGGATTCAGATTGATGAATGTCTCACTTGGAAAACCCACTGCGAACATCTCGTCTCGACTATGAGCTCAATTAATTTTTTATTCAAAAATATGAGAGAAATTCTCACAAAACAACAATTAATGAATCTCTACTACGCTCAAGTAGAGTCACGACTTCGATACGGTGTCTGTTTCTGGGGCGATTCCACCCTATCACAAACCGTTTTTATATCACAAAAGCGGATTCTACGTACTATAGCAGATTTACCCTGCATGCACACATGTAGAGACGCTTTTGTGGAATAAGTTCTTACATGTTCTTACATTCTTCTTACGTTTGTTTTCAAAATGTGTGTTCATGTATTCAAAAATAAACACAAGTATAAACTCAATAAAGATATACATGAAGCACATACTAGACAGAAAAATGATATTCATGTACCCTTTTCTAAATTGTCAATTACCAATAAATCTCCAAACTACTTGGGGTTGAAAATGTTTAATCATTTACCAGAGGAATTAAAACAAAATAATATTAATTTATTTCATTTAAAAAAAAAAACATTAAATTGTTCTTAGTAGCTATAAATGTTTTTATTCGTTGTCCGAGTTCTTTGTTTAGGTTAAGTTAATTTAAGTCACACTTAATTTTTTTTTTTTTTATTCATACCAATTGTAATTAATTGTTTTACCATTGACAATTGTTATACAATTTGTAGTTGTCCAATAATAATATAAACGAATTTGAATATTTTGAATTCGATTTCTTACTGATCCACTAATTATAAGATTGCCGAGCGACGTGCAATTCTGTGGCGTGAGTCGGATAACTACTTCACCCTTGATCCCGTCATGTTGTTGTACCTATACAAATACCTACTCATGGAATCCATCGACGGTCTTTTACTTATTAAGAAGTGTTTCTGAGAAAGTGCTAATTATAAGATATATTCAGTAGAAGTGCACCACTCGACATCAGATTTCGACGGAGAGAGCAGACCGTAGCAATCACGGTAAGTATAATTTTGTCTATTTTCGTCTTGAGGAGTCTGAAAGGTAACTTGAATTCCCCTTGTGAGTAGAGTTGATAGATATCGTAGCGGCGACACGGCTCCGGCCTAAATTATATAAAATCCTTGTCGTGTCCATCAGACCCTACGATACTAGGTACATCTACAATATCACTATGTGGAGTTATCTAAAAACACTAGTTTATAATACTCAAATTGACACGGTTGAACAGATGAGAGAAAAATCGATCAAGAGTTTACAATGCTACAGAATGATGAAGAAATTTTACAAGGTGTTTAAAAAAGAGACTTAGATTGTGCATAAGGGAAAATGGAGGACAATTGATAATTAGCTAATTTCAAAGCATTCTTTACGTGTCAAAGAATTTATTAATAAAATGTTGTAAAGGCACGTTGCTTTTTTAAATACAAATTACTTGTGAAAGGCTTGGTTTATCGAAATGCAATAAGAATAACTTTTTTATTTTTAATGATCTGAAAATTTGTTTTTTACAGTAATTTTTAGCAAGGACCTTATGGGAATTGGGTTTTGGTAGAATCGTCTGAATTTTTGGTATATTATAGCTTTTGTCATCCTGAACAAATTCCATATTCAGTATTTTGGCTCCTATGGAGCACTAAAGCTCCATAACTTCATCATAAGTTACTACTTTGAGTAGTTCTTTAACATTTTTATAATGCATATTTTGATTGTAATAAAACATATTCTTTATAGGATTTTGCAAACAGCAGAAGACACGATCTATGAGAACAAAAAGAAAAAATATTTGTAAAGTTATTGTTTCCCAATCTTTGCATTCTTTTGATAACCTGAATTCTGATTATGCTAGTAATTAAAATTCTAAAATGAATGATTATTTCTTATTTGACAATTCTCATTGTAACACTAGTCCCCTACGGCTATGCAGAGTAAACTAGTATCATAACCCCTTACGTTCATGAAGATTCAGTTAGAAATGAGAACAAAAGCCTAAACTGAAGTCATGTTTTTTTCCATCAGTCTGTGTCAAACATTTAATGTCAAGGAACTTGAAAAATGCCTTGGTTTTTGCATGAAACGTCTTTCTGATGAGCTCCAGAATAAGGGCGAAAAACGTTTAAAAGGCTAAGCATTTCCAAGAAACAGAACGATAGCTTTCATGAAAATGTAATCCATTAGGATGAAAATTTTCCAAAGACAAAGGTACGTAAATAAATTCAGTTTAGGCCTTTGTTCTCATTTTTAACTGAATCTTCATGATGATAAAAAATTATGTAGATATTAGTTTACTCTGTATAGCCTTAGGGGACTATGTGGATACTACAATGAGAATTGTTAAGAAATAGACAAATTCATTTTAGGATTTTAATTGCTAGCATAACCAGAATTCAGGTCGAAAGAATGCAAAGATTGGAAATCAATAATTTTAGATAGTTTTTCTTTTTAATTTGTTGTTTAGTGACAAAAGCTCAGACATTAAATTATCATAGGCAATCTGTTTAAATTTAGGAATATACACATTTATTATATTTTCATATTTACACCATATGTATTCCAACAGCTGTCGTAGAACACAGAGGTTTCTTTCGAATAGTAAATAGTAAATATATCTATTTTCACATTTTTCACAGCACCTATTTCTTAATTATTGGTTATATCAAATAATATTCAGCAGGAAGTATTGTGGGTTGCATAGAACGCGGATGCAAATGTTTATTGTTCATAATTCTACATAAATTCTACAAAGTATTTCTTAAACATCCTCGTATCAAGTAATAAATACTATTTACAAAGTACTTAATCCTACAAATACGGCACCTAAACTCGCTGGGAGCATGTCTTGTGCCTATCTATACCTAGTTGATAAAAAGTTTATAAACAGTATCTGAAATAGTAGAATAAATAGAATAAACAGAGTGCGGGGGACATACCCAATAGAACTATTCTCTTAAACTTTTTTTGAATTGATTAATGATTTTGTTGAGTAACATCTAGGTTTGTTTAGAGTAATTTTTAATATGCATCTTTGGATTACTTTAAGGTTATTTAATGTATTGTCGTACGCTCCTCCCCAAATTATTAAGCCGTACCATTGATTAATTAGAAATAGATAATTAATCCCGTAATTATTGGAGAGTGCCGGTACCTATCGATGAATGTCCGAAGCAACGTAATCCCATAATAATGTGGCACTCGGCTAAACAGTTGACTTTCGCTCTACTCTACCGCTAACGTCTGAGCGCCGATCTCGGGTAAGCCCCGCCTACCGTAGTACGCGATATTACCTCTTGCTACCATTGATAACAGTGGCGGCTCGTCAGGGGAGGCAGGAGCCTCCCCTTGGAAGAACCACCATATCTTCAAAAGTAATATCTTAAGAAATTTCAATTAGGTATATCTCAATTTTCAATATTTTTTATTGTTTATAATTCATTAATTAATGTTCAGTGTATATATAAAAGTTTTGCATTTCCTTTCCACAAACATACCTATAACGCTACAGTCCGGATAGTCTTTGTATGCATATTTCCCGGTCGGCCGGTCTTTTACTGAACGAACACTGCGGTTCGCTGGAGGCTAATACGAAATAGCTTCCAACTTTAACGCATTTACTTATAACATGAATGACCTTGAATTTCTTTGCGCTGTGTAAAATAGCAGAGCACTTCGAATAGCCAAAGGAAGCCAGCCTCCGATCTCAGTTCTTTATAGCGCATGTGCACATTGTGCACAGGTCGTTCAAGTGATTCACAAAGAAAACGAACTGTTAGTTGCGGTTAGCCGGTTAAGTTGACGTAAAAATACATAAAACATTTGATAGGCGGGCTAAAAATGAGTGCTCTAGGTGAAAATATGTCTTGTTGTCCAGACGTGGTGGATTATTTGTTATTAAATGGATTTACTACTCTTACTTACGACGAAAAGGTAAGAATTAAAAGAAATGCCAGGCCTACACCAGCAATGACTTCGTTAGTTTTTAAAAGTGGTAAACAAAACAGAGGGTTTTGTAATAACAATTATAAAAAAGTCGAGTGGTTAACGGCATCAACAGTTAGAAACAAATTATATTGTTGGAGATGTTTATTATTTACTAATGATCAATCCTCAATTTGGGGCAGGGCTGGGTTTAATAATTTGCAAAATTTATCGCGAGGTTTAGAAAGGCACGAAAAATCCCAGGAGCACATTTCATCTTGCATTAAATTCGAAATGTTTGGTAAACAAAATATTGTAAATTTCTTGGATTCTGCACATAAGAGAGAAATAGAAAATTTTAACGAAAAGGTCCGTGAAAATAGGGAAATATTAAGGAGGTTAATAGATGCCGTTATATATTTATCTTCACAAGAAAATTCTTTCCGAGGACATGACGAAAAACGAGAATCGTGTAATAAAGGAAATTTCAAAGAGCTGATAGATTTTTTAAAAACGTATGACCCAAAATTAGAGAACTTTTTGAATAACGCCACTGTTTTTTCCGGAACGTCTAAATCAATTCAAAATGATCTAATTGAGAGTGTTCGCTCGATTATTAAAGGCAAAATTTATGAAGAACTATATAATTGCGAATTTTTCTCGTGGCAAATTGACGAAACGACGGACGTTACTTGTAAATCTCAACTTTCTGTAATTTTTAGATATGTAATGCACGGAGAAGTTATTGAAAGGTTGTTGGTTTTTTTGATGTGAGTAGTGGAAGAAACGCGGAGAGTTTATTTAAATTATTAATCGATGAATTTGGTAAATTTGATTTGAAAAATAAATTAATAGCACAAACTTATGACGGCGCTGCAGTTATGTCAGGGCATCTTAATGGACTCCAAACAAAAATAAAAGATATTGCTCCTCAAGCTTACTTTATTCACTGTTACGCACACCAATTAAATTTAGTTCTGAGTAAAGCATGTAACGGAATTAAAGAAGTTAGAATATTTTTTTCAATTACTGGTTTTTCGTCATTTTTTTCAAAATCTACCAAAAGAACTGATGTTTTAAATAGAATTAATATGAAACATAGAATTCCGACAAACGCTCCCACTCGTTGGAATTTTTCATCTAGAGTTGTTTTCACTGTTGACAAATACAGGAAAGAACTTATTGACGTTTTTAATTTTATTTCGGAAAGTGAAGATTTTTTAAATGACGATCAGACTTTACGAGCAGCTTACGGATTAAAATCGTTATTGTTGGATAAAAATTCCATATATTTTTTCTAAAGACTTTTAAAATGATTTTTGAGCAAACTGATGTTGTTTTCCAAATTTTACAGAATAAACTAACTGATATAACATATTCTAAAATTAGACTTAATTCACTTATATCTAAATTAAAAGAATTTCGCAATACCGAAATACATTTCAATACTTTATACAACATTTTTTTAGAAAATGTTGAAAAAGTAGACGATGACGATGAGCCTAAGCCACAATGTAAAAAGAGAAAGACAACATATAACTTTGACAGGGCAGATACACATTACAAACAAATTTTTATAGAAATTTTGGACACCATTATAGTCCAAATTGAAATGAGATTTTCTGATTTAAATTCTTTGCAATGTTTGGATTTACTAAATCCCAATAATTTTACAACGTATTCTAAATCATTTCCTACTAGTCTAATGGAGAAATTAATGGACCATTATCCTTTTTTTGACCGTATTTCGTTAAGAAATGAACTATGCGTGTTGTATTCTGACCAGCAACTTTTACTAAATTCAAAATCATCTCAAGGAATGCTTACTTTTATATATAATAACAATTTAAAAAGCTGTCTCCCCGAACTGTACAAACTTTTGTCATTAGTGTCAACAATTCCGGTAACCTCAGCTTCTGTAGAACGATCATTTTCAGCACTTAAACGCATAAAAACATTTACTAGAAACAAAATGAGTCAAGACCGCCTCTCAAATGTATCGCTTATTTCAATAGAAAAACGTTTTTTGTCAGAATTGAAGAAACACGATTCATTTTATGATGAAGTAATCAACCATTTTGCCAGTTCCGAAAATCGCAGGTTACCACTCATTTATAAAAATATTTAGGCTTTAAAGCAGAGATTAATATAGGTAGTTGTTATTTTAGAAAAAATATTTATTTATGTTATTTATTTTTTAGGAAATATTTTTTAATTCTCCATAATATAGAGTTCCGCGGTTATATTTTTTTATATAACTTCTGCCTCAAAACAATTTTAATTTTTATTAAAAGTTATAATTTTACACTCCTGGCAGTGATAATGAATACAATTTTTTGTTTGTAGAAAAACACTTTAATTTTTTTACCAAACCTGTTTTTATTTTTATTAAAAGTTATATAATTTAATTACAAGTGGGATAGTAGGGCTCCTTTGGATACCGATACTCGAGTCGTAGGAACGTGAATTTCATGAGAATGATTTTTTCATCTCATCATATTTTCTATTTCCTTTTCTTTCTATTCTTTTATGAGTTCTATTCTCTCAAGTCGTGATTCGGTATCCTGGCGAACAACCCACGGCAAAAAAATGTAACGCGCCGTTGTACTACCTCAGGGGTGGTGGGGAAATGTACAAATTGTAGTCATATTGCACGTCAGTTGTCTTTCAGAATATCAAGCCTCCTCTGCAGACAATATCACGAGCCGCCACTGATTGATAATTCAATAATTATTAATAATTGTACTAATCTTTGAAAACATCCAGTGGACGCCCATCACAGAGAGCAGGAAGAGAGAGACGTGTCTGTCTTCTTAGCGTCAAGTGATCACTGTTCAGCGATTTTTACAAATAAATGTACCTACAAACGGTTTATAAAACTTGCACTTGCTTATTTATAATTTCTTAAAGTAATCAATTTAACAACAAAAATAGACTTGATGCTTACATGTATTTTAGCTAATTTCGTTCGTATTGTGACGTATAGACGGACACTTTATGAGTTTAAAACTAAAATTAAATTTGTTTGGATATACAGCAAGGTATATTATTCATTTCACACGTAGTAAAAGCGAGAAGTACTTTTCTTAAGATAGGTAACCAGCAATACCACATGTAAGTAGGTAGGTTGGTATACATTTTCAAGGATTAGTTTAAGCCATGACCACCGATCGGCTAATGTAGGGCATTTCCCGTTTGATTTTCGTTGCGTGAAGACTCCAATTTCTATTGTTGTCTGTATAAAATCAAAATTTGAATAAAGTTACAAAGTTTTGAGTGTTTTGAGTAGAGGGATTCGTTTATCTTGTATGTGAAGGGTTTAGCTGATTTGATGGCTAGTATTTTTAAAGATTACGGTAAGAATAAAATATTAATATCAAAATGATAAATTTTAAAATGTCGGTTTCCAATTTTTTTTTATAGTCAAACCTCTTACCCCGTGTTAACTCAAAATGGCTCGGAATTTATGGATGTCTTTGATGCTATTCAACTTTACACCGGAATGTTATTCCGTAAGTGAACAAATTTGCCTTATATTCTAACGTTTGTGACGGCCTAGTGTGGTAGAAAAACTGTTACATGCCTTGTTTTATATCTTTTTTAGGGTGTAAATGATGGATGTTAAATTCGGCACACGTTTCCGGATCATTCCTTAACTTAGTCTATTTTTTTGTTACTTCTTGATAAATTAAAAGTATACACTTCATGCAGAATGGTGGGAAGGAACATTTTTGACAGGCGCTCGGAACTCCGTGGTCTTTGGTCAAAACTTTAAGAATACACTTCATGTAGAATGGTAGAAAGGAACATTTTTGACAGGCGCTCGGAACTCCGTGGTCTTTGGTCAAAACTTTAAGAAGAGAGGCTGCTTATGGTCTTACTAGTAGGAAAATTGGAACAACAAATTATTCAGCTAAGTGTATCATAAAAAAAAGTTTCTTTATTCGATAAACTTACTTATTACTACCTTTTTTTTATCTAAATTTAACATTTACTTTTCGGCAAAAATCTCACTAAAATTTGGGATATTGATAATAGCTTAAATATAAGTATACATGTACCTATTTAATTATACAATTTTCTATATTTCAAATATCAGTTAATATTTATAGTAAGTCCTTTGGAGTATATATAGTGGTATTTTTATGTCTAGGTGAAATAACAAATTGTTATGTGAGGAATTTGTGGCCACAAACTCTACGACAATTTTACAGTATTTAAACAGGGACATTACTACTAAAATTCTTATATTTCCTATTAGTTAGAATTTTATTAATAAATTTGAAATTATCTTTTATCATTACACAGAACTATTTTTATTAGTTGCTGTGTATTTCAAGTGTTTGTAAATTTGTAGTTTAGCTAGTTTGATTGGTGTCTAGTTCAAAAACCGATTTTAAATTTAGTTCTAAGTCTAAGTTTGATTGATTCTTAAATAAAAAAAAAAGATCAATTTTAAATTTTAAATAATATTTGTTTCATTTCAGTGTGATATAAACTATTTCCTAAATAATGCTTAACTTTAAATTTATTTAAACTCTAAGAGTGATTATATAAATATCAATATTTCAATATTCAAAGAATATAATTTCTTTGATAAAAAATATTTTAAGAAATCAACCATATTTGTTAACAACTTCAAATTGCGTAGGGTTGACTATCTTATCCATTTATAATCAACCCCTATATCCGTAGTGTAGAAATAAAATAGAATGGATTGGTGCCCATATTAAATATCTCTCTTTCTCGTTACTGTTTTAAACAATATCACCTAAACATAGTATTTTATTTAACTAAACAGAACAGTATACTTACCACACGACCCATCTACCGAATTTTCTGAGCTAGGGGTAAATTGTCATTGCTGCCTTCCCTTATATGGTTTCCGCTATATATTTATAAATTAACAAATATTATTTTTTAAATAAAAACGAAGGTAAAAATATAACAAATGGCGACCAACGTGTTTAACAAATGGCGACCAACGTGTGTAATAACTGACGCCCAACGTAGTTTTTCTGTTTAGTTTTCAACGGTGGTGAGTATATTTTTCTTTCTAACGAGAGAGGGGGTAGAATTTAGTGAATTCTAGTTTATAAATTTTAAATCATATAAAAAATAACAAATTAGGATGGTTCGTATCACACAGAATGAAATTTTAAAACAAATTAATAAGTAAAAATCGAATAATAATTAAGGTATTTATACAGCAACAATTGAAGAAACATTTTTTTGTCTTTAAGCAACGTTAAAAAATATTCAGATTTCTCATATAAATTACAGTCAAAGGAACCTAAAAGGGATTAGAACACGACGTAATTGATATATGAAGGCTGACTGCGGGTAATTTCTATGTTATAAGTATCAAATATACTTAAAATTTTCAGTCTGTTTTAAGTGGTAAACAGAATTAAGTTTCCAAGAAAATTGTGGAACGGTGTATATGTTCGGACAGCGAGCTGCCGGAACGTTTTTATTGAAATAGTGTTAGCATTTTTTTGCTGTTGTTTCAACCTTGAACTTGATTTGAGAGGTTTATTAATAAATATATTTATTGGATTGTACAGGATTACTTCGAAGTACATTTACTTACGTATTAATAAATTTCGGAGATATTTACTTTGATTTATGTAAAAACTTGCTTATTAATCAAAGAAATATATTTTCTTTTTTTGAGTGACCAATCAGGATAATTAAGAATATTTGTAAATAGGTACAAAAATAAAATTGTGACTATTTATTTTTTTTGTAGACTACTTTTACTGTGGATTAATATTTTTCATATTAGCTAAATACTGTATAAATTAAAGATGGAGACTTTTAATATGAGAGTAAGTTATTTAACTAGAGAACAGCTTGACTATGAATTACTTATTAGAGACATAAAAACTAATAAAAAGGAATTAGGTACAAAAAGAAAAATGCTGAGAAAATTATTAGATAAGGAAGCTATACGTCATGTAGAATATGAGTACAATAAATTTGATTTTGATTCGGAAAAAGCAGTTATTGATAATACTATAGATGAAATTCGGACATTAATAGATCAATTTGAAGGGCCAGAATCGGATTCTGGATATATACGAATAATCACTAATTTAATTCATTTAATTCATAGAGTAAATCGAATCGTAACCGAAGACGGAGATAGATCTTTAGAAATTAAAGATTATAAATCTGAAGCTAAGGCTACCTGTTTAGAATTAGAGGCGTTGGTTTCTGATAAAGTACAACCACCTAGTGCTGCCGAAAACGCACCAGTAAATTTGAATTCTACCATTTTGCATAACAATACAACTTTCCTACCACAGAATGTTGCTCAAACTTCTAGTAAGTCTGTGCCTGTGTATAAATGGGACTTAAAATTTAGTGGGGACAAAAATAGCAGTGTAAAATCTTTTTTAGAAAGAGTAGCTGAACTCAGCGCTTCTAGAAATGTTTCAAAAATTGAATTATTCAATAGTGCCTGTGACTTGTTTAGCAATAACGCTTTGGTTTGGTATAGGTCTATAAAAAATTCAGTCTCGGATTGGGATACTTTAGTGGAATTGTTAATAACAGAATTTCTACCGGTAAATTATGACGATAACTTGTGGACCGAGATACGGGGCCGAACACAAGGCAAGAATGAGTCCATCTCAATTTTTGTAGCTATTATGGAGACTTTATTTAATAGATTAAATCACTCAGTACAGGAAAGGACTAAATTGAAATATATAAAAAAGAACATGTTACCTCATTATATTAGCCAATTAGCCTTAGTCACTATAGATTCTACTACTCAATTAATTAGTCTTTGTAAAAAAATAGACGAAGCCTATTTATTAAAAAATAGTTATCGTCCTCCCCCAAATTATTGCTCAATGGAACCCGAATTAGCTTATGGTTTTGATCAAACTGCACATTCATCTTCGCGATTTGATGTTTCTCATTCATATGTTGATCAAAAAGAAAAACGACTAGTAAACAAAAAAAGATCAAATCAACAGGGTAATAAAAATATCTCATTAATAAATAGTAATCAGTCAACAAATATGAATAAACTACCTGCTATTTCAAATAATAGTACTCATTTAAATTCTAATAGTCAAAATTTTAATTCAAATAACCATAAAAAAATAGTATGTTATAATTGTGGCCTAGAAAATCACAGCTATTACAATTGTAGAGCTCCTCGTAAGAAGTTTTGTTTTAAGTGTGGAAAACCGGGTGAGACGGTAAAGTCCTGCTCGTGTTCAAAAAACGAAAGAGGGTTGGTAGGTTGTACCACTCCCAATCTAGTTTAGTCCGGTACGGAAGGAAAACAAAAACTCGAATATTTTATAATAGAATTAATAAAGTTAAAAATTATCCATCCGATAATATTATTAGACAACAATTTTTTGATAAAAATAAACTGGATAATGATTGGAAAGTCTGGTTGAACATAGTTTCTAATTTTTATCGTAATACTAATCTCTCAACAGGAGATATCTCGCCAATTTTTTTAGCAAAACCCTTTGATGATCGTCCATATATCAACGTTAAAATTTTTGATAAAACCATAGTTGCTTTATTAGATTCAGGGGCAAATACTAGTGCTTTAGGAAGTCAATATCAAACTATTCTCGAAAATTTTAGTTTAAAAATTGATAGGTGTGAAGAAACCTCAGTAACTACTGCGGGAGGAACTCCCCTACGTGTTATAGGCTGTGTATATTTGCCGTTGTGTATAGAAAATGAATGTAAAATGCTTAAGGTCCTAATAATACCTTCTTTAGAACACAAGTTAGTATTAGGGAGTGATTTTTTTAAGTTATATCAAGTGAAATTTACTTTGCTTGATAACGTTTGGACGGTTAGTGGAAGAGTAAATAATGTTGATATCAGTATTCTACAAACCGATTCTGACATCTCTCAAAATTTAAAAAATAGATTGTCTAAAGAACAACAAGGGCAAGTCGACCAAATTTATGAGTTTTTTAAAAGCATTTCTTCCGAAGATTTTTTAGGATGTACTGACAAAATTTCACTAGACATTGATACAGGTGATGCAAAACCTTTTAAATTAAGACAATACCCTATGTCACCTTTCATGATGAACATTTTAAATAAGGAACTAGATAATATGTTGAAGTTAGGGGTAGTAGAGCCTTCACACAGCTCTTGGTGTTCACCTGTACTTTTAGTTAAAAAAAAATCGGGGGAATATCGTTTTACATTCGATGGTAGACATTTAAACAAAATCACTAAACCTGATGCATATCCCTTTAATAGAGTTGACAGAATTTTAAGTATGCTAAAGGGGGCTAAATTTATTAGTTCCATTGATTTAAGGAAGGCATTTTGGCAGATACCTTTGACCCCGCAATCAAAGGAGAAGACTGCTTTTGCTGTGCCTGGGCGGGGATTATTTCATTTCAACAGAGTACCTTTTGGACTAATAAATAGCGCTCAAACACAACAGAGACTAATGGATGCAGTATTCGGACCTAAGTATGAACCAAACCTTTTTGTATATTTAGATGACATAATAATAGTTTCAGAAACCTTTGATAAACATATAGAACTTTTAAAAGAAGTATTAAATATCTTAAAGGATGCTAACTTGACTGTAAATTTAAAAAAATGTGAGTTTTTTAAGAAATCGCTTAAGTATTTAGGATTTGTAGTGGACTCGGGTGGTTTAAGGACAGACCCGGATAAAATATCTGCGATGGTAAATTACCCACGTCCCACAAATACTACTGAAATAAAAAGATTCATTGGTATGACATCGTGGTATCGTCGGTTTATACCACATTTCTCTACCTTAGTGTCCCCTTTAAATGACCTTTTAAAAGGCAAAGTACGAAAGAAACAATCAATATTGTGGTCGAAAGAAGCCGAAAGTTCTTTTATTCAATTAAAACAAGCCCTAGTTTCGGCGCCCATTTTAAACGCTCCTGACTTTAGTAAACCTTTTATAATACAATGTGATGGCAGTGATGTTGGTATCGGTGGTTTAGTTTATCAATTAATAGATGGTAGAGAGTCCGTTATTGCTTTTGCGAGTAGAAGTTTATCGCGTACCGAGAGGGCATATTCAACTTGTCAAAAGGAATTATTAAGCTTAATTTTTTCTATAGAATCCTTTCGTTATTTAATCGAAGGACAACACTTTACTGTAGTCACTGATCACTCTGCATTACAGTGGTTAAAAAATTTACAAAATCCGACAGGGAAATTAGCGAGGTGGTCTCTAAAATTACAACAATTTTCGTTTAATGTAGTCCATCGAAAGGGAAAGTATAATGTGGTAGCGGACGCTCTGTCTAGGAGTATACCTAAGTCCGTAGATTTGTTAGATATCTCTCCCAAAGATGTAGACAAGTTTTATTTGAAAATGAGAGATAATATAGTTAAGTCTCCAAAAAATTATCCTGCTTGGCAAATCAAAGAAAACATAGTTTATAAATTCATTCCTTCTAAAATTCCTGTAAAGAGTAACATTTCTGAGTGGAAGTTATTAGTCCCCAAGTCAAAAAGACTGGAGATTATTAAAAATTGTCATGATCCTCCTACTAGTTCGCATTTAGGGTTTTATAAAACTTTTAGTAGAGTACAAGATTTATATTACTGGCCTAAAATGCGCAGGGATATCTTGAGATACGTACGCTCCTGTAATATTTGTGGTTCTCAAAAAAGTCCAAACATACCAAGATTAGGCAAATTGGGCGCTAACAAAAATGTAAATTTTCCTTGGCAAGTAATAGCCGTCGATATTATGGGTCCCTTACCTAGGTCTCCGCAGGGTTTTACCCATATTTTAGTAGTAGGCGACTGGTTCTCAAAATTCACTTTAATTCACCCATTAAGAGTTGCTTCGGCTAAAAACATAATAAAATTTATGGAAAATAACGTATTTTTAGTATACGGGGTACCTCAGTATATCATTTGTGATAACGGGTCTCAATTTGCGGGAAAGGAATTTAAGGCCTTAGCTGATAAGTATAGAGTTCAAAAAATTTGGTTCAATGCGCTTTACCATCCTCAAGCTAACTTTGTAGAACGCTCAAATAAGACAATCGGTGCAGCTGTCCGGAGCTATATTACCGAACACAAAAACTGGGATAAACATCTTCCTGAAATTCAGCAGGCTATAAATACCGCTAAACATGAGGTAACCGGATACTCACCCTCATTTTTGAATTTTATGCGCTATGTCCCTCTGACAGGTGATTATTACGGAAATATTGAATCCACTAAGGATGTAAATTTGCTTCCAGGTAACCGAGATAGATATGTTTCAGATTTTAAAGGTTTACCAGAAGTATACTCTGAAGTAAGGGAAAAATTAAATAAAGCTTATGATAGGAATAAAAAATTCTATAATTTAAGAAAACGTGATGTAAAATTTGAGGAAGGCGATAAAGTATGGCGTAGAAATAAAGTTTTATCGGACGCGAAAAACAGTTTTTCTGCCAAACTAGCTCCCAAATTTGTGTTATGCACGGTTCGAAAGAAGATTTCGAATATTATTTATCAGTTGGATAATGTAGATTCATCGGACGCGGGTACATGGCATATCAAAGACTTGAAGCCATACCTAGGTTCAAATTCTGATGTCTCGGTAAACTAACCGGATAATTTTTTTTTTATATATTTCTTTTATTGGAAAAACTTAAATAGAAATATAATTGTATAAATAATTAAGGTAAATTCTTGTAAATATTGTAAATTAAAGGTTTGGGGTATATAAACAAATATAGTTATAAAATTTAGGTTAAAAAGAGAAAGTTAAAATTTTAAAAATATTTTTTTTTGCTGCTCAGTTAGTTCATACCAAAATGTACAGTAGGTCAAGATTTGTTTTGAAATTATCGAAATTTCTTTTTGATAAAATTCTAAGGCTTTCGAAATCTTAGATTTGTATATATATATATTAATTTAGGTTATGTCAAAAAAAATATATAGATATTTTTTTTTATCTTTATTTTGTGAATTCTACATAACATCAGTTTTATTCCTTTAGGAGGAAGTGTGTGTGACGTATAGACGGACACTTTATGAGTTTAAAACTAAAATTAAATTTGTTTGGATATACAGCAAGGTATATTATTCATTTCACACGTAGTAAAAGCGAGAAGTACTTTTCTTAAGATAGGTAACCAGCAATACCACATGTAAGTAGGTAGGTTGGTATACATTTTCAAGGATTAGTTTAAGCCATGACCACCGATCGGCTAATGTAGGGCATTTCCCGTTTGATTTTCGTTGCGTGAAGACTCCAATTTCTATTGTTGTCTGTATAAAATCAAAATTTGAATAAAGTTACAAAGTTTTGAGTGTTTTGAGTAGAGGGATTCGTTTATCTTGTATGTGAAGGGTTTAGCTGATTTGATGGCTAGTATTTTTAAAGATTACGGTAAGAATAAAATATTAATATCAAAATGATAAATTTTAAAATGTCGGTTTCCAATTTTTTTTTATAGTCAAACCTCTTACCCCGTGTTAACTCAAAATGGCTCGGAATTTATGGATGTCTTTGATGCTATTCAACTTTACACCGGAATGTTATTCCGTAAGTGAACAAATTTGCCTTATATTCTAACGTTTGTGACGGCCTAGTGTGGTAGAAAAACTGTTACATGCCTTGTTTTATATCTTTTTTAGGGTGTAAATGATGGATGTTAAATTCGGCACACGTTTCCGGATCATTCCTTAACTTAGTCTATTTTTTTGTTACTTCTTGATAAATTAAAAGTATACACTTCATGCAGAATGGTGGGAAGGAACATTTTTGACAGGCGCTCGGAACTCCGTGGTCTTTGGTCAAAACTTTAAGAATACACTTCATGTAGAATGGTAGAAAGGAACATTTTTGACAGGCGCTCGGAACTCCGTGGTCTTTGGTCAAAACTTTAAGAAGAGAGGCTGCTTATGGTCTTACTAGTAGGAAAATTGGAACAACAAATTATTCAGCTAAGTGTATCATAAAAAAAAGTTTCTTTATTCGATAAACTTACTTATTACTACCTTTTTTTTATCTAAATTTAACATTTACTTTTCGGCAAAAATCTCACTAAAATTTGGGATATTGATAATAGCTTAAATATAAGTATACATGTACCTATTTAATTATACAATTTTCTATATTTCAAATATCAGTTAATATTTATAGTAAGTCCTTTGGAGTATATATAGTGGTATTTTTATGTCTAGGTGAAATAACAAATTGTTATGTGAGGAATTTGTGGCCACAAACTCTACGACAATTTTACAGTATTTAAACAGGGACATTACTACTAAAATTCTTATATTTCCTATTAGTTAGAATTTTATTAATAAATTTGAAATTATCTTTTATCATTACACAGAACTATTTTTATTAGTTGCTGTGTATTTCAAGTGTTTGTAAATTTGTAGTTTAGCTAGTTTGATTGGTGTCTAGTTCAAAAACCGATTTTAAATTTAGTTCTAAGTCTAAGTTTGATTGATTCTTAAATAAAAAAAAAAGATCAATTTTAAATTTTAAATAATATTTGTTTCATTTCAGTGTGATATAAACTATTTCCTAAATAATGCTTAACTTTAAATTTATTTAAACTCTAAGAGTGATTATATAAATATCAATATTTCAATATTCAAAGAATATAATTTCTTTGATAAAAAATATTTTAAGAAATCAACCATATTTGTTAACAACTTCAAATTGCGTAGGGTTGACTATCTTATCCATTTATAATCAACCCCTATATCCGTAGTGTAGAAATAAAATAGAATGGATTGGTGCCCATATTAAATATCTCTCTTTCTCGTTACTGTTTTAAACAATATCACCTAAACATAGTATTTTATTTAACTAAACAGAACAGTATACTTACCACACGACCCATCTACCGAATTTTCTGAGCTAGGGGTAAATTGTCATTGCTGCCTTCCCTTATATGGTTTCCGCTATATATTTATAAATTAACAAATATTATTTTTTAAATAAAAACGAAGGTAAAAATATAACAGTATTAAAATATTTTTAATTTTCTGCTAAAGGAATTATATTATTGACATTGAGCAATTTCTTACATCTACATCAAATATTAACAAATAACCAAATAAGTCCAATGTATTTTAAGTTTTTATTACTAAAAACAAAAACAACCTACTTACACATTAAATCAATACAATTAGAGAGTGTGATAATCATATTGGTTCTGTATTGATTAATGGTATATATATAAAACGTATTTTTCATCAATTTCTGTGTATAAATTTAAACATGTAAATAGGTACATAGGGTATATACAATCAGAAGATGGCATATGTCGAAACATATTTATATTTACAGAAAAAAGCTGCCTTTGAGTAAAATAATTTTCAAGTGATTATAAATTAGGTCGATCGAATATTTTCATCTAGTTACTTACTATATGAAAATATTTTTTTGTTCTTTTACAGAATTAAAAATAGTTGTAATTAGCTAGTAACTGTCAATAGTAATGCGATACCTAGGGCAAGTAGTAGTGGAATCGATAGAGGTTTTCACTTCGGAAAAATTCCGGGAAGCGGTTAGGTACTTTTGAGAAAACATCTCTGAACATGTCAGGAACAACATAAAAGTTACCAACAATAAGCCTTGAGTGTCATTGGTTGAACATATTAGTTGCAAATTATTTTTTGTCAAATATCTCTTAAAATATTTTTTTCTTAAAAAAAACTAATTGCGCCATTCGAAAGTGTGAAGTTCGAAGTTCTTCCTGCGATCAAAAATTTAGGCTCCACATTATTTTCTTTAACGCACGACGCGGCGACACGACAGTACGCCCGCGTAGCGTGGGCAGCCTCAGACGCGCTACACTAAATTTATTGTAACTTTTGAACTTAAGTTCAACAAAGCTTACGTCAAAGAAAAAACATTATTGGATTATTATATTTTCAAATATTAAAATTAATGTAGGAAACTAGGGATAGTATATTATAAAAGCGTAGAAGGGCCACAATAAATTTTATATTTTATTTTCTTATATTCCGACTTCAAACTCGGAATTTTGTTAAATTCCGAGTTTGAAGTCGGAATTTTGTTATATCCCGATTTTGAACTCAGAATATTGTTAAATATACGCACCTCGGGGGAGACCGCCATTTTTCCCTCGATGTATTTGTTGCCCTCGATCGGGCTTCGCCCTCGGGCCTCAAATTACACCTCAGGAAAAATAAGACGTTTCTCTCCCTTAGTGTGTAATGTACTATTATACTCATTGTTTTGTTAACTGCTCCTAGTAGTGTAATCGAATTAGGGTTTGATCGAAAAATGAAAGATACTTCGTGAATAAAAATTGATTCTTGTAAAAGATGCCAAGAATATTGAATATCATGCTTTGGCAACACTTTTTATTTAGTGCCACATTGTTTAAATAATTCGCAAAGTTGAGAAAATCAATTTTTCGTAAATAACGAAAACACTAAGAACTTTCGAAAATAATGTTTTATATAACAAATGTAGCTAGTAAAAATACCTACAAAACCCAGTAAGAAATTTTCAAATCGGTTAATTTGTTTATATGCAAAATCAAGAAAACTGTCAAAATGGCCTGTTATTTCAACTGTTACTAACTAAAGGTAAATTAAGCCTTGTGACTTTGAAATTATCGGAAGTTGTACGTATCAATATCAATGTACTAAAAAAATTTCAAATGGATATCTTTTAAGGTTTTTGCAAAAAGCAATTTGTTTAATTAAAAATGAGCTTTCGTAAAATTGTCCTAATTTTTTTTAGGCACCGTAGATTAATGACCAAAAATTGATTCTCTTCTCTACAAGTTGTACCATCAAGTACATTTTAAAATTAATTAATTTTCGCAGATTTAATTGTTTAAAATCGGGTTAGAAAAACACGTACATTTTCACGTTATAAACAGATAGACTAAGGGCCGGTTGTTCAATGTCCAGTTAAATAGCTTAACCGTCAGATAAAATTTATCTGGCAGATAAACTGTTTTTCAATGTGCAGGTAATGTTTACCGAAGGGTTAAACTCACTATCTGAAAGTAAATTTAGCAGAGAGTTGAAAGTGCCAGCAATGCCAGCATGCTGAAAGTGCCAGTTAAGGATTTATTCTACTGTTAGTGGATTTGCACATGCGCATTTGGTTCAATTTCTGACAATTCTAAAACATTCTAACCTGAAAACCAATGTGATTGATTTGATATGTTAGTTTTTAATTTGTGATTTATATTAAATATATTATTGCCAATAAAGAATAATAATAAAAATATTCTGAATATGAGTGATTATGACGATGATGTTATACAATTTATAAATATTAAAGGAGACCCTATACTATAAGGGAACGAGAAAATAATTTTGAGAGTTTTGATGATAAAGATTTTTTAATAAGATTTCGACTGCGTAAAGAAACTGCTTTACATATTGTTGAGATGATAAAGGAAGTTGCAGGGATAATTCTGATTCTCCCATCACTTAAAGTGTACTTAGCACCTTTTTCCTTTTTACGTTCTCTATTGCAATTATTGCTGATACACAAACGCACAAAATTAAGAACAGAACATCAATCAACACGCTAGACCAGTGGCGGCTCGTGATATTGTCTGCAGAGGAGGCTTGATATTCTGAAAGACAACTGATGTGCAATATGACTACAATTTGTACATTTCCCCACCACCCCTGAGGTATTACAAAGGCGCGTTACATTTTTTTGCCGTGGGTTGTTCGCCAGGATACCGATTCACGACTTGAGAGAATAGAACTAATAAAAGAATAGAATGAAAAGGAAATAGAAAATATGATGAGATGAAAAAATCATTCTCATGAAATTCTCGTTCCTACGACTCGAGTATCGGTATCCAAAGGAGTCCTACTATCCCACTTGTAATTAAATTAGGTATATAACTTTTAATAAAAATAAAAATAGTTTTGGTAAAAAAATTAAAGTGTTTTTCTACAAACAAAAAATTGTATTCATTATCACTGCCAGGCGTGTAAAATTATAAGTTTTAATAGAAATTAAAATAGTTTTGAGAAAGAAGTTATATAAAAAAAATATAACCGCGGAACTCTATATTATGGAGAATTATAAAAAATATTTCCTAAAAAATAAATAACACAAATAAATATTTTTTCTAAGATAACAACTACCTATATTAATCTCTGCTTTAAAGCCTGAATATTTTTATAAATGAGTGGTAACCTGCGATTTTTGGAACTAGCAAAATGGTTGATTATTTCATCATAAAATGAATCGCGTTTCCTCAATTCTGACAAAAAACGTTTTTCTATTGAAATAAGCGATACATTTGAAAGGCGGTCTTGACTCATTTTGTTTCTAGTAAAAATGTTTTTATGCGTTTAAGTGCTGAAAATGATCATTCTACAGAAGTTTACCGGAATTGTCTCAAAAAATAGTGGCGTTATTCAAAAAGTTCTCCAATTTTGGGTCATAAGTTTTTAAAAAATCTACCAGCTCTTTGAAATTTCCTTTATTGCACGATTCTCGTTTTTCGTCATGTCCTCGGAAAGAATTTTCTTGTGAAGATAACTATATAACGGCATCTATTAACCTCTTTCTCACGGACCTTTACGTTAACATTTTCTATTTCTCTCTTATGTGCAGAATCCAAGAAATTTACAATATTTTGTTTACCAAACATTTCGAATTTAATGCAAGATGAAATGTGCTCCTGGGATTTTTCGTGCCTTTCTAAACCTCGCGACAAATTTTGCAAATTATTAAACCCGGCCCTGCCCCAAATTGAGGATTGATCATTAGTAAATAATAAACATCTCCAACAATATAATTTGTTTCTAACTGTTGATGCCGTTAACCACTCGACTTTTTTATAATTGTTATCACAAAACCCTCTGTTTTGTTTACCACTTTTAAAAACTAACGAAAGCATTGCTGGTGTAGGCCTGGCATTTCTTTTAATTCTTACCTTTTCGTCATAAATAAGAGTAGTAAATCCATTTAATAACAAATAATCCACCACGTCTGGACAACAAGACATGTTGTTGGGAATATTTTCACCTAGAGCACTTATTTCTAGCCCGCCTATCAAATGTTTTATGTATTTATACGTCAAGTTCTTCTTAACCGGCTAAACGCAACTGTCAGACGTCAGTTCGTTTTCTTTGTGAATCACCTGACTCTTGAATGATCTGTGCACATGCGCTATAAATAACTGAGCTCTGAGGCCAGCCTCATACTTGGCTATTCCAAGTGTTGCTATTTTACACAACGCAAAGAAATTCAAGGTCATTCATGTTATAAGTAAATGCGGTAAAGTTGGAAGCTATTTCGTATTAGCCTCCAGCGAACCGCAGTGTTCATTCTGTAAAAGACCAGCCGACCGGGAAATATGCATACAAAGACTATCCGGACTGTAACGTTATAGGTATGTTTGTGGAAAGGAAATGCAAAAATGTTATATACTTATAAACTGAAAATTAATTAATGAATAATAAACAATAAAAAATATTGAAAATTGAGATATACCTAATAGAAATTTCTTAAGATATTACTTTTGAAGATATGGTGGTTCTTCCAAGGGGAGGCTCAGCCTTCCCTGCCTCCCCTGACCAGCCGCCACTGCGCTAGACAACGTAATGAATTTTGAGGTTAAATCAGATAAACTGTCACTAAAACACGTGCGCAATTTGAATGAAACCAATTGAAAGAAACTTCAGGTAGAATCAGTAGTGCCAACATAGCCAAGAAATAATTCAACTCATGATGAATACGTAGCTGGCAGTTAAATTACTGTTGATAAACACTACCATAGATATAACTGCCAGCTAAGCGTATAACTAGCAGCTACCTATCTGGCACCTTTAACTGGACATTGAAAAACCGGCCCTAACTCAATTATTTTTAATCGTACTCCATTGGGACTAGGATCATTTGAAAGCTACGATTTTTCTGCGAATTTTAAAAGAAAAAAGAATGTTTAAGCCGCTTGTGAGCTGAGATAATGTTTTCCTTTTCTTTTACTCATCATAGCTGATTCAATTATTGACATTTGTATTTAAAATTACACATTATAAGTAGATCAAGACCTGCTCTGCATTGTGTGACAATTTCAAATGAATATATGATGCAGTTTAATTATATGACAATATTTATATATTTTTAACGAAAAAAAAAAAAAAAAAAGTCGTGTTGGGTAGGAATCGATCCCCCGACCCTCGGATTTATGTCATAATCATCATAACAAATTTATTTAGTTCTTTTAATACAGGAAATTGCCTCCCCGGATCGAGACTCGTAGCCACCCGTACAACCGCGTCCGAGCGCTCTAACATGTTGAGCTAAATTACCGATGCGACAAAAATTTACATTAGTGTAATAGATTTATTCCAAATGTATAAAAATTGACTCATGTAAAAGAGGCCAAAAATATTGAATATCTTGCTTTGGCAACACTTTTTTTTAGTGCCACATTGTTTAAATAATTCGCAAAGTTGAGAAAATCAGTTTTTCGTAAATATCAAAAAACTAAGAATTTTAGAAAAAAATTATCTCAGTTCCCAAGCGACTTGAAGCATTTATTATTCTTTTTAAATTCGCAGAAAAATCGTAGCTTTAAAATGATCCTAGCCCGATCGACGTACCCTTAAAAATAAATAAGTTATTCAATTTATTTATAACTTTAAAACGCACGTGTCCTTCAAACTCGATTTTAAACAAAGAAATTTGCAAAAATCAATTAAATTTGACATGTATACATGATAGTACCACTTGTCAAAATGTGAATCCACTTTGATCCATAACTCTAAAATGTCTAAAAAAAAATTACGACAATTTTACGAAAGCAAGTTTTTAATAAACAAATAACTTTTTGCAAAAACCTTAAAAGATATCGATTTGAAATTTTTAGCATTTTTAAAGTAAATTGAGACGTACAACTTTCGATAATTTCGATGTCACAAGGCTTAATTTATCATAAGTTATTAATAATTGAAATAAGAGGTCATTTTGACGTTTTTTTTATTTTGCAGATAAACAAATTAACCTATTGGAAAATTTATTATTGGGTTTTGTAGGTCTTTTTATTAGCAACATTTGTCATGTAAAACATTCTTTTCTAAAATTCTTAATTTTTTCGGTATTTACGAAAAACTGGTTTTCTCAACTTTGCGAATTATTTAAACAATGTGGCACTAAATAAAAAGTGTTGCCAAAGCATGATATTCAATATTCTTGGCCTCTTTTACATGAGTCAATTTTTATACGTGAAGTATCTTTCATTTTTCGTTTCCGGATACATTTGGAATAAATCTCTATTACCTACACTATAGCTACAAATGGCGATGCCTGCCAAATATTTGTGATTTTTTTATTGTATTTATATTTCTTTTACATATAAAACATATTTTATTTTCTTTCTGGTATTTTCTTGAATAAAAAAAACTTTTGTTCATTCCTATTAAATAAATTTCATATGCCTACCTACCTATTATTTTTGCATCAAGACAAAACAATAAAAAAAATAATTTCTAAGACTAATTAAACATAATGTTTTTAGTCGATTATAGTATCACAAACAATATATACACATGTAAGTATTTTCCATGCTATTTTTAAAAGTAAAAAACGCCAAGAATGGATAATTTCTTACAAAATCGGATAATTTTCTGCGAGTAGGTGGATCTTATCATGCCGAAACATTGGCAACGCTGCACAGTGGTTCCAATTCAAATTCTAGCAGGACAAAATTCAAAATATGAAACTTCTCAGAAATCGCCAAATGTCTGCCTAGCTATTTTAAAGCTGAACAGTATAGGGGGGTAATAAATCATAAATTCTACGGCCGATGACGAACCCAGTACACAGGTAGCGAGAGCCAAACTCACCCTCATCTCGTAAGCGCACATTATTCGTCTTATATAATATACACTGCGAAGTCAACAGTCCTGTTTTGTATTTAGAAGTGCACCTTTTATTTTATTGTAATATAAACTTCCTCTAAAGGTATGTACTCGCCTAATCCATAGAAACAAATTGATTCTATTCCATGTAACATTTGTTTTACCTTGTGTGAAACGAACACTTCCGCTTTTAATAATATTGCTGTGTTGGGCTTGCCATACAAAAAAATATCTGCACGTATTCGACGCGATCCTTTATTGAGCCAATTGGGTAGATATCTGGGAATATGTAAATAAAAAATTAGGTACTACTTTGCACAACTTTTTTAGTTATACAGTTATTTGTTGTAGCTATGTCAGTACCTCGAATGGTCCTGTTTAATGCATGGAGGAGTGAAGATAAGGGCTCGACTAAACCTCTCCGTGTATTAAGCCGTGTTTTCGAGTTTCTTGATTTACAAGAGTCTACAGAAAGTGATAGGCGGTATATAAAAAAAATCAGACAATTTCTGTGCGAAACAGAAAGAAAAATGGATCAAAAACAGGCGATTTTAAATAAATTTTTAATAAAAAATTCAACGTGGCTCAAGAAGGGGGGTGTACTATTTCCTAAAATAGTAAAAAAACCTAATGGCTAAGTACAAGTGCCAGTGACCACAGCAACGTTCCATCAAGTAATGATCCGGGAATTCGTGCTCATCGTGGTCGACCAAAGAAACTTTTTGGAGATAGTAGCGAAAGAAGCAAGAAGGGAAAAATACAGTCTTTAATTAGTGGCACAACGCATGACGAACTTACATTGGCTACTCAAATGAGCTTACGGTCTAGAGGAAGAAGAGATGCGGCGCAAATTTTAAAGCAAGTTGCTGAATTTTCTCCAATGAGGGCAACAAAAATCAAGAAGGCATTTACCGCTCCAAAGACAAAAGTACCCATTAAATTAACACCTGAACAAGCTTTAGCGTCTTACGTTGATAAAAAGCTAACTAAAAGTCAATATATCGCAATTCGTCACTGATTTATCCAACAATTAATAAGCCTCAGATGTGGTGCAACTGCACAAAAGAAGGGTGATTTAACCAACAATCACCAACAAAAAAGACCCCTTCTCCAAAAGTTTCGGAAGGAAATAATAAGTCAATTTAACCCAATAAAAGACAGATTTTTTTTCTCAGGGTAAGTGCAATATTTTCAGTTGAAACGCCCCATTTCATATTTTTCGAAGGTAACATATATTTTCACCCCTTAAAAACTACCCCTAGGCATAATATAATTTTTTTACTGTTTTTCCCAGATTAGCTGCAATATTTTCAGTTGCAATGCCTAGTTTTAGATTTTTCCTAAATAAAAATTAATTTTCACCCCTTAGAAACTACCCCTATGCATCAAAGAATTTTTTTACTATTTTTCCCAGATTGACTGCGTTATTTTCAGTTGGAGTGCCTAGTTTTAGATTTTTCCTAAGTAAAAATTTATTTTCACCCCTTAAAAACTACCCCTAGGCATAATATAATTTTTTTACTATTTTTTCCATATAGATTTCAATATTTTTAGATGAATCAAGAAGTTTCAGATTTTTGTCCAGCTAGAAGTTGAATTGGAACCACTGTGCGCTGGTTGCACTGCAGTCTTAGTTGCTAGGTCGTTTAGCTCCCTCCACACCCCACGGACCCGCCCGCCCAACCTTTCATTTCATTCATGAATTAATTTACCCGACTTGCAAACCCCAGCTTAAACTTCGACTCGAAAAGGCGCACGACATCTATGAATTTAAGACCGGAACTAATAGTACAAATTCTTTGGTTAAGTATCTATTTCTAATTAATCAATGGCCGTACCTAATTATAGACTCGACTAAGGCTTACCAAATATTTAAGAGAGATTGTAAGTCCACATATTGTCCCATTTCAGAAACTGATCAATATATAAACCTAAATATTTAACATTTTCGGATGATTCAATGTATTCTTGAAAACTGTTACAAATAAGGTTTTTACATTCATGACATTTTAATTTATTTATTTGAAATTTTTCTGATGCATTTAGAAAGTTAAAAATTTTGTTTTTGTTTTATTGAGAGTTAATAAGTTATTTTTTAGTCAAATTGTTACATGGTGAAGTCCCCTTTCTGCTTTAATTTTAACTTCCTCCCAGCTGATATCAGAAAATAATAAGACTGTGTCATTGGCATATGAGATGATTTCCCCTGAGATATCCAAGTTTAGCATATCATTTATGTATAGATTTGAAAAAGAATAGGGCATATGACTGTTCTTTGAGGTATTCCACAGCTAACTGTTTTTTCTTCGCTTTTTTTCTGAATCTATACTGACAGCCTGCTTACGATTTGTTAAATAACTTTTGAGTAAATCACTGCATATGCCACTGAAACCATATGTATCTAATTTCTTTAGAAGCTTTTCTTGACAAATCGTATCAAAAGCTTTCGCTAGATCTAAAAATATTGCCAAATGCTTTTGATTGTTATTTAGCTTTTGTACAAGTAACTCGTCAGATTATACATTGCGTCGACAGTTAGTTGACACTCCCTCCCTGAATCCAAATTGTGGACTAGATATTATGTTATATTTATTAAGATGTTCTAATAACCTTTTCATTATACATTTTTCCATAATTTTTGCGATATTGCTAATGAGAGACATGGGACGATAGTTTGAAATGCTATTTATATTCCCTTGTTTAAATAGTGGTTTTATAATAGTTCTTTTTAGTACTTTTGGGAAACACCCTTGTTGAAATATATATAATATATTGTAATGGCTTTAGAGTGTATGTAAGAGATTCCTTGAATGTTTTTACCCTAATACCATCAATACCCGGTGCGCTGTTACTTTTCAAACTATATAGGTACGCTATTTATTATTTCATTTTCCGAGACTGGATACAAAAATATCGATTTTTTTTATAATAGGTTTTGTGCATTCTCTTAAGTTTTCATCCGTATTATTTTTTATTATATCTTGAGCCATTTTGTGTCCAGTGTCGGAAAAATAATTATTAAATTCAGAAGCGATTTCCTTGGGTTCTGTCAATATTTTATTATCAATTTGAGTTTGGTTTATTGTTGTTTTATTTGGTTTTATATTTTCAGTTGTCATAAATATTTTTGGAAATTGTGATAATACTTAATATTTTTATTTCATAATTAATAACATTATTTTACATTTTATATTGATGAAATTTGATGACTTTTTTATTTAATAAAGATTTTTTAAGGTCATTAATAAATATGTATCTTTTATATTAAAATTCAAATTTTTCCTCTCAATTTTTGTTTGTTTGTCTGTCTGCCATAAGGTCAAATCTTTCCACGGTGGTTGGTTTCACCATCACAGGGGTAGCAGTACCTTGTAAATTTTCCTGTGGATGGCGCCCGTAACATTTACATAATCTTAAGTGACATTTTTTCTGAAGTTGTCTTTTTTTTAGTTATCCGGCGGGAAAAATCAAATTTTTTAGAATTTTGCGATTTTTTACTCGGTGGCGCAATGCTAAGGCGTCTGGCTTGCGACCACGGGGTCCCGGGTTCGAATCCTGGCCAGGGTATGAATGTTTAGTGGCATTTTTCATGTGTTACCGATGGTAGCAGTGTACTAGACCGCTGTTGGGTGGCACAACATGTCTAGTCGCTGATATCTCTCCTGAGTTCGAGTCTCAGCTGCGGTAGATGGCAATATCGCAGGGAATGGTCGTTGTGTTGATGTCTATGTGTACGTGTCCTGGTTGAGTGGTGGAATAGCATTAGCTAAACTCCGCCAGGACGTTAATATAAATAAGACGATTAAATAAATAAAAAAAAGAAGTTTGAACAAAAATTGCAAGAGGCAAAAATAGTTTCGAATCATCCCGGCAATATTCTCAATTTTTTTCGGAATTGTCCAATGCCCTTTGCAGAAAAGAGCATTCTGGAGTTTCAAGTGCATCAAAAAGGGCATTGGACAATTCCGACAAAAATTGAGAATATTCCCAGGATGACTCCAAACTCTTTTTGTCTCTTGCAATTATTGCCCAAACTTCTTGTTTTTCGAGTAAAAAAATTGCAAAGTTCTAAAATTTTGATTTTCCCCGCCGGATAACTAACACAAATGAGAATTTCAGAAAAAAAAATTCCAACAAAAGTAGTATATTTTTAATCAGACAATCCGAATTTGCAATAAAAAATAGGGGTTCTCATTTAAAAAAACGAATTTGACCTTGAATGGCCTCAACCCTTCCATCCAAAGTCAAAGTGACATATATCACCGAACTGCCCTCGTCCAATTCTACAACTTTTGTTTGAAACATTTTTTTGTAGAATGCTTATTAGTTACTCGAGATGTTTGAAAGTCTCAGGTTAAAAAAATTACCCAGTAGTTCCTTACTAATTGACAGCTGCCAACTGTCAACATCGTCTATTTGACATTAGATTTAAATTCAGCAACCTCAAAAACATAGTAATAATAATAATGATAATAATAATAATAATAATAATAATACTATACTGGGACAGGCCAATAACCACAGACCGCACAGTCGACCACAACAGGCCTGATATTATCCTTATAAAGAAAAAAGAGAAAGAGGCAGTCATTATAGACATTTCGGTGCCTCTCTCACACAACATCAGAAAGACCGAGATAGAAAAAGGCACCAAATATGAAAATTTGGCCTACGATCTGAAAAACCAGTGAAATCTCCAAAATATCGAAATTGTACCATTTGTGATATCTGCTGAAGGCCTTATGAGTAAAAACTTCACGAGGAACCTAAGTAACCTTGGACTCTCAAAAACCATTACCATAGTGGGACAGCGTGCAGTGCTACTGCAAACCTGTCACATTGTTCGTAAGGTTCTAAGCTAAATGGGAGGAGCTGAACTGCTTTTCCATTTCGCGATATAACCGCTACCAGCTCAGACTGAGAAATGAAATGATAATAATAATAATAATAATAATATGAGGCTTTAGCCCGCGAAATAGAGGCATTGTGGAATCTTGAAGTTGCTACTGTAGTCCCTTTATTAATTTCTTCTACTGGACTTGTCCCTAAGACACTAAAGAAAAATTTAAAAATTCTAAATCTATCAGAAGACATCTACCACTTGATGCAAAAAGCTACGCTGTTGCAATCTGCGCACATTGTAAGATCTTTCTGAAGCGAATTGAAGCTTGGCGTCTGGCCCGCTACATTCGTCACATTACCCGAGAAACGGAGGAGAAAAAAAAACAAAATAATAATAATAATAACGTCGCATCAACTATTGTTGCATTTACTCAAATGTCTTGCGGTAGCAGAGCCACTAGTGAGATGCATAGAACAGCTGCTGCCACTCTGGAGGACTCGCTTCACCATAACATCCGGTGCACAGTGAGTTACGACAGAGCAGGTGGCATTCCGAAGAGGAGTTTTCCAAGGAGATTCTCTGAGTCCCCTCCTCTTTTGCATCTCACTACTGCCATTATCTGTTGAACTCCGCCAAACTCGCGGGTACTATTGTGGACCACCCAGCAACCGGAGGCATAAGGTCACCCATCTATTTTATACGGATGACCTCAAACTGTATGCCCCCGGAGAGCGTGAACTTCAGAATGCTCTAAGGGTGGTCGAGGAGTACACGCGGGCCATTGGCATAGAGTTAGGGTTGGACCAGTGCGCGGTCGTCCATCTCAAGAGAGGACGATGCGGGGACTTTGCTGAAGACGCGCAGCTCGCAGACGGAAGCATCCTAAGACATCTGGATGCCGGAGAGACCTACACATACCTGGGTGTGCAACAACATTACATCCAGGATGTGCAGCAAGTTAAGGAGTCTCTTCGCGGCAAGTACAGGTGCCTATTCCGAAAGATTTGGTCATCCGAACTTTCGGGGAAAAACAAGGTGTCTGCCACTAATATGTTTGCCGTTCCTGTTCTGCTCTACTCCTTCGGAGTAGTCAAATGGACAGTAGATGAGCTGCGCCAATTGGACAGAGGTATCCGCAAGATGATGAATATCCATAAGAGCATTCATCCTAGATCGTCCGAGGGCTCTTGGGGTTGGAGTGTATGCATGGCAGAGTAGCACTGGGCATGGCATGTAATGTCCTTAGGAGCTCAGACCCGCTCCTGCAATTAGTGAGAGATCAGGAAAATGCAGGGGTGGGAGCAGGATTGTTCAAGGCTGCAAAAAGGGCCGCAGATGAACTTGGTCTCGCATTCGACGACAGGCGAGGAGGCCGGCGCGGTGCTGACCCAGAGTCAGTCACTGAACTTCAGCCACCTCGCCTGAAGACCCAGATAAAAGCTGCCGAACAGGAACGTCTGTTTAGGCAGCATCTCGATAAACCCATGCACGGGGTGTTCTACAAGAACCTAGACACACTGGGTTTATCGACAAGGCTGACATTCGCCTTTTTAAGATCAGCTGGGCTAAAGTCGGAGACCGAGGGATTCATTGTGGCCTGTCAAGACGGTGTAATTAACACGCTGGTCTACCGAAGCCGCGTAATGGGTGTAGAGGTTCCTGATATAAACTGCAGAACCTGCCGTCAGGCGCCGGAATCGCTCATGCATTTACTTTCCGCATGTCCGGTGTATGCGATTTCGGCCTACATCCATCGCCATAACGCGGCATTGCGGGTGCTGTATTATCATCTTCGGCACTCGTACGGGATAGACCAGACACCAATGCTGCCTTACGTCTCCGGCGACATCGAGCCCGTTGTCGAAAACGAGCGGTGCCGAATTTATTGGAACTACTCGTTTCCGACAGTCAGGCTAATTCAAGCCAACAAACCTGACATAGTTCTCCTCGACCATCAACGCAAGGTGATGTTTGTGATCGAGTTCTCAGCACCTGCCGAGCCAAACATCACTTTGAAAGAGGAGGAAAAACGGACCAAATACCGTGATCTCCGGTACGAGCTCCAAGTGCTATACCCAGGCTACTCAGTCAAGATGGTAGTCCTAATAATCGGCGTACTCGGTGGTATGAAGCCTACGCTACTCTCGGAACTTAAGACCATACCTGTCTGCCAGAAATCAGCAGAATGGCTGGCAGGCCAAATGCAGAAGGCGGTTATCTGGAGGTCCCTCCGCCTACTTAGGGTTAGGGCACACGATTCTGGTATTTATAGTCACTAACCCCACAGGTCGTGGGGAGTGGCTGTAATTATGGCCGGCGCGGCAACCGTGTGGTATCGGTCGGAAAACACGGAAGCCCTGTCCGGCAACGGATAAACCGAAAATAATAATAATAATAATAAATTCTTTATTGCTATAGATCTCTATACAAAAAGACATTAGCATTGTCAAAAGTTTACATTTTAATCTTTTAATTTCGTTTTTAAGAGCTATAGGTACCGAATGATTAAAAAGCATACAATTTACAAATACAGCGAGAGCAAAAAAGAAAAATACAATATGCCAAGAAGTTAAAATACATTGAGTTTAAATAGATAACGAGAAGAAGTACAACAATAATATAAGTCATAAAGTAAAAATAAAAATATGAACAATGTAAAAATAAACGTTTCCCAATGAACTTATACATTTACGAATTCACTGAAAGAATAAAACACATTTTCAACCAAATATGATTTAAGTCGTTTTTTAAATAAACCAATTTGCTCTATCGATTTAGTGTACAGGAAGAGCATTAAAAGCTTTAATAGCATTGTAAAATGGCCCTTTTTGGTAGAAAGTATGATGGTGAATTGGTACACTTAAATCAGTTCCATGACGTTGACATTGAGTTATATATTTCATTGTTCCTTGTGAAGATGTCAGGATTCTTTTTTACAAATAACACAAGTTTATAGATATAAAGAGATGGGATGGTAAGTATATTTAGGTTTTCAAATTAAGGTTTACAGGATTCTCTATTGGAAATTTCCACCATACATCTGACGAGCCGTTTCTGAGTTACAAATACTCTCTGCCAGTGTACGGAGGATCCCCTAAATATTATGACATATTCCAAAATATTTTGTACATACGAAAAATAAAATATTCGTAGGCTATTTACTTACAATTGATTTCTAAGGAATCGGATTAAATAGCATGCCGAGTTTAATCTAGATATTAAGATATTGGTATAATTTTCCCAATTTAATTTGCTGTCTATCGTTACCCCAAGAAATTTCACATAATCTACCTGTCTAATTGACATACCATCCAAAGGTACATATAGGGAGAAATCGACATTAATAGTTGGAGAGAACATGACAAGGGAAGTTTTATTCCCATTTAAATTCAAACTATTTGTTTCACAAAACTGTGTCATATCAGAGGCTATACAGGTAAGTTTACTTACACAGTCTGTTACAGTAGAACCAATTGCCCCACATGAATTATCATCTGCGTATTGAAATAGATTATTTATTCTTAGTATGCTCTGTAAATCGTTAGTATATAAGGCGAACAATAGAGGCCCCCGTATGGAACCCTGAGGCACACCTTGTTGTATAGCCACTTTGTTAGAAATGTAGGGTTGTAGTATTCCATCCTTTAAAGCAGTAATTGATGTGACTTGGAATCAATCAGTAAGATAAGATTCAATTAGTTTTTTACATGTTCCCCTAACACCGTATAGTTCTAGTTTATCCAACAAAATAGAGTGATCAATGGTATCAAAAGCTCTTGACATATCAAAATAGAGGCAAGCTACTTTATTATTTAAATCAAGTGCTGAAATAATATCAGATAGTGAATGGAATACAGCTTGTTCAGTTGAACGGTTTGGTAAAAAACCAAACTGACATTCATGAATGAGTTTGTGTTCTGTAAAAAACGTGATCATTCTAATACAAACAACCTTTTCCATAATTTTAGAAAAACAGGGTGGATCTCATATGCCTCTGAAATTTTCTACATTTTCTCTGTCACCCTTTTTATGTACTGGTATAGTCATGCTAGTTTTTAATTTTAACGGAAATATACCTTGTAAAAGACAAGTATTTATTACGTTAGAAAATGGATCGACAATTTCTGAGGCAACTTTTTTTATTATAGAAATAGGTACCTCGTCTAGACCAGACGATTTTTTATTCAGCATTGCATGGATAATATCTGAAATTTCTTGAGCACTAGTCGGATAAAGAAAAATGGTTTGGTGATTTTGAGGTATTATGCAATTTCTTTCTTCCGCGTTGCGACGTAGAATAAGAAAATTGGACACTAAATAAATTCACAAGTACTTCGGGATCCGTTATTTTATTATTTTGATAATGATGATAACTAACTGATTTTGATTTTGACTAGTTTTTTTTTTTGTTACTTTTGTATATTTATTGAAAATATCCCAGACTGCTTTCGATTTATTTTCTGCGTTACATATTTTATTATTATTGACTTAATCCCGTAAGTATATACTTTTTGTAATCTTTCTTTTCACTTTTATATAGATTTAATATATTATCACAGTTTGTGTTTTTATATAGAAGGTACAAGTCTCTAAATATAAAGAGAGCACTGTTTTATTTCTAGAGGTGTCCAGCATTTGTGATTTGTGTTTTTATAGATTTTCTTTGTTTTGGAAACGCTATATATTAAAATAATATAAAAACGTATTTAAAAATGAATTGTACTTATCTTCAGCACTGTTTTCTGTATAAACTTGGTCCCAAGTCTCATACTTGATAAGGTTTATAAAATGGTTGATGTTGTTCTCATTAAAAGAACTTTTAAACTTATATTTTTTACCGCATTTGCTATCTACAGTATCGTTTACTTTAGAATTTATTGGGTTATGAACTGATTTCACAATTTAATGAATCAACAGGTATGTTACTGAAAATGTTATCAATTATTGTGTTTGTTGCATTTCTGGTAATCGATTTTACATGGGGAGCTAGGCCATAGGTGGCAAATAATTCCTTTAATTTCATGGCAGTAATACATTGAGTACTGTTCGGCTTAAAATCTACATTAAAATCTCCACACACAATAATACAATTTGTGACAGTAAAAAGAAAATTTAAAATGTCTTCCAGTGATTCTAAAAATATATCTATGTTTCCTATAGGTGATCCATAAACAGATAATAGTATACAATTTACATTAAATAAGACAAACTTAAAACATGCAAACTCTATATGTTGATCGATACTGGGAACTTGCTCAATTTTAAAATTTTGCTTAGCATAAATGGCAATACCACCATTCAACACATTCTTTCTGCAATAACTATCTACTAATGTGTAATTTGGTACAGTATAATGTAAGATTTCGTCAGCTTTTAAGAAATGCTCTTGAAAGCAAACAATTTTTAGATTATATTCGTTTAAAAATAGATCAATCTCAAGTGATTTGTTCCGTAAACTTTGAATATTCATACTTATTAAATTAAATTGATTGCTATTATTGCATAAAGTTAGGTATTTCAGTAATTAAAATATGCGTTATGAAAATGTTATAAAACTACTTGAAATAGTAACTTATGATGGAGCTATGCAGCTTTGGTGCCCCACAGGAGCCAAAATACTGCATTAAGGTGCAGTACATTCCATTAATTAGCCTGCAATCCAACCCACTAGATGATCATTTTGATAATAAAGGAAATTAGATCAGTGCTTAAGTGACTTTAATCATTTTTATGATACTGTATAAGGGTAGTGCATATAACGCTGATACTAGCTTTATCTAATCATGTATAAGTTAATTTAGCAGTCCCTTCTTTAAATTTCTTTATTAATAGAAAGCTTAGTTTACAAGAGAATTTTAAAATACATACCAAAAAAATGTTACAATTTCGTGCATTCTGGACTCCACAGCAAATAATAATAATAGTATACCTCCCCTTCCCCACTTAATATTAGAATTTAGCAGTGTGAAAATTAAAATGCATGGGAATATAACTTACCAAATAGTCCGATTCGGGAGACTGTTTTTGTAAATAACTATTATCTATCGATAACTGTTTGTTGTGAAATCTTCTATCAGTATTATGTTCATAGGAGTCGATATACTGAGAACGATAATTATAATTTTCTGAAGGATATGTCCCACCTTCTGTGGAAGTGGCAGTTTCATCAGTACTTGAATTGTGACCTAATCTAACCAAAGGACATACTATCGGTCGTGGTGAGAGACGTTCTAGTAGCCCCGAAGGCTGATTCATGTCTCTGGAGACCCCTAGAACAAAATGTAAGTCAAATTAGAATTTATTCATCTGAACAGAATCGTTGATGCAGTAGAAAAGATTAATCCAAATTAATACAAATCAAAAAGAAAATGTTCTCACAATATTTAAAACATAATGATTCTGTAGGATATTAACATAGAATAGAATAGAATTCATTGGTGAGTTTGAAATAGAAAATAATTAATAACACAAGTCAAAAAAACATGTGCTTGTCTAATTAATCATAGTAAGGCAATGGATGTCAGAATTGACAACTGCATAGAAAAAGTTTGACTACAAATCAGTCTCTAGAAATTCATTCAAACTATATGTTGGAGTTTGTACGAGTATAGGGATTTTGTACTTTGGATCCATTAGTATTGTTACAAATTATTCGCCTTTTTGGAAACACCCTGTATGAATCCGTGGGTTCTAAAATAATTTCAACAAGAGATAAACACTACTAACACTTTATTTAACAATTTACTGACTATACAATACTTCAAACATTCAAAATAACCTTTACACTTTATTTAACCTCACTTTTCACCGAACGTGTCACTTCTAAAATAAACTTCTTCTCTTTTATAAAACTTCCCCCTCTCGCCATGGAATCTCGCCTTATATACCCTGAAATTGCCTCTAGAATCATCTAGAACATATTCGAGAATCTTCTCCTACCACACTCTAGAAAACTCTACAAGTTTCCAGTCACTATTAGGCATAGGCGTATCATCTCCAGTTTCAAGGGGGTGTAATACATAACAGTATATTTATGGATGTTAGTTTTTACATAAATTAGGCTTTGATAAATATATAGACTTAGAGTAGTTAATATACCACGTTTTTTTAAAATGTTCTGTAACATCTGCCCTATATTCCAATCCTAGTACCAGCATTATAGCTTTCCTTTGAATGTTAACAACCCTTTCACTGTGGGCAATGTAGCTTAAGGTGGAATAAATCAGAGCATGATAAATCATCATAGTTATCTCACGTGAAGTAATCTGATTTCAGGATTTTAGCAAATATAGATGTTTAGATAATTTATTACATATATAGTCAATATAGTCCCATTTTAGTGTAGGATCTAACATGACCCCCAGAAATTTTACTTTAATAGGATTATTAATAGTTTGATGCCTTAAGCTGAAAACCATTTCCTCAGTTTTAAAGAATTATATAGGAACTACTGTTCTGCATCATACTTTGATTTTGCCATAGCTTGGGAAAGAGTTTCATAATTTGAATTGACATTTATGACTAGCATCATCAGCAAACAACACATTCACTGCCAGGTCCAACGTCCAACAGATGGTAAATCGTTTATATAGATATAATAAATTTATTTGCTGACGATACAGCTTACAGTGCATGGTGATGGAGTAGAATAGGTGCTGGTTAAAATGCAAGGGTAGATAGAAAAGTTAGAAAAATTGTTATTATCTAACAGTTTAATTGTAAATACCCCAAAAATTAAGTTATGTTGTTTAATAAAAGTGATACTCAAGACATTAATAAACTACAGTTATTTGGTGAACATTTACAACATGCAAATGTGTGTAAATATTTAGGACTAGTAATTGACAATGATCTTAACTTTAACAAACATGCTAGTTATGTGATTGGCAAAGTAAATAAAAAGATCAATTATTTTAGAAGAATAAGTAATAATTTATCTATGTATTCAAGAGTGACTCTATATAAAACCATCATTGCCCCTCATTTCGAATTCTGTCCTACTATTATGTATTATTTAAACGAAACTGAAAAGACTGCTTTACAGAAACTTCAGAACAGAGCTAGGCATACTATTCTAAAAGTCAATTGTTATACAAGAATTAGTGATATGTTAGACTGTTTACAATTTATGAGTATAAACCAGAGGATGATATACCATAATCTATTATTTATTTTTAAAACGGTCCATAAGCCGTTACCTACATATATGTGCGATAAAATTACTTTTGTGAGGGATATCCACAATTATAATACAAGAAATGCTAGTAATATTTACGTTTTAACGGCAAAGAGGACTAGGGCACAAAATTAATTGTTCTATAGGGGACTAATTTTATATAATTCTCTTCCTGCTCATCTTAAAGAGATTAACAATTTTAACGTATTTAAGAGAAATATCGAAAATTATGTTAAGTCTTGTTTGTAAACGTTATGTTATTATGTTTTTGTTTAGTATATAAGTATGTATTGCATTTAAATAATTTTAGTCTGTAAGATCTGATTGTCTTATAGCAACAAATGCTAATAAATGATCTCTCTCTCTAGATTAAGAACAGTACTGGACCTAGCAGTGAGCCTTAAAGTATCCCGTATTTAATTTTTTGAGGCTTTGATTGATTGATTTGCCAGCGTAAGGTGGGCATTGCTGCCAATTCCGGGGCATTATTTATTGTTATAAAAAGTTTTCTGATAGCGCTCAATCAGATAACATGCTGCAAAAAGGCGAACATTGAGGTTTGTAGATTATAATGTATTCATCCGTTCAGTATTTACACAACACGAGAGAGGTCAAGACCAATAAATATTATAATGTGAACGTTTTGTGGTTTACTGATAAAAGGGCAGTATATTACATTGACGACAAGGTGAAAGTGATTTATAAAAAAAAAGAAGAAAACAGTGTTAGTTAAATTTAGAAAAGTTTCTGACAAATGTAAGTTCGTGCGTTAAAATATTTAAAAGGCTTTAAATAAACCTGACATCTGCCATTGGATAAATGGATAATCATCCAAAAATAGCTTGTTTAGCAAAACTAAGCTGGTAAAATTACTCAGTGAGCCAAAAGGCTCAGAGGAAAAATAAATAAGCCTGATAGTTTTTTTTTTTTGAAGGGCCAGCTGTCATGCTGACTCCGAGGGCATTGCAGCCATGTAGGTTTATTGTGCAACTTTCCAGTCTTATCTATACCGCGCCGGTCTTTTTGAAGGGTCAGCTGTCATACTGACTCCGAGGGCATTGCAGCCATGTAGGCTTATTGTGCAACTTCCCAGTATTATCTATACCGCGCCGGTCATTCCCTATAGACCTAGTGTTACCTATAGTTCTATGTTCTATGACAGCTTCGGCGTGCCGTGTATCTCGATGGCAACGGGACCAGTCACCCACTGAAACAGCAACTGCTCCGGCCGTTGCTTAACTGCAGCGGGTCTGTCTAGGTCGGGCTTAATACCTATTTGACTCCTCACCTAAGCCTAATAGTAAAATTGTAAAGGTAATAACTAAATTAATGAGTCAATGACTCAAGTAGCCAATAAGTTCCAGAAAAACAATTTCACTGGAATTAAGCAAAATTAATATATGATATACAATAATATATCCCAGAAAAGTCACAGTCTATTCTGTAAGGACAGAAATATTTTGAATATAAAATCTGAATAAATCAATAATAATAATAATATTCATTTATTTCAGAAAACATTCGGGGAAACTATAAAAAAAGTACATAAGTCTAAGAAATTTCGTCATTGCTGCTCAGTCTAAATATACACGATTTAAGAAACAAAAAAACAAAAAATTGCTTATTTAGTCGATAACAGCCTGGAACATCTTTATACAGGGCGTTTGGAAAGGCGATGCCGACCTGGAACAGGGAGGTCATTTGGCATCTTTCTGTACCAAACATACTTATATGAAAAATGCTGTTTTTTTAAATTGCCGACTGTACTATTTTTAAAAAAATCCATTTTTCATCATTTATGTTACGCACTAAATTAAACTTCTGATATGCTGAATTTTTTTTTTCTATCCGAAATACATAAATTACAACAACAAAAATTATAAGTCTTTGTCTCCTTAAAAAAAAATAAAGCGATATTTATTAGAAAAAAATTGTAATGGTAATTAAAAGTGTCGATTTTCAGTCTTATAAAAAAAAATTTCAAAGTCATCTAGATATTACAATTACTTTAAACACTTCTCTATTTTATCCTCTTTCAGTGGCATTATCATCCATACCATTAAGTTTCACCAGTCACTAAAAATAGATGAGCCTATATCAATGGACAATAATTTTTCTATTAATCAAAAATTAAATACTCGAGTTGTTTCAACAAAAACAAAGTAATCGTTTCAAAAACTTTATATAAAACAAAAATTAATACTTCAGAATAAATGTATTATTTTTGGTGTTCAAAATGAGATCCATTATTTCTAATGCATTTCCTCGCCCGTCTTCTAATTTCAACAGTAATTGTCTTCAATCTTATCTCTTGTGGTAGTTGTAGAGCAGCTTACTCTATTTTCGCTACTAGTTGAACATGATATTGTATTTCCTCATTGTATACAAGTTTTTTCATCCTACCCTGGACGTATTCTGGACTATTACATATGTAACAGTCCAGAATAGGTCCACTACGCCCAATCCACCGATTTATTTTATTTATTTAAGAATTGGCGGACTGTCAAGCAGTAGTGAGCTGGGCATCCGTCGTTTTGGAAAATGATGTGGAGGCGAAGTTCAATGGCAAATCTTCCAGGAGCGGATGAAGATAGTTTTGCGAGAAGTTCAGGTAAGAGTCTCCATTTAGATTATCTGGAAAGTAATGAGGCCCAACCACGTGTCAAGCAATTACACCCATCCAAACATTGACATTCATTAAACTCATTCTGAAAGGAAATTTGTTTTTTCATTTGGGGGTTATAGCCCTTGTCCGCCCAATAATGGAGATTATGAAAATTGATTATGCCTTCATGGGAGATTTTATGATAGCCTTAGCTCTTTGCATTCAATAAAAAGCGAGAAAATGCTATTCTTCGTAAAGGGTCGCCCTTTTCTAGGCCCGGTAGTGAAGTATAATGGTAAGGATGTTTCTTTTCTGTATTCATCACTGATCAAGTTTTCCAAATTGATAGTACGAGTTGCTGTGCAACTTTTCTAACACTTGTGGGATCTGCAGCAAATGCGGCTAGAATATTTTGGTCATCTTCGGGGTAATAGTGTGCTGGTCCTGCAGCAAGCTCACGGTGATGTAAATTACTGGTTTCTGCCATTCGGCGATAAGTGTTGCTGAATACACGCAAATCCAGAATCTTTCTATGTGGATGAAATCGTACCCGGTACAAGCTTTCAGCAAGGTAAGCATTCCCATCTGCTTCGCCATAGTAAATGAGTATGTAGCATACTCACGGTTACGATAAGTAGCCATTGAAATTAATTTTACTCAATATGTTAGAAAGTTAAAAAAAATTATCAGTTAAAAACACAAGAAATTCAAAATCATACGCATTGACAGCTGTCAGCGATATACTAATAAGCAAGTGACTAGTTCTGGCTGTCTTTGAAAAAATAATTGTTTCTGTTGAAAGAACGCGAATATTTAATTTTTGATTAAATGAAAAATTATTGTCGATTGGAAGTGAGTTAAGCGTCGCCGTGAATAGACGTGTTTTTAAGATGCTCTCTTAAAAGCGGTAAAACCCCGTTAAAGTCGAAAAATTTCAGCCACCGGTAGATTAAGAAACTCTGCTTGAAATGAAGCGCCTCAATAGAAAAACAAAGATCATATGGAATTAATAATTACAAGGATTTCTAATAATATTAAATCAAATAAAGCAAACAAGCTCAAGTGCAGTGTCCCTACGTACACTGTACACCCTAGACGACCCAACAAGATACTTTAAGGGGTTCATGGGCATTAAATAATAGCATAGTCGGTGTCAAAATGAGGCACATATGTTTACAAAGCAATATAGCTATGTTGTGACCTAAAGTAATTGTATACAGTGGAAAGTTTTCAAATGGACAAAATCAACTCAACCCAAGAAAGAAAAGGAAAGGAAATAAAAGAAAATAGCAAGCACAAGACGCTGCAGAAAGACAGATAAGCAATACATTTATTTATTTTATTTTATCTGATATAATTGATATTATTCTATTCTGTATTTCTATCTGATCTTTACCATCTTAATTTTTATCAGCTCCATTTATTGATTCAAAACATTATTATTAATTTGGAAAGCGGAAATTGAAACCAATTGTCTCAAAGAAACGGCATACAGGGTGAGCAAACTATCCCTTCGGACCTCTTTTTTCTCATAACGCATAAGAAAATATTGTTACCGCGAGATAGGGCCCATCCCATCAACTCCATATATGGATATTTACCTGCGGAACGGTTAATAAATAAAGACAAAAAAAATTAAAAAAAGGAAGCTGCAAGATTCAGAAACAGAAGAAACAGAAAACTTAGAAGAAGAAAAAGAAGGAAATGACGATAGATGGAAACTTAAAAGAAGCATGGAAACTGAAAAGAAGCATCTCGCAAACACCTGCACACCCCAGCCAATGATGACAGATTAAAACTTAATAGAAGCATGGAAACTTAAAAGAAGCAAACACCTACACTTCCCATTCTATATTCCCACCCCATGTATCATGCGACTCTCGCTGCTGACAACAAGCATGCCCACTGTCCAACCCGGCGTATATAGCCGATCCGGCGGTATATAAAACATCCGAGATTTGGCCGTTCGTTGGGCGTGTTCGATGGACGACCAGGCTGCGTGTTGGAACGAACCTCTATGGATGCCCGGAATTAGCAGCAAATCAATCAATCAAATGAAAAATTATTGTCGATTGATAGTCTTTCATCTTTCTTTAGTGACTGGTGAAATTTGATGGTATGTATAATACTGCAACTGAAAGAGGATAAAATACAGAAGTTTTAAAAGTAAATGCAATGTCTAGATTACTTTATTATTAATTTAAGACCTTGATAAGCGACAATTTTAATTACCATTACATTTTTTTTCTAATAAACATCTTTTATTTTTTTATAGGTGACAAATTTTTTTTTCGGTTGTAAATTTAAGTATTTCGGATAAAGAAAAAAATTTCAAGATTTCAAAAGTTTCATTTGGTGCATAATAGAATAGAATAGAATAGAATAGAATAATGTTTATTGCTGAGATTTGTATATATAAATATAATATATAATAATAGGTGTATAGAGAAATACATAAATACATATATAAATAAACATGGCAATAAACATGATAGCCTCACATAAGCATGTTAATGCTTGATCGTGAGTATAAAACAAAAAATGTTACATATATATAAATATAATATATAATAATAGGTGTATAGAGAAATACATAAATACATATATAAATAAACATGGCAATAAACATGATAGCCTCACATAAGCATGTTAATGCTTGATCGTGAGTATAAAACAAAAAAGGTTACATATTACTAATATACCTTAATATTATACAGTGATAACTGAAATTATATACATATAAAAGACATAATTATAATAATAATATATATACATACATACATATATATATACACATATATATATATATACATATGTACACATATATGCACACACCTACACACACATATACACATACATACATACTTACACATATAAAAGTAATCGTTTGCATTATTTTCTAAAATTAACAAAATAAATCAATAATACTGGAATATTTCTGGTTAACTTGCTTTGTCGTCCTTAGTTGTCAATCATGGCATGAATGTTTTTTCTTAATGTACCCTTAATATGCTCACCCAATTTCTTTTTAAATTTGTGTCTTGATTCTATTGATCTCATCTCTGTGTCTAACGAATTATAGAATTTTGGACCTAAATAGGCGAAGCTTTTTTGACCTATAGCCTTTTTCATAAGAGGTAATTGGTAAGTATTTTCCCTTTGTCTTGTACTGTACACATGATTTATTTTTGCTAGATAATTTTTATTATTGTGTTGTTTAATATTGCAATGATAATAAAACAACTGTCTAATATCCAATACACTTGATTCCTGAAATATTGCTTCACTTGAGTAAGTTTGCTCTCTTTTAAAAATTATTTTAAGTATTTTTTTTTGTATAATTTCTAAATTTTTCAGGTGAGTTTTTGAAGCGCTACCCCAAGCCACTATACCATAGGTTAGGTGAGATTCTACTAATGAATAGTATAATACTTTCAGTTCATTTATATCTAAAACTTCACTTAATTTTTTAAATTTGTATAGAACAGTTCTTATTTTATTTATTACATACTTGATGTGCATATCCCATTTTAGGTGGCAATCCATTTTAACTCCCAGATATTTTATTTCTTTTGATGGTTCAATGCAAATATCAGCCGAGTTTCCTATTTTTAAAGGACCAATATCGGGATAAGTTGAGCTGTTAGAGCAAAATGGTACATAAAATGTTTTGTTAAAGTTTATCGTCAACAAATTGTGATCGAACCAGTCCTTGATGTGACCCATATCTCTTTCTACAATTTTTTTTAAGTTAGCCCAGTTATCTGCACTGTAGTATATTGCCGTATCGTCCGCATAAGTAATAATTGTGCCCCTGGTTTGGGTGGAAAATAGTCCATTTAAATATATTATAAATAATACAGGGCCAAGTACCGTGCCTTGTGGTACACCAAATTCAATTTTCTGATACTCACTTATTATGTCTCCAATTTTTACACATTGATATCTGTCAGAAATGTAACTTTTAAAGAATTCTAGGGCACAATTTCTTATCCCCATATCTTCTAAGGTTTCCACAAGCATGGTGTGATTCACAGTGTCAAATGCCTTCGCGAGGTCGATGAATACTCCAAGTGATGGTGTACCTTCATCAAGGGCAGCGTACACTTTTGATGTTAATGCGAGTATAGCATCTTGGGTAGATTTTCCCTCGCGAAAACCATACTGCTTGTCTGAAAGAATTTTGTATTTCTCGAGGAATTCATTTAATCTAATTTTAATAATTTTCTCAATAACTTTAGCAAAGTTTGTAATCAGAGATATGGGTCTATAGTTAGCGGCTTCCATTCTATCACCATTTTTAAATATTGGAATAACTATAGATGTCTTAAAGGCAGACGGAAAGTGTCCTTTTTCCATGCATCTATTTATTATATATGTAAAAGGTTCACAAATAATATGTGAAATTTGTTTCAAAGTTTCTGCCTTCAAGCCATCTATACCTACACTTTTATTATTTTTTAGTGAAGATATGGTTGTGAGCACTTCATTTCTGTTGACAGGTTTTAAAAATATTGAGTTCATAACAGTGTTTTTTCTACTCTTATATGTATTGTTTTTTTTAATATTATTTGCTAATTTCTTTCCAACGTTTATATAATTATTATTAAATATATTGGCTATTAATTTAGGGTCTTCAATTTTTTCACCATTATTATTTTTTATGAAATCAATTTTATTTTGCTGTCTTGGTTGTCTACACAATTCTTTTACAGTTTCCCATAAATGTTTACTATTATTTTTATTTTCATTTATTTTGTTTTTATAATAGTTCACTTTTGCTTTTTTAATTAATTTTGTAACCAGATTTCTATAATGTTTGTATTCTTCCTTTAATAGTTCATTATTAGGTTCATTTAATAATTTATGGGACATTCTGTCTCTTGTATTAATTGAATTTATGATACCGTTTGTTATCCAACTTTTGCGTTTAATTTTGGTATGTTTTATTTTTACATTTTTTGTGCAGATGTCTATATTGTTTTTAATTATTTTTAAAAAAATATTCGTTGCAGATTCTACATCTTCTTCATTGTAAACGTCATCCCAAGTGACTTTATTTAAACAATATTCCAGTTTTTTTAAATTTGTCTGTTTTATTACTCTCTCATTACTGTTATTATTATTTAATTTGCCGTTAGGACATAATATTACTTGCACAGCTATTATATAATGATCAGTTACGGTTGTCTGTATAATCAAAGGCAGAATATAGTCCAGATTTGAATTGGTTTTAATAAATATATGATCAATACAGGAGTTTGTTGTATCTGTACACCTAGTAAAATTATTTATCGCCGATATATATCCATATTCGTGCATTATATTTAGATAATCGTTTACATAATCTGAATTTTTCAAAATATAATTTTTCAAAATATCAATATTTAAGTCACCGACAAAGAAGTAATAATCCACTCCGTTATTGCGATTGTCTAAATATTGTTTTAAATTGTTGTTGAATTCGTGAGGACACGTTGATGGGGGTCTATAGAAACAAGATATAATAATAGTTTTATCTTGAAAACTAGCTTTTATTTCAATTAAATTATTATTACCTATTTTTATAATATTCGATGAAAATTGAATGTCTGATTTAATATATATTACTGTACCATCATTTTGATTGTATTTTCCTTCATTATATATTAAGTTATATCCATTAATTTGACATAATTCAATATCAGGAATTTCCCAGGTTTCGGTGAGTACGAGACACTCAAAATCAAAATCAAATTGATGCAAATAATGCTTTCATAAATGATGAAACATGGAGATTTTATAAAAAAAAGTACAAAACCGTCAATATAAAAAAAACGTAGCATTTTTCATATAGGTATGTTTGGTTCACATAGATGCCAAATGACCCATCTACCACCTTCTTCCAGGTCGGCATCGCCTTACCAAACGCCGTGTATACAGTGTCACCAATAAATAAGTTCGCATCATATGGACAAATGTTGTATTAATCGATTTAAAAATTAATGTTGGTTTTGCCAATAGTTTTTATTTAAAAACTAATACCAACTGATGTGCACAAAAGGAATCACGTGATTTTCATTTTCTCTCATATTTGATTTTTTTTTAATGGCAAAAATTGATATTATTTCTCAACATATCGAAAAATGTTAAAGAGAAAAGTTGTTTATTTTTTCATTTTACATAGTATTCAATTCCATTGAATTAAAATTTATTAAAATTAGTATATAGACCACGTTTAATACAATGGTAATAAACAATAGATTTATAGAATTTTTAAATTGGAGATTTGCATGCGCCTTAATTTTTTAATTTGAATACATCTTACACTAGATACTAAATAATATAAGATTAAAGATAAACTAAGACTAAAACTAAAACTAGGAACCAAAACTTATGAAGTACTCAGAGGATCATACGAACTGTATTTTATTTATTAAAGAAATAAAAAAGAAAAAACTTTTTTCTAAAAAAAGATTCTGAATGAATCGAAATTAGACTAAAATGTCTACATTCTTTATTTAACCTTTTAAGATTAATCAATTGCTTGATTTTAATTGGTAATAGGTTATGAAATTTAGGAATTAATATGTGTATTAATTTCCATTCTCCAATGTAATAAAACTTAATAGTTTCTTGCAATTTTTTTTAACGCAATACATTTTTAACTTAATCGAATTTAACCAAACCTATTCAGGTTTGGTTAAATCATTCATTTTTACTAAAGTCATCGCCTCAAAAAGGGTTTAAATACATTTTAATTTACGAAAATTATAAATGTGCTAATAAAAACGCTACCTATTGAATCATTACTTCCACATTCAGATTTCCCATCAGAGATTCTTTAAACGAAAACATCATACTATATTTGCACAGTGGAAATAATTACTCATAGAATTTTAATAATATAATATTTAAAATCGACGGCCCCGAAGTGGTAATAGGGATGTCGAACATAATATATCTTTATTTTTTTCTACACAATAATGTATACACAACAGTTTTACACAGGTGGCGGCGTTCAACATTTTTGCTCTTCCACGCAACCACCTCTTTTACCAACAAGTTAGAAATAAACAATTTTTACTCAAAAAGTATGCATTAGAGATAAAAGAAGAAGAATCATTTATTTGTACAATTAACGATATTAAGTATATTATATTAATTAATAGCACACATATATACACGTGCATATATACAGGGTGTAATTAGTTTCATGTAATTAAAAAAAACTGGTAATAGGGTCCGACTAGACAAACAGAAAACCTATATGACCTTTTTCTCTAGGGGCACTTTGAAAAAAACTGACCTGGGTTTACATTTTTAATGTTATGGTAGGAAAGATTTGAGAACCACTGTTTTTCAGGGTCAATGGATTATTTGTATTGAACTTTTTATACCACTAATTATGAAATTGTAAATAATTCCTTCTCTTTCGGCACAACGCAAGCATAGCATGGCCGCAGGGGTTTAAATAGGATTTGTTTACATGTGTTTTTTAATTTGAAACAAAATTATTGTAGCTTTTATTAAAAGTGGTTTATTAACATTTGTAACATTGTGTTAAAAGTTTAAAAAATTAGTAATTGTTTTATGAAATTGGAAAACGAACAGTTAGACGTCCGAGATACGATAACAGAAATTAGTTGTGTATTTTAAGTTAGGAAAAAATCTGATTTTTTAACGAATTGAGCGCATAATTTTTCCCAATCAGGTATCGAAAACTAAAAATCAAGTCTTTGGTCTCTATGAAAATCAATGTAAACAATAATAAACAGATAAAAACAAGACAACGAATACTAATAATAATAATAATCATACCTTGAATGCCCAATAGGTAACACCCAATAACTGAACAATTATTTTGAATTTTTTACAAAAATTGTTCGAAATGACCTCCATCTCCACGTACGTATACACATTTCGGTACGTCGAACTAATAACATACTTATACTCCGTTCAACACATTTGGTAAATTAGGATCATTTTTTATGGTTTCTATGCACATTAAAATACGTCGTTGCAATTGTTCTAAAGCTCTTCCGCACCAGCTGCATTTCCACCACTTTCTCCATGTACCAAGTCCATATCCGCGAGTTCTGGATAAGTGTAATCTCCCATAATGTCCAAAATCTGCGTTTTAAAACACCACACTAAACTGTGAATTAACTTTATCAAGAAAGAAAACAAAAAGAAAAACTTGGTCCAAAATCCAAAAAGTAACACAAAAAGCACGAACGAGAAGTAGTGTCTTACGTAACCAAGCACTAACGACTTGAACGATAAGTAAATGAAATAAATCTTAACATAAGTGGCACAAAATTCAAAAAGAAAACAGACAAAACCAAGGAACGGTTACGTCGCGTTATGCGTGCGTTCTTTACCAAGTAAGGACAAAACTGAAATTATTACTTGAGAATATTACAAGGGAGAGATAGCACGCCTAATAGGATAATTGGCCGCGAAGAAGCAAAAAACATGACGATGTCCTATGTCGGTCGCTTTTAACTGTTTTGTCGGCATACTTATTTGCAGGAATGTCAGAGTGTCTCGTGTGACAAGACGCGAGGCAATAAAACCTACCCCAATATGCCAGCAGTTCTCAAACTAGGTTATTAAGTATTTTGGAAATTTTTGTTTATTTTTTTTCTTCAAAACTATGAGCTTTAGACCCCATGTTATATAAGGTTTTTTTGTTTGTCTTGTCGTTCCCTACCACCAGATTTTTTTAATGACATGAAACTAATTACACCCTGTAGATAAGAAGATATAACAGGATAATTTAAGTAGTATGGGAAAAATTAATTTCGTAAAGAAATATGGGATTTGACATGTTTTCTGAATGTGGTAATCGGCGACATTGATTTCATTAAAGGAGGTAGGTTATTAAACATTTTGGTCGAATTGTATGTGAAGGATCTTTCGAAAAGAGCAGAGTTATGTTTGGGGACTATATACAACTCAGTCAGGCGTCGAGCGTGAATGAATATCCGATCCCTTGATTATTTTATTGAACAAATATTCAGGAGTTTGAGTTCTGTTAATCTTAAAATTAAGACAAGACATTTGAAGTAAATATCTTTCGTTTAGATTTAACCATTTAGACTCCCGAAAGCTGTCACTAATATGGTCATATTTCCTAAGATTAAAACTAAATCTAATGCACGAATTTTGTATTTTCTGTAAACTAACTTTATCCTTACTAAGAAGTGCTGGCTAGTATACAACATGACAATAACTAAGTCCAGATAAAATTAAACTATCACACAATCTAAGTTTTAAATCTGTACTCAAAATTTCTTGTGCATATATAACATTTTTAATTTCCCATATGATTTTTTAATTATATTATTTACATGTTCGGTAAATCGTAGATCTACATCCAAATACAGTCCCAGATTTTTGCTACAGTTAGACGATGTTAAGAGCTGTTTATTGAAGACAATTTTAAAATCTTCATATTCTACTATAGCTAACCTGTTAAGGTGGTCATTCTCTAGAAAGAGATATCCGATACGGAAATATTTATTGTTTTTCGCCATAACTTCTTTTTTTTAATACGCGTATTTTGAAAAAACTATAAGATTACCTAAGTAGAACCATAACAAGACTATTACTATGAATTTTTACTCAATAACTTCAGTGGTTTGCAAAATAGCTAGATTTAAATTTAAAAATTATGTTAATCTTCCTATTTCCTAGTTTTAAATCTAGCTATTTTGCAAACCACTGAAATTATTGAGTGGAAATTCATGTTAATAGTTTTTTTAAATATACGTACTAAGAAAAAAAGTTATGGGCAAAAATAATAAATATTTCCCTATCGGATGTCTCTTTCTAGGGAATGGCCACCTTAAATCCAATTATTAACATGTCTGTCTTACTTTCATTCAGTATTAGGTCATGAGCTTTTGAGATATCTGAAATAGATTGAAGATCAAAAATAATCTTGTTGACTGCAGAATCGAGCTCATTTATATGAAAAGATAAATACAACTGTGTGTCATCAGCGTACTGATGCATTTTACAAAATTTTAAATTATGATGAGTCTGCTGTGTAAATCAAAGTTAATAATGGCCCTAGAACCCTGTGGAACTCCTCGTTCAATGCGCATATTGTCTGAAAAATTACCATTTAAAACCACCCATTGATATCTGTTCGTCAAATAGCTGCGAATAAGAGAAATTGCCTGTTTACTTGGACCAAAATATTTTAACTTAGAAATCTTGTAAACTTTTAACTTAAGCCCTATTAACGAAATTTACACTGTTTAAACGTCCTTAGATTTACAGTGTTGTTAGTCAAAGCAAGGTAAAATCTCGTAAGAAATGAAAAAACGCTAGAAAATGGTTTAAATGGTTAAAATTTTAACCATTAGGCCTCGGCTACGATACGAGCGGTGAGCGGTAAGCGGCAATTATCTGAGGGGCTCAGTGGCGCCGCTAAAGTTTTTAGTTGAATGATTTTATGCAGAAAACACTTTCGCCTGGCTAGGATAACGTGGAGCGGCAGCGCGGCGTCGCTCGCCGCGTACCTACTACCGCCCGCCGCAGGGTTCAAACATTAAATTACGAGATGCCGCTCGCCTCAATATAGTGCGATATGTCGTCCACAAACATTGGGCCTTCTTTGAAATGAAGATCTTGCAATGGAAGTAAGGATGAAATTATCGTACATGATAAAATCTAAATTGAAGGTGAACAGTGTCCAAAAAACGAAAATAAAAAGGTGGAATTAGCACGTAAGCAAAATAATGGTGAAACCAAACTGATTTCGGAAGAGCAGTGAAGACAGTGTCTATATAATGATGCCTATAATGATTTACTTTCTGATAGAGCAACAGCTGCACAAGTTGCTCGGACTGATCGAGACTGCCGCAGGCGTATCGTAGCCGGCACCGCTTATCCCATTGCCTTAGGGCCTCGGCTATGATACGAGCGGTGAGCGGTAAGCGGCAAAGCGGTAAAAATACAGAGCGGCAATGGGGTAAGCGGTGCCGGCTACAATACGATCTGCGATACGCCTGCGGCAGTCTGGATCAGTCCGAGCAACTTGTGCGGCTGTTGCTATATCAGAAAGTAAATCATTATAGGCATCAATTGCACAGGCACGGCCTTCACTGCTCATCCGATGTCAGTTTAGTTTCACCATTATTTAGCTTACGTGCTAATTTCACCTTTTTATTTTCGTTTTTTAGACACTTTTCACCTTCAACTTGGATTTCATCATGTACAATAACTTCATCCTAACTTCCCTTGCAAGATTTTCGTTTCAGGGAAGGCCCAATGCTTGTGGACGACATATCGCACTGTATTGCGGCGAGCGGCAACCTCCTAATTTAATGTTTGGACTCTGCGGCGGGCGGTACTAGGTACGCGGCGAGCGACACCGCTCCACGTTATCCTAGCCGGATGGAAGTGCTTTCTACACAAAATCATTCAACTAAAAACTTTAGCGGCGCCGCTGAGCCGCTCAGATAATTGCCGCTTACCGCTCGTATCGTAGCCGAGGCCTTACCATCTGTCTTGGGGAACAGTTTGTATTCTACAATTAGTAACCTTTCAAATGCCACCTCCAGCATTAAAATACATCGAAAAATGCTTTGAATATTTATTTTTTTCCGTTTTTTATTTTGTAGCCCACTGTGGGACTCTACGCAGCTAACTATAGCTCTCTGAGCTTCTGTTTGTTGGTCAATATCATGTGATCTATTAAAATATGGGATTGCAGCTTTTTGCAAAAACTTCTTCAGATTATTTACTTAATAAAATCTACTCGCAGAGTGTATGTGAAAATAGCTAAAAAATACCACTGCCCAAGGAATCATTACATCCACATCCAGATGTTCCATCCAAGTCTCTTTAAAGGAAAACATCTTGACTATATTTGCACTCTAGTATGTGGAAATAAAAAAAATTATAGAATTTTAATAATATTTGAGGCAGTCTTCATAAAAAAGTTCAGGAATTGGTCTCTAGCATATACGCGAAAAACGTTTGTGGGCTCTTATTAGCTTGCTCTACTTATTCTCCCCAATTTACACCTCTCCCTCCCACCCCTTCAACGGAATCATCTCAATCCGATGTCGTTATAATACATATGTGTACCAAATTTCAAGTGAATATCTTAATTATATTTTATTGGTCCTTTAATAATGAAGGGGGAGTGGCAGCGGGAGGGGTTAAAAAATGTTATAAGTAGTATATACACCAAATCCCAAGTTTCTGTAGTCTTACCAGCTTGCTGTACTTATTTTTACATATTTACCCCTAACCCCCAACCCTTCAACGGAATTATCTCAAAATATAATCTAGTTCTAGATGTCGTTATAATACAAAGGAATCAACTCAAGGGCCTTTATATTACATACCCACGTGTGTCAAATTTCAAATGAATGTACCTATTAATTTTATTTTATTACTTTTTTATAATGGAGTGGGGGTGGTGGTGGGGGGTGGCAAATGTTGTAAACAAATTTGAGGTCTTGGTTCCTAGTAGATACATCAAATCCCATGCAAGTTTCTGGACTCATACCAGCATTACCTATGTTTCCCTATTTACACCTATTTACTCTCCAACCCTTTACCGGACTAGGCTCAAAATATAATCGCTCAAATCGTTCCAGAGAAACCGTGCGGACAAAAAAGATACAGAAATATGAAACCTATATAATTACACCATTTATAATATAATTTTACTTTCACATCCACGTAGTGGATTGGAAGTATAGTAATCGTAAAAAAATTGCTTTTTTGTCCAAATAGGTTAAGATTGTCATGAAATATCGAGATTTGAAATTTGAGCAAAAAAACATTATCTGTCTGTCTGCCGGTCGGTCGGTCTGTCTGTCGTTCTGTAACTTTTATTGTGTACACGTTTTCTCTGGAACGGTTTAAGATGTTGACTTGAAATTTTGTACACGTATGTATAATAGCGAGATCTGGAACTGCCTTAAGTATTATTCAAATTCTATGACCAATTATTTCCACATACTAGAACGCAAATATAACGATTCCTTAGGCAACGATTTTTAAATTGAAAATGTGCAAAAAATGTATTACATTGTTTATCGGGAAAACTGCCTGTAAGTTGGAAAATTAGCATGTTGGAAAAAAGTACCAAGAGACAAAAAATGTTTAAAGACCTCAACCTCAATGCATATATTTGTCTCTCTCATCATCCTGCATTCTAGCAATTTTTTAAAAAATTTTTGGTGAAAGCCGTTTTTTGAAATAATTATTGATGTGAGAGTAGGTCGAAAATTTCTAATGGCTTGGGTTTCTTAAAAATGCGAGAACATGAATCTAGGTATCAAAATTTATTAAATACACAATTTTTACAAAAACGACGCTAGGCGTCGAGACGAAGAAATGGAAGAATATGAATCTAGGTATAAAAATTTATCAAATTCAGAAGTCTTACAAAAACGACGCCAGGCGTAGGTCGGCGTGGAGACGTAAGAATGCAAGAATATGAATCTAGGTATCAAAATTTATTAAATACACTAGTTTTACAAAAACGACGCTAGGCATCGGTCGGCGTTGAGACGTAAAAATGCAAGAACATTAATTTAGATATCAAAGTTTATAAATACACAAGTTATACAACAACGACGCTGGGCGTCGGTCGGCGTCGAGACGTAAAAATTGAAGAATATGAATCTAGGAATGAAAATTTATCAAATACACAAGTTTTACAAAAACCAGGCAAAGGAAAGGCGTCGGTCGGTGTGGAGATGTAAAAATGAAAGAACAAGACTAGGAATGAAAATGTATCAAATACACAAGTTTTACAAAAACGACGCTAGGCCGGCGTCGAGACGTAAACATGCAAGAGTATTATAAAAAACCTGAGGACCTCGTTTCAGTATATACACCAAATACCAAATTTCTGGCCTCTTACCAGCTTGTTTTACTTATTTTCCCCTATTTATCCCTATTTAACCCCCAACACTTTAACGGAATCATCTCAAAATATAATCTAGTTCTAGATGTGGTTATAACACATAAGTGTACCAAATTTCAAGAGAATATCTCAATTTCATTTTACCAACCCCTTTAAAAATGAAGTAGGGGTGGTGGGGGGTTGAAAAATATTATAAAAACATCTGAGGCCTTGGCTTCTAGTATATACACCGAATTTCAAGTTTCTGTACTCTTACCAGCTTGCTTTACTTATTTTCCCCTATTTACCTCTATTTAACCCCAACCCTTCAACGGAATAATTCAAAAATATAATCTAGTTTCATATGTCATTATAATATATGCATATACCAAATTTCAAGTGAATATCTCAATTCTATTTTATCAACACCTTTAATAATGGAGTGGGGGGTGTGGGGAGGATGGAAAATATTATAAAAAATTTCGAGGCCTTGGCTTCTGGTTCGGACATCAAACTTCAAGTTTCTGTACTCTTACCAGCTTGCTTTACTTATTCCCTCCTATTTGCCCCTCTTTACAACCCTTCACCGGATATGTTAAAAAAAACAATCCACTTCCAGATCTCGTTATAATATATACGTGTGCAAAATTTCGAGTCAATGTCCTAAACCGTTCCAGAGAAAACGTGCGCACAAAAAAATTACGGACTGACCGAGAGACAGAAATTTTTTTCATTCAAATTTAAAATCTCTACGTTTCATGACATTCTAAATCTATTTCAAGAAAAATTTTTTTTTACTATTACTATACTTCCAATCGACTACGTGGATGTGAAAGTAACTATGTGCCAGAATGTCAGTCTTTATATTTACTCAAAATGATATAACAATCATAATAATAAAATCCAGTTTATGCGAGCCCCTTCCTCTTAGTGATTTTGCTGAAGCTTTTTTCCGTTTCGCGCCCCGTTTCGAAGACCGGGACCGCTTTAGGTCCGATCGGGACGGAATTCCGCCTGATATAGGACGTTTTTCGCCGAGATCGTCCTCCAGGTTTTTTTGTTATTTACGCGCGAAAGTCCGCTATCTCTTTCGCCTCCCTTTTTTAGGAGTCGAGGGCAGTCGAGGGGACGGAAGAAGCTGTCAAAAGTAGGGGAGTCCAAAATGGCGAATAATCTTACATTTTTTGCTTTAAACCCTCATAACTTCTAAACGGTGGTTCCTAGGACGAAAAACTTTGACCCTAACAAATATGTAGAAAACTCAATAATCTAAAAGTCGTTAATTTTATTTTCGTCCTGCTTCAAGAATAAACGAGCTAGGAGCGGTCAAATTGGTGGCCTATTTTTCATCCCTGGCAATGATGATGTCAAATAACAAAAAATGGAAAATCGAAAATTTCATCATATACAGGGTGTGTTAAGAATTTACCGGAAATTGATTTAAATTAAATTTCCTTATTGGTCGTAATGTGACATTTACACTTTTTTAGGGAGTTCAATTTTATAGGTTTTTAACTATTTGACATTACAAGTCAGTCAGTTTAATTTTATAGGTTATATTACCAACGTTTAAGAAAGATGTTACTTTAGGGAGTTTATTTTTATAGGTTTTTAAATGAAATATTTGACATTACAAGTCAGTCAGTTTAATTTTATAGGTTATATTACCAACGTGTTAAAGATAATACATAATCAATTTAAGTTAGTTATTTTGTATTTGAGGTTTAGGTTATTTTATTTTAATGTGACATTTACACTTTGTTAGTTCTGATAGGAAGTTTATTTTTACAGGTTTTTAAATATTTGACATTAAAAGTTAGTCAGTTTAATTTTGTAGGTTATATTACCAACGTTTAAGAAAAATGTGACATTTACACTTTTTTAGGGAGTTTACGTTTATAGGTTTTTAAATATTTGACATTACAATTCAGTCAGTTTAATTTTATAGGTTATATTACCAACGTTTAAGAAAAGTCAATTATTTCATCATATACACGGTGTGTGAACAATTTAAATTAAATTTCCTTATTTGTCGTCCGATTGGGCTAAAATTCGGTATTCGAGGAAAGTCGACGGCGTTGAACAGAAGTATGACGTTAGAATCGCAAAATTCGAAATGGCGGGCGATTTTTGTCATTTATGGTCCCATTCCGCTCGAAATCGAGTTCTCGAGGTAGCCCATGACGAATCTGACATCAAAATTGAAAAATTCAAAATTGCGTTTGAAACTCTGTAATTCGTTTTGTTATTTTGGTCCTGCTCCAAAAATAAATATTTTAAGACTAAGTAATTTTATTTTAATGTGACATTTACACTTTGCCAGTTCTGAGAGTGAGTTTATTTTTATAGGTTTTTAAATATTTGACATTTTAAGTCCGTTAGCTTAATTTTGTAGGTTATATTTAGTGTTGACATTTAATAGACCATTTTCGATTGACGTGTCATGCTGGTGGCGTAGAGGACACACAATTCAATGTTTTGTTTTCTAGAGATGGGTAAAAGCTGTTATTTTTTAATAACAGGTTTAAATTGCTTCTAATAGAAACTCATCTCTAATTGTTTTCATTTGCATTCCTGTGATTGGATGAGGTTTGTGTGCCCTCCAGACTGTCAAAATCAGGTGATCGAAGATGGTCAATTCTGTCATTAATTTTAAGGTGTCAGGTTTAGCCATTAAATTCTTAAATAAATAATTAAGTTCTATATGGCTGATAAGAATTGTTATTTATGGTCCAGTTCAATTGAAAATCGGTATGCGGGGGTTATTGGCGTCGCTGAATACGAATATGAAATCGGAAATGGTGCAATTTCGCTGAAAATGGGTATGCGGGGGTTATTGACGTCACTGAATACGAATATGAAATCGGAATGGAAGAATTCAAAAGCACGGCGGCGAAATGGCGTATGATTTTTCATTTATGGTTCGATTCCGCTGAAAATCGTTATATGGGGGTTAATGACGTCGCTGGATATGAATATGAAATCGGAATGGAGAGATTCAAAACAGCGGCGTCAAAATGGCCCATGATTTTTCATTCATGGTCCGATTCCACTCAAAATCAGTATGCGAGAGTTATTAACGTCGCTGAATACGAGAATGAAATCGGAATGGAAATATCCAAAACGGCGCACGATTTTTCATTTATGGTCGTATTCCGCTGAAAATCAGTATGAGGGGATTATTCACGTCGCTGAGTGGGAATATCAAATCGGAATGGAAAGATTCAAAATCGCGGCGCCAAAATGGCGGATGATTTTTCATTTATACGTCGCTCAATATGAATGTGAAATCGTAATAGCAAAATTCAAAATGCCGGTGATTTTTTATTTATGGTCCGATTTGACTGAAAATCGGAACGTGGGGATTTTTGAGGTCACTGATGACGAATATGACATCGAAATTGAAAAACATTAAAAACCCAAAAATTTAAAAACCAACATTTCTTCAATGATCCAAGCCTCAACTAAATTGATTGCGGAGCAATGAGACCCCTCCGGTAGGAGCTAGGAAACGCGCAGCGTTTACTAGTCATAATAGGAAATCGACAATTTGATCATATACAGGATGCGTGAACAATTTACCGGAAATTGATTTAAATTAAATTTCCTTATTGGTGGTAATGTGACATTTACACTTTTTTAGGGAGTTCATTTTTATAGGTTTTTAAATATTTGACATTACAAGTCAGTCAGTTTAATTTTATAGGTTATATTACCAACGTTTAAGAAAAATGTTACTTTAGGGAGTTTATTTTTATAGGTTTTTAAATTATTTTTATAGGTTTTTAAATTAAAATATTTGACATTACAAGTCAGTCAGTTTAATTTTATAGGTTACATTACCAACGTTTAAGAAAAATTTGATATTTACACTTTTTAGGGAGTTTATTTTTATAGGTTATTAAATATTTGACATTACAAGTCAGTCAGTTTAATTCCATAGGTTATATTACCAACGTTTAAGAAAAATGTGACATTTGCAACTTTTTAGGGAGTTAATTTTTATAGGTTTTTAAATATTTGACATTACAAGTCAGTCAGTTTAATTTTATAGGTTATATTAGCAACGTTTAAGAAAAATCAATTATTTCATCATATACACGGTGTGTGAAAAATTTAAATTAAATTTCCTTATTTGTCGTCCGATTGATCCGACGTTGATCAGAAGTATAACTTCAGAATCGCAAAATTGAAAATGGCAGGCGATTTTTGTCATTTATGGTCTCATTCCACTCAAAGTCGGGTTCTCGAGGTAGCTCATGACGAATCTGACATCAAAATTGAAACATTCAAAATGGCGGCATGAGTTGGAGGAGACTTTGTCATTTATGGACCGGTTCGTCTGAAACTCGGTAATTCGTTTTTTTTATTTTGGTCCTGCTCCAAAAATAAATAGTCTATTTTCCATCCAATATTTCAAGTTTAAGTCATTTTATTTTAACGTGACATTTACACTTTGTCAGTTCTGACAGGGAGTTTATTTTTACAGGTTTTTAAATATTTGACATTTTAAGTCGGTTAGCTTAATTTTGTAGGTTATATTTAGTGTTGACATTTAATAGACCATTTTCGATTGACAGTAAGTATTTTTCGATGCAAATTAAAATTACAAACGCAATAGCTTTTATTAAATCATATCTTTTGACTTTTGCACAGTTAGATTAATGATTTCGACCACTGTGCGGCGCGGGAGCGTCAGCTTCGCTCGATTCTTGTTTTACTGCTATTATGTTGTGTATGACTTAATAGAATAAATATCATTTATTATACTTATTTTCTATCATTTCCTCTAACAAATATCGTTTAATAATGCAATTTTCATAATATATTTCGTACGAGAGGTAATATTTTGCGAATATAGCACGACGATTCGAGTGAGGGCACACGCGCACCTCGCCTGCTTTACTACTAATTCAATAATTTGTACGGAAAACCTGTGACTTTAATAAATAATTTTGTAGGAATTTTTTGCTTAAAAATGTATGCTCTTTATAAACATTTTTTATTTTCCCATACATCAACTCATGTTAAAAATTTTGAAAATATGTCGAAAAAAAGTTATTGATTTTCTTATGTTGCCGGTCTGGAAATCATGCAACTTTAAATGATCTTATTAATTACACTTCAGAGAACCCATAAAAAAATTAATCATCTGCTTCCGAACATGTTTGAGATTTGCAGACAAAATTAGCTACACCACCTGGGCTATTATTGCTGTCACTAAATATATATATAAAAATGTCCCCGACTGTTTTGGGCTAAATAAGTATTTTTTTCTGTTACTTGGAGTCCAAAACAACTGTTTTATACCATAGATTCACTTTTATCAAATGAGCAAAAATTCGGTCATTCTGTACATAGATTTTTATATGCTGTAAGGACCTAATCGGCATGCACTTCTCTCGGAGTGTAGTTATGTAGATAATTTACATATTTGTAAAAAAACTTTTAAACCGTTTAAGTGGGTACGCGATAAAAATGCTCCTTTAGTTATGATAATCAAATCAAAAGAATAATATTGAAGTAGTACAAGATTCCTAAAAATAACTTTCACATATTCATGTGATATTGAAAGGCGACTGGTTGACTGATATATACCTCTCTTTTTAGTTATAGTTATCACTGTCTGGCAAATTCTTCATAAAGGAATGCAAACCTACATTATTATATTACCACTATTACCAGAGTTGTGCTTTCATCTTAAGCATTGACGAATGACGAATTATGTTTTATTGTACATACATATGCACCATTAACCGTAAAATTGGTAGTTTTTTTCTATATCCTTTAAGCACTATAAATAACTTTAAACCCACAATAAATTGAGCAGCTTATTTACAATTTATTAGACTATGTATATTGGAGATATACAGGGTGGGGCAATAGTGCGTCGGACCTCGATATCTCGAGTTCTACGATATCTAGAAATTTTTTTCGAACATACAGGGAGAGCCAAGACGAAATTACAGGACCAAGTGCCTTTTTTTTAAATGGAGTGCTATGTATATCAGTACATTTTTTGAAGCCTCTTTCTAGGCTTTATTAATTCCTATATTAGCATTGAATATCTCCCAACCACTTGGATGTAATAAAATTTTTTGTTGAAATAATGCAATCTGCAGATGGATATTAAAAAAATCACCACAGTCACAATTATGGGTTTTAAGAAAAACTTGTGTGAATGCCAGTTACGAGACATCTAATTAATGTTTTTGAATCATTTTCATTTCCTAAAACTGTACAAGGTGGCCAAAAATTATTTTTCAATTAAGAACTTTTTAAATTGAATTTTCTCAATGTTTTCAAATGGAACACCCTGTATATTTTTCAACGATGTGATGTAGAAATGAAAAACGAACATTTTTTGTAAGTACTTCCCTATGGCTAATGGCAACCATTTTCGTTTTATAAATAAATAAGTGTCAAATTCAAGAATAAAGTTAAAAAAAGAGGTTCCCTCAAATAACTCATTAGACAAATTTATAATAAGTCTTCGACGTGTTGCCATTTAGTGCGACCATTTCTTCTAATCCACTGAAATGAGTAAATAGTATTTAACAGGTCCTTTGCTGTAATGTTTTTTTGAACATTTTTTTGCCGTTTTCGTTATTCGACAAGCAATTAAACCTCAGTTTGGTATAAATTGTCGTGTACAACGGAGCATTTATCAGTATCACACTTATCGGTCGTTAGTTACAATTTGTATTGAATTTAAAATATTTGGAATTTTACAATATGAATTTTAATAAAGCGGAACTTGTAGACATGACTTTTGTTTTGGGCGAGTCAGACAGAAATTGTTTACTTTCCAATAGAATTTATCACCCACGTTATCCTGAAAGAAGGATTTCTGATGTTAGCAGCTTCCAGAACCTTCTCGATAGATTTCTGTAAACTGGAAATGTCGAATATAAAAAAAGTGAAAGAATAAAACGTGTTGTGAACGAAGAAAATTAGTTTTCTGTGGTGTTGGCAATGGTTGAGAATCCCCATGTTAGTCAAGAGAAATGAGCTCATTAGTAGGAATAAGTAGACGATCTGTGGATCGAATCTTAAAAACAAATAAGTTGCATGCATATCAGATTCAAATGCACCAGAAATTATCTGATGACGATTTTCAAAAACTCCTACAATTTTGTAATTGGGTCGGAGGTAAAATGCAAGATGTTGTCAACTTCTTCAATAATGTTTTATTCACCGATGAGGCAACTTTTCATAAAAATGGGTTTGTTAATAGGCACAATTTTCATTATTATGCTTCGGAAAATCCTCACTTTTTAATGCAAGTTGATAACCAACACAGATGGTTTATAAACGTTTGGGGCGGAATTATTAGAGAACATGTAAAAGGGCCACGTTTCTTTGATGGTACATACATTGACTGAAGCTATTTATCTTCATTTTTTGGCAAACTCTCTGCCACAATTATTTGTAAATCTTCCTCAAAAAATTCGAAATAGGATGTGGTTTCAGCAAGATGGTGCTCCACCACATTATTTAAATGCAGTTAGAGACCACTTGAATAATACCTACTCTCATCAATGGATTGGAAGAAATGGACCCACTAAATGGCCTGCTAGATCCCCAGATCTTACAAAAATGGATTTGTTTTTATGGGGATACGTGAAGGAAATTGTTTATAGAGACACACCAACAACAGTACAAAGTATGAAGGAAAGAATAATAACTACCTTTAGATCTATTATTGTAGTAGTTTTAGGAACAGTGGAAACCTCATTTCAAAAGCGTATAGAGATGTGTGTCAATCAAAATGGGCAACATGTGGAACATTTATTATAATTTTTGATGAAACCTCGTTTTTTAAGTTTATTTTTGAATTTCGTAATTATTGCTCAATAAAACGAAATTGGTTGCAATTAGCCATAGGGAAGTACAAATAAATGTTCGTTTTTTATTTCTACATCACATCGTTGAAAAATATAAAGGGTGCTCCATTTAAAAGATTTGAGAAAATTCAATTTAAAAAATTCTTAATTGAAAAATAATTTTTGGCCACCCTGTACTGTTTTAGGAAATGAAAATGATTCTAAATCATTAATTAGATGTCTCGTAACTGGTATTCACATAAGTTTTTCTTAAAATCGATAATTGTGACTGTGGTGATTTTTTTAATATCTGCAGATTGCATTATTTCAACAAAAAAATTCATTACATCCAAGTGGTTTGGAGATATTCAATGTTAATATAGGAACGAACAAAGTCTAGAAAGAGGCTTCAAAAAATGTACTGATATATATAGCATTCCATTAAAAAAAGGCACTTGGTCCTGTAATTTCGTCTTAGCGCACCCTGTATGTTCGAAAATAATTTCCAGTTATAGACTTTTTATCCAGTTTACTTGCAATTTTTTAAAAAATTTCTGGCATCGTAGAACTCGAGATATCGAGGTCCGACGCACTATTGCCCCACCCTGTATAAAAGTTTTATTAGTCGACTAAAGGGTATACAAAAACGAAAATGGATTCTTGGAAATGCGAAATTGTCGAAAAGGGCATTTATTTGCAAAAACCGAAAAGAACATGAATATATGTATTTTATTATTTCTCACTCAATATCTTGCTTACTATTGGAGATATCGACCTTAAATTTTAACCAAACATTTCTTCAACCTTTATCTTAGGTATAGCGAAACGAAAATTTCTCTTCCTATGATATATTTTTTATAAAAAAATATAAAAACCCGTACATGTTGACCAAGAATTTATTTTTATTTATTTATTTAAAAATCCCACATAGATCATTATACAATGACATGAGTTCGTCAATAAGTGGGTTAAAGTAGAGAGTAAAATGGATACACATAAAACTTATAACTACACATATCAATAAGTAGATAAGCAAAGAGAGTATGACGCCACTTGCGTCAGTAGAATAGCTGTGCGGACCGTCGGATGGCATGTGTCCATCAGGAGAGCCCAAGAGATGGGGTGTGTTTCGAAGAGGTGTCCAGAGGCTGCTGAAGAAGTGAAGAGGAGGTTGGTATTAAAAGTTACTAAAAAAGTTACTAGATCTGGAGGTTGGTACCCCTGTGTTTTTTTCTTATAATTTGAGATGTTAAAAATCTGAAAGCTGTTTTCATTGGATGTCGTATGTGACATGTGTGGCGAGCATGCTCTTCTGGTCACCATGACTCGACAGTTTTTACACTTAGACGGCCATGTGCGCGTCTTCTCATTGGCTGCTTGTTTTTTACTTATAACTTAAGAACAATATGAGATATGTAAAATCTGAAAGCTGTTTTCATTGGATGTCATATGTGGGCTATCGCGTGAGATGGGTGGCGAGCTCGTACCTAACGCCCTTCTGACCAACAAATATTTCAGCATGAGTGGTGTCACATGACCTCTTCTCTTGTTTTTTGCTTATAACTTGAGAACGGTATGAGATATTTAAAATCTGAAAGCTGTTTTGATTGGAAGTCGTATGTGGACTATCATCTGGCACAGGTGGCAAGCCCGTACCTAATGCCCTTCTGCCTAAGAAATATTTGTCGTCAACGTTAAAATAATTCTTTATTTAACAATTATAATTATATCGGTTATAGAACATTCACAAAAGTTGATTAAGAGCATGCATTGTGTAGATATCTGACATCCGGCCGCAATCTCACATCCGCAGAAAGCTGTGGTTAATTAATAGAAATGTTATAACCTCTTATCACACTTCCTCTTCCTGTGTTTCAGCGCTCTACTGATAAAACTCTTATCACACTGTGTATGTGAACCAATGCCACTGTCTATCAGAAAGACTGTCACTAGTATTTAATTATGTTTATTTTTAATTTTTACTTTTTAAAATATCAGTACGACGTTACATTATCACTCGACCAATCTGATTTAAGCTTGTCGAAATTGGCTGATCACTTCGATTAAAAGAGTAAGTCAGGTGTGGGATTCGAACCCACGCTCCCTTTCGGAAATCGAAGTTTAAATAAGACGCCTTAGACCACTCGGCCAACCTGGCTTACGCTTAGACATAGTTGTAAAAAATACATATGTCGAAACCAGGATTTGAACCTGGGACCTCTAGATCTTCAGTCTAATGCTCTCCCTACTGAGCTATTTCGACTTAAATTAAACAAAATTTGTATTTCTATATCATTGATTAAAGATTCACACTAACATTTTTTTCCTAATAATCTTAATTATACACTTTACAATTAGGAGAGAAGAACAAACTGTAATGTAATATAGCAAACCAGGTACCGCCTCCATACCGGGTGTGGGTGGAGTAGTAGAGGTGTTAGTACCTAATTTTCTCCAAAAGGTCTCGCCCATTGTATTATCTTGAAATCGTATCCTTAATTTGTACTGAATCGTATTGTTTGGAATGATGGATGTAAAAGTATACGACTTCCAATCAAAACAGCTTTCAGATTTTAAATATCTCATACCGTTCTCAAGTTATAAGCAAAAAACAAGAGAAGAGGTCATGTGACACCACTCATGCTGAAATATTTGTTGGCCAGAAGGGTGTTAGGTACGAGCTCGCCACCCATCTCACGTGATAGCCCACATATTACATCCAATGAAAATAGCTTTCAGATTTTACATATCTTATATTGTTCTTAAGTTATAAGCAAAAAACAAGCAGCCAATGAGAAGAAGCGCACATGGCCGTCTAAGTGTAAAAACTGTCGAGTCATGGTGACCAGAAGGGCATGCTCGCCACACATGTTACATACGACATCCAATGAAAACAGCTTTCAGATTTTTAACATCTCAAGTTATAAGAAAAAACACACAGGGGTACCAACATCCAGATCTAGTAACTTTTTTAGTAACTTTTAATACCAACCTCCTCTTCACTTCTTCAGCAGCCTCTGGATACCTCTTCGAAACACACCCCATCTCTTGGGCTCTCCTGATGGACACATGCCATCCGACGGTCCGCACAGCTATTCTACTGACGCAAGTGGCGTCATACTCTCTTTGCTTATCTACTTCAATATATAACAAAGACTTAATAATTACAGAAGACATACAAAAGAGGAGAGAAAAAAGTAAAAAAAAATAAAAACCTGTACTGTGCCAGCACGGGGAAACCCTGGGAAGCACAAATAATGACAAAAACTATTAGGGAGAATAGAGTTTAATTCAGATCACGGGTAAAATATTCATTCAAGTTGTAAAAGCTATGTCTTAAAAGAGTAGTTTTGACTTCTTTCTTAAAAATAGTTATAGAGATTTTCAGGTAAATGATTGAAAATTTTTATTGGCATTATGTAGCTACTTTTAGCCGTTGAGGCAAGTCTGTGTTGGGGTAATCTTAGGTTGTCACTAAAGCGTAGTGAATAGTTGCTAACTATATCTGCAGTTGATGTATATTGGCTAATGTTATTCTTTACGTGAATTACACACTGCAAGATGTATATAGAGGTAACAATAGGAATTTTTAAGTCTCTGAACAGTTCACGACAGGAATGTCTAGGGGCTTTAAATTTCATTGTACGAACTATTTTTTTTTTGCGCAGTTAGTACTTCATTTACCCGATTTGCATTGCCCCAGCCGACGATGCCATAGCACAGTGCTGAATGCACATACGAGAAGTAGTATGAAAGCAAAATTTTTAAATTCACATATGACCTTAGCCTCCAGATGATAAAACAATTGACTGAGAGTTTTTTTAGAACACTATTAATTTGAGAGTTCCACGATAACCTATTGTCAATCTGAATACCCAAGAATTTCGTGTTATCAGTCTGATTTATACTAGGAGTACCCACCATAGTTCTGACCAGAAGACTATAGTTGGGAGCTGTAGTATTAAACAACATAAATTCAGTTTTACTGAAGTTTAGCAACAGGTTGTTCACAAGGCTGTAATCAAGGACAGTACTTGTACAAACGTTAGCTGCTGTACTAAGCATCTTTACATTGTGCGTTGAGACAATTGCTGACATATCGTCTGCAAACAAAGTTATTGTGCTGTGACAATGTTTATGAAATGGTTCAACTATAAGAGTAGGGGGCCTAGGATACTCCCTTGAGGCACCCCCATCTTGATTTGTTGCAGGTCAGAGTTATGGTCCCTGCCACCTGCCCGTAGTACAACCATCTGCGAACGCTCGGACAAGTACGAAGAAATCCAACTATAGGACAATCCCCTTACTCCATGATAAAAAAGTTTCTGCTTGAGTAAGTCGTGGTTAACCATGTCGAAGGCACGCTTATAGGCAAAGTATAAACCATCAACACGTTTTTTGCCATCGAGACTTTTTTAATTGAATTTAGTATAGCATCTTGCGTAGAAAGATCTTTGCGGAAAGCATATTGTGCATCAGTGAGAATATTATTTTTGCTGAAGTAATTCAGTAATGTAGAGTGAAATGCTTTCTCATAAATTTTTGAGAAAACAGGAAGTAGCGAGATTGGCTTATAGTTCCCTATCATATCTGTCTCATTTTTCTTGTGTATCGGATTTTTTTAAGTTGGAAGGGAAGATGCCTTCTTCAAAGGACTTATTTATCAGGAAAGTGAAAACCGGAGTTATAATATCGGTAATACTACCAAGCAGGGAGCAAGGAACACCATCCAATCCTGCAGAATTTTTTACCGAAACTGCTTTTAACAGTGCAAATGTCTCATCGTTAGTAATTGGAGTTAAGTACATAGAGTGGCAGCTAGCCCCAATGTTTGCATTCAATATTAATTTTGATTCAGTATGATAACTATTGGTGTTAATGTCAAAGCCAGAGGTAGTCTGGTTGGGCGGGTTTAGAAAAAGTGCATTGACTTTTTGAGCTGCAGTCCTGGTAGTCCTGGATCATATTCCCTTGCTCATCTTTAAAAGATGTGGGATAGGATTCAGTTTGGTCAGTTTGGATAGAGTTTACATCATTTCTTATTATCCTTCACGCGCATTTTGTTTTATTTTTAGCATTAGCGTACAAGTTGTCATTGTACGCTTTCTTACTATTTTTAATAGCTTGTCTATGTTCCTTTAATAGGGATCTATAGTTATTATTTAATAATAATAATAATAATAATAATAATAATAATAATAATAATAATAAAGTGCCTTTATTGAAAGCATACATATGGCGGAGTCCGGCCCAGAGGCTGCTCAAATACTCAACCATTAAAATTAACAAAATAAATAATTACAAAAGAAAAAGGATAATAAATGAGAATGAAATTATACTAAACACAATTTGATATAACGAGAGAAGAATGTGGCTACATTAGGTAGGCTTAAAAATATTTTATTTCTGATTTTTTGTTCACTGGTTTTGAAGAAATCGTTTGTAATGGAATTTAAACGAGTTTACTGAAACTTGCTTAATATTAACAGGAATGGAGTTATATAACGTTGATGCGGAGTACGTAAAGGATTTTTGGAAAAAAGCTGTTGAATGATGAGGAATTGTTAAATTCTCAGTGTATCTTAGATTTCGCTCGTGAATGGACGACCTGGGAATCAAAAGTTCTTTTAGATATGGGGGATTTGCTGATTGTACCAATTTATGACTTATGAGTAAAATTTGCAAGATGTAATTTGCGTCTTGTGGCCATATCTAACCATCCAAGGGTTTTTAACTTATGCGATACATGATTTTGTTTTTTTAAATCAAATATAAATCTAATACAAGTACTTTGCACCTTTTGAATCCTATAAGCATTAGTTTGGTCGAGACAGGGACCATATATAATATCGCCATAGTTAAAAAAAGATAAGACTAGAGATTCGCATAAAAAAGTTCTTAATTTTACATTCAAACTATGACGAAAAGAATATAATTTTTTTAATGCGCAGTAGGACTTTTTCATAAGATTATTAACATTTTGTTCAAATTTGAAATTATGGTCAAAAATAGGCCCAATTTTTTTTATACTATCCATGAACGCTAGTTTTTGATCTTCCATAAGAATATTGGTGTTATTCCTAATGAATTGTCTATTGCTCTCCTTCCCAAATACGATAACAGCAGATTTAGTTGCATTAATTTTTAATCAATGCCGGCAAGAGTAATTTACAAGATTTTTAATATCTTGATTTATGTGCTCAATGGACTGCATAATCTGTGATGAATCAAAGATGCTGTAAATCTGCGTATCGTCGGCATAGCAGTGTGATCTACAGGTTTTTAAGACACTGAAAAAATCAGCAGTGTATAAGATAAATAACAGCGGTCCCAAAATTGACCCTTGTGGTACACCAGATTCAAGCATCTTTGACTCCGAAAAAGAGGTATTCTTGACTACAACTTTCTGTTTGCGATTAGTAAAGTAAGATTTAAGTATTTTTAAAGCACTGTTAGAAAAGTTATAGTATTTTAGTTTGGAGAGCAATAAGTTATGATTAATCGTATCAAACGCTTTAGAATAGTCAAGCAACACAAGAGCTGTAGTTTTTCCTATATCGTAGCCTTTAATTATATCATCAGAGACTTTGAGAAGAGCACTTGTGGTGCTATGAGCAACTCTAAAGCCAGATTGATTTTTTGGTATTATTTGATGTTTTGTCGCGTAATTAATAATTTGATCGTACATGAGCTTTTCTATTATTTTAGACATTATTGGTAACAAACTAATGGGACGCAAGTTAGTAAAATCAGTGGGAGATTTAACTTTGTTGACGGGTTTTACAAGCGCTTCTTTCCAGACGTCTGGAAATACGCCTTTCAGAATACATTGATTTATTATATAAGTTAAATACACCAGTAAATCTAGAAAATACAATAAAAGCATTTTTTTTATATAGAGTCAGTACCAGAAGCATTTGACTTGACTGAATTAAGTGCTTTCTGTACTTGGTCTTTTGTTACCTCCTCAAAAGAAAATTTGTCACAAATTTTAAAGATATTTTGATCAAAATAGTTTAGCAATTCATTGCAAGCAGGATTGTATTTACATGTTGACGCAAAATATTCGTTTAGCTCATTAGGACTTGAAAGGTGTGGAGGAATTTCGGATGCGTTTTTTGTTTTAGTAATATTCATGTTTTCTAGAGTTTGCCATAACTCTTTTGCAGTTTTTGAATTTTGGACAGAGTTTAGGTAAGCCTTTTTTTCACGCCTAATTGCTGAGGTAGTAGTATTACGAAAGTATTTATAGTACGACCAGTCACGTAAACTTTTTGTTCGTTTAAATTTAGTTAATGCATTGTTTTTAGTTTTAATCATTAATTTGATGGTATCAGTTAGTCAAGGTGATTTAGGTTTAGATATTCTCACTGCTCTGATAGGTGCGTGAATATCATATAATAACAAAATATTATTGTTAAGGAAACTGATCATATCATTTACATGTTCGTAATAATAGATACGGAATACTATTTAGATCGTATAAAAATGTATTGTAATCAAAGTATTTGAAATCACGATATGTGTAAAGGAATTGGGTGATTTTTTCTATTACACATGATAATTCACAAAAAATAAGCCTATGATCTGATATATCATTATCTATTACTCGAACAGTATTTACAACGGACTCATCACTAACAATAACCACGTCTATTAAGGTCTCGCTAATATTCGTAATTCTGGTTGGTTCACTTATAATTTACATTAAACCATAAGCTTCCAATAAGGAATTAAATTTTATAACATCATTATTAGAAATATTGAATTGGTTAATATTTAGATCTCCAACGCAAATAATTTCATCTACCCGAGGTAATATATTAGTAACATTGATCTTGGGCGCCCTGTATACCACACCAAAACCATAAATTTTCCCTTTATTCTTATATTTAATCCATAACTGCTCTAAGATATTAGAGTTATCCTCAAATTCCTCCACATCGACAATGTTTAAATGTTTAGCAGTGTTGTTGATTTTAACTATTGTGGATAACTGTCTAAGTGTTTCACCGCGCTTAAAAATCTCGTCATTAATCCAAGGTTTATCGGTGAACTTCTTATTCCTATCAGCCTTTGAGGGTACTAAGGGAAAGGATATTACCAATATCTCAAGAAATCTTGTCAAGAATTTATTAAACATGTCAGACGCATCCCTCCCTAAGAGAATACTCTTCCAGGATTCAGAGTCTAGATAATTTCTAAAATTAATATTATTCGCTGGATCCTTGAAGTTCCTGGTGTATTTAAATACAGGGCTCTCATGTGCTGACACACTACAGGGGATTGAGACCATTTGCATGAAGTGGTCGGAAAGATGATTTCCAACATTTGAGACTGTTAACAAACTTGAGTCAAGGTTACAAAAAATATTATCAATAATTGTACGAGAATTTCCAATTATTCTAGAATAATCTCTAATACATGAAAAAAGTCCATAGCTGCCCAAAATATTAGTGATAGACATAGCTTGAGGATTATTATTTTCCGGATCAAAATTTGTGTTGAAATCGCCACATATAATAAGAGGCTTATTGTTATTACTAGTAATTTTATCAACATAAGTGTCCAAGTTTTGTAAGAACACAGACATATCGGCACTTGGGGCCCTGTAGAAACATGAAACAATGAAAGATTTATTATTTAGCTTTATTACCGCACTAGCACATTCGAAGGCTGATGTAATTCCTCTGGCACACGACACCTTTAATGCCTTATATTCAATGTCTTTCCAAGATTGCAGAACCACCACCTCAAAGATCCACACGACAGAAGCAGTCTGCTAATCTGTAGTTATTCAAGCATACTACCTTAATTTTGTCTTCAGTACACCATGTTTCAGTTAAGGCTATAACTTCGGGATAGTCCAACGATTTTAGGAGAAGTGAAAGTTCGGTTGACTTACTACGAAGACTTCTTATATTGAGATTACATACCCGAAAGAGTTTATGAACATTACTTGTAGTATTTAATTGTATTGTAAAATGCATGACAAAATATAACATGTGACAAACTTTTTTATTATTAAAGTGAAATAAGTGGTGATAGTGGGGTTAAAACAAAAGCTCAAAGAAACTATTTTATTTGATTTTTTTTTTATGTGATAGTTTTTCCACACTAGAGCTGGTAACAAAGCGCACGCTGCGCTGTAACACCGGTAGCAGTGTTGTTATCTAGTGCAAGCAGTGAACAAGTGTTTTCTCCAGTTTTTATTAAGTTATCTTGTAAAGTTACTTTATACGGTGTTTTACAGCAAAAATTTAGAATCGCTTGAATCATGGAATATGAACATAAGTTTTTGAAATAATTAATCTTATTGTATTCCTTATTATTTGATTCGAATAAATATTTGTAATTAAAAATAGATTTTAGACAATGCAATGTGTCAAAAAGATAGTGCCGAGGCATTACAAAATGTAATTAACGAGGCTTCTGATTCGTTAAAAGAGGTAGCAAATATAAAAACGGATTTGTATTTTATAATATTGGGCACAGAACTACAAAACAAGCACTTATTTATAAGTCAAAAATCACACACAATGAAATAGGAGGTTCTACATGCAAGAATTTTATAAAAAAAGAAAAAGAGAGTCGTCTCCAAATCAAACTGAACTACTTTATTTAAGAACTAAAGCAAATAATAATATTTACCTACATCATTAATATAATATAAAGGTGTGATTTCCGTGCGACCAAGACAGCGATTCAGTTACCACCTTTAATAAACAAATGCAAATTTTAATTAATAGGGGCTAAAGAGACACAAAATAATGTATTACTAGAGAATATTCAAGGACATGGTGATATGTGTATAGATATGACAGCTCATGAACTAAAATATAAGTATTATATGACCATTTTTGTAAACTAAAATCAAGAGATTCTGCGTATAAGATAGATGAACAAAAATGACGTTTAAATGTACGTTACTTAAATGGAATGGATTTTCTATCTAATCATTGATTATAATTGCCTTCACGTAAATACATCCAGTGCATATTTTTTTTATATTATACATACCAATAGTTAGTGCTCTTTATTAAGGATGTTATATTTGCCTACACTTACTCAAATTATTTGTTTTAAGCCCCTTCCACCAACAGAAAATGCCTTCTTATATCATGCGAAAAGACCTTTCCTCCAGATTGCAATTTGTAAACTATACCCATCCACATATGCCTAAAGTATGTCTCAGATTAGAACGCAGTTGTTTATGTTATGAGAGGAGCCCAGTTTACACAGGCACAGGCACCGGCACATAGGAATTCCCAAGTAAGTGGAATCTCCCCATAGCCATCTCAAGCTTATTGACACACAAAATTGGCTTTCAGCTGACATTTGCTTTTCTTATAAATACACTGAACAACAATAACACTATTAGACTAGGTGCGGCAACAACACTAGACTACATGCGGCTTTATCGCCACGGTTTTCGACGCCCCGGCAAAGATTAGGGAAAATCTTTGGCCCCGGTTTTCACTGACTGGCCCCTGTGCAGTAATTCTTGCTGCGACCAATACAGCATAGAGATTCTATTATGATCATTAATATTAAAAAATTGTTCCACCTATATACAATGTGTTCAAAAACGCGATATTATAGATGTAAATAACCATTTTCTTTCACTAAGAACGCGTAATTAGTTGCATGCCCGAAGGAAAATGTCCCCAGACCAGTGGCGTAGCTGAAAATCTCGGGCCCCCCCGCAAAATGTATGGTCGGGGCCCCACAAAATGTAATATCGCGAGACTCGGGGGCCCCCAAGAACTGGGGCCCCCCCGCACCGCGGGCCCTGCGGGTCCGTCCGCTACGCCACTGCCCCAGACATCATATTTGCATGAAAATTACAACATTTAAAAGTTCATATAGGTGGGGAAGCGAATATTTTTTTGGAAGTAACAATGTCGACAACAGAAAGGCGTACATAGCGAAGAAATATTCGCCATTAAGGTGGCCATTCCCTAGAAATAGACATCCGATAGGGAAATATTTACTATTTTTGGCCATAACTTTTTTTCTTAGTACTTATATTTAAAAAAACTATAAGACTATCTAAGTAAAACCTTAACAAGAATATTGCTATAAATTTTCACACAATATTTTCAGTGGTTTGCAAAATAGTTAGATTTAAATTTAAAAATTATACTAATCTTCCTAGTTCGTAGTTTTAAATTAAACTATTTTGCAAACCACTGAAATTATTGAGTGATAATTCATAGTAAATTGTTAATCTTCCCATTTCGTAGTTTTAAATCTAGCTATTTTGCAAACCACTGAAATTATTTCGTGAAAATTCTTAGGAATAGTCTTGTTATGATTCTATTTAGGTACTCTTATAGTTTTTTTACATATACGTACTAAGAAAAGAAAGTTATTGACAAAAATAATAAATATGTCCCTATCGGATGTCTCTTTCTAGGGAATGGCCACCTTAATTGCAGACATAATACAAAGTAGTTTTTAACAAATTCTTACGAGTAATGCCTACCCCTACATAGTGCATTGTCAATGCTTACTGAGCTTTGTATACTTATTATGTATTATTATTATTATTATTATTTATGTATATATCACACGTTTGGTACAACTCATTAGGAAGAAAATAAGCCTAACCAAGTTACGCTACGACATCCCTAAGCTGTAGAAATTAATTTTTTGAAGTCGCAGGTTGTAAATATTTTGTAAAAATTCAAAATGGCAACTTCACGATGACGGATAGGTTTTATCATTTATGGGCAAGGAATTTTAATAAGTGACACGTCTGATTTATGTGTTAAAACTAAAAATAGGAAAATAAATAAATCATTTAAAAAAAATGCACTAAAAAGAAGAAGTAATGTGTAATCGGTTTTAATTAATAAATTAGAATACGCCTGAAATTTAGTGTCAATTATATTTGAGCCTTGTAGTTTATTTCCTCAATTCTTCAATTTTTAGTTTTTTAGCTTTAGGCTAGATGGCAAGGGATTTTGATTGGATTTTTGGGCCATAGGCGAGATTATTGTTGAAATTGCTTCATTTTAGGGTGCAGTTGAACACCCAAGTTTGCTTATAAATTAGTGAACCGCGTGATTTTATAATTGAATGAACAGCAACAAACTGAAAATAGGGAGGCCATGCTACACATGGATAACAACAATCGAGAGGATTATGAATAAGCTAGGAAAGGATTATACACACTGGGAAAAGCTGGCACAACAAAAAATGGAATACAATAAAGAAATATCAAGGATATACACACTGCCAGACTCAGAAACAGAAGAAACAGAAAACTCAGAAGTAGAATAGGAGAGAAGATGATCACAAACACCTACACGCTCTATCCTATACTCCTACCCCATGCGTCATGCGGCTCTCGCTGCTGACAACAAGCATGCCCAATGTCCAATCCAGCGTATGCAGCTGGTCCGGCGGTATGAAAAAGCTCCGGGGGTTTGTTCCGGCACACGGTGGGATGATCGATGGGCGATCGGGCTGCGTGGTGGAACAAATCTCCATGCACCGGAATTGGCAGCAATGCCCACCTTACGCTGGCAAATCAATCAATCAATCAATCAACAATTAGAGAGTAAAATAGGCCCTTTTTCTACATTTCTTTAAATATCTCCGTTCCTGCTAAGTTTTAGAATAACATATGCATTAGGAAAATTGTTCGTTATGAAATTCTCTAAAAAATGAGCACCGATAGAGGTCGCTATGTTAACTTGCAAATGGCTTCCAAAGCTTTCAAAACACGTTATTTTAAATATTTCTTTACTCTCTTTCTTTAATAAAAATTCTTGAAGATGGTGTCTACGTTGTCCCCATAATGTACAAAAAATGTCAGCAAGATCGATTTATTACTTTTCGACTAATTAATCTATTTTTTTTAAATCATTAATTAAAAATTGTGCCATTTTTTGTAAAATCCATTTATAATTGGGAAACTCAATTAGAAAATTTAAAAAACTATTGAAAAATGATAATCCGTTGGAATTTTTGAAAAATCGCAATTTCGGTCGATTTTATGAGGTTTTCTACGCGTGAATCTTTTTATGAGCAACATAAATAAGATATTTAAAGAAATATAGAAAATGTGCCTATTTTACTCACTAATTGTTAATCGTAAAATCAAGCCGTTCACTAATTTGTAAGCAAACTTAGGGCGTTCAACTACACCCTGAAAAGAAGCGATTCCAGCAATAATCTCGCCTATGGGCCAAAAATTTACTTTTTAGCATTTTTTCCTCCCTGTCGTTTAGCCTATTTTCAGTTTTTCAGTCATTCAGTTGTTCAGCTACTTAGTTTTCAGATTTTTAATCTTTCAGTTTTCTTCATTTTAGTTTTTCAGCTTTTCAGGTTTTCAGTTTTCCATGCTCTTAAACTTCGATCCCATTTTTGTAATCTGCGACCTTGCTTGATTGTTCAAATACGAATTTTCAGTCGAATCAGAAGATAAACGGTATGATGCCACCATTTTGAATTTTAGAGTTTCGGTGTTGCATTTGTAATCTGAGACCTCAATTGTCTTCGGATACTGATTTTCAATCGAATCCGACAATAAATGATACATTCTCAGCTATTTTGAGCCCGCCATTTTAAATACTTGAGCAACGGTCACATATTCGTAGTCTGTGACCTCGATAACCCTCACATACCGATTTTCAATCGAATCGGACCATACATGACAAAATGTGTCCACCAATTCGTGCCACCATTTTGAATTTTCCAATTTCGATTTCATGCTCCTAATCAGCGACCTCAAGAACCCCACGTATCGAATTTCAGCGGAATCGTACCTTAAATGATAAAATCATCCTCCATTTTGAATTTTGCAATTTCGATATCATACTCGTGATTAGCGACGTCGAAAAACCCCGTATACCGATTTTCAGCGAAATTGGACGACAAATAAGAAAATTATTGTAATGCAATTTTTGGTAAATTTTTCACTTCCTGTATATGGCATAAACGTGAATGTTTTTCAGTGCTCTGCCTTACCGGCCCGGAAATTTGAAAATTTAAAAATATGGATTTTATAAACGTTCATAACTAAGTAAATACGTGGAATTGAAGAGCGTTTCAGGTGTCCATGAAAGAGGAAGAATGGCTTTTTATGCTGATATCCAATTGCAATGGCGGAACCAGAAATCCTGTTTGGCACAAGCGAAAGAAAAATGGCTTTTCTGGTAAAGAAAAACACCGATTTTTCAAAAATTCATAAATAGAATAGAATAGAATAGAACATTTATTCACCATAAGTAGTACAGAGTACAATGTAGGTTTTGTCATAGAAACGATACAAAATAAATGTGATACAAATAAATATATATGTATATAAAATTGAACAGCACATATGGACATAAAATGTAAAAAAACACATAGAAAAACCGCTTACAATAATTAATTATTACGTGAATTTAAGAACACACCCAACGTAGTGTAAATAATAGGAGAAATCAAGAGCATAAGAATCAACTTCCATTGTAGTTATAGAATTCTTCCAAGCTATAGAAGCATTCTTTAGCCAGCAAGCGCGGATCCACCGTTGTGGGCACGGTGGGCATGCCCACAACCCTAATTGAGGTCGATAGGCTAATGTTATATGCAATGCATTAATAAATTTTTTTTTTTAAACGATGAACCGTGCGTGACCAGCGATAAATGAACCACGTAATCAATTTTTGTCGTAGTAGTAGTAAATATACAATAGAATAAGTATTAAAAACACGTGGTACTACTGTTTCACAGCTTTTATTCTGATTTCTCTGACATATGTTTCGGCCTTTCTACCATTATCAAAGTGTTATAACAACTAACCTAAAAGTGACCCTTATAAGATATACATAGGATTTGAAAGGTAAATATAACCTAATTAATATTTTATTACTTATTTATATTATAGCTACTACTAGGAATTTAATTTAAAAATTACAATTTCTGGGTATGTTTAATTCTAGTATGGTGTCTACGATGGAGGTATTATGAAATATAGTTTGTGTATTAGTGAGGAAATGGTATTAATGCCAAGTTTACTTACAAAATGAGTTGCTAATATGTTTTACAAAATTAATACTATGCCACTTTTTATTTTCTTTGGGTGCGTTATAAAAATGTTGTTTTAACAGCCATTATTTTTTTGCTATTATTTTAAGGGTTGTAACTTCTTCAAAATTGACATTGTTTAACTTTAATGATAATAATTAATTACATTAAATTCCTAGTAGTAGCTATATTAGAAATAATTAATAAAATGTTATTTAGGTTATCTACACCTCTCAAATCCTGTAAATATCTTGTGATGGTCACTTTTAGGTTAGTTGTTATAACTCTTTGATAATGGGGTAAATAAATTGATATACTAACTCCGTGATATTTTTTATAAGTAATTCTAATGTTATTTCTAAACAAATTAAGCACAATATTTTGATTATGAATTATACAACATAAAAATAAATATTGATAACAGCAAGAACTACAAATTTTTTCGCTAATCTTTGGTTTCCAAAAAATGTTTTAAATATAACCTAAATAGGTTATTTCAAATTACATAACATTGCCGTCTATGATTTTATCCCACTTATTTTGATACGTGGTTACTGGTCGCTAGTCGCAGTGACAGGCGACTAATAATGATGCCCAAGCATTACATCTTATAACCTTACCAAATTGTGTTATTTAAGTAAGCACCTAAATAAAATTATTTAGTGTAAAATGTACACCATCTTTTAATGAAATCTGACATGCTTTCAAGCTGTAAAAGTTTCATTAAAATCGGTTCAGTAGTTTAGAGTCTAGATGTGATATTGTGATGTGCAAGCACACTTTTAGTTTTGTAATTTTCAGGAGCAAACACGTTGATTTCTCTTCAGAGCGAAAAAATCTTTCGCCTTTTACTAAAGGAGCAAACAGACTAACATTCTATAGGTTTATTAATTTACTAGTGTCCGACCCGCGACTTTGCCCGCGTGGACCTATACAGTGTACATGTACAAGGTCTTGGCCGGGGCGTCACGCATTTTGTAAATGTCTCCTTTGTAAGAATGCAATATATCGATCGTAAGCGAGTCCGTAGTCCGACTCTCACTGGACTAATTTTCGGGTGGCCGTGCCCACAACCTTTTTTGAGGGCTGGATCCGCGCCTGTCAGCCAGAAACTTTTTTAATGTTTTCCTGAATAGTTGAAACCTGTCTTGTATTTTTATTTGGACTGGAAGTTTGTTAAAAATTAAACTGCCTGCACAATAGGGCTATTTTCTGAATTTACTCAGATTATAATTATTAATGTGAATTTCCCGGGCGCTTCTTGTATTATAATTGTGTACATCGTTATTTAGATGAAACAAGTTGGAATTTTTATACACAAAACAAGCCAATTTAAATATATAAATACAGGGAACTGTTAGAATTTCGTTATTTTTAAAAGTTTCACGACAAGACTGTCTTAATTGTAAGTTAAAAATTATTCTAATTATTCGTTTTTGCATTACAAAAATTCTACCTATATCGGTTGATTGGCCCCATACCATAATATTGTAATTTAAGACTGAATACACAAGTGAGTAATATGCGTTTAAAAGACCATGGCGGTTAAGTTCATTCTTGAGGTTTAGAAGAGCAAATGTGCTTTTTGCTAGTTTAACACATAGGCCGTCAATTTGTTGATTAAAAGTTAGAGTACTGTCTATTATGGTTCCTAAAAATTTTGTGCTTATGCTGGTGCTTACGTAGTTTATGCTGGGTAGAGTTCTAGATATGGTAGTTGAAAAGTATATAAAGACGGTTTCCTTGATATTGATTATTAAAGAATTTTTTTGGCACCAGTCTTCAAACTGCTTTATCACAACATTGGCTCTTTGTTCTAATTCCTGTATGCAGCTTGCATTAATAATAACTGATGTATCATCTGCGTACATAAATATTTCTCCCTCAGTGACATAAGCAGGGAGGTCATTTACAAATATTAAAAAAAGCAATGGTCCAATTATGGATCCCTGCCCTACTCCTATATTTATGTTGAATATATCAGAAGTATGCGAGTCCAATGAAACGATAATTTTCCTGTTTTCTAAGTATGACGTCAGCCAATATAAAATGTTGCCCCTAATACCTAATGTCTCTAATTTTATATATAATATATATAAATAAATACATACGTCGAGTGGAAGGGCCCACGACGTCTCTAGGGAAAGAGGAAGGTAGGCGCTTTATCATGATATCGAATTTTTAACCGGTCATAACTAAGTTAATACTTGAAGTGGACGATCGGGCGATGTCTCTATGGAAAAGGAAAGATCGGCATCGTAAATTCCACAGTGGAAATTAGGATTTCGGCCAGGCCCGAGCGAAAGAAAAATGGCTTTTTCTTCAAAATGGAAAACCGTTCATGCTTTAAAAATTCATAACTAAATAAATACTTGGAGTGGAAGGGCACGCATATATCTGTAAAAAGAAGAAGGTTTACGTTTTATGCTCACGTCAAATCGAAAATTCGGCTCGGTGCGAGTGAAAGAAAAGTGGCTTTCTGAGACCTTTCAAATTTAACCTAATAGGTTGAAAACAATGAAATTTTCACACGTTTGTAACTAAATAAATTCGTCGATTGGAAGCTCGTTGTATGTCTCTATAATAATAATAATAGTAATAGGTTTATTAGCAATAGCTGATTAAATTACAAAAAAGTACATAATCAAAATTCAATACAAAGTTTTTAATTTAACATTAATCTACATTATACTTCTACATTATTACGTATATATGTATAAAATTTCCTTTTAAATGCTTGCAAAGACTGACATGTTTTTATTTCAATGGGTAATCTATTATACATTACCATACCATTGTGATATAAATCATTCTGTCCATAATTTGTCCTAACTGTGTGTATATACAGGGTGTTGCATCATGAGAGGGACATAGCTTAATAGGAGGTAGAGAACATCAGTGGTAACCGGAACCTCCCATAGAAATGTCTCATTGGGCCTTCACTACGAAATTACAGGGTGTTAAATAATTTTTGGCCAAACCTGTTTTTTGTCATAACTTTGACAGGAAATGAAATAACGGATTCATATTTGGTACGGCTAATGTACAAACGAGCCCCAAGAGGTACATGTATAAAAAAATATATATCCAGGTCCGGACTCACTATAATTTATGTTTCTTCTTTGCATCAATAAAACATCACCCTGTATATATTTTTTTGAAATTTCGATACGATATTCGAAAAGAGCAAGAAAAAACAAACAAAATGGTCTATTTCATTTTTTTGTTACACCTTCGTGGTTATTTAAATACGTTGTTAAATGTGCAAGAAAATGGATTACAGAACCCTATTAAATGAGAGGCACGTGAAATAAATAGTTTTATAACTAAAATTTGCAAAAATTCTATTGAGCCTAGGTGGTCTGGGTGAATCCTAATTCCGGCACGTTTTAAAGGTCCATTTTGGTAAAAAACTGTGGTCCTAATAAGTAATCGGGTATGAAATAACAAAATTTTTAATCAATCACAGTAGGCTTGTTCAAAGTGACAGATAATAAAAAGAAATCTCCTAAACAGTTGAATAATTGTTTGTTAGTAATTTAATGTGTCAATAATCCGCATTTAGTTAGTGAAAACTTGTGAAAATATTTTAACTATGCCAGTAAAATTTACAAACGGAGAATATGCTGACATAATATTCATCTATGGTTTCTGTAATGGAAATGGTAGGTCGGCGGAAAGAGAATATCGGCTGCGTTTTCCTGGTCGTCGATGCCCTAATCATAAAACCTTTAGTACGGTGTTCCAGTATGCAAGACAACACGGAAAGTTTCCTACTTCTGCAGTTGTGGAGCGTGTTTTACAACAAGGTGTGCAGGAACAAAATAATATTATAAACGTAGTTCAAGAAAACCCAAATATGAGCACTAGACGAATCAGTTTGGCAACTGGTATTCCTCATTGGCGAGTATGGAGAACCCTAAAAAGAGAACGTTACCATCAAGATCATATCCAGCAGGTACAGCGTCTTCAACAAGGCGACGATATCCCCCGCCTGGCATTTTGTCGTTGGTTGTCTAATCATCGCCCAGTCATTTACAGAACCTTATTTACGGATGAGGCACAATTTACAAGGGATGGAGTAAACAATTCACGAAATAATCATAAATGGGCACAGGAAAACCCACATGCGGTACGCCAACGCCGTTCGCAACACAGGTTTTCTGTAAATGTTTGGGTCGGACTTGTGAATAGACATTTGATAGGGCCACATTTTTTTGAAGAAAGATTGAATGGTGAAATTTACTTTGATTTTCTTCAAAACATTTTACCGAATATGTTAGAAAATATCGGTATAAGAGGCATGTTGTTTCAGCATGATGGGGCCCCACCACATTTTAACCTTCAAGAAAGAGAACACTTAAACAATGTGTATCCTAATAGATGGATTGGACGGGGGGGTCCACATGAATGGCCACCAAGATCTCCTGATTGTAACCCTTGTGATTACTTTTTATGGGGCCACTTAAAAAACGAGGTTTATAGCATTGAAATTGAAAGTAGACAACATTTAATCCAGCGCATCGTTACAACCTGCGACGAAATACGGAATAATCCAGAAATGATACGTCGAGCAATTGGTGACCTTTCTAAACGCGCAAGAAAATGCACAGAATTTGGGGGAGGACATTTTGAAAATTTACTTTAGTGTCAATTACGTTTTATTTTTAAACACATTTAGTTATTGTTTTGTTATTTATTGTTAATTGAATGGAAAATATTTTATTTATTTAGATTTTAGTTTGTTCTCTTCCAATTTTTATTAAGTATAAAATGTTGATGATTTTCTTGATCAAAGTAACTGGTTGCTTAGGCCTAAATATTTTAAATTATCTGTCACTTTTATTCTTTGAACAAGCCTACTGTGATTGATTAAACATTTTGTTATTTCATACCCGATTACTTATTAGGACCACAGTTTTTTACCAAAATAGACCTTTAAAACGTGCCGGAATTAGGATTCACCCAGACCACCTAGGCTCAATAGAATTTTTGCAAATTTTAGTTATAAAACTATTTATTTCACGTGCCTCTCATTTAATAGGGTTCTGTAATCCATTCTCTTGCACATTTAACAACGTATTTAAATAACCACGAAGGTGTAACAAAAAAATGAAATAGGCCATTTTGTTTGTTTTTCTTGCTCTTTTCGAATATCGTATCGAAATTTCAAAAAAATATATACAGGGTGATGTTTTATTGATGCAAAGAAGAAACATAAATTATAGTGAGTCCGGACCTGGATATATATTTTTTTATACATGTACCTCTTGGGGCTCGTTTGTACATTAGCCGTACCAAATATGAATCCGTTATTTCATTTCCTGTCAAAGTTATGACAAAAAACAGGTTTGGCCAAAAATTATTTAACACCCTGTAATTTCGTAGTGAAGGCCCAATGAGACATTTCTATGGGAGGTTCCGGTTACCACTGATGTTCTCTACCTCCTATTAAGCTATGTCCCTCTCATGATGCAACACCCTGTATAGATCATTTCTAGTTCTGGTCATGTATTGGTGAATGTCTCTTACATAAGTACATAATTCTAATAGATGTGCAGGTAATTGGCCATGCAAAATTATATATATAAATGTCATCGTATTAAAGGCTATGTTTTGTTTGACACTAAGTACACCTACATTTTATAATATAATTTTTCCATTAGTATATTTGTTGCAGTTTAATATTATCCTCAGTGCTTGATTTTGTTTCTTTTGTAATGTTTCTAATTCGGTGTTATTCACAGGAATAGTATTGATGCACAATAATTTAAATGTGGGCTAATGATTGATTTATATATTATCGTTTTTGTCCATTGAGAAATGTTATTACTTAGTCTCCCTAGTAAATTAATTTTTTTGGCCATTTTACCTGTTATGTAACTTGCATGTTTTGAAAATGTTAGTTGGTCATCTATTATCACACCTAAATATTTATATTTTTTTACTCGTTCTATTCTTTTTCCATATATACACACATCTAAGTCACTTTCAGTATTTGTTACATTACATTTATTTTTTATTACCATGTATTTAGTTTTATTAGTATTTATTTTTAAATTATTTTCATTTAGCCATTTTTGAAGTACATTAATCTCTTCATCTATTGTTAATAATATTTCGTCAACACTTTCACCAATAAAATACAATAGTGTATCGTCCGCAAAAAGTTGGATATCACATTTATGTTTATGTCGAACTATATCGTTTATGTATATTACAAATAAACTGGGATCGAGGACTGTCCCTTGTGGAACCCCGTATTTAGTATTTCTGGAATTAGATATTACTCCTTCATATTTAGTGACTTGCGATCTATCGTTCAGGTAACTTTTAAACCAGTTTAATGCTGTACATTTAATACCTAGCTTTCCAAGTTTTAAAATTAATAATTTTCTGTCTATAGTTTCAAATGCTCTTTGGAAGTCTAGATACACTACACCAATAATAAGTTTATCATTTACTGCCCTTTTCCAGTCATATAATATAGTTTGTAAAGCACTTTCACATGAGTTCTTTTTACGAAACCCTGCCTGATGTTTGGTTAACAGTTTATTTGATTCACAATATTCCACTAATTGCTCATTAACAACGGTTTCTAATAATTTTTCATAGCTGGGAACATATTTAGGGGACGGTGTTCATGTCCTAGTATAGTGTTTACTTTTTTCTCTACCGGAATTACTGTTGTGATTTTCCATGCCTCAGGAAAAATTCTTGACTCAAGAGAAGAGTTAATAACATCTAGGAACCCGTCACTTATTGCTTCATAGGATACTTTCTGTATATGTGTATTTATTCCATCCACACTACTCTTTTTATTTTTCATGTTCTTCATAATTTCACTTAATTGTATGGTATTGAGTGGTTTAAACTTTTCAAATGTGTAGTTATGTCTTTCCATATTGTTTAATATGTTTTCATAATTATTAGTTTTGTTCAATGACAAAGTAATATCTTCAATGCTATCTAGGAAATAATTTTTGAATAATTCCGATATCTCTTCCTTGTTTTCGTATAATTCATCTGCAAATTTGATACCTATTCCTTTACATTTATTTTTTCCATATACTAATTGTTTCAATGTTTTCCACATCTCTTCCGTGTCATTTTTTACTTCATCAATTTTTTCGTTGTAATATGCCTTTTTCTGATTTCTTATAATGGTTACTACACTATTTCGACTGTTTTTTTTTGTATTCATTCCAGTCTTCCTCGTTACCTGTAATTATTGCTCTTTTGTATTTTGTGTCTCTATTTTTTATTTCTAATTTTATTTCATTTGTCCACCGTTTGTGTTGACCCCAACAGCCCTCAATTAGAATTTCCCTTTCTGGGGCATGTTTATTGAGACATGTAAGGAATGTATTTGTTAGTACATTGGATAGTGAATTGGTATCTTTATCTTTATTGTTCCATTCAAACTTTTTTAAGTCATCCTGGAAGTTATTTACATTTAGATCATTATACATTCTGAACTTTTTGTGATATGGTTTTATCCTATTATTATCCATTAATTCGATTGTGATAATTGAGTGATCAGATATTCTGGGTGTGGTATGAAATTATATTATATTATATATATTTTAAAGTTTTTTCATTAGTACAAATCTATTATGGTACTACTATCCTTCGTTACTCTGGTAAATCTATCCATTATTTGATTTAACCCTAGCGATTTAATAACGCTGTATAATTTGTCAGAATAATAACTTGTTTTTGCCATATTTAAGTTAAAATCTTCTAATGATATCAATACACTATCATTTGTTATCCAATCTAGCACTGTATCTTCCAATTTTGACAAAAATTCTGTATGACTGAAATTAGGAGAATGGTAGCAGTTAAATATTGTATACATTTGTTTATTAATTAAAATGTTTATTCCAACTATCCACATATTCATTAGACTGGAAAGAGGAAGATCGGCGATGTATCGGCATCGTAAATAGCAGAGTCAAAATCGGAAATTCGGCTCGACAGCAGCGATAGAAAAACCGGTGTATTCTCTGACATTTCGCCGGAGTACTTCCCTCTACTCCCTCGAAATTTTCTGTGTTGTAAAAAAAACTTCTCATTCAAGAGACAGTTGACTTTCGTTCGCGCATAATAAGTAAGCCCGCGAGTAATTAGTGCCCCCGCATAGACGACTGAGCGTCAGCCGTAGTCCCGCGTCGATCGGTACCGGGCCCGGTCCGTGAAAGCACGCGCTTCCGAAGCCTTTATCGGAAAAAAAATGCGAAGAGGAAGGGGCTCGCACCAACTGGACTTTATTATATATTAATGTAAAAGCCGTGAGGTGTTCAAAACAATTAGAAAAACAGAAAGTTTTACTTACGGAGGGCCCCATGCATTTACGATTATTAATAAGGACCAATTACACGTCATTTTCTTATCTTTTGTGAATGTTTTCAGTTTTCATTTTTTTAAATCGAATATTTTCTTAGTTAGTTTTGTCTCAACACGACCAAACACACTACTCTCAGAGTAGTGTGTTTGGTCGATTCGGAAGCAGTACCACAGATCAACTACATAAGTCAAACATGTCACTTAATAAAATTCTCTACCTAAAAAAGACAAAGCCTATCCGTCATCTTGAAGCGACCATTTTCGGGATTCAGAGACCATTTACTTAAAGCCCTATGCATCTCTTGGACATACGTTTAAAATTAGGTCCATATTAAGCAAAATTCTCCTACCGCCTTACAACAACACCTATTACTGTACTTATTATTTTTACACTTACAAGTTGTCACATTTATTAGTTCCGGTTTTGAATGTTTCGTGATTATGATTAGTTTTGAGGGTAGATCACTAGCATTTTTCCACACAAGCAGTGTGTAGACACTTCGCTTTACATGCTTAATGAAGGCCTCTTGAATGGGTGGCAATGTCCTCAAATCCATTTTGCAGTTTTTAAATAAATGTGGTCGTAACTTATCTAAACTATATTCAAAATTGGAACGAACGGTCGTATACGCTTGTACGGACAAGCATTTGAAAAAGTAAGAAACTGCTACCGTAAATTGACAAAGATCCGCTTGTTGAGGACATCGTTTAATATTGCAGAAAAGTCAACAGTCGACAAAGTAGTTGCTGCTCCACCGATAAGCATTCCTGCGGTTATTAACGTAACGTCATCTCCCAAAATGTGAAGATGCGTCAAACATTTTGTAGCAATATAATTCTGTAGACTCCGCTTATTCTTAGGGTTGGACATAAACAACTTCCACTCAGGAATATGAATTTTATCTCCAAGCTCGAATTCCGGCGATAATTTGCTTATAAATCGGGTGGATAATACTTCTTATGTACTAGAAACATAAATCTTCATTATTTTCCCTTGGATGATAAATAACCAAAATACTAATTCAACGCTGCTATCATAATCGCCGTACATTATTTAATCTCCGTCTAAAATATGATCCTTAAAGCTTTTACAGTTTTCGAGAACGAGCTATATTAGAAAAATTTTAAATATCGTGTTTCGCCAAAAAGATGTATCAATTAACATAGGGGATAAACGCAAACCGATATTGCAAATCACCCTCTGGAAATGAATTCACTGTAAATCGATTTTTTGCAAATAAAAACCAATATGATGATCTAAAATTTAAAAAATCTTCCCAATTTGTATTTATCGGGGCCGGTTTTTATGTATAGATTGATTGGACTATAGCTGTTGAACAAATACAGACAAAATGTTGTTTTGTTTGCTGATGGCATTATGCCGTGGCCTCTCAGCATTGATGGTGAAACTGAAAAAAAGCATGCCCAATGAGCAAAATGCATAATTTTTTTAAACACCACAGATGAATAGATCACTAAAAAACATTATTTTCCCAGTATTTTATTTTTGTTTTATGTTCTAATTAAAGGTTAAAAAAATTATTTACTGCAGCTGTCAATTTAAGTGCGTTTAAACGGAGAAGTTTCCGCGCTACTTGTGTATGACGTCATCGGGCACATCGCACCGACGGAAAACGTATTGTGATTGCGAATGTGTGCACATTATTTATGTTGTGTTATGGAAAATACAAAGAAAAGTAGCTATAAATATTGTATTGTGCCCAAATGTATAAATACTACAATAAAAACTCCAGAAAAGTTATTTTTTAATGTGCCTAGACGCGATAAAGTTAGGAAGAAATGGTGCAGAGCTATGAGACGAGACGGCCGAAATGCAGAATTATCGTCATCCTCAAGATTATATTGCTGCCAGGATCATTTTTATGTAAATTTACCCATTAAAACTAATTATTTTATAATAATATTATGAAAATATGTAGCTAACCCTAATATTATTGTGATAATTTGTTTACATATCATGGTGAATTTGGTCACTTTCCTATTTATAGGAATACAAAAGTTTACTAACTTCTGTTAATAAGAACGTTGAATTAAAATGTATAAATGTATAAGAACGGTGGGAATAATGTAACTTCTCGACGTTCTACATATTATCCAGTTATATATTTATATATACCTATGTATGTCAACAGTTATTTTTACTATGAATGTACCTACCTACCTAAAAGTACGTACTTAGTAAGTGACAGGAGGTATTTATTATATAAAAAAGTAAAGCATTCTAAGATGAAAAATATTAATTAATATAACATTAAAACATTGCCTTGTTTACCTACTTTGAGGTTAGGTACATAAATTATTTGTTATATTTAACTACAGTAAAAGGATAAAAATGGGCACAATTGAATTAATGTTTAGAATAATGAATGACACATACCTTGTTGCTTTAGTACCTCCAATTTCTGCACTAATAAAATCAGTATTAGTAGCAAAAAAGTTTGTCATCATAAACACATCAACAACGGGCAATTTGTCACTCTGGCCCCGTAAAAACCCACTGTCCGTCATTTTTACTACTTAATAATTAAAATAAATAAATAAATGAATGATTTCTTTTATGAAAATATCAATACACATTGACAAAACACAAAACAATTTACGATTTAACCCCTTGGCAGATAGACAACCATTAGACATTATGTCGAATGACGTCAGACCAATAGCGTGGTGTTTTCAGTCACGTGGATATGTTCCCATAAAATTTTGAATTTCAAAGTCGTTTCTTTAGGCTACACATTTTTTTTATACCTTTTCTTCATTACTTTCTCAACTTATATAACATATACAACGAAAAAATAATAAATTATTGCATTTCTAAAATTCATGCATGTTGCTCATTCTCCTGAGAAAAACTGCCATCCAAACAGCAATTTTTTGAGGATATAGTGGAGATTTAACATAAATATGCGGATTATCAGCGCTCCACGTGTGCATATTTTGAAAATTGACGTACCTCGAAAGATGACACCAGGCTTCATCAGAAAAAATGTTAAGTTTAAAGTCGGCATTCATTAAATTATTAACAAACCACTGACAGTACGCAAGACGTCTGATGTGGTCTGTCGGCAAAAGTAATTGATATGACTGTATCTTATATGGGAGCATGCTAAAGTTCTTTACAATCGTTTAAGGGTAAATAGAGGAAAATAAAGCAAGCTGGTAAGAGTCCAGAAAGTTGGGATTAGGTGTATATACTAGAAATCAAGGTTAGTAAGAGTCCACAAACTTGAGATTTTGTGTATATACTAGAAACCAAGGTCTTAAATTCTGTTATGACATGTGCCACCTTCACCACCACCTCACTTCATTATTAAAGAGACTAATAAAATAAAGATGTGATTTAGTGTACGACAGCACCCCGACTCCCTCAGTGTGCATCCTCACCCCCATTAAACGTCGGTCAGTTGAAAAAGTATTAAAGTAGCACATATTTTTATGGGTTTTCGGGACAGACGATTTCAAATACCATATTATTGAGATCATACTTCACAGGATTATTGGAGATTATATGAGTGATTATTTCCACATACTATAGTGCAAATATAATATCAAGATCATTTCATTTATAGACACTTGGATAGGAAATGTGGATATGGTAGGAAATCTGGATATGGTGATAAGTAGCGATTCCTTAGACAGCGGTTTTTCTTTAAATTATATTTAGTTCTCCTGTGAAAAAGTAGGTGCGATGCCAAATAAGTGACATTTCAAACATCAATTTCTTTTATGACGACAAAAATCGAAATCCCGTTAAAAACACTAAATTACGTGATTTATGAGCAAATAAAATTCACCAAAATTGTTTTTGGGGCAAAACTCAATTGTTTCAAATGGAACCATATCGGTACCGTGGTACCATTTATTAGTACTATTAATAAGGAATTTATTCATATGTCGTATTAAAATGTGCGATAAATACAAACAAGATTACAGCTAAAAGAAAATAAGAAAATACAATTTTATTTTAATTACCTTGTTACACATAAGGTAGTTTTGGAATACAAAAAATTAACACAAAACATTACAACAGTTGTTCAAAATACTGTCCATTAACGTCAATGCACTTCTGAACTCGCATAGCTGTTTCTCGAAGAAGGTTCGCCAATTGCTGGGCCGGCCGTTATGCTATTAATTGCTCGTCTTACTCGTAGCTCCAGGTCTTCACGGGTAGTAACGGCGGTTGCATAGACAATATTTTTTAAAAGACCCCAAATAAAGAAATCAAGGGGCGTTAAATCAGGTGACGTTGGAGGCCACCTCACAGGACCATTCGTCGAAATTACGTTTTCTCCGAATCTCCGTTGAAGGTAATCAATTACTATCCTTGAATTATGAAGAGGAGCGCCATGTTGTTAGAAATACCTTCCCTAAATCTACAGGCAACACATCTAAAATGTCCTGTAACTCACTACAATTTTTAAGGAAAAATTTTAACAGTGTAGTCTATATTATTGCAACTTGTTTTTTTTTTACAAATGTAGAAAATATGATTTTTTCTAAAGCTATAATTCACAAAATATGAAAATTTGCTGGGTAAATACAGCAAACGAGAAACTTTTTTATATTTCGAAATAGATGCAATGTATATCGGAAGAAACAGAGATAAAGGATGGAAGCAAATTTTTCATTACAAACTTTTTTGCTACAATTAACAGTTATATTGGTAGTCACTGAACGTAAATAGAAAAAAGTGCTAGAGAATTTCTTTGCTTTAAAATGAGGTACTAGAGAAGGTTTGTGTTTTTTTATTGCTAGATTTTATGATTCTGAATATGTACTTAGTTAGCGAACAAAACTTTCTTCTTCTTATTTTTTTAAGCCAAAATAATGTTAATTTTTTTTAAAACAATGGTTTTCTTTTAAAACTGAATTGCACTAGAGAGTAGAAAATAATTTTTATTCGCAGACTAAATTACAATTAATATGATGAAAAAGAAAACCATTGGGCGCTCATAAAGTATTGCTGTCGCTGTTATATTACAACATTCTATTCATATCACAATGCTGATTGTTGATAAAGGTCCCAACCAGCAAATTTGTTTTATAATTTAAATGTTATACGATTGTTTTGTTTTACTGTTATTTTATTAATGCTTCTAAATTCCAATTGATTATATTAGAGTTCCAGAAGATACTATTTTATTGTCTGCAACTGAACTATTTTATAAATGTATCATTAAAACGTTTCTACATCAAAATTATAAAATATCTTATAATGGAGTTGAGAAATATTTTATAAATGTTTTCGTGACTAAGTTAGAAAATATTTCAGCTTATAAAACTAAATCATTTTATACCGATTTTTTAGTATCGTTCAGCAGCATTTTTAACAGTGTTATAAATATACATTCGAATTATTTTATAGTTATTTATTGTCATCTTACAAAACAGTTTTATTAAACACCTATTTGTGACAATTTTGCTTTTAAGAATAAATGCTGTTCCAGAGCATGTTATATAATTATTATATAGAATTGTATTTGCTGTAATATGGAAACAGCAACAAAGTCATTACGAAACAAAATGGTTGTCTTGAGCATTAAAATGTAGTGGCTAACAATACAATAAAATATATTTGAGAAAATTGATTTCCTGCGTTATCTGTGTATTTATATTTACTCATAATTAAAGTCTTTTAATGAAAATTTGTCATAATTTTAGTATACAAGTTTATAAAAAAATTATTCTCCCAAAATTTTGGTTACCAATATTGACAAAAGCGGTGTAGATCTTAACAGATCATATACCGGCCAAACTAAAAACATCAGATTCAGGACAATGAAGAAACTTTAAAAATGATTGTAAAATTACCAAATGTTTATTAGAATTTATGGAGTCAGAAACGTGCTAACTATACAGTTATGACTACTAAAACAAATTAGTGTAAGTTACATTGTAAAAAAACTCAAACTCATAAAATCGATATTTATAAAATTTCAAAAATTATTAGAAATCATCAGATTACTAGGTACCTAGTATTAAATCACAATGCCATATGCTTTTAGTGTCAAAAATACTTCTTAAACTTTTAGGATACATTTTAGAAATTATTTTATTTTATTAGTGTGTATAAAGCAGCATCTTTCTTTAAATAATGGCTATTTAAAAGCTCTTAGTTGTTTTATAGCAGTAATTTAACAAACAGTGAAGTGTGTTTTATAGTACAATTATATAAACCTTTAATAAAACTGCTATATAGATTTTCATAAGGCTTCTGGAAATGTTTATATAATTATTTTGTAATGGTTCCAATAGGTGTTACAAAATATCAAGAGCGACTGAAATATTTTATAGGATGGTGCCAATTTTGCATTTATAGCTGCTGTGAAAACGTTATGAAAGTGTTTCTGAGAGTAACGTTGTTTTATAAAATTTGTGTCAGAAACATTCCTACAACTTTTATAAAATATCAAATTGCTAGTTGGGGTAATATATTATGTTTTATAAGCATCCAATGGTTTTCTTCTTCATCACCATTTTGTAATTTCATCACCGAATAAAAATTATGTTCTACTTTTTAGTGCAATTCAGTTTTAAAAGTAAACCATTGTTTAAAAAAAAATATTTATTTATTCTTTACTTTTTAGTTTCCCGTCTGCTTCATGTTTTTTATTCAAACGCCATCATTTCGTTTACTCCTGTCAAACTCTTTCATTTGATACCCATTATCAACGGGGTTGTAAAGAAATAGGTAATCCGCCATTTTGTGTCGGACACCATCTTGGATTTACAATAACGCCACACAGCTTATTGTATTCTACTTGTTATACCCTTTCATTTGATACACTTGCCGAGGGGGTTGTAAAAAAATTGGTGCTCCGCCATTTTGTGCTGACAGCCATATCGGATTTAGAATGACGTGACGTCACACAGCTTATTGTATTATACTGCTTTCATTTGATATCCATATCCAGGTGGTTGTAAAGAAATAAGTAATCCGCCATTTTGTGTCGGCCGCCATATTGGATTTAGAATAACGTCACACAGCTTATTATTTTCTACTTGTCGTACCCTTTCATTTGATACCCATGCCGAGGGGGTTGTAAACAAATAGGTGTTCCGCCATATTGTGCCGACCGCCACATTGGATTTAGAATGACGTCACACAGCTTATTGTATTCTACTTTATATACCCTTTCATTGGATATCCATGTCGAAGGGGTTGTCAAGAAAACCATTTTGTGGTGAGCGCCAAATTGGATTTATCATAACATTGAATATACCTACTATGGGTATTGTACTGTCTTCAGAACCAAAGTTGTGTGCAAAATTTCAGCATGATTGGATATCGAGAAGTGCTCAAAAATTCGATCACCAGATTTGAACATACATAGATACACACATTTCGAGCCAATGAAAATCATTGAAAAACAGGTTTTTCCGTGATAACTTTTTCTTGTAAATATAGAAACAAATATTTCAAATAAAAGTTAAAGATAATAAAATCACAGTCCGTCTCAAACTTATAGCATCCTAAATCGTAAAACAGAGAAGCGCTCGATCTAATAAAGATATGACGTTCGTCTGCTCGACGAGAACTTGAAATTGAATGTTGCTTCTACACCAAAGCTACAGATAATAATTCATGTCATGATCTTGACGCCAAATATCAAAAAGTTCTCTTCGTGAATGGACATAGCACATTTGGTTTTAAAAGAAAACCATTGTTTTTAAAGTTTTTTTTTTTACTTTTTAGTATTAATTAATTATTTTAAGTCTAAAAAGTTTGGATTAAGTATTTTAATTTCAAACAATTGCAAAAATACCAGGGTTGATAAAAAAATCATGATTAAAAAAAAAAAATCAGAGGGTCTGGTGCACTTTAGTTCGTCGTGATTTTGAAAATTTTCTAAATGGTAATGAAGAGTATAAGATGAATAGAGTATATTAAAAAAAAAAATTGTTGGATGAACCATAAATTTAAGAGAAAAAAAAAAAACCCGAGAGAGAGGCAATAAAAAATCGCGCAACAATCTATATATTCATAGCAAATGTCGGAAATATTTCGAACGATTTAGTGCGGCGGTAATAGTGCCTGCAGCGCAAATAAATATGAACAATTAGATATCCCAATAAAAACGTACTAACCTATCCTAAAGAAATCACACTGAGAAAAGCCACAGCAAAAAATTATTTGCTACGCGTTTTTTAACTAGAGTAGCAATAATTTTAATTAGGTTAGAAATATCTGTTCACTATAATAGAATAAATAACTTTACTGAGTGTTTGTATTAGCCCTTAAAAAGTACTTTAGAGTTTTTATTAGTTGCTTTACTAGAGCACTAGAGCATTTAGCTACCATTAAAAAGAAGACAATATAAAGAAAGATTTAACTGCGGTAAATAAAAACTTTGTTGGAATTACAAAGTTTTGTGTTAAATTACGTCACCACAACATCAATCGGACTGAATCGGTCAACTCCGGATTCGGGGGAAAACACACAGGTTGCCTCTCATTGGCTCTGCGCTCTGCCCCGACGTCATTCTACGCTGTGACCTCAACGATACACTTGGTAAATAAGTAAATAATGTCGCGTTTATATATTATATACTTGTGCTTTTGTGCGTGTTGAATATTATGTACTATATTTTTATGTGTGGTGTGTTTCATTATAATAAAAATCACAGGAGACTTTTGGGCAAGTCGTTTTTTGTTTTTGGTTTCTTAAATCGCAGGGTCGATTCTATCGGTGTGTATGGATTCGGAAAATGTTTGTTTAGGTATGGCAATAGAAGCGAGCGAGAGCAAAGCAACTAGGCTATTCTTGTTTATCATAAAAAACTTCACCTGCTTTCCCCATCACATGTGCGTGGGGCAGCTCTGTCTGTGGAATTTCAAGTTAACTTGATTTAAATTCAGTTTACCATAGGTAATAGGATATACCTAGTGATATGTCACCATGACAGAAACGTATAAAGAAATGGTTGTTGAATGGGGGAATGGAAGTGTTTCTAAAGAACCTTGACAGTAAGTACTACTAAAATAATAGGCGTTGTTTTGACCCACGGCCGATGGCAGTAGAATTACCAGAATGACATTCACCAATTTAGTGTTTTCTTTACATTTTATGTATTTTACTTTTAAACATGTCAAAATAAATGTGTTTTTTTTACTCCTAGGGAAAGATTGTTAATTTATTACGTATCAAAATAAATGTCTATTTATTCTTTTTTTTAATTTTGTTTTTGTTTTAGGCAAATAATACAATTTAATGTTTTATATGTTTTATGTTTTTTACTTATAAAGAAAATCTGTTAATTTATCATCTATGAAAATAAATGTTTATTTATTTTTTATTGATTTTAGTCTCTTTGAGCCAAATCCTTAACCATTTGTTAGTCCAAGGTATACCAATTTTTTGCTTGTAGTTTCATGTTTATATAGGTAATTTAATATTTATTATTCGTTTCCTCTTATGAAAAAAAAAAATCTTAAAACATAATGTTTTTCATATAGCCGCAAAGTGATGTATCTATATATCTATATGTCATTATGTAACATTTAATTTCAATGCTTATCAAGCGAATATTAAATTACAAATGAAAAATTCGTATACGTGTAAATAAAACATTGGTTTGTCACAAAAGTTTGTCACGTCTAAGAGCTTAAGGTGACCAATAACAGATTTTTTTTAATTAGATAAGATTGCGCATTTTGTAAAGTTGTATTTTAGGAATAAACATTTCTCCTGAAAACTACATGTAGGGACGCACATGGCCCAAAAATATTTATTTATAAAATTTTCTTGGATTGAAATTGGTTTAAGTAAATGGTTTTGTTATAAAGTTCAATTTACATTATAATCAGTTAGTATTTTGGTATAATGCCAGTTTTCATAATAATTATACGCAAAAAAAATTATGAACACATGAATTTATTCTGGAGGAAAGAAGCATTTTATGCCATCATACACTATGGTGTATGAACGAATTCATATTTTCTTAAATTATATCGCTGATAAAAAAATTGCTTGTTATAATGCGATAAACTGGCAATGACAAACTAATTAATAATTGATAAAAAGTAAATAACATATAAACAACATTATTTTCCTTATAAAACTAAATATATTTCTATCCAAAAAAATTTCATCAAAAGAGTAGGTATTTTTAGCTCCGTCTATTTTTTAGCAAAAAAATGTTTATCCCTACAGCAGATATCTTTTTAATAGTAGCAAAATGACCTTTCTATTCTAATTAAGAAATTCTACTGTTATTGATCTAAAACTTTTTGACGTGACCAAATATGTTTTCTGAGGCAGGCTAATTTTTTGCTAAATTAAGAAAGAATAATAATATATGCCACAATAAAAAAGAAATTTACTAGGGTAGTAAAAAATTTTGCAATGGTAGTGAAACTTTTTGCTGTAAATAATAATCAGTAATACTACTGCAGCCAAGTTCTTGCTCTATCCAATCAGTAACTTTGCTACAGCAAAAAAAAGAATTAACTACAGTACCAGGAAAATCATAGTGGTAATAAAAAATGTTGCTGCAAGTGAAAAGAATTCATCCTATCATAGCCAGATACTTTGCGATAGCTAATAAATATTTTTGGTACAACAAAAATGAGATCAACTACAATAGCAAAAAAGCTATTAAATAGTAGCAAAAATTATTGTCAGAATTAAAAAGAACTGTTGCTACCCTAGCTAGGTAGTTTGCATATTTAGTGATATATTCCACTTTGCTACAATAAAATTACTTTACTATAACAGTAAAGCTTATTTTCGGTGGCTGCAATGAAGAATATCTTATAAAGTAACTTTACTATTGCAGTAAAGTAACTTCAGCAAAATGAATTTTACTGCCTTTACAAAATTCTTGGCTGGTGCCTATTTAAATAGAGTTTTTTGCTGCTGTAGCTTGATTTTTGGCTGTCACTGCAAAAAACTTCCCTCAGTGCACAGAAAAGAATGAAATTAATTTCAAGTTATTTTGTGAAAGAAGGCGGGGGGACACCCCCCGCACCCCCCGTTCTTTATTAAAAAAAAGCAAGAAAAATGTAATTTAAAAGATATATTTCTCTGAAATATGGGTCAATATATTGGTGAAATAATTATATCACACAGAACTAATTCAGTAGATATTAAACAATGAACGCACTAACAAAATTATCCATAAATCCCCTAAAAATAATCTCCGAAGTGATTACCGTAAATATCCGAACAAATACAATCTAAGTAATCCTTGAAAATGTCAAGATAGAAATAACGACAATATCCGAAATAACCAACGAACATTTCCGAACTGATGCAATCTATGTTGCAATGTCAAATGTCAACATGGAAATCGTATTCAACATATAAAAACATTGTGAAAATATATAAAATTTGTATATTTCAACCATTAATTGTAATCCTCATCCTCACTTAAATAGACTCGTAAGTGAACTTGTACCTACTTCATTGTTATGGAATTGAAGTGAAAACAACAAATACCTTAATACCTTATTACGAACTAAAGTGCACCTGAGCCCTATAATTTTAAAATAAGCTAGAGCGTATATACATAAAAATTCCTGTCAGAACTTGAAAACTCGCCTGTCTTTATAATGCGGGGATGATGGTATTGATGGGAATTGCCATTATTTGCTAATCTGCCGCGTAACAAGTGAGAAAGCGAGTCTGAGTGACTGTTTATAGCATTTAAATATTAAATAATTTTTTAACACGTCCTCTAATCGAAGTGGAAGGAAAAAGACTCTATTTGGCAATATTTTATTGAAGAATCAAGTAAGCTCGATGGAAAAAGTGGTAGTAGAGCTACATGTAAAAAGTGTAAAGTAGAAATGCAAGGGCTTGTGGACCGACTGAAAGTCCACTGGAAAAAATGTGCTTCTCGTATTGTAGAAAGTGTAGAAACAAAAAATGAAGGTCCCTCTACTTCAGGAACAGTATCCAATGTAAATATAGTGTTAGTTTATTTATATTTATAACTTCTTAGTAAGGCAAAATATTAAGAGAACCTTTTTTTTAAATTTACATATTTAACGTCGGTCTATTTCTGCGACTAAGGCCAATTATGCCAGGAGACCAGCTAGATTCAAATTTTTAAAATGATCTACTGCATTTTCTAGATTTCTAATAACTTTCCATAGACAAATGTGACTTTTCATTCACTCCTAGTTTTAAGAATAAAGTATAGTGTCTATACCAGTCTGTGTGTACAACGAACGACATAACAATCTTGTTTTTATTACAGGTACAACTGAACACGTTACAACAAGATGCAGAGGAAGATAGTGCCCCGCAGCCGCTCTTATCTTCTACGCCATTAAGTAAAAAGAGAAAAGTAGTGCCTAAGTCCAGTTCTCTATCTTTATCATCTTTTGTTGTACGTACGACCAAGTCTAATAAAGAAGAAATAGATAAACAAATTGCTAGAGCTCTTTATGCAACAAACAGCAGTTTCATGTGTATTGGACAACCTGAAGTAAAAAAGCAATAACGCTTTTACGACCTGGATATGTACCACCATCTCGACATGATGTGTCCAACAAACTGCTCGATGAAGTGTATAACGAGAAAAAAAGTAAATGTTGGTCCAACCTATACAATGAACCAATAATATGTGCAACTGTAACTACGGAAAATTGGTCTTCTTTTTTAGTAGACACAATGACTGAAATTGCCTCCAGAACCATCCAGAATACAATCGAGAATCTTCTCCTACCACACTCTAGAAAACTCTATCTCTTTCTACAAGTTTCCAGTCACTATTAGGCATAGGCGTATCATAGACAACGTCATTAATTCGAGTAATAACAGTGTACGGTCCATCCCAAGGTGATTTCGGTGACTTCCTTTCCTTCGCTGTAGGTTGTACAGCCAAACCAGCTCTCCCGCCTTGATGAACCCTTTTGAACTACCGTTCCAGTCATATTGAGCTTTCATTCGGTCACTGGCTGGTGATGACTCCGCTATATCGTTACCCAACCTCTAGAAAGGAGCTCCGGCTTTGAACCCTTCGCCCTTACTTCCAGTCTGTGGTCCCTTACTGGCTGCACAAATCTTGCATTTGCGACACCAAGTCTCCACATCCTGACGACTTTTTATCCAATATCGGATATTGCATCGTGCACTTCCTGAAGCATCTTCGCTACTTGACACCTGGGAATCACTAGACGCATAACCACCTGTTTTTCATCCGGGCTTTCCCATGCTCTCCGCAAGAGCCCGTTCATGACTTTCAGTGAGTCCCACTGCGCCCATAGTGCCTTCAGTTCCTCTTTTGTCCGAAACATCCTTCCATTTTGGATGAGTTCGCCTTTCTTTAGCTCTCAATATAAGCCCAATTTCCTCATTGTTCAATCGATCTTGTCTTAGCGCTTCATTTTCCCTGTCATCCGGCACCTCCACCTTGACAGTGTTGACTGCTCCCATGACCTGCAGTTTCACCTGGTGACAGTACTTGCAACCTTCCTTGCACCTTCTTCCGAATGAAATATCTGCATCTTTCTGGAGTTTCAATTTATCGTCATATCCTTGTAGTGGTGGTCTTCTCGTAATGCTCCAAAGCTGGGAAATCTTCACTTCTCTGTGGGCACCACGTTCATTATCTGGCACAGCCTCTCTGATACCGGTTTCTTCCGATTTTCCCCTGGGCTTCACAGCGTCGGCCTTTACTCTCTCCAAGCTTCTCCGTGGATATTCTAGCTGAATATGTCCTCGTTCTCCGCACCTGTAACATTTCATATGCCGTCCGCTTGGCCTTCCACTCCTTTGTTTATCCTGTGTCTCTTTCCAGCATTCACTTTCCTCGAATTCCGCTGTCGATAGTCTCATTTGATATGCCCTGCTCTGCCACAGTTGTAACATTTAATAATACCCCCGCATGGCTTTCCTTGTCTTCCTGCAGTATCCAATTTAGCCAGTATTTGAGTAAACATTTTTTCCATCTTGGTCAACCTAGGGTCCTGGTTCTTCTTTTCTGGTTGCGATTCTTCTATACTCACAGATTGTACTCTTGGACTCGGGGTATCCTGAAGGACAGCTTCTACCTCGAGTGCACGCACTAACGCTTCGCTGCTGTTCTGGTATCGAGATAACCTGAGGACTCGCCTGATCCCATTGTCCTGTATACCACCCAGAAAAGCCTCTACTGCCAGTTGGTCTTGGAATTCCTTAGGTACATCCGGGTAAGCCAGGTGAGCCAGTCTCCACACGCAGCTTCGAACTCTTGCAAGCTTTCCCCAGTCCCTTGAACACGTGATTTCAGCTGGGTCTGATACACTCGGGCAAGGTGTTGATCGCCATATCGTAGATCTAAGGCAGCTTCCAAAACTTTAAAGTTCCGTTGTTGATCTACCGGAATTGTCTGGAGCAACTCCAATGCTTGGCCTCTTAAAGTCACGATTAATGCCTTAGCCTTCTCTTCGTCATTCCAGTTGTTTGTACTCGCTGCTGCCTCAAACTGTCTCTTGTTAAGTCATCCAGGAACTTTGACCATCAAAGGAGGGGAGTTTTAATCGCTGACCCGATGATACCACTTACTGGTTTCCTCTTTCCCTCAACTGTTGTTTAAGTTGGTCTATTTCTCCCTCTACCTGGTTCATTTCCTCTTTGACTTCATTTACTTCTCCTTTGACTTCGCTTACCTCTTGTTTGACTCCACTGACTTCTTCCGATATCTTATTTTTGAGTTCTTCAGTGACGGCAAATATGGCACTCTGTTGGCCTTCTATAATTTTCCTTAGTTCGTCTCTTTCTTCTTGTTGTTGACATCTCAATTCTTCCTGACGTCGTTTCTCTTCTTCTTGATGTCGTTTCTCTTGCTCTTGTTTTTCCTCTTGACGTCGTTTCTCTTCTTCTTGTTTTTCCTCTTGACGTTTTTGTTCTTTTTCTTGTCGTTTTCTTTCCCGTTCTTCTATCTCTCCGTGGCGTTTTCTTTCCTGTTCTTCTTTCTCTTCCTGGCGTTTCGTTTCTTCATCCATCATCATTTTTTGCATTTGTGCGAATTAGTCCTGTATTTGTTGGTCGTTACCGGCATATAATTATGATACAATCAACAAAATTTAATAATCACGTCAATATCGGTAATGAAATTGTCCAGAGAAATCGCAAAAAAGCACGAAAACGTCTTTTATTAAAGTCTTTGTCACTTAACCACTAATGTCCAAATAAAATGTTCCAAAAATATCTCAAAAATGCACTTAACACTATTTCTCTGCTCGAAAATAATCCTCGAACAATGTCCAGTAAATTAGTTCTCTGTGTTAGCACCAACTTCGAGAATACACTGCCAAACCTTCTCGAACACTTCCGAAAAATCCTCATGTTAAAATTCCGCTTCTGACATCAGTAGTTACGTGTTTTCGCCCTTTAGGAAACACCCTGTATGAATCTCTGGGTTCTAAATAATTTTAACAAGGGGTAAACCACTAACACTTTATTTAATAATTTACTGATTATACAAAACTTCTTATTAACTAAAATAACCTTTGCACTTTGTTTACTGGATATTTAACCTTGCTTACCGCTACCAACTTCACTTTAGTAAAACTTCTCCTCTTCCGCCGGTAATCGCGCTTTATGTACTCTGAAATTGCCTCAAGAGTCACCCGGATTACAATCGAGAATCTTCTCCTACCATACTCTAGAAAACTCTATCTCTTTCTACAAGTTTACAGTCACTATTAGGCATAGGCGTATCATAGGGGGTGTAGCATAACAATAGTATTATTTTTCACGTTACATTTTGTCAAATTGAAACCTCAAAAACTTTTTTATTTTAAATTGAACACCCTGTATTTTTTTCAAATTTCAAATTATGTAAAATTAAATTCACTTTTTTTGGTATAAGCATTGTATGGGTTAAAGTTACAACTTTTTGTAATATTGGCGATTTTCTTGAATGTCCAAGAATTTTTAGCAAAAATTGCCATCAGCTTAGCCATGATTAGAAACAATCATTAATGTCAATCATTCTCTTATGTTAAAAATTGCCAGCACGTTTAAATTTCACCAGCGAAGACTTTTAGATTTGTTTATTATTTATGGAGAATGTGATACAGTAATACCAAGAATATGTAACATATTGGCTACTCGATACCCACAAGAAGAGAAACCATTCACCATACACTGTAAAACGTATGTATCTTAGATAATTTTAGAATATTTGTCAAGGCAGGAATTCTAAAGAGCAAGCATATTGTTGATGACGAAAACATAGAAATCGCAATTCTGGATTATTTTCGGGTATTTCCAATTATGTCATTAAGGCAAACTGCTCTGGAATCGGTATTGTGCAAGAATTCAATTCACAGAATCTTGTCAAAACATAAATCCATTCTTGTTCCATATAGTTTAACAATTAAAAGAGACAGATTTCCTGACGAGAGAATATTTTTGTGAATTTATATAAGACATGAAGGTGACAATTATATGGACAGATGATGCTAAATTTACCAAAAATGGACAATTCCCATTACTGGAGTATTCCCAATCCTCGCATGTATTCCGGGAGCGAAATATTTAAGAGTTTAATATTTACTGTGCCATGAGAAACGATAGACTGGTGACATCACAATTTTTTTAGGAAAATTTAAATATTGCGTTAAAAAGATTTCTTCTTCAGCTAATATGTCTAAAAAAAAAAATCTAATATGTCTAAGGCTTCCTCCTTAGAATTCCTGCCTTAACAGACCCAAATATGCTAAAATTATCCAATATGCGTTTTACAGTGTATGGTGGATGGTTTCTGTTCTTGTGGGTATCGAGTAGCAAATGTGTTACATGTACTTGGTATTACTTTATCACATTCTCCATAAATAATAAACAAATCTAAAAGTCTTCGTATGTGTAATTTAAACGTGCTGGCATTTTTTGATATAAGAGAATGACTAGCATTAATGATTGTTTCTAATCCTGGGTAAGTTGATGGCAATTGTTACTAAAAATTCTTGGACGTTTAAGAAAATCATCAATATTTCAAAAAGTTGTAACTTTAACCCCTACGATGCATATATTAGAAATAAGGCAATTTAATTTTACATAATTTCATGTAAAAAAATACAGGGTGTTCCATTTGAAATAAACAAGTTTTTGAGGTTTGAACTTCACAAAGTGTAACTTGAAAAATAAAACACTTGGTATACTATTATGGAATTTATTTTTATTGAAGAGAGTAGCTCAACTTGTGTTCTTTCTATGTGTCAAAGAGCAAACGAGGATCTCCTACACGAAGAATAAATGTCAAATGTCTATCTCAACTGCAAGTGGGAAATATTCTAATGGCCGCCTTAAAAGTATCACCCTGTATAAATACCATGTCAGTAAAAGATAACAAGTTTTATGGAGGAAGTCAATATAAAAATGATATTTTAATATTAGACTCAACTGTATCAAATACTGCCAGTTTTCTTTTTTATTATACCTAATTCAAAAATGAAACTGAATGAAAATACAAAGCAATGGATTTGGTATCTTGGAACATGTTTTAAGACGTTGGATTTTGTTGAATTTTACACAAATTTTCTATTTCTCTAGTGCGTTTTTGAGGCATCGTAACATCTTCAACATCCGATATGGTCTAGTGGCTAGGATACCTGGCTTTCACCCAGGAGGCTCGGGTTCGATTCCCGGTATCGGAACGACTTTTTTTTTTGTTTGCACTTAATTTTACTTCCAAATCCACGTAGTGAATTGGAAGTATAGTAATCACAAACAAATTTTCAAAAATGTTTCTTCTTGAAATAGGTTTAGAATGTCATGAAACGTCGAGATTTTAAATTTGAGCGAAAAAAAATGTTCTCTCTGTCTGTAACTTTTTTTGTACGCACGTTTTCTCCGGAACGGTTTAGGATATTGACTTGAAATTTTGTACAGGTATATATCATAACGAGATCTGGAACTGGATTGTTTTTTGAAGATATTGGGTTAAGGATTGGGAGGTCAATAGGGGTAAATAGGGGGAAATATGTAAAGCAAGCTGGTAAGAGTACAGAAACTTGAAATTCGGTGTATGTACTACAAACCAAGGTCTCAGATTATTTAAAATATTTTCCAACCCCACACCACCCCTACTCTATTATTAAAGGGGTTGATAAAATGAAATTGAGATATTCCCTTGAAATTTGGTACACCTATGTACTACAACGACATCTGGAACTAGATTATATTTTGAGATGATTCAGTTGAAGGGTTGGGGTTAAATAGGGGTAAATAGGACAAAAGAAGTAAAGCAAGCTGATAAGAGTACAGAAACGTGAAATTCGTGGTATGTATTAGAACTCAAGGTCTCAGATTATTTATAATATTTTTCAACTCCCCACAACCCCTACTCCATTACTAAAGGGGTTGGTAAAATCAAATCGAGATATTCACTTGGTATTTGGTACACGTATGTATTATATCGACATCTGGAACTAGATTATATTTTGAGATGCTTCCGTTGATGAGTTGGGGATTAAATAGGGTTAATAGAGGAAAATAAGTAAAGCAAGCTGGTATGAGTAGTGAAACTTGAAAGTCGGTGTATGTACTAGAAGCCAAGGCCTCAGATTTTTGAATAGTATTTTTCAACCCCCCACCACTCCTACTCCATTATTAAAGGGGTTGATACAATGAAATTGAGATATTCACTTGAAATTTGGTACACGTATGTATCATAACGACATCTGGATCCAGATTATATCTTGATATGATTCCTTTGAATGGTTGGGGGTTAAATAGGGGAAAATAAGTAAAGCAAGCTTTTAAAAGAACAGAAACTTAGAATTCGGTGTATGTATTTGTTACGGCTTCGATAGCCGAACCATGGTATGAGAAAAGTAGACTGTATTTTTTAAGTTATAATCACTTACAGGATCTTTGTTTCCCTGTCGGTTCCTGCTGGTCGGTCTAGCTTCCGCACGGAGCTCCTGGGGCCAGATTCCTTCTTGAACTATTCAATTGTGGGATTGTGTAAGATCCAGGTGATGCAAAGACACTTATAACTTTCTATTATTTAAGGTACCCGAAAAATAATTTAAATTAAAGTTAATTGCGGCGTGTTCGCGTGCTCTCAACCCGACTTTTTGATTTAAGCAAAAACCATCAATTTTCAGAGGCATTGACATTGAGTTAAAACGCGCTGTTTAAATTGAATAAAATTATAATAATAATAAAAATTTAATATTTTAAATTAACAACCTAAATAACTGAAACCCGAAAAGTACTAGAAAGCAAGGCCTCGTATTTTCTTATAATATTTTTCAACCCCCAATTCCCCTACTCCATTATTAAAGGGGTTGATAAAATAAAATTGAGATATTCACTTGAACTTTGGCACACATATGTATTATCACGACATCTGGAACTAGACTATATTTTGAGATGCTTCCGTTGAAGGGTGGCGGTTAAATAGGGGTAGATATGGGAAAATAAGTAAAGCAAGCTGGTAAGAGTACAGAAACTTGAAATTCGATGTATGTCCTAGAAGCCAAAGCCTCAGATTTTTTAATAATATTTTTCAACCCCCCACCACCCTTACTCCATTATTAAAGGGGTTGATAAAGTAAAATTGAGATATCTACTTGAAATTTGGTAGACGTATGTATTATAACGACATCTGGAACCAGATTATATTTGAGATGATTCCGTTAAAGGGTTGGGGGTTAAATAGAAGCAAATAGGGGAAAATAAGTAAATCAAACTGGTAAGACTACAGAAATTTGGGATTTGGTGTATATACTATAAACCGAGGCCTCAAATTTATTTTTAATGTTTTTCAAACCCCACCACCTCCGCTCGATTATTAATTGAATTGATAACATAGAATTGAATATTCACTTGAAAGTTAGTACATATATGTATTGTAATGAGATATGATTGAGATGATTTCATTGAACGGTGGGAGGTGGTAAGTTGTGAATAGGAGAAGATAAGTAGGATAAACTAGGTACAAACTTTATTTTTAACGTATATGGTAGAAACGAACGCCTCAAACTTTTCTATGACACCTGCCCAAAATATTGTTAAAATTATTTGACCAATAATTTCCACATACTAGAGTGCAAATCTAGTCAAGATGTTTTCTTTAAAGTGACTTGGATGAAAAATCTGGATGTGGAAGTAGTGATTCCTTAGGCAGCGGTTTTTAAATATATTTCATTTTCTTATTTAGAATTATATAATTATCAACCAAAAAATACCATGTCAATTCAAGATAACAAGTTTTACGGAAGCTAATATAAAAAAACCGCTGCCTAAGGAATAACTACTTCCACATCCAGATTTCCAATCCAAGTCTCTTTAAAGGAATACATCTTGACTATATCTGCACTCTAGTATGTGGAAATAACTGGTCATAGAATTTTAATAATTTAATATTTGAGGCAATGTCATAAAAAAATTAGGGCGCTGTCGAATCTATATTTGAGCGCTGCATAATCCATATTCGAATGCTGCCGAACACCAAGGTGACTTCCGGGCGTTACCGAATCCATATTCGGGCGCAGCCGAATTCCAAGGTAACTTGTAGAATCAAATTAGGGCGCTGCCGAATCTATATTCGGGCGCTGCATAATTCTTATTCAGACGTTGCCTAACACCAACGTGACCTCCGACCGCTGCCGAATACCAAGACAATCTCCGGATGTTACCGAATTCATATTCGGTCGTTTCCGAATAGCAAGGTAATTTCCGGGCGCTGCCGAATCCACTATTAAACACTACCTCCAGGATCGATTTTGATTGTAAGATTTGACCCAAAGATACTAACTAACATACAAAGCAAGTTAAATACCCCTTCCACGAAATCATGTCATCTCAATCAGATGTCATTACAACACATACGTATATGTACCAAATTTCAAGTGAATATCTCAATTTTATTTTACCAATCCTTTTAATAATGGAGCGGAGGTGGTGCGGGGTTGAAAAATATAGAGAAACTCACCCTCACCCCTTCAACGGAATCATCTCAACTTATAATCTAGTTCCAAATGCAGAGCCGGACTGTGACGCCGGGCGATCGAGCGCTAGCCCGATGGCCTGGTCTGGCCTGCCAATGCACTGCCTGTTTTAGTAAATTCGTCGTTGACACGATAGGTTTAATTATCGGAGTACTTGAAGCAAGTTTTCATTATACTTACATAGTCTCTATTAATTTTCGTAATTATTTTTTGTTAATTATTCGAATGAATATTGAACTCGGGGTCGAGTACTTTACGTAAAACCGGCAACCACGAAATGCGAAATCGAAAGAATCTTGCGAATAACGGGCAGTGCTTAGCTTATGCATCCACAAAGCGCATAAATAAAGCAACCGTATTTTTCAGAGTCTCATTTGAGAATGAATGTCTGGAAACCTGCATAAGCTAGCAGTTTTGTAAATGTTATCGGAAAGAACAAATGGTGGGCCAAAGATAAGGCAAAAAGGGTGCCTTCGTAGAGTTATGTCAAATATATGAAATATCAGAATCCCAGAACTTTAATGTAGAGGTACGATACACAGCAGAAAGTCTTCTTGGAGGTTTTTTGTAATATGAGACAATTATTACTGCAGAAGAATTTTTATACTCACTTCCCCTGTCTCAAAGTATCTGCAAACATTAGGCATGGATTTGTTGCAAGGATACTGCATGGTGGAGGACACATTAAAGTCCCTGAAGACATTTCCTCGAAAATTTTATACAATAGTCGAAGAGACTGAAGAATTTGTACATAAGGTAAATGAGCAATTTATTGAAGAAGACATCCCGCTACAAGTTGAGAAAGCGATGCGTCTCCAAAGACAACAAAGTGGAAAACATTTCACGGCGAGAATGGCGACGACGAAGCACTACAAAATCCAAATGACAAATTTAGAATCAATGTTTTTGATGTAAACAGTTGTAAGTGTTTTAAAATCTAGATTCGCAAATCACAAGGAGTTGAACCAGGCTTTTGCTTTCATGCTTTCACCCATCAAGTTTTCCTCCCCTTCCAGACTTATCGAAAAATATACTACATAAAGTACTTACGTGAAACACTGACAACATTTTATCCTGAAGTGACTCAGGATAATCTGCAAATGGAACATTTGGATTTTGGTTCCAAATGGAATAATTTGTCATCATTACCAGACGAGTACACCGAGGAAGTGATTACACGGGACGATGCCATTGATGTTGAAGCAGAAGCAGACGTAGAAAACAGTGCTGTTACTGCCGTTGCCATTCATTACAAATTCAAGTTCTGCAAAAAATGTATTGTCTGTTGCTACTACGTTCTGCAAAAATATAAATTATATGCTGAGACATACCCTGATGTAGAAAAGGCATATAAATATTTATTAACCCTTTCTATTTCTCAAATGGCATGAGAAAGATCTTTTTCTAAGTTAAAATTTATTTTAAATAAAGTAAGAAGCTGTCATGTTATTGTCTTCCGAAAAAGTAATTCTAATGTCAGTTGAAAACGATGATATTTTACATCAGCTGACAGATAAATCAAAAAGAATGAGAGACTAACTTACTTGTAACTTGAGATTTATTTAGCCTAGTTTTTGTTTTTATTGTTCCTTTTGTAATTTTTGTTCCTTTCTTACTTGCTACTTAGTTATACCGTGCAATATGAATTTGCTATTATGTTTTCTGTTTTGTATTTTTTTATACTTGTTTTGTATTCTATTGTTTTCTTAAATGACAATATGAATTTGTTATTCGGTTTATGTTTTTTATATAAGTGTTTTTTATATTCTGTTATTTTGTTTTCTTAAATGACATTTTATTAAAAAAGTACATTTATTTAGTTTTTGGATTTACTTTAACAAAATCAAAGTCCTGCTATTGATCTGAAAAATTAAAAATATTTTGACGAAACAGTTTCCGATTTTCGCCTGTGATGCCTTTTGGCTGTGGAGAGGTACTGTTCGGTGACCCGCTTAGGGTTGTTTGCCCGGCCTGGTTGGAAGACCCAGTCCGACTGTCCAAATGTCGTTATAATAAATACGTCTACCAAATTGTATATCAAAATATTATTAAAAAATCCGGAGGTGTTGAGGTTGAAAATATTGTGAAAACTCTAAGGTCTTTTCTTCTAGTATATACCTACACCGAATTCCAAGCTACCTACTGTACTCTTACAAGCTTACTTCATTTATTTTTCCTTATCTTCCAATATTCAACCCCCAAGCCCTTCACCATTAACGTAAAATATAATCTAGTTCCGGATCTCGTCATGATACATATGTGTACCAAGTTTCAAGTCAATATCTTAAACCGTTGACAAATTTTTCTAAGCCTATTTCAACCAAAAAAAAATTTTGAAAATTGTTCTGCGATTACTATACTTCCACTCCACTATGTGGATATGAAGTAAATGATATTTGAATATAAGACTCAATTATATCAAATACTGCTATTTCTCCTTATTTATTATATTTCAAAAACGAAACTGAATAAAAATACAAGGCAATGGGCCGGGCATCTTGGAACATGTTTTAATGCGTTTGATTTTGTTGAATTTTACATAAATTTTGTATTTCTCTAGTGTGTTTTTGAGGTATCGTTGCATCTGACAGCTTTCACCCCCCTGCCATAGATAGATAGATAGATAGATCTTTATTGGTCATATAAACACAAATTATGCTTTGACAAGTCAAATAAAAATAAAAATATAGCAAGAAACCAACAAAAAATAGTGGTTGTCTTAGATAAAAAAATTATACAATAAACAAAACAAATAAATAACACATAGAGTAAATAACAATAACAATATAGCACATAGAATAACGAACAAATAATCATGATCATACAAGAACAGAACAGAACCTTATTCATGTATACAATAAAATTTTACAAAGAAATTTATGTTTACATTCGTCATACAAGTAGGTAATTTATGTACTGGAAAGCGATGTAAGAATATTGTATATGACAAAGATCACATTGGGTCTATAACAGAAGTACAGAGCAACTAGAACACATGATTTCACCTATCATTATAGGTGTATGTCAAGTAAACATTTAAGAGATAGGAAACATATATAAAAAATAGGCAATTTAAAGGTATCGTATATATCTCCCTAGACAGTTAAAACATTTCATAGAGAATCAAAATAATCAAAGTATTCATCATGTGTGTAAAAGCAGTTTTGTAAGAGAATATTCTTAATCTTATATTTAAATTTACTTATGCTCATTTCAGGGTTTTTTAAGGCATCAGGTAATACGTTAAAAAAATCTATAAGCCAAGTATAAGTAGGTATGTTGTGATGTTGATAACCTAAATCTGGGTAGTCTTAAATTTGCTTTTATCCTAGTGTCATGGCAATGTATGTCCTTCTGCTTGGTCACTTTGTTCTCGTCATTTAGCTTTTTTATATAGCAAAGGCATTCATAAATAAAACAAGATGGTAGGGGTAGTATATTCAGATTCTTAAAAATTGGTTTGCAATACCAGGCATTGCCTATCTTCCGGTAGCCTCTCTAGTCACACTCTTCTATACCATAACTTTCTTCTAGTAGTAGGGAATCTAGCTTGCCGTACGATGCGTTTTAAAGGTGGGGGGGTCAACTCATATGTATACAATAACTAAAAACAGTTTTCTATGTAAAATTTTCTGCCGAATTCGAATTACGAGTTCACCACTAAATTCGGAATTGCGAAATTAGAGAAAAAGTTGTTTATTTCCAAAAGTAAGAAAAACACAATAAACATTAGTATTCTCATTCCCCACTAGATATCTCATTTACTGGTAAAAGTATCGATCTGAAATTTTAGGAGAATAATCTTTTAACTTTCTTCTTGGGCTCTGTATAGAGCAAAATTATTGTGTCAATATAATTTTTTTATAAAAAACAACTATAGTCCTACATGTCGCACAAAAGTTCAAAAATGTATTGCAAAATATAGTATGTGAGAAACTTTTTTATAAGTAGAGATATAGGTGTAGTTAATCGACATAAAATGATGATAAAAGACCAAAGAAGTTTTTGCATTTGCATATGTTTTTATACTTTGGCTTAATAGCGAAAAAAAGGAGATTGTATTGGTTCAGCGTTGGCGCACATGTTGGCCCAGCCCGGTGAAATTGGTCTAGCTCGGTGTGTACACTTCATTGCGTGCTCTGCTAACGATTGTGTATCTATTATAAGATAAAAGCTTCCACATTAGTAAGAAAAAGGCTTAGGGTCTGCGATTTAATGAACCATATTTATATTGTGTCAGTCCGATTAAAAATGTTTGTATTTTATGTAAATAAAGAAAACTGTTTAATTTTTATAATTAGTTTAATTTAAAAGTGAGGAACATTTGCCTTCGCACAAACAACTTATACCACATTTTACTTTTGCACTTAGACATCGACAGCGACTGGTACAAGTGTACATTTTACATTTGCAATATGAATTTAAGTGTATATTCTCTGGCTTTTGTGGTTTACTCATCATTATCGGTATAGTGTCTATATAAAATAATTAAAACAATACCTCATATCTGTTTTATATGAAGTGAATAAATGTGCTCGTAGCTCATCCAAATTTCCTCTAAATAAAGGTCTGCCATAAAGAACCTTAAAAAATAACCTTCAGGAATCTAATACACTATCAGTTAGTTTGTAAGTTCTATCTCGGTTCGCTGCGCCAAAATGTGTTAATTCTTCTAACATATTTAACCTTTCACGTAATATTTTTAGTACTGTCTTTTTGCCTTTCTTAAAGGGATAACTAACAGTATCATTTCCAGGGGCAGTAAACAGCTAGTAAAATGTTGGTCAGATTTCTTTTGTCGAAATCAAATGTACTAGATATTTGGGTAATCACATCATGACAAAAAATAAAAGATTTTTGCCGTTGAAGCCATATTTCAGTATTTAGTATAGTCGCATAATACAATGAAAGAACAAAAATATCAGTGTCCACAGTATATAAATGACTGTTCTAGTACATTCATTTCTAAAAAATGACAAGATAGCAAAAAGTCTGGTACCTGCTTCTTCATGATCGGAAAAATGTAGGGATTTCATGATTTTCACATTATTTTGATCGCATAAAATAGTTTTGCTATTTTCTAAAAACGCACCTGCAATAACAATCTGAACGTTTTGGTCTATTCTGAAATAACTTTCCTCAAACTTGCAAGCAAAAAAGTTCAAGAGTTCTCGTTTATTATCAGAATGAGAAATAATATTTTTCCAATTCGGTATATCTACCCCATCGTTTACCTTATACAGACAGTACACTCGTCTTACTTTGGTCCGTCGGTAGGTTACACCCTTTTGGTCTCATGTTTATAACTAATTTCAAAGACTTTTCAAAGAGTTCTTTGAAAGTTGAACAGCCATAGCTTTGATGCCTTTGAATTAAAGACATGATGTCAATGATAAAAACAGTATTTTTCGGTTCTACTGGTAACTGACAAACTTCCACTGGTACCATTTTTAAAATAAAACATACATGAACTAAATAATAAAATACCTACGTATCTCTGATATGACTGAATACGGTTGCGAGTGGCTAGTAGAGAGCGCTCGCGCCGGCCGAGGAGAACGCGCAATATATGAGTCGTTACACTACTATTTATTTACAACAGTCATAACAGCCAAACTAAGCATTATAGAAAAAAATTCTTCAAGTAAAAAAGTTTCTATAATTCATAAGCTTTATTTTCTCTCGATCATATGCCCATGTATCTTTAGTAATAAAAAAGTTTCTAGCATCTTATATTTTGCAATGCATTTTGGTGTTTTTGTGCGTTAAGCGAAGATTTTTATTTTTTTTGCCAAAAAACGGCGTTGCCGAAAAAAGTTTCACATAAACTGTAAGTGAGGCCAATCTCCAAAGATATAGGTGTCAAAATTTGAAACAGATATCTCGAACAGTTAACGAGGTATTGACTGAGAAACAAAAAAATAAATGTTTTCCGTAGTTTTTAGAAATTTGCCCAAAATTGCATTTTTTTCCCATTTCGCAATTCTGGATGAAGGGGTGAACTCAAAATTCGCATCCGTCATGAAATTTTACATGGGAATCCGTTTTTGGTTTTTGTATATGTCACAGTTGACCCCCCCTTGCTGAATTGGAGGTCTTAGATTCCCTACTATAGCACACATTTCCTCCTTTTACATCTCTATATATTCTATCTCTTCTTTTCATTTTCTGTTTGTTTGTCTTTTTGTCATTTTGTCATGTTTTGTTTAATTTTGCTTCAGGCCGATAAAATTCCTAAAAAATCATAATTTTTACTATTCTAACCTTCTTACCCCCTACCTTTCCGCCGACAGGAAAATTGTTGGGCAACAATTGCCTCAGACGGGCCGTTTTGCTGAGCTTTTTCCAGTCTCAGCAGTCAAAATTTGTGAAGTGTTTGTATCATATTTTTATTGTATTAATTCTTTTAAGCCTGCTGTGCAGGTATGTTGTATTTTAACGTTAATTTTAAGCAGCAGGAATTTTAACTTTCGATAGTCTGGTTGGCTCGGAATCGCTATCCGGGGAGGCAATTGTTGTGTTTTAATCTTTTTTATAAAGCGCGTAGCCGGATAAGTATGAGTTAGCTGCCCCGGCTTGGATTTGGTTCATATTTGGAAGGTAAGTTCCTACTATTACGATAATAATTCGCCTTAAATTCCAGCTCGATTTTTTTTTTTACAAAAGTTATGACAGAATTTTAAAAATGAAAAAAATTGACTTTCTCAAATGTGAAAGAGCCGAATCCGGGAGCTAAAATATATGTGATCCAGGGCGCTATGTCGATTATAAAAAAAAATGATACTCAATAAACGAATAGGGGACAAAAAAATTTTTTAAATTTGCAACAATTTTTATTATGAAGTATTTGATGGAATACCACTATTTTTTCTTTGATATGCTCATATCCTAAGTAACAACATATATTTTTTGGAATAAGGGTGGAGTATTACCTCATAGTGTAAAAAAACAAAAAACAAATTTTGGACCCCTAATATTTATGTAACTAGGTGTTTTCACTATATACAAATTAGCTTTTTTGATACACTTCATTGTAATACAATGAAGTACTTAATGTATTAAAGCATTTCCCTGTTTTTAAAAAGCAATTCGTCGTCTATTAAATTAATATTTCAACAAATAAATAACATAAAATTTGAATATTTGAACAGCTACGCGAAACACGCCACTTTTGGCGGTGACGTCATCGCTTACATCAAACAGTAATATCGCATGTACGTAGTATATAAACATAGCATTTTAAGACTTTTTGTACGTTTTTACCTGTGATTTAATTCGAAATGGCTAATACTGGATTTGTAAGAGCTACTTCAGGAACTTTACCGGCAGTGGATATATTCATGATCGCGGAATTGATGATGATGAACGTTTCAAAGTACAAAACTATTTTATTCTCTTTGTATTCATCTATTACTACTTTAACGTAGTCTATTGATTCCTATACTATGATTATTGTATATAGCTGCTCAATATAATGTACATACAAGGTTGATATTATATAAACATAACCAGGGTAGGTGCGAAAACAGCAACGGTTTACTACTAGTAGTTAGTGTAGTGGCATGAGACACTAGCAATTAGAGAAATAGCATGAAACCATTTACCGCCCCGTACCAAGGGTGCAGGGCACCCCCAACCCCCAAAATACAACAAAACAATTTCTCCATAATTTGTTGATGTCTGTTGAATTTTCTTACGTGATTCTGTTAAGAGGGACACTAGTAGTTGGAGAAATAACATAAAACAATTTTCCGCCCCGTACTAATGGTGCAGGGCACCCCCAAAATACAAAATAAATATTTTGTCCATTGTTTGACGATGTCTGTTGAATTTTATTAATTATGTCTATTGGGAGGGACACCAGCAGTTAGAGAAATATCACGAAACAATTTGCCGCCCCGTACCAAGGGTGCAGGCCACCCTCAAAATATAAAAAAATAATTTCTCCATTGCTTGTTTATGTCTGCTGAATTTTCTTGAGTGATTCTGTTAAGAGGGACACTAATAGTTGGAAAAATAGCATGAAACAATTTTCCGCCCCGTAGTAAGGAAGCAGACTACCCCCAAAATACAAACAAAATCATTTCTCCATTGTTCTTGGTATCTGTTAAATTTTATAACGTGAGTCTGTTGAGATAAACACTAGTAGTTAGTGTAATAGCATGAGATGATTTTCCGCCCCGTGCTAAGGGTGCTGGCCTCCCCAAAATAGGTAACAGAATGATTCACAATAGTTGTGTGACGTTCATTATTCATTTGCTTTGCTTTCCATTCCGTCTGTAGGGTACGCCTTAAGTACATGTGATAGAAGAGTCAAACAAATTTGTTTACAATTTTAAATAGGAATTTCTGTGTTAGTGTTCATATTTAACTATTGAAACCTACCGGCTAAGACAAATAAAGTCCTAGGTTATTAGTTTTTTTACATGACAACTACTTTTTTGTGTTGGAAAAAAACAAAAATGATTTCAAATTACAGTATTATTACGGAAAGACGCAGCGTTTAAAGATAAAGCATTTTCATGAAAAGTCATTTGTTAGATATTTACAAATTTTTCAGAATAATATGGAAAGTTGAAGTGGGGAGTGATACGTTACACTATTGTGGTCCATTAACCAGTATATTGTTATGTATTACACCCCCTTGAAACTGGAGATTGATACGCCTATGCCTACTCATAATGACTGGAAACTTGTAGAAAGAGATAGAGTTTTCTAGAGTGTGGTGAGAGAAGATTCTTGACTGTTGTTCTGGATGGATCTAGAGGAATTTCAGAGTATATAAGGCGCGATTCCCGGCGGAAGAGGAAGAAGTTCTATAAAGTGACGTTCGGTAACGAAAGTGAGGTTAGAAGTATTGTCATTGTGTAATCAGTAAATAATTAAATAAAGTGTTAGTGTTTATCACTTGTTGAAATTATTTTGAAACCCACGGATTCATACAGGGTGTTTCCTAAGAGGTGGAAATACGTAACAATATATATTACTGGGAAATGACCTCTATACCTGTGACTCTTACGTCAAAGATGCAGTAGTTAAAGGATGCTCTTTGACATTTAATTCACGGGTTTAGAGGTCATTTCCCGGTAATATACTGGTTAACGGACCACAATAGTGTGACGTACTGTAATGAAGCATTTTATTACATGGAAATTGTAACACAAACCGCCGTTTATTTTTATATTTGGAATATTAAGATTTTCTACTGCAGGTACAAAGTGTAATTTTTAATATGGAAATTGCAACACAAACCGCCGTTTATTTTTATATTTAGAATATTAAGATTTTATACTGTAGGGACAAATCGTAAATATTGTTGTAATTTGATTATTTACTTAGAAATATTTAATTAGTAAGTAGGAGTTAATCCGCTAGGTAGCGCTAGTTACGCACTATTGACAATATTTGATTCCACCGAGACAAGACACCGGCATTGGCCTACTGTAGTCACTTCGTTTAGTTGTGTCTATTGGGCAGACGCAACGAGAAGTAAGGAGGAAATTTAAAATTAAACCGATACCGACCCGCCGATCCAAGGAAACCACCGGCAAGGAAGTAAGTAGCTGAAATTTTGGTAAGCAACTTGGCTGGTGCAAAGTGCCATAATTATAAATTATATTTTGTTTTATTTTTCAGATAAAAGGCGTCCGCCGCTCTGCAACGTTCCTAAACTTTCGTAGTTATTCAGTTAGTTGAGGGAACGTTGAATGTGGCAAATATTTGCCGGCCACAACTAAAGTGGACCGGTGTCACCGAGTCATAGGACTCGGGAGGTAGCTGGAGACGTCTAGAGGGGTATTTTGTGAAGGGAAGCATTCCCTGTGTACCAGTCGTTATTACTGGGAGTTTTTGGGTAAAAGGTGGGTCCCGTGATTTTCCCTCTGGGATAGTTATTCGCCCAGTCAGTCACGCTGGCCCTCTGGACACCCAAAATACTGTCCGTACTGCCGACCTGCGTATTTTGCAATTTTATTTTCTTGGGGTTATTATTTAGCACTTGTTGTTATTACTGGGGGATTTTTGGTAGAAAGTGGGTCCCGTGATCTCCCCTCTGGGATAGTTATTCGCCCAGTCAGTCACGCTGGCCCTCTGGACACCCAAAATACCGTCCGTACTGCCGACCAGTGTATTTTATTATTTAGCACTTGTTGTTATTACTGGGGGATTTTTGGTAGAAAGTGGGTCCCGTGATCTCCCCTCTGGGATAGTTATTCGCCCAGTCAGTCACGCTGGCCCTCTGGACACCCAAAATACCGTCCGTACTGCCGACCAGTGTATTTTGTTATATTGGCACTTGTTGTTATTACTGGGGGATTTTTGGTAGAAAGTGGGTCCCGTGATCTCCCCTCTGGGATAGTTATTCGCCCAGTCAGTCACGCTGGCCCTCTGGACACCCAAAATACCGTCCGTACTCCCGACCAGTGTAGTATTATGTTAGTACTTTTAGTGTTGGGGCACTGAACACTAGCCAAGTTACGAATAAAGTATTCTTGTATAAATTGCATCGCATGAACTATTGAATATTGCTTCCTCCCGCCTGGTAACCGTACCGTACCGACTGTATTGTAACCCCTGCACTTCTGCCCCCCCCTCTTGCTCATTGCCTCATTACTGTAACCGTTTAACCGCCTGTGTCACTGTAGGTAGAACCATCACCGTAGCCTAGCTTCCAATTTTAACCTTTTGGTGCTTTGTATAGTTGAAGGTATAAATAATAGTATTGTAAATAGTAGGTTTAAAGGACAATAAATACATTTTATATCTAACCTAAACCATGTTTTTTACTGTGTGTGTGTGAAGTCTACTATCCCTAGACCCTCTGGACATATCGTTTCTTCACTTTAGCTATCCCAGCCCTACTGCAACAGGCTGCGTTAGGAGGCTAGTGTGGGACCTTTACACCACGTAAAAAACTGTAAAGGTGGCGCCCGAGCTTACCGTTCACCGACAGCACAAAGCTCGAGTGCCAGAGCGTGACGCATGAATAAAACGTCACAGTACCACTCCCGACTTCAAGTTTCCGTATTATTCTGAAACATTTTTGAAATATTTAACGAATGAATTTCCATGAAAATGTTTCCCGTAATAATACTGTAATTTGAAATTATCTTTGTTCTTTCCAACACAAAAAAAAATAGTTGTCATGTAAAAGAAAACTAATAACCTAGGACTTTATTTGTCTTAGCCGGTAGGTTTCAATAATTAAATATGAACTATAACACAGCAATTCCTATTTAAAATTGTAAACAAATTAGTTTCACTCTTATATCACATGTACTTAGGGCGTACCCTACAGACGGTATGGGAAGCAAAGCAAATGAGCTGCCCAGTGAATAATGAACGTCTCACAACTACTGTGGTCCATTCTGTTATCTATTATGGGGATGCCAGCACCCTTAGCACGGGGCGGAAAATTGTCTCATGCTATTACACTAACTACTAGTGTCTATCTCAACAGACTCACGTTATAAAATTCAACAGATACCAAGAGCAATGGAGAAATGATTTATTTTGTACCTTGGGGGTGGCCTGCACCCTTGGTACGGGGCGAAAAATTGTTTCATGGTATTTTTCCAACTACTAGTGTCCCTCTTTAACAGAATCATGTAAAACAAATTCAACAGACATCGACAAACAATGGATAAATGATTTTTCTTGTATTTTGGGGGTGGCCTGCACCCTTAGTACGGGGCGGAAAATTGTCTCAAGCTACTACACTAACTACTAGTGTCCCTCTCAATAGACTCACGTATAAAATTCAACAGACATTGTTAAACAATGAAGAAATGATTTATTTTGTATTTTGGTGGTGGCCTGCTCCCTTAGTACGGGGCGGAAAATTGTTTCATGCTATTTTTCCAACTACTAATGTCCCTCTTAACAGAATCACGTAGGAAAATTCAACAGACGACAAACAAAGGAGAAATTATTTTTTTGTATTTTGGGGGTGGTCTGCACCCTTGGTACGGGGCGGAAAATTGTTTCATGCTATTTTTCTAACTGTTAGTGTCCCTCCCACGTATACAATTCAACACATCGTCAAACAATGAAGAAATGATTTATTTTGTATTTTGGGGATGGCCTGCTCCCTTAGTACGGGGAGGAAAATTGTTGCTATTTTTTCAACTACTAATGTCCCTCTTAATAGAATAACGTAGAAAAATTCAACAGACAACAAACAAAGGAGACATTATTTTTTTGTATCTTGGGGGTGGTCTGCACCCTTGGTACGGGACGGAAAATTGTTTCATGCTATTTTTCTAACTGTTAGTGTCCCTCCCAATAGACTTACGTATAAAATTCAACAGGCATCGTCAAACAATGAAGAAATGATTTATTTTGTATTTTGGGGGTAGCCTGCTCCCTTAGTATGGGGCAGACAATTGCTTCATGCTATTTTTCCAACTACCAGTGTCCCTCTTAACAGAATCACCTGAAAAAATTCAACAGATTTCAACAAACAATGGAGAAATTATTTTTTGTATTTTGGAGGTGGCCTGCACCCTTGATACGAGGCGGCAAATTGTTTCATGCTTTTTCTCTAACTGCTAGTGTCCCTCCCAAAAGACTTACATAATAAAATTCAACAGACATCATCAAACAATGGAGAAATGATTTTTCTTGTATTTTGGGGGTAGCCTGCACCCTTAGCACGGGGCGAAAAATTGTCTCATGCCACTACACTACTAGAGTCCCTCTCAATAGACTCACGTAATAAGATTCAATAGACATCATTTTTAAAAACCGTTGCTGGTAAACCGTTGCTATCTTCACACATATCTGTTGTTGTTATTTTATCCCTAGTTTCACGAATTTTGGAGCAAAGACAAATTTTTCTTTTATTTTCGTAAAATAAAGAAGGGTAATTCAATTTTTAAGGTAAATCCCCTTACAACATCTTAAGGTACACATTTCAAGCTTTAAAAATCGCACCTACAGAAATCTTATAACACGATTTAAACCAAAGTAATAGGTGGTTAAAGTTATACATATCAAATTTTATCACTTTCTTAAGATTTTGAAATGTTGGAAGTGTACATCTTCAAAAATAAATTTGAGATTTCTTTCACTCATCGGATCTTTTTATACATTACTTCATATGTGAAAGTTTCAGATTTTTATCTTAAAAATTGTAGAAATGGTAGAGCTTTTACCGATTTAATCGAAAATCTCTAATTGTCCCGACCTCATATATGTGTGATAATCCAATAGCCACATGTTTCTCGTTTCATTTAGGCTTTGCTGAGGTCAATTTCATTAATTAGTTCAAAAGTCATAACAAATTTAGTGTAGCGCGTCCGTGACCGCGAACGCTTCGCGAACTGTACTTATCAAGTGCGTTTGACACTTTAAACATATCGTTTGTTTCAGATAAATTAGAAAAAAATCGGGATACGTGGTAAAGTAAATGACTGGTTGATTTCATATTTGTCGGACAGAAGACTTTTTGTTAAATTAAGGGATTCACTGTCGGACGAATACGAATTATCAGTTGGAACTCCTCAGGGCAGTGTGCTCGGCCCTTTAATATTTCTTTTATTTATTAATGATCTACCCGAGTTTCTCAATCACAGGAAATTATTTATGTATGCAGATGATACATCTATAATTATTTCAGCCAAAACTCTCGAAGAACTAGAAATTGTAACAAATTTGACGCTTGATAAATTCAATACATGGTGCTATAAAAACAGGTAAATCATCAATTATGAGAAAACCGTATGTGTCTTATTCAAAACACGGACAAAAATTGTTTACAAAACTGTTAATCTTATCTTAAATGGTAATCAGTTAAGCTTAGAAAAAAAGTACAAATTTTCTCGGAATAATTCTAGATGAACATTTATGTTGGACTCAACATATTGAGCAACTTTGTACTAAATTAAGTCAATCTTCTTTTGCAATTTCAATGTTGACAAATAGTTTAGATCGTAGTAGCTCTTTGATAGATGTGTATTATGCTTTATTTTATTCAAAACTATCTTATAAAATAATTAGGTCGACATGACCGCTTCAGATAGTTCCGTTTGTAAACGCTGTAAAAAAGTAGCAAAAAGTGCTGGAAAATGAAAAAATTGCGACACACAATTTCATTTAAGTTGTGCAAAATTGTATAACGCAAAAATTGTTGACGATGCGACAATATGTTGTGGAAATGTGACAAGTGCAGAATGTGATGCAGCATTTTTTGATGCTATGGAAGAACTCTCTGGCATAGACAAAAAGGTAGATCTACATATATTTAACTATATTATCAAACAGAAGGACACTATTATCAGTGAATTAAATGAAAAAGTTAAATTATTAAATAATCAAATTCAAATAACGAACAAATGCCAAACAAATTCTACTGTAAAAGAAAGTGTTCAAAAAAGGGCGATAATATAAAAGTGAACGATGTGAAAAACTCGACTGTAGATAACAATAAAAAGGAGAACAAAAACTCTGAAGTGACTGTAGTTAATTATACTAATATGAATAAACTAAATAATCCCCCGATAACAAAAAAAGACGTGTCGGCTAGTCTTTTTCAAGTGGAAAGTCAAGCTAAATAAAATAAATATATTAATTTAACCAAAAACGATACACGCTCAACTTCGGCTTCTAGAGAAACTGAGTGGCAGCAAGTTCCTAAAAGAAGAAGGAGGCGTTCTGTTATTGTTGGAAATAATACAGAATCTGTTATACAGGGTGTTCCAAAATATGCGCAACTTCATGTCTATAGAGTGGATCCAAAAATAACGGCTACCGAATTGACAGAGCAACTCAAGTCTCATCTGCCGGAGGTAATATGTGAATCTATAACGCCGAAACATCCTGGACTTTATTCATCATATAAAGTCTCTGTGTATGAATCTAGTTTTAAGACAGCGATGAATCCATCAATATGGCCTTTTGGTGCATGCATCAGTCGTTTTTTACAGATGCGCAACAAAAGGGAAATGGCAAAAGATTGATCTTTGATCCCAATAATCTTCTGCTTAATATAAATACTTTAAATATAGATAAAATTAATAACTTACATTTGGATATAATCAATACATTTCCTATTAGTGGATATAAATTAATAACCTCATTTTGTAGATCTTCTCTTAAATGTGGAGGGGTTGGAATTTGGGCAAAAGATGATATTGATGTAAAAGAAATAATTCTTGAAAGTTTTTGTATTGAACAGCATTTTGAAATTTGCGCTGTTACTTTTAAACAAAATGGAACTACCCGAATAATTTTAAATTGTTACAGATCTCCATGTGGCGATGAAGGTATCTTTTTAAATAAGATTTCTGATGTACTAAGTAGTTTGTTTAAACCTAATATTGATTTTATTTTATGTGGTGATTTTAATTTTGACATGTACAGTGTTAATTATTTTAATTCTTTATGTAGTGTGTTATCAAGTTTTAATTTAATATCTGTGGTAGAGTGGCCGACTCGTGTTACAGACACTACATGCACTTGTATAGATCACATTTTTATTAATTGTAAAAACGATGGAATTTGTTTAGTTCTAGACAATATTATTTCAGACGATAGAACGGTTCTATTAGAATTACATTCTGAGAAACCTAATTTTCAGAATACGTCTCACATTAAAAGCAGTTTTAATGATAATGCTATTTTAAAATTTGAAGAAGCACTTCAAAATGAAAATTGTCATCACCTGTATACTGTAGACGACTTTAATTCAGCATTTGATTTATTTTATGAAACATTTTTATATTATTTTAACTGTTTTTTTTCTGAACGTAGATACTATATTAACACACATAATAACAAAAAATGGGTAAATGATGCAGTTAGATCATCTAGTACACATTTGAAATATTTATATATTTTAAAAAGAACATATCCTGATTTGACTTCTGTTTACAATGAGGCAAGAAGGGAGCACAACAATCTTATCTATAACACAAAAAAAGAATATTATCAAAATAAAATTATTAATTCAAATAATCCCACACGAGCTGCATGGAAAACAATTTCTGAATTATCAAATAAAAATAAAAAACAATCACTTTCAAATACACTATGAAGATAATAAATACCATTCAAAATCCGGAAGCGGCTGCCTCATTATTTGACGATTTTTTTATAAACACACCAATGAATATTGCTAACAAAATACCAGTTACTGATAATACCTATTTTCCTACAAAACCCCAAATTATCGAACATACATTGTTTCTAAGACCATTTACTGAAGACGAGATGTTTTCATTATTAAATATTAAACTCAAAAATAAAAGGTCGTCTGGACCAGACGATGTACCCGGCTTTTTAATTAAGAAAGTCCTAAAATTACTGGTGACACCATTTACTTATCTGGTAAATATGACTTTTAAAACGGGAACGTTTCCAGAATCCTTAAAAGTGGGTAAAGTAGTGCCAGTTTTTAAGAAAATCCTCATTCTTTAGAGAATTATAGGCCAGTAACAATCCCATTTAGAGTCTCTAAATTACTTGAATATTGTTATCTTGACCGTTTGTTAAATTTTTTAACTAAATTTAAAATTTTGTCCGAGAAACAACATGGTTTTCGTTGTGGAAAATCCACTACAACAGCTATATCTACATTTTATAACCACCTAATTCAATACATTGAGGCAGGGGAATGCCTGTTGGAATATTTTTGATTTCAGCAGGGCATTTGACTGTGTCAGTCATGCAAAATTGTTAACTGTACTATATGACTATGGGATTAGAGGACAACCACTAAACCGGATTAATTCTTTTTTAACCAATCGTCGACAGTATGTGAGTATACAACATGTTAGTGAAAATATGGTATACAGAGCCAATTCTAAATGGTTTTTTTTAAGTATGGGAGTTCCACAGGGATCAATATTGGGCTCAATGTTATTCATATTATATATTAATGAGCTCGATTGAGTTTTATGTAATAATTTCTTTTCAGTGTATGCCGATGATCTTTCTATGATTATTTCAGATCCTATGCATAATGTGTTAGAAAGTAAATGTAATAATGTTGTAGAAAAGGTATCTACGTTTTTCAGTCAACATCAGTTGTACTTTAATGCAGATAAAACTCAGTTAACTCTGTTTCATAATAGACAGAAAAAATGCAAGTCATTTCATTTCAGGTCAATGAGTCGATTATAACGAGTACCAATGGGAGTATAAAATTTTTGGGTTTACATATCGTCGAGTGCCTGACTTGGAAATCACATTGTGAACATCTAATTTCCAAGCTAGCATCAATTTCATTTTTATTTAATAATATTAAAACCGTGCTTACCAGGGAGCAATTAGTTAATTTATACTATGCCCAAGTGGAGTCTAGATTAAGACATGGTGTCTGTTTCTGGGGGAACTCCACTCTATCACAGAATGTTTTCATTGCTCAAAAACGGATAATGCGTTGTATATCTCGTGTTTCTAGTACCCACTCTAGCAAAGAGATCTTTAGAGAATATAATATATTAACTTTACCATGCTTATACATTTTCGAAATGTGTGTTAATGCTTATCGAAACAAGAATATGTTTACTGCGAATAAAAATATTCATAATGCAAATACGTGTAACAAGGAAGAGTTTCGAATACCTTATGCGAGACTTAATTTAACCTATAATTCTCCAAATTACATGGCACCAAAATTGTTTAATAACTTACCCTCAGAATGTAAAGTAGCTAGAAACTTACTGAATTTTAAAATAAGGTTAAAATTGTTTTTGCTGTCTAAATGTTTTTACACGGTATGCGATTTTTTACCTAGTTTTTAAGGTATATGTTATACTTGACTATAGCTATACAATTGTAATGTTGTCTTTACGGAAAATAAATTATTATTATTATTATTATTATTATTAATTGCCTGGGGTCAAAGTATAGATCTACAAAGGGTATTTGTTCTGCAGAGAGAGAAAAGAGTATTGAGAATAATTTTCAATTTGGGGTACCGAGATTCTTGTCGTAGTACTTTTAAAAATAATAAAATTCTCACAGTTACATGTATTTACTTACATAAATTATTTATATATAAATTATCTATAATATAAAAAATAGCTTATCAACACACCTTGATAAATAAGAATACAATACAAGGAACCGTAATAATTCATATGTTAATAATTTCAATTTAGCCCTATATAAAAAATCTCCTATATATGCTGGAAGCTATTTATTTAATAAATTGCCCTCAAACGTTAGACTGGTCAAGAATTTAACCAAATTCAAATCTAAGTTATTTAGATTTTTATCCAACAATGGTTTTTACTGTCTTCATGAATTTGAAAATTTTAGTTAATAGAAAAAACTCATTTAAATGGTCACTTTTATATATCCTAAGACTCATTGTTTTAGTTAATTTTTAATTTGACGTCTGTTCATAATTTTAGTTATTTGTAAATTGTACCTGCTTGTGTTATTATTGTATATATATGTATGTATTTTATAATGTTCCTAAATTACTGTAAAATATTGGTAATTTATTGTATTTACTTGACATATTCTATCCAATTTTTGTAATAGGCACACAGAATTAAATAAATCTATCTATTTATCTATGTGTCGCCACGTTCCATTCTCGGGCGTTAAAAAAAATCTGGAGCCTACATTTTTTATCGTACAAAAAAATTTCATATACGTTCTTGGTGTGAAATTTCCCCCTCTATAGTCTAGTGCTATTAGTTTTTTGATATTTTTTTTATTCTTCGAATAATTGGCTATTTCGGCCAATATATTCGATTTTTTTAGGGGTCGGCGGCACCTTACAACTGTAAACTTTTTTTATCGTATTCTACACCAACAAAACTACTTATTCTGAAAAATTCAGGCCTATAACATTTAGTGACACCTTAAAACCCCCGACGACTGGGCTATTAGCCCCTCTTAAAGTGGCAACAGCGTAGGTTAACTCTGTTTCTGCCAGCACTGTATATTATTGTGTATATACGATCCACGGAATTTCAGCAGGGCAACTCCTTCATTCCCTAGCATGCGTTGCCGGAGCATGGTATTCAATATTCTTGTTCTGTTTTAACATGAGTCAATTTTTATACATGGAGTATCTTTCATTTTTCATTTCGGGGTACATTTGGGCTAAATCCATTACACTATATGAAATTTAATAGGGTTCTAACTGATAACAAACAAAGCGATAAAAGATATTAAATGAACTATACTTCCACTACACTATGTGGATGTGGAAGTAATAATTAGAGATGCATATTAGGCGACTAGTCGGCGAAAAAAATAAAACATGCCTTGCTGAATTAAGAGGGCGTTTTTAATAATATTTTAATAAAGTAACACAACGCATGTGTAAAATGTTGGAACAAATTTTTTTAAAAAAACACTATATTTCACTACATGATAAAAAATAAATAGTAGGTAAACATAATCTTACTGATAACAAACGTTTTTATTTTAACAAATGGAAAAACAAAAATTAAACTTCAAAACCAACTCAGGAACATAGGAATATTTTAATCTGAACAAAATAAGAGGGATCAGATACAGTATAGAAAATATTGAAACAAAATTTAAAAAAACATTGTTCTAGTATATATTAGTAACTATGTAATGTATTACAGTACATCACATACCACAATTTTATATGATTGTTCATATTTGAGGTATTAGCTGCTTTTCCGCGGCCACCGCGAGAAATTAACGATTGATTACACTTCACTTTATTGCCATTGTCTCCTTCAGTTTCATCAAAGAATAACCAAACACGTGATGTTTTTTTAATTGTTTTCGACATATCTGTATCTAATAGTTCTGCAGCTAAAATTCAATCCAATACACACAAAAACTAACTTTAAAACAGCCGGCAAATCAAACAATGTTCTAAGTGAAGTGTAGGAAACAACAAAACAGAAAATATGTGTACGTGACTGTTGATAGGTCCGTCGCGTCGGCCAATGGCCTGCGACAGGCGACCAGCGATGGCATGCGAAGTTTATTGAAGTCGGCACGCGAAAAAATGGCTGCGTATTTTGCTGGCATTTAAAAATAGTCGGCTGGGTCTAGTGATGCAAAAAAACGGTTTTTTTGATGTTGACAGTTTTTTTCTCGTATTTTTCGTTTTTTTCGTCTTACATTTATGGGTAAAGTCGCAAAGTGCGATTCAAACGTTTTTTCATTTTATATTGACATTTATATATTTTCTGACAGAAATTGTTGTTCAGATAGTTTTCCTTTTCATTTAAAACTCGAAATTGCCGCCATATATTGCGTTGCGCGTGCGCATTCTTGATTGATATCCTAAATGTCAAAGGTTTTATAACCTAAAAAATCTTTTTACACCATCACCAATATCACTATAAATACACTGTATATCTTTCCTACTCTAAGGTTTATATACTGAAAGTTTGGGTTACCTACCGGCTGCTGGACAGGCATATAAAATATTAAATTTGAACTATAATTGTTGTGGTATGAATTGCTATGAGTGTTTAGGTCGGATAATGCAGAGGTACATGGGCAATGTTTTTAATAAAAAACGAAAAAAACAGAACTTGTGTTTTTTACTTGAAAAAAACCCGTTTAAAACAAAAAAAACGAACCGTATTTATTTCTTTCGCATCTCTAGCTGGGTCGACTAGTCTGCTTTCCGAAAAGCCGATTAGTCGGCTGCTGACTAGTCGGCAAGAACCCTAGTCGGTACATCTCTAGTAATAATCCAATGGATTCGTTAAACATTGTGACCCAACCGACGGAGACGTATCTCTAATTTTCAATACTAATTTTAGAGCTGTAGGGTCAGGCGGGGTAATTGTAAAAATAAGGTAATTGTAAACGCTGTTGCAACTTTATATTTGCTAATATAAGCATTATAACTAATTGGAATTCGAGCTTACGGTGTTAGTGTTCCCGGACAAGATTTCTACCGCGCTAATTCTACATCTAAGCATATGATACTTTCTTTTTGTGTTTGAGTACAAAAAAGTTAAAATGGGAAGATATTGCTACTGCAGTTTTAATTTTGTGATTGGATGTATACTTGTGAAAAAAATTATTTAAACAGTGCAAATCTATGATGTATTTTAAGTTTTAAAGTTTCAGTATGTTAAGTTAAGGTTACTTTCAATAGTTGTCTAGGTCACAGTTTACAATTCTGTGTTTTCACAAATTTTAAAATATCATTTACTGTGAAGGTAATACCTAATTATGGTTAAAAAAATTGAATTTTCCCAAGAAATCAATTTATTCCTTAAAATAAGCCCTTTTAAATTTGAATTTAAATTTTACCGCAAAAAACCGTAGGTTACATTATAGGTAAACAAAAATGGGTTGTGTATTATAAATACACATTATTTTGCAAATCTTTAACGTTTTATAATGGAAAATAAGTGGTGTTTTGTGCCAGGATGCAAAAATACATCCAAGAACGCACCTGAAAAGGTTTTCGTGACAGTACCAAAACAAAAACAACGCAAAATAAAGTGGTTTAAAGCCGCTAGACGTGATCTACCTACAACAGCAAAGGTATTTTTTTCCGTGAGGATCATTTTAAAGTAAGTTGAGTAAGTAAAGTAAGTGTAAAAAGAAGAAAGACCGTTTAAATAGAATCTACATATTTTTCCCGACCATCCTTTGTTTAAATTACAAGTGTTTATAACCAGCATTTATAGGTTATGTTTATATTATATCAACATTGTATGTATACATTATATTGAGTAACTATATGCAATAATCCTTTATTAGATATTTCGAATTAAATCCCATGTAAAACGCATGAAAAGACTTTAAAATGCTGTGTTTACAGACTATGTACATACGATATTACCGTTTCATATAGTCGATGACGTCACCACCAATAATAGCGTGTTTCGCGTAGCTGTATAAATATTCAAATTTTATGTTATTTATTTGTTGAATTATTAATTTAATAGACGATAGAATGCTTTTTAAATACAAGAAAATGCTTTATTACATTGAGTACTTCATTCTAATAATACCAAAAAAGCAAATTTGCATATAGCGAAAACACCTAATATGGGCCAATTGTGAACAATTATGTGGGACAATAGTAAACATTGATTAATACGTATTTCAATTCGCTAGCCTTATTATGTTTCCCAATTATCTGCTTTGTGCCGCATGATAATTATCTTATTAATATTTCAGAAAAGAGCAATGGTTCCGTAATTATATTAAGAAAAGGTTAACGCCATTATATAGTTGCGATGATATAAAGAAAGCAGTAACTGACATTTTGAATAGAAAGATTACGCACTGACAAGCAGAGGAAAAGTCAGTCATCTATCACATAATAAAACGACGAAAGATCGATCTTAACAGGAAAGGCGCAGGACGTCCATTAGCACTGCCAAAGACTGTTGAAGATGACATCGTAAAATGTTTGAAAGCCAGATCACGCATGGGATATCCTTGCGATAAGCAAGGAATTATTATGTTGCTGGATGACTATGTGAAAACAAAAAATTTAAAAACACCGTGTGCTGGTGATACTCCCGGAAATGATTGGTACTCAATTTTATGAAACGTCATGATAGTCTATCATTTAAAAAACCTGATCATTTACAGAAAGCTTGAAAAAATGTCAGAAATCCGGAAGTTATACAGGCTGTAATTAGTTTCCTGTCATTAAAAAAAACTGGTAATAGGGACCGACTAGACAAACAAAAAATCTATATGACTTTCTTCTCTAGGGGCACTTTGAAAAAAACTGACCTAGGTTTAAAATTTGAATGATAAGGTGGGAAACATTTGAGAACCACTGTTTTTCAGGGTCAATGGATGTTATAATTCCGAATATTAGAAATAATAAAAATCTGTAACATCCGACTTGTGTTCCCGCTGGAAGAAGTGCGGCACTTTGATGGGATTACTTGTACCGAATTTTTTTTACCACTAATTATGAAAATGTAAATAATTCCTACTTTTTCGGCACAACGCAAGCATACCATGGCCGCAGGGTTTTAAATAGGATTTGTTTACGTGTGCTTCTTAATTTCGAACAAAGTTATTGTAGCTTTTATTGTCGTTTATAAGAATTTATAAAATTAAAAGGTGGTTTATTAACAATTGTAACATTGTGTTAAAAGCTTAAAAACTAGTAATTATTTTATGAAATTGGAAAACGATCAGTTAGACGTCCGAGATACGATAACAGAAAATAGTTGTGCATTTTAAGTCAGGAAAAATCTGATTTTTTTAACGAATTGTGCGCATAATTTTTCCCAATCAGATATCGAAAATTAAAAATCGAGTCTTTGGTCTCTATGAAAATCAATGTAAACAATAATATACAGATCAAAACAAGACAGCGAATACTAATAATAATAATAATCATACCTTTAATGCCCAATAGGTGACACCCAATAAATGAACAATTCTTTTGAATTTTTCACGAAAATTGTTCGAAATGACCTCCATCTCCACGTATACGCATTTCGGCACGTCGAACTAAGGACATACACACTCCGTCGTTGAAAATGCGCCCTCTTATTACACGTGGATTTTCGTCGGCCCAATAGTGCATATTTTTAAAATTAAACGCTCTGTTTCTGGTAAAACACGACTCATCGGAGAAACACAGAACGTTTAGAAAATCCTCATTTGCTGCGTGTTTTCTTAAAATCCACCTACAAAATTGCATTCTCTCTGCAGAATCTTGAGGTTCTAGTGCTTGGATACCTTGATAGTGATAGGGATGTAAGTTCATATCTCTCAATGTCCCCCATACCATGAAATGGAATACTCTTCTACAAGTTTCAAAATTTGAACCTCTGAGTCAATTATCCTTTCTTCGCGTTGTGGACCTCGTTCTCCTCCATGTCCATCGAGACGACCTGTTTCTCGAAGACGCTGGTAAATACTAACAAATGTACGAGCACAAGGATGACGTCGATTGGGAAACCTTAAACGATCTCAAGTTCAAGGATATTTGGAAACTTTTGACATTTTACCTCATAATCAATCTGGATTTCGCACTGCTCATAGTTGCACAACAGCCCTCCTCAAGGTCACTGATGACATACATACTGCATTAGATGCGAATAAACTGTGTATTCTTGTGTTGATCGATTATTCCAAAGCCTTCGACAGAATTAACCATGAACTACTACTTTCAATACTACATTACATTGGATTTGAAGATAGCTCAGTGAATTTAATAAAAAATTATCTCGCAGATCGCCTTCAGGCCGTGATGTATGGTAACTGCTTATCTGAGTACATCAGTATTGAAAGTGGGGTGCCTCAAGGTTCCATACTTGGACCATTACTCTTCATTTTGTACACCCACGCATTTAGTAGGTGTCTGCAGTATTGCACCTCACATTTCTACGCAGATGATACACAGCTATACTACTCCTTTGAAGAAAATATGATCGAACAATCTTGCTTAAATATTTCTGATGATCTAAATTCCTTGCTATTAATATCAAAAAAATTTTGCCTAACTATCAACCCTTCCAAATCAAATGTAATTCTGTTCGGTAGGACTGTAGCACGCAGAAGAAATCTTGAAAACGTCAAAATTTCCCTTAACGATGAAATCATACCTGTAAAAGACTGCTCAAAAAATCTTGGACTTTATTTAGATAACTCTCTTAGGTACTCTACGCATGTAATCATGGTTGTTCGTCGTGCTTTCAGTAACTTAAAATTAATATATGCCAACAGGTCTTTACTTAATAAAAAATTGAAAATACAATTATGCAACGTTCTAGTCCTCTCTCATTTAAATTATGCAGATGTAGTTTACGGACCCAGCATATTAAACTCAGATTCCTCTCGACTTCAGCGTATACAAAATTCTTGTGTACGCCTCGTATGTGGACTCAGAAGAAGAGATCGCACCTCTCAACATTTAAAAGAAATTGGTTGGCTAAATATCGAACAGAGACAATTGGTTCACGCCTGCACGCTATACCACAAAATAATTACATCCAAAAAACCGGCATACCTTCATAATAAAATAAGTTTTCGGACTGATGTGCATAATATAAACATACGCCACAGATCGCGATTAACACCACCCCTGCATAAAACCTCATTATTCGAGAGTTCGTTTTCATACCAAATATCTAAGCAATACAATCGGCTACCCGATAGTTACAAAATATTACCACTAAATAAATTTCAACGCAAGCTTAAAAAAGAGTTACTACAAGGCACCCTTTCATTTAATTTTTAAATCTTGTCACTGTTGATTGTTCTCAACAGCTTTTGTTAGGTATATCGTTTATTAAGGTTATATTTTGTAATTACATTAGATGATTAGATAATTAAGTATTAAGCATTATTTCTTTTTAAATTACTAGTAAGTATTAACGTTCAATAATTTTTTTTTTCCCGCACTCGTATAAGGCTGAAGTACATTAAAATATTATGTATTGTTTGTCACTACGTTTATTTCAGTCTTATTCGGGTGCCTTTATGGTTGAGTGGAAGAGCAAACCCCTGTCCTTCGGACAGCTTGTTTGAACTCTGCCATTTGTTAGGAATATTTTAGTGATACAATTCATATATTATAGTGTAAATTTTTCTATGTAACTAATCCTAACAATAAAATCATTATTATTATTATTATTATTATAAAGCTCTTCCGCATCAGCTGCATTTCCACCACTTTCTCCATCCACCAAGTACATAATCGCGAGCTCTGGATAAGTGTAATCTCCCATAATGTCCAAAATCTGCGTTTTAAAGCACCACACCAAACTCTGAATTAACGTTATCAATAAAGAAAACAAAAAGAAAAACTTGGTCCAAAATCCAAAAAGTAACACAAAAAGCACGAACGAGAAGTAGTGTCTTACGTAACGAAGTACTAACGACTTGAACGATAAATCAATAAAATAAATCTTAACATAAGTGGCACAAACTTCGAAAAGAACAAAAGCAACAGACAAACCCAAGGAACGGGTAGGTCGCGTCGTGTATACGTTATTTACCAAGTAAGGACACAAACTGAAATTATTACTTGAGAAAATTACAAGGCAAAGTATAGCGCGCGTACTAAGATAATTTGGCCGCGAAGAAGCAAAAAACATGGCGATGTCCTCTGTCGGTCGCGTTTAATTGCTTTGTCGGCATGCTTTTCGATGACCCCCTTCGCGGCCTAATTATCTCTTAGGCTCACCATACTTATTTGCACGAATGTCAGAGTATCATGTGCGGCAAGACGCGAGGCAATAAAGCCTACCCCAATATGCCAGCAGTTCTCAAACTATGTTATGAAGTATTTTGGAAATTTTTGTTTATTTTTTTTCTAAACTATGAGCTTTAGACCCCATGTTATATAAGGTTTGTTTTTGTCTTGTCGTTCCCTACCACCAGTTTTTTTTTAATGATATGAAACTAATTACACCCTGTATATGATTTGTATGAGAAGCTTACAGCTTTAATTCCAAAGTATGGAGTTCCAGAAGATGGAAAGCAATGTTTTGTTTTCAATGCGGATGAAAGTGGTTTTCACTTGGATCTCTGAAAATTACGGGCTATTGGTGTAAAGAGAAAAACCTTATTTAGAGTTTCATATCTGTACTGGCCTGTGCATCGGCGGATGGTTTTACTTTGCAATTATATTTAAAGGTGCAGCGGTCCAGGCACGATGGAGGTCTAAAAAGGCATTCCCTGATACGCTTTATGGAGCTACCACCAATGGTTGAATGGAAGACCGGTTTCTTAAACAGTTTATCCCCCATGTCCAAAAAGTATGTACTGAAAAAGAAATGCCTGAGATATGATGGCTACTCCAGTCACATTAGCGTACGCATAATTGTGGTGGCAATGGATAACAATATCCAAATAATGAGACTACCGAGTCATCTCACAGATTTATTACAGCCTCTTGACAAAAATGTATTTAAGTCTGTAAAAACCATGTGGGAGAAAAAGTTGGTAGATCATGGAAAGACACAGATGGGTAAAGGATGTGGGCGTATGTCAAAAAATTAATTTTCTGAATTGTTAGGAGAAATTTGGTCACAATCTATGGTTCCAGAAAATATTAAGTCCGACTTCATCTCTACAGGTACTTTACCAGTGGACAAATATAAGTTCCCCTTAAGTGCATTCGATCCGGTTGAATTAAACAAATACAGAGCAAGGCAAGATACAGTCCAAAATGATATTGCAGAGAATGTTGCGAATAATGAGTTCAATGAAGCTGAAGCAAATCATTTGTTAACCGAGGCTTCTGTTCACATTTCAGCTACACTGGATACAAATGTTACTGATCACAGTATATTACCTTCTACTTCTCATTCAGCAAGTCCATCCTTAGAATTGACATCGACCTCACAAATGTCTAAAGTATCCTCAGCTTCAAACTCAGAGAAGACCTCCGAAGAAGCCACTTCTGACATTGTTGAAATATTTAGTAAACCCCTAATTAAACTAAACACTCGCTCTTCCCCTGTATGTACTAATGCAAACTGCATGAATAAAAAGAAGGTAGTTCCACGTTTGAAACAATCTAAATTTGAAGAAGTTTTAACAACTGATGAGGTTGTCAAAAGAATTAAAGAAGCTGAAGAAAAATAAAACAAGCAAAAAAAGAAAATTAAATAAGGTGGTAAAAGAGAAGCAGCCTAAGAGGAAACTATGTAATAAGAAAATTAAAAACAAAGCTATAAGCCTTTCGGAGAGTAAAGAGGAGATTAACGAAAAAGACTTGGTTCAAGATGAATCTGAAGATGTGTGTTAACCAGAATTGGATGAGCTTGAAGAAGTTTGGTACATAACTCTTAATGGCAGGAAATTAAGTCACAATCTATGGTTCCAGAAAATATATAAGTCCGGCTCCACCTCTACAGATATTTTACCAGTGGACAAATTTTATATTAGTAAAATTTTTGGGAGGGTGTAGGAAAAAAACTATCTACAAATATGTTTGTGAAGTGAAAAGTGTTGATGACGAAGACGGTGAAATACTTAATAGTTCAAGCTCTAAGAGTTTTCAGACGCAGAAACGAATTTATCTTAAAGAAAATGATGTTTCTTCCACCGACCTCAATATGATCATTGCTCTTTTACCAAATCCTCAAGTGAGACTGGAAGAGAGAAGGTTAATTTACCAATTTTCAGATTTTGTTGACGTAGCCGAAAAAAGTTAAATTTTCGTCTAGACAATCACATTTTTTTTTTCTTCAGTGTTAAACTAAATTTGTTTATTTGATATTAGGGTTTTATTAAAATATATTCTGATACCTCTAATATGTGTTTTATTTATTTATGTAAAGGGGTAATTTATGTAAAGGGGTAACATCAATTTAAATCCGTCAAATTCAACCCAAACTTTTAGGTTAACGATATGTTTACAATTTCCCAACGAGAAACACTGTTGATAGCATAGCATGAGAGTTGCATGATCTCAATTACCCCAAAGATTTAAATTTAATTTATTTCGCATGGGAAATTGTAAACAGGAAATAACATTTACAATAGGTGGTAAATTGAAACAATTATATGGTAAAAAATTGCTTAAAATGCCACACCAATGTTCATATTATATAATAAATTATTTACTTTTTCTTAAAAAGTAAATCAAAGCTGGAACTTAAAAAATGCTCCTCAATTACCCCGCCTAACCCTATTTATACATTTCAAATAAGTCTAAAAATGGGATCATCTCTTAGAGTAGTTTTCCTAAATAATAAAATTCAATTCCTTACAGATTGGACCAATTAAAAATTAATTATATCAGCAAAACTGAGTGCTGGGGCGTTGACAGATAATTGACAGGAATTTATTTTGAGAGTAATGCCTAGCAATTAAATACATTCGGTATACAAGTTCCATCTTTCGACTGTATAACCACACATCAATTCACTTAAAGGGTTTCTTTCTTACTTGACTATTGAAGTCTCTCGACGTAAAGCGGTATTCTAGAGGTAACCAAGAATAAAATATTTACATTTCTTTATTAACTCAACAAAGTACATGCTTTGTAATATACATACAATGTGTGTTAATATAATACCTCATAAATAAACTAATTATTACGAAGATAAAATTCATATCTAAACAGATATATAGGTAGGTATGTACACTGTACCTACATACAATCAGGTCAGTACGTTTTTTTAAATAGGTTATTAATAAATGTATACCAAATTGAATGTCAAATAAATGTGGAAATAATTAATTAAATCAATTGATTTAGGTGTCAATAGGTAGCCAAATTAAGCAAATATACCTTGACAGATACGTGCTACAAGCAGGGATATACCATACCTACTTATAGATATCTAGTCTATCTATTTAGGTTATTATGAAATCATATAAAGATAATAATATTTAATTATTACGGAATCTGCAACAATTGAACTAATCCTATACTCATTAATGTTATACATTCCAAAACAGTCACATGATAAAAGGCTTGGCAAAATAGCAAAATCTTTGAGTGTGATAATTTAATAAAGTTTCTTACTTTTGAAGCATGACAAATTATTAGCTTTACACCCAAATGTTAATTTAACGCCTTATTGACTTTGTTACTAAAATTATTTAATAAGTAGGGTAAATGGCAAACGAAAGGTCGTCGACATTTTGACATACCTTAACCTAACATTTGGTTATTAAGAGTATTTAACACCATTTAATCCAAACCATTGTAGTACCATTCATCCTTTTTATCACCACAGCACACAGTGTTTAAGCACAGGATATATCACTGGGATTTTATAATTCACTTCTACACACACTGACTCTATTTTAGCATTCAATAATCGCTTTGTTACATGTATACGAAATGTCTTGTACGTACGTACCTTTCTTACCGTACTGCTCGTTTTGTTACAGAGTGCGGTGCTATTCGCTAACGGAGCAGTACCTTTACAGGGACGGGCTTACATCATAACTATACTTACATTTATCGAAATTAAGTATAATGTGCCTACACACTAATTAGTCTAGTATCATAGGGTCCGCTTGAGTCGAAGTCCTGCCAAGTTTGAAAACTCTTTATTTTATGATTACATAGATCTACTGGATCAGCAAATGGCATGTTGGCATTTCTTAAAATGGATTTTTCTCCAGTAATATACAAATAAAGATGGCGGATAGAGCGATTTGAAAAAAATTCGTATCTCCCGTGGTAGTTGTCCGATCTTTTATTTCAAAAAAAGGAAATACTTCAAAAAGTATATGTTTTACTATGCAAAAAACAAAATCTAAGAATATTTCATATATACCTGAAAATGAAACATATTCTTTATAGGGTTTTGCAAACAGCGGAAAGAAAAATTATCTATGAGAACTAAAGGAAACACTATATATAAAAACATTAATGAAACCTTTGCATTCTTTCTATAACCTGACTTCTGGTTATGCTAACAAGTAAAAATTCTTATTTGCCACTCTCATTTTAACACTAGCATCCAACATAGTCCCCTACGGCTAGGCAGGCTAAACTCGGATCTACATGATCCCCTACGATATGTAAATTAAGTTAAAAATGAGAACAAAGGCCTGAAATTAATTTATTTACGTACCTTGTCTTTAAAATTTTTTTCATTCTAATGAATTACGTTTTCATAAAATCTTATTGTAATTCATTAGAATGAAAAAAATTTTAAAGACAAGGTGTGGAGGAGCGAATTCGAGACTCTATCGTGCCGTTTTTTTTTCTGGCGTAGAACCAGGTCAAACATGGTAGGTTTTGTTCAGCATGTCACTGTGCATATGAAATCGTATTTCACGACATTTTTTCGTGGTCTGGACCTTTTTAAATTAAAAAAACGAGAAAATATTGCATTTTAAATAAAATGTGTTTTTTTTTTGTTTCCACCGTCATATTTTCAAAACTAATATTGCTATCGACGTGGTTTTTTTTTTCAATTAAAGTACACACAATAGCGTTTTTAACTGTACTAATGGTTTTTACACAGTTCGCATTTTCATTTCCTTAAAAATTAGGAAATCTAGATATTTGAATTTTACGTATTACAATTTTCACCAATCGATAAACTTTTTTATTTTTGAAAATTTTTATACACATACAGTGAAGCAAATGTAGCCCAAACATTAGAAAAGTTTATGATATAATTACTTTTTTCCCAATGTGTATCGTTTGGCAACAGCGATTTTTTTTAAAGTGCGCTAAATTAGTCATGTGTATTATTGCGTTTCACAATCTAGGTACGTACACCGCGTATGGAAAGCAGGATAAGATGCGTCTAACTAATATAATAATCAAATGTATTGACCCCTCGCCTTAACGGCGAATATCTCAAAAACCGAGGAACGGAAAAAATTGAAAAAAATATGTGTCTATTGTAAACCATTCACTGAAATTTGAATAATGTACATTGGACAGTTTTGAAGTGCTGCTAAGTTATATTGAAAAATGTCCTACTTTTTAAGGAAATTTTGACAACACCAGTTTTAAATCCATTATATATTTGAAAATATGCCTACTATATAAATAATATTATAGATGCCGATCAGGTATGGTATTTTTTGTACAAGGAATTTTTTTATTCTAAAATTTTGCAGTTATTCTAAAAAACGTGACATCATGTTTATTCGGTTATTTATCAAGTTATTTACAAAAATTTTGATAAAATAGTTAATTATATAAAATGTAAGCATTTTCAGAAAAAAGAATTGGTATATATCAAATATTAATTTAGTTACCAAGTGCAATAGATAATATTGTTGCCCGAGTTCTGCAATATTATCTATTGCACTTGATAACTAAATTAATATTTGATATATACCAATTCTTTTTCTGAAAATCCTCACATTTTATATGATTAACTATTTTATTAAAATCTTTTATATACCTTGATAAATAGCCGAATAAACATAAGGTCACGTTTTTGATAATAACTGCCAAATTTTAGAATAAAAAATTATGAAAGAATTTCTTCGTACAAAAAATGCCGTGCTTTATCGGTATCTAAAATATTATTCATATAGTAGGCATGTTTTTCAAGATATAATGAATTTAAAACTGGTATGGTCCAAATTTCCTTAAAAAGTAGGGCATATTTCAATATAACTTCAACCTCAGAACCTCAAAACCGTCAAATGTCCAATGTACATTATTCAAACTTCAGTGAATAATTTACAATAGACACATAATGAACACATATTTTTTCAAATTTTCTCTGGTCCGCCATTTTGGAGATATTCGCGGTTAAAATGAGGGGTCAATACATTTGAATCGTATATTAGTAGTTTGTGGGATTTAGAGTATACGTATAAATACTTTTAAATAAATCCGATGCTGTAGAATATTCGCAATTTAGATTTCTAAAATAATGGAGTGCATTATTTATAAGAAAATTGCGCGGGATGATGACAAATTTGTGGTACCAAGACCTAGGATACAAGGTTTGTTGTCACTAATATCTAATGCTGAAAAAAGACGACATCGCGGAAATATTGTGTCAGAAAAGATAATATTTTAAATGACGAAATTTAATTAAAATATCATATAGACTGTCGTATAGGTAGACAAGTTTTGAAAACATGAACGTTTTTTGCAATCATACAGTGCCGCCGCGCCGCGCCGATTTGCAACAGATGCTGCACAGTACTTAATTGAATACGAAATATTAATAATAGATGGAGGATTTAAATTAACAGAAAAAGTAGTTTCACTACATAAACTAAATTTAGCAAACAAATATTGGTGAAGTCAGTTGATATAGATGTATTAATTTTACTTACTCTCCTTTTTTCGGACTCTGACTTAAATGGAACTAATTTATTTATGCAACTTGGACACGGCACTAGCAGACAATTTTTGTCAATGTAGAAGGTAGTGCAAAGTTTATGAACTACAGTTTGTTCTCGTCTTCATTGTTTTACTGGTTCCGACACCACTAATGGTTTTTTTAAATATTTTAAAAATCTGCGTTTGATGTTCTTAAAGAATATTGTTGTTTTTCAAAAATTATCGGAACTGCCATTGCTGTCTAAAGACGAAGCTTTAAAAATCTTTACAAAATTGATTCTAGTACTGTACAAAAACAAAAATAAACAAATTCAGATATTAAACGACCTAAGGATCAAATTAGCAACAACAAACGGAGCTTCCTTCAACTGAAGGCACCATTTACCACCCCTTCTTAAGGTAAACATATATATATTTAAATAATAGATTTCCTATCTAATACATTTAGTTAACTATTGCAGGTTTATGTATCAACTTAGAATATCGTACAGAAGCAATATGCCAACTACACTTATAAATGCACATGGTTCAGGACGGAATTTAAGTGACGATGTTTGGACAATATTTTCATTAAGTGTTTATTGTTCAGATAAAAATTGTGAAAATCGAAAATATGATTGTGTTAAAGGAGGCCTAAAATTTTGTAACGAGTGTAAATGTCGTACTTGAAATACTGTTATTTAAAGGTTTCGATGAATGTACAGACGAACTAGAATGATTTTAACGCAGGGCCTACGTAACTAAATACTCATTTGTCAATAGAGAAATAGTTGCAAAAAAATAAAGTTGTTTTATTCCTGCGTCTTGGTTTAATTCAATCAAAAATGTGTAATAACCTACTTATTAGGTAGGTACTTACTTTATAACAATGATTTATATTTACCTGCTTTTAAATATTTTTTAACTTAAAACTACAAAGGTTCATACGTTAGGTTCGTACCTATTTTGGAGCGGTTAATAAAAGCCCCATTAGTACACTTGAATCCAACAACCGTGGTCCGCAGGCGGTAAGCAGTATAATGTGAGCCGGGCGCGCAAGAATATGTTTTAGCCCGTTTTAAAAAAATCGCTGACTACATACTATAACCTGCACATCAAAAATTATGATTCTAAAAACTTTTTTCATATATTGGCTTCAATTTGTTCACAGCATGTATATACATATTTTCATAAATAAAAATATTTCTCGATTGCTGAAAAATACATTCACGAAAATAACAACTTTAAGTTTGCTATTATTTTAACAATTAAAAAAATATGTTTTATAATCACATTGTACATTGTTAGAAGCGTTATTGTGTCTACTTCAATTTAAAAAAAAAATCAGTTCCATAGCACAATTATTTTTAAAGATATAACGGTGGGGACGTTAAAAAACATGTTTCATGGAAAAATCATTTTTTTTACTGGTTTTTAGAAATAAAAAAGTTCCTGACCACCAGAAAATGTCGTGAAAAATGGTTTCATGTACACGATCACCTAATTAAAGAATCGCACCAAGTCTGGTTTGGTTCTACGCCAGTTTTTTTTTTCTCGGAAACTAAGCAACTTTGCTTCCCAATTTTACTCGTCTAGTACGTAAATAAATTAATTTCAGGCCTTTGTTATCATTTTTAACGGAATTTACATATTGTAGGGGATCATGTAGATACTAGTTTAGCCTACCTAGCTGTAGGGGACTATGTTGGATGCTAGTGTTAAAATGAGAATGGCAAATAAGAATTTTTACTTGTTAGCATAACCAGAAGTCAGGTTATCGAAAGAATGCAAAGATTTCATTAATATTTTTACATATAGTTTTTCCTTTAGTTCTCATAGATAGTTTTTCTTTCCGCTGTTTACAAAATCCTATAAAGAATATTTTTCATTACTATAAGCAAACAAATAGTAAATAATTCACTTTTATACCTGAAAATGTTGCAAAAAAAGTAAAATTTTCGTTTTCTAACTTTTTAAAATACTTTTTAATTGAAAAACAATAAGTTATATGGGAAAACAGTTTAAACAAAAATGTGTAGAATTTAATGCTGAATGCAATGATATATAGGTTATTGAGTATTGGTTAAATAACAATCCTCTAAAATCTAAAAATTTAAAATTTAAAAATCATGGCGCGCTACAGGTATTGCGGTGCGCAAGGTGAGTTTGGTCGGGCACACAGTTAATAGATGGGATACTTACACAATAATATAGCATCTCTGGGTTCAAAATTTCATTCAGGCCATGTCAGAAATGTTTTAAATTTTTTAGCGGGAAAAAAAAATTACAGCTTTTTCAAAACGGCGAATTACATAAATGTGTTTTTATTATTAATATCAAAACATCATCAAATCAAATCAAATTTATTTGCCAACATTTATCATAGAGTAATAGTTTGACATAATTTTATATAATCTAACAACTAAATTGCATTTTTAATTGTCTTCTTCGACTTAAAATAATTCTTAAGTTATCTGCAGGTCATCATCTTCTAAAAAATATTTTTGTTATTCGCAATAAGACCACAATTTACCTGATTTATCTTCATATTCTTCCAAGTTCGATGGAGTTACTAAATCTGTGGTATTTGTACAAAAGAAATTTCCTTCAGAACACTGACAGGCTTCTGTGCAAATTATTCAGTTTATTTTCAGGAACATATCATTGTTCTCCTTCTTGCAGCTAGATTTGACAAGGTTAGTTTTACAGCTCTTGAGGCGTGTGGGTTAAGCATGGAGACTTATTCATGACTTTTTCTCCATCCACAGAGACTAGCACCTGGCAAATTTTGGATATTTTCATTCGGATTTCTCCATACTGTTGCAATATAATGGACCCTAAAATAAAATAACAATCAACCTCAAACCCATCAGCTGTGGGTGATAGGTCATCTCCTTGATTTTTGGTGGAAAACACCAGTCAGTTACCTTCGTTATTAATTAATTTTTATAGAGCAAAGATACTAATTCGTGGAAATTGTCTTCAAGTTATGTGGTAGTTGTGTTCAGAGTTCCCAACAATGCAAGCGATGATTCCTACAGATTCAAAAACACTTTAGTGCAAAATTCTTTGATAATTCTTGAGAATCTGCCGGTAATATTTGTCCCAGCAAAGGCATGGAAAAATTTAATGATGCATGTGTTCGATACCTAATGATTTGACGACTTTTCCTATATCTATTTCTTTTTCAGTTTTTCCTCGACTGGTTACCATTACGACTTTCTTTGGTAATTGCTCATAAAAACTAACCAGAAGTACAAATACATCAGTATACGGACTGTGAACAGAAATTTGTATGTCTTTTCCATATTGTTGAGTTACATAAAGTATTATAGAATAGTATCAGCTTCTTCATAATTATTGTCTTCTATGTTTATCAGCGGGATATATGAAGTTACATGCTTAAATCTTTCTCAATTCCAAACTTTCTTGGCGAGGTATTCAGTGCGCTTCTTTTTGGTTTTTGTGTTGGATAAAAAATCTTTAAGGGAAATATTTTTCATTAATGATCCATTTGAGACACGATAAGATGCATCAGAGTTTTCTTGACATATTTTTGACTTTGTGCTGTTTTTTAACGAGTCTTCCTTTCTTGTCCCACATGTTAGCAACAAAAGACTCGTTGTCTAAGAATAAATCTTAGACAATCAGTCTTTAGTTGCTAGGATGTCCTTGCATGACTTTTTACAACGGGTTCTTGACACACAAAACATGCACTAAAATTAAGTTTCATTATTATAGTCTACGCAAATGCAAAACCAAGAGTATATTGCATTTGACCGGTACATTTCCAAAACCGATAATATCGCTCGTAGAGAAAAAAAATTTCATATCACTGTGTTGGTGATCGAATTCTGAACCACTTTCAAAATGTCCGTCCGTCCGACCGTCCGTTAGTTTCTTGTAAGCACAATAACTTAATAAGAACGAAAAGTCCGATTGTATTAAAATTTGCACAGTAAGTCAGTGTCAGCTATAGCAAAAACCCCATTGTTTTTTAACAAAATCGATCAATAAAGAAAAAAGTTATTAATTATTTAAATTTTAAAAAACTTATTTTTAATATTTTGTAATTAGATAAATGTTTAAAACTAATATTATTTACGATAAAGATGCGAATAGTATTCTATAGAGTCGGGTACAATTTAAGCTGACTTGTGTCATGGCCGCTAAAACGTCTGAACTAAGATTTTATTTGATGCATAAGAAATGCCAGTAGATCTCAAACAGTTTTATCCTGTAACAGCAATGTCCATAAATAATTATAAAAAATAAGAAAGATGTTGTCATAAAGTGTAACGATTATTAATATAGTAACTTCGTCATTTTAGTGGAATTCTGATTATACACATTATACAGTGTCCGCCATAAAGTTGGCTACATATGGGAAAGAATTGTATTATTGACAAACTCTATTGGAGGTTCGTTTATACATGTACGACAACAACAAAAATACATTTTGACACATGTCATGCGATCACCGGTTTGGCAGGACTGTAAAAAATAGTTGAGCGTGGTACCGAAAAATGGCTCGAATTGATTGATTGATTGATTGATTGATTTGCCAGCGTAAGGTGGGCATTGCTGCCAAGTCCGGTGCAGGGAGATTTGTACCACGCAGCCCGATCGCCCACCGATCATCCCACCGTGTGCCAGAACAAACCCCCAGTGCTTTTATATACCGCCGGACCAGCTGCATACGCTGGATTGGACATTGGACATGCTTGTTGTCAGCAGCGAGAGCCGCATGACGCATGGGGTAGGAGTATAGGATGGAGCGTGTAGGTGTTTGTGAGATGTTTCTTCTTGTTTTCCTTCTGTCTTCATCGGATGGAAAGTGTAGGCGTTTGTGAGATGCTTCTTTTAGGTTTTCGTGCTTCTTTTTACTTTCAGGTTTTTGTGATATGCTTCTTCTTAGTTTCTGTCTGTGATCATCTTCTCTCCTATTCTACTTCTGAGTTTTCTGTTTCTTCTGTTTCTGAGTCTGGCAGTGTGTATATCCTTGATATTTCTTTATTGTATTCCATTTTTTGTTGTGCCAACTTTTCCCAGTGTGTATAATCCTTTCCTAGCTTATTCATAATCCTCTCGATTGTTGTAATCCATGTGTAGCATGGCCTCCCTATTTTCAGTTTGTTGCTGTTCATTCGTAGCGCTTTCTTCAGTAGGTGTGTCGTGTCCCGTCTTTGGACATGTCCCCAGTATTTCATTGCGTATGATTCTATTCTTTTGATTATTGTTCTTCCCTCTAGTAATGTTGACGTTTTCTGTCGTTTTTGTGGTTTTCCTGTTTTTGCTAGCAGTTGGATAATGTCCCTTTCAGCTCTTCTCAGGCTTCTTCGGTTGGCCTTTATCGTTGCTGCGTTTTTGACTCCATATATCATCGTAGGCATTATGATGGTCGTGTATACCTATTTGGTTAGGCACCATGGTGGTTTGTTGTCCTCAATGAAGGGTAGTAGAGCTCTTGTGACTCTGTAGGCTGTTTTGACTTGGTCCAGGACTGTGGTGAATAGTCGGGGGGATAGGGGACATCCTTGTTTGACTCCTATATTCTTCATTTTTGATTCCGTCGTCTGTCCAAACCATTGTATTGCAGTGTTTTCGAGTAGGCATGCTTTTATTATTCTGTTTATTGAGTAGTGCGGTACTCCCCTGTTGAGCAAAGTGTTGACTATAGCCTCATGCCTTATAGTATCAAATGCCTTTTGGAGGTCAATTGAGACTATATATAGTTTTGTTCCTTCTTTCCACTTTTCTTCCAGGATCCGTCTGGTGGTGTACATGTGGTCGTCTGTCGATCTACCCTTGATAAATGCCGTTTGATAATCTGGTAGTTCGCCGATGTATTTTTCCATTTCTCTGAGGAGGAATTGTGCGTAGTATTTGTACCCTACACTGCAGAGTGTTATTCTTCTGTAATCGTCCACGTTTTGTGGTGATTTGATTTTAGGGAGCGGTATCTGTATGGTTGTATTCCATTCCTCAGGCAGGGGTGTGGTTTCCGTCCATGCGTTGGTGATGATTAGCTGTTTTATGTTGTCCGGTCTATAGTATACTAGTTCGTTATTTATTTTATCTATTCCCGGGGCCGTGTTTCTTTTAGCTCTGGCCATTATTTCTAGTAGTTCGTCTTTTGACGGTGGCTTTCCCAGAGGCCAGTGGTCCATTTCTTGTATTGGTTCTATTTGACTTCTCTCTGCGTTTCCTTCTTCTAGTTTCCTGACCCAGTGCTGCAGTGGTATGTATTTTCTTGACTGCGTATTGTTGTTTCTCCTGTATGTTTTGGGGTGTCTAAAAGTTTGGTTTAATCTCTGTCCTGCTGGAGTGGATTCTATGTTTTCGAAGAATTCCCTGCATTTTTTTTTCTGTTCGTGCCTCCTCTCTGTGTCTCTTCTTTCTTTCCTCGCTTCTATTATCTTTTTGTCTATGTTTGGTGTATATTGTTTTCCTGTGGCCTTTATTTTCTTTAGTTTTTCGTAATTTCTTTTCGTGTCTTTTCTTATTGGGCTCATAGGGGATTTGTTCCTTTTCAACGTTTTCCTCGCCGCTATTTTGATTTTTAAACCCATTGTTGACCAATTTAGTTCCTTTCCTGTTAACTGTTTTAAAAGAAAAAGCGCATAGAATACAACAAGGACCCCATATATCAATTGACGCAGATATGAGGAAAATAGAAAAGTGCAAATTTTACCCCTACCATTAATTACTATATGAAAAATATTCGTGGTCAAACACACAGTTTGAGAATCGCTGAGCTTATGACTATGTTTCTCACTTCTCAGTGTACATTTCATATTTCCGTCTCAAAAGAAGTGAGAAAGAATCTTGGTAGACATACATTGACAATGTCTTTAGGCTATTGCTATAAGTTTGTGTGCAAGTGATAGTGAAAACGTATGCGCAACATTAATTCATACATCGGTCATTTTAAACTGGACCCGACTCTAGAATGTGCAACAATAGGGTGTTTTCACATTTTTTAAAATGTCGAAATATAGAAAGTAGTTAAGGCATATAATATGCTGATATAATTTTTTTTGTAAAATAAAGTCTCTAAATAATTTTAAAACGAATTTAAATTCAAATCAAATATGTTCCCGCCAAAGACACCGAACCGCGTATCGTCGGTTGCCTATTCCAATTATGACGTAGCGCCTCATATCAATAAAACGTCTTGTTTTTGTTTTGTTCACAGTTTTCAGCCTTATTTTATTATTTCAGTTATTGTAATTATCTTTATTTTATTGATTATTATTACCTCGCATAATAGAACACGCTGTGACATGTATAGATCACAAAATTAGTGGTGTTTTGTGCCAGGATGCAAGAATACCTCAATTAGTGCTCCAAACAAGCTCTTTTTAACTGTTCCCCAGGATTATTCACGTAAAGTTTTATGGTTCAAAGCTGCTAGACGTGATGTTTCTAAAACAAAATCAATGTTCTTTTGTTGCGAGGATCATTTTAATGTAAGTACGTATGAACAAAAAACAATATAAAGAGTAGGTTATAACCTCAAAACGTAAATGCAGATACTTGTTTACAAATATAATTGAGTTTTAAGAAATTAATTATAGATCTATATTATTAAGGAGAGAGTGATCAATAATGAATTTAGTTATTTTTACTTACGCTGCTGCTTTGACACCTTTGAATTCAGCCGAATTAAAGCGTTCGTCGTTTTTTATAAATTTGGTAACCATAAACATATGTACACATGGTAAATTGTTTGTTGACGCCTTAACGAATCCTTCTGAAGTCATTTTTAACTAGGTATAACACGCAGTATAAATTATATAAATAATATCACTGATAAAACACAACTGCACAACTAAACAGTATGTACAAAATGTAAACAATCCGCCATTAATATGAGGACGTACGTCACAAACCAATGAACCAATAGGATGGCGTTTTAGAGATTCATAAATAATTTGAATTTTCACTGAATTTGTTTATTAAATATTTAACCAAATAGCAATATATAGATAGTATTGTTATGAATTACACCCCCTTGGAAAAGGAGATGGTACGCCTATGCCTCTGATGGTCACTGGAAAGGCTCTAGAAAGAGCCAAGGACTTTTCTAGATTATGGTTGGAGAAGATTCTGGATTGATCTAGAGCTAATTTCGGAGTATATAAGGCGCGATTACAAGCGCGGAAGAGGAAGTTTTATGAAGAAAGCAGTTTATAAAAGTGAACAAGTAGAAAAGTGAGGTTAGATAAATAGTAAATAAAGTAAATTTGAAGTATTGTAGTTAGTAAATAGTTAAATAAAGTGTTAGTGGTGTTTATCTCTTGTTGAAATTATTTAGAACCCACGGATTCATACAGGGTGTTCCCAAAAAGGTGGAAATCCGTAACATTTTGGTGTCGGAAGCGGAATTTTGACAAGAGGATTTTTCGGAAGCGTTCGAGAAGTTTTGGCAGTGTATTCTCGAAGTTGGTGCTAACACGGAGGACTAATTTACTGGATATTGTTCGAGGATTATTTTCAAACAAGAAAATAGTGTCAAGTGCGTTTTTTAGACATTGTAGAACATTTTTGTTGGACATTAGTGGTTAAGTGATAAAGACTCTGAACAAGACTTTCGTGTAGTTATTAAGTGCATTTTCGTGAACTTTCTAGAACTTTTCTATTTGGACAGTAGTTTAAATAAAAGACTTTCTCGTGCTGTTTTGCGATTTCTCTGGACAATTCCATTACCGATATTGACGTGATTAATAAATTTTGTTGATTTTATCATAATTATATGCCGGTAACAACCAGAAGCATGGCATCCGAACAACAAATGCAAGACTTTATGGCCCAAATGCAGAAGATGATGATGGATCAGGAAAGGAAGCGCCAGGAAGAGAAAGAAGAACAGGAAAGAAAGCGCCAGGAAGAGAAAGAAGAACAGGAAAGAAAGCGCCAGGAAGAGAAAGAAGAACAGGAAAGAAAAGAACAAAAACGTCAAGAAGAATTAAGGAAAATTTTTGAGGATCAAAATAAACGACATCAAGAAGAAGAGAAACGACATCAAGAAGAAGAGAAACGACGCCAGGAAGAATTGAGAAAAATCATGCAAGACTTGGACATTAAACAACAAGAAGAAAGAGGCGAACTAAGGAAAATTATAGAAGGCCAACAGAGTGCCATATTTGCCGTTACTGAAGAACTCAAAAATAAGGTAGCAGAAGAAGTCGGTGGAGTCAAACAAGAGGTAAGCGAAGTCAAAGGAGAAGTAAATGAAGTCAAAGAGAAAATGCACCAGGTAGAAGAAGAAATTGACCAGCTTAAACAACAGTTGAGGGATAGAGGAAACCAGCAACTGGTATCGTCAGGCCAGCGATTGAAAATTCCCTCTTTTGATGGTCAAAGTTCCTGGATGACGTACAAGACACAGTTTGAGGCAGCAGCGAGTGCAAACAACTGGAATGACGAAGAGAAGGCCAAGGCATTAATCGTGGCTTTAAGAGGCCAAGCATTGGAGTTGCTCCAGACAATTCCGGCAGACCAACAACGGAATTTTAGAGTTTTAGAAGCTGCCTTAGATCTACGATATGGAGATCAACACCTTGCTCAAGTATACCAGACCCAGCTGAAAGTGCGCGTTCAGAAAGCTGAAGAGAGTCTGCAAGAATTTGAAGCTGCGGTGGAAAGACTGGCACACTTAGCATACCCTAATGCGCCAAAAGAATTTAAAGAGCAATTGGCAGTGGGGGCATTCCTAGACGGGATAAGGGACGAGGAGATCAGACGAGTCCTCAGGCTATCCCGACATAAAAGTAGTAGTGAAGCCTTGGTGCATGCACTAGAGGTAGAAGCCGTCTATAGGGATACTCCAAAGTCAAGAGTACAGGCTATGACGCTGGAAGAATCGCAGTCAGAAAAGGAGAACCAGAACCCTATGTTGGCCGATATACATAAAATGTTCAGTCAATTACTGGCTAAATTCAATCCTCCAAGAAGACAGGAAAACCAACAAAATAGAGAAAAGCCAAGTGGGGGTATTAAATGCTACAACTGCGGCAGGATGGGACATGTCAAACGGGACTGTCGATATCGGAACTCGAGGAAAGTGACTGCTAGAAAGATTGACGAGACTCAGAATAAAAGTAGTGGAAGGCCAAGTGGACAGCGTATGAAATGTTACAGGTGCGGAGAACTAGGACATATCCAGCTTGAATGTCCACGAAGGAGATTAGAGAGAGTGAAAGCCGGAGATGCTGTGAAGTTGAGGGGAAAATCAGAGGAAGCTGGTACCAGAGAGACTGTGACAGATAGGGAACGTGGTACCCCGAGAGAAGTAAAGATTTCCCAGCTTCGAAGCGTTCCGAGAAGTCCACTGCTACCAGGATGTGAAAATAAATCGAAACCCAAGAAGAAGGATGCTGATATTTCATCCGGAAGAAGGTACATGAAAGATTGCAAGTACTACCACCAGGACAAACTGCAGGTCACGGGAGCAGTCAACACTGTCAAGGTGGAGGTGCCGGATGACAGGACAGATGAAGCGCTCAGACAAGAGCAACTAAACGATGTCGAAATTGGGCCTATATTGAAAGCCAAAGAAAGAGGAACTCGTCCAAAATGGAAGGATGTTTCAGGCAAAAGAGTGGGACTGAAGGCACTGTGGGCGCAGTGGGACTCACTGAAGGTCGTGAACGGGCTGTTGCGGAGAGCATGGGAAAGCCCGGATGGAAAGCAGGTGGTTATGCGTTTAGTGATTCCCAGGTGTCGAGTAGCGAAGGTGCTTCAGGAAGTGCACAATGGAACATCCGATGGACACTTCGGTGTTAACAAGACCCTGAAGAAAATACGAGAGCGATTTTATTGGATAAGAAGTCGTCAGGATGTGGAGGCTTGGTGTCGCAAATGCAAGATTTGCGCAGCCAGTAAGGGACCACAGACTGGAAGTAAGGGTGAAAAGAAGCAGTTCAACGCCGGAGCTCCTTTCAAGAGGTTGGCTAACGATATAGCGGAACCATCATCAGCCAGTGACCGAATGAAGGCTCGATACGACCGGAAGGGTAGTTCAGAAGGATTCAAGGCAGGAAACCTGGTTTGGCTGTACAACCCACAGCGGAAGAAAGGAAGGTCACCGAAACTTCAACCGCCTTGGGATGGACCGTATACTGTTATTACCCGAATTAATGACGTCGTCTATCGAATTCAAAGAAGCAAAAAGTCCAAGATGAAGATCGTGCATTTGGACAGGCTGGCGAAATACATCGATGATTCTGAGTTGCCTGATCGGGACGATCAGGCTTAAGGAGGGGGCAGTGTTATGAATTACACCCCCTTGGAAAAGGAGATGGTACGCCTATGCCTCTGATGGTGACTGGAAAGGCTCTAGAAAGAGCCAAGGACTTTTCTAGATTATGGTTGGAGAAGATTCTGGATTGATCTAGAGCTAATTTCGGAGTATATAAGGCGCGATTACAAGCGCGGAAGAGGAAGTTTTATGAAGAAAGCAGTTTATAAAAGTGAACAAGTAGAAAAGTGAGGTTAGATAAATAGTAAATAAAGAATATTTGAAGTATTGTAGTCAGTAAATAGTTAAATAAAGTGTTAGTGGTGTTTATCTCTTGTTGAAATTATTTAGAACCCACGGATTCATACAGGGTGTTCCCAAAAAGGTGGAAATCCGTAACAGTATAAACTTATTCAAGCTTTCATATATATATATTAGCACACATTAATGTGCAGTTTGTAGGAAATTTCTATACACTGAAAACACCCTGTTATATAAAAACAGTGTAAATAATAACAGATCGTGTAAATAATAACAGACGCGCTATTCAAGAAAAAACATATATGCCTATGCTAATTGAAATGGGTCGACTCAACGGTGCACGTCATATTTTTGCACATTTATAGGGTTATTTTTCAACCAACATATATCGTTGGATGCAGCATAAAATTCTGCACATTTAATAATAATAATAATAATAATAATATGTCTTTATTTATTTAATTCTGTACAGAATACATTAGAAAATGCTTAACAAGGGTGGCGAGATCTAGCATAGCTACTCAGCTAACCACCCACTAAAAAACTAAAAGTTAACATTAACGCTAAGGAATAACATCTACAAAGTTGAACAAGTACACAAAATTATAAAGTGGTAGAACTAATTACGAATTCTTTTAGATGATTTTTAAAGGTCGCAACGGTTGAGCATGATTTTTTGTTTGAAATTTGATTCCATATAGCCTGTTGTTTTCATGATAAAAAATGATAAATAAAATTAAAAAATAAACATTTTAGTTTTTTTGTGAATATTCTATTAGATATTAAATATTTTTAACTCTAGTCTTTTTTTCGTAAATTATATTTTTTTGTAAACATTTAATTTTTTTGAAATTGAAAGTCGGTCAACTATTACCGAAGATATGATATTCTGAAAAATCTGCCTAGCCGCCATCTTAAATTATGGATTACTGGAGAAAAATCCATTTTCAGATATGCCAACAAGGCATTTGGTGATCCCGTTGGCTTATATTTTCATAAAATAAAGCGTTTTAAAACTTGGCAAGACATTGACGCGAGCGGTCGTTTTTGAGCCCTTTGATAAATTGATAATAGACTAAATAAGAATTTGTACCATTAGAAGGATTTGGCTCGGGATTTTGTTAATTTTGGAAAAAAGGTAAAATTCATTTAGGTAAAAGAAGTAAATGTTGTCAATATTATATTACTATTACACCATGTCAAGGGGGTCAGTCACAAAATAGAAAGCGGGAAAGTGGAAAACCGCCGCAGGCAAAAATTTTCGGAGCCACGCCCAAATTTCTTCAAAAATACCAATTACTACCTTTTTGTCTTGTGGGGTATTACTTTTAAGATTTATTTATAAATATTTTATAAATTCATTTTATCTAGAAGGTTATGATACACTGTATACGAAAGGTAAATTTAATAAAAATTATGGGGTTGTAATGTTTATCAATAACACAATCAGTAACACTTATAACATAGTAAACATATATGAATATAAAGCCATAAAGACAAGGTTAACTTATAATGGTATAGTTCTCTACATATATTTAAGGCAAATAAAAAATGTCAGGCTCTTTGATCTTTATCGCAAAGTCGCCGACACTTTTTATGTGCCCTAAATATATGTAGAGAACTATAAAAACATTTTAATCACTTAATCCCTTGTGTTTATAGACCGCCCTCAACAAATGAAAGAACTTTTTAATTAGCTTAAGAAATTATTTGGATGTTATTGCCAGAGAAAAAGTTGATTACAATATAATAGTCGAGGGTGTTAATATAAATATAAAACTAGATAATGAAGTAAACGACGATTATATCAATATAATGACTGAATACAATTTTGAAGCTGCAATTAATGCTGTTATACTTGTGTTAAAAATATAAGGAGCATTTCGGCACCCTTTGCCTTTGTCGATATCCTATTTATTCTTTGTAGATAAGAAACCGCCAATCCTTTTTATATTTTGGTGCCGACTTTACTATATCATCTAGCCAATCATGTCTAAATGAGGCGTCTAGTTTCAAAACTCTAATTCTCCAATTTTTACAAGAATTAAGCTATTGATGCCATCTTCTAGAGAACGCTGAAAGGTATACAGTGATGACATAAAATAGTTGCAGAAGTCGCATTGTCACATGTAATAAATTTAAAATTAAAATTCGATATTTGCTGCAAAACTCACAGTATCCATCGTCCAATAATAGATGAGCGCTATGCGAACCCCAAGAAGAAGTTCTGGAACTGTACCACCAACTTCTGCCCCCAGCAGGTTAGGAAGTTGAGGTTGCCCGGTTCTCGTTTAGTTTTTGGAGACTGGGTCGTGGTTCGGAAATTATTCAAGAAAAACTTTTTATTTTAGGTTAGGCGCCAGTAGTCATATTAAAAAAACATCTATAACGTACTTGTCTAACTGTACGACTGTGACTACTCAGAGATAATTCATTTGTTATAGATACTCATGATCCTCACAGATAAACACACTAAGTTAAATATATCTGGTTTATTGACTCTATTATAAATTTTGATATGACTTAATTTTGATTGATTTAAATGTTACACCTTATGGTTGGATGTAGCTACTTCCTTACAGAAAGTTTATATATTATTTAATAAGTATGATTAGGTTGAAGACCAAAAAAAATTTACAAAATATGACTAATTATCGCTAAGCTGTGATTAAATAATTAAATGGAAGAAAATTAATAATTAGCTGAAGGCAATATATAACATAAAACAATGGTAACAATTTAGAAATGTATAAAAGTTTGTCGAAAGTTGAATAATGTCGTTGAATGTTGAACGTTGAAAAGAAATGTTGAAAAGAAATTCAGTTGATACTATTACCACCGGCTGGGTTCTGCAGTAACCAACCCTGGTCCTCGTCTCACTGAATCTTCTTGTGCTACCACCACTCGATCATTGACTCCGCAGAGATCCTAAGAATTTAGACGTCTGAGCGGTTACCAAACCAAATAACTTGGTGCTCTCATCCAGCGAGGACTATTCCATACCAAGACACCCCAACCTTGGATTACAAAAACTCCTTGGCAAATAGTCTGGTTCTCCTGGATTATAGCAGCCACCCAATTTTTCCTGGCACACAGTTAAGCCAAATGTATGGTAAAATTCCCCATTTAAGGATTAACTTAACTTCAAATCTGAAGGGTCTACTTAAACACCTCATTCCTACAAGAGTTATCATCTGTTACTACACTTGAAATTACTTGTTTACTAGTGGGCACTCTTAGTGCGTTTGATAAAATCCCCACGTTAATGCATTACTGGTATCTCTCTAAATAAATTACATTAACATGCCCTTCTCGCCCCTACTAATATCGAGTTAAATTCTTTTGAATTTTAATTATTCGACAAGGTTACGAAAACGTAATTTAATAAATTCGAACTGTCTTTAAACCCTTATTAAACCTCAATTACTCATTAATAAAATTTACATCTAAATATATCTTAATACTGAGTTAAACACATGTCTCGAAATACCCCGTTCATACATTAACATGACCGCGTCTCTTTCAAGCCACGCGCCGCGAATGAAGGTAATTTGTGATCAACAAACATCGCGTTTAATTATGATAAATTCAACAATTAAATTGCAAATACATGTACAACAAATACTACAGAAGGTAATTATATTTATATTATCAACTATCTATTAACATACCACACTAGATGAGGTGTTAATCGGACAGCAACACGTCTGTATTGCTGGAAGTCAAAAGGAAAATGGCTATCACGACCTGTTCGGATACCGTGTTTGATCTAAAAAAACCTAGTTACACTTCTATTCGCGAGATGTCGCTAGTAGTGGGAACATAAATCATTCTTTAATATATTCTATAATACAAATCTACACAATTACTGTACTGTATCATTCCTATGCATTCATGAGTTCCAATTTAATCAGAATTATCGATTTATAATTTTGTTTATTGATTTTTGGGATTTATTCACTTATACAGATTTCTTCTTTTAAATATTTGTTGTACCAGATGACTTGTAGGTGTTTATCAAGAGAAGTAACAGATGGCGCTTGTATGCTAATTTATAATTTAAAGTTGGATTGACTAACACAATTTCTTCCAGATTCAGTAAGACTAAGACGGTTTCGGGATTGGACTGAAAAATTAATTAATAAGTTTACTGAATTGTGGTTTAAGACTACAAAAATTCATTGCTATTAGAATAAAAATTAACAAGTGGCACTCAGGTAATTTTGAATGTCACAGAACCACGTGTTTAATATATTATTATTGTAAGTTTGTTTGAAATAATATGTTTTTACATTAATGGTTGGCTTTGTTTTATTGGAGAGTATGCATGAAAGAAAAATCTGAAAACAAAGAATAGCAGATAGCTATTAAAATCAAATAACAAAAATTTCATTCATTCAGTTGTTTTGGTATTATTTTTTAAATCATAATAGTACTTATTGGCCCACCCTGTATTACCTTTTTAAGCGATATGCTAAAAAATGTAATGTTAATGCCTGCATCAAAATTCACATTCTCCAAGTCGAAACGTTGCAAAACTCACATTTTCCAAATGTACGCAGCAAAACTCACAATCTCCAATTAATAATGTGAATTTTCTTGGATTTGAATTGTTTCAAGTAATTTTGGTATACAGTAATCAAAATGTAAACATTTTTTTTGATTTTTTTGTTAGATCTGAAACTAACAATTTGTGAAATTTGTAATCTAGAAGTTTTTCAAGATTTCCCAAAAATAGGTTATACTGGAGAATGTAAGTTTTGAAACTAGACGCCTCAAATCAGTGTTTTATAAAAACCACCCCCAAGCTGGAGGTGACATCTTACCAATTGTTTTACAATCTCATATTACTGATCATTACCCAACTATTGTACAACTATCTACAGACACTGAAATACAGAGTGAAAAAAGTCACATAAAAAATACCAAAACAGCAATTGACTATAATAAGCTAGAAAAATAAATTAAACAAGTTAGTTGGAACTTTTTCTATGGTATTCAAAATGTAAACGAGGCAATAGATTACCTAATAAACACAATAAAAACCGTCATTACTAAATGCTCATATAATATTCATGTAAAACATAAAGATCGAAAACGAAAGGAATGGATAATAAGGTTAGTAAAATTAACAAAAGAGACGAATTATACCAAAAATGCAAAAGAGATACTAGCAACATAAGGCCCACTGTCCATGTATCGTCGCGTCATCGTCGCGTACTCGGCAAAAATACGATTGGTGTACGCTTGCGTGTCGCAGGCATGTATAAGCATTGGTATCTGTCCATGAAGCGGCATCGGCGCGTTTTCGTTGAAGCACGTTATCGTCTCGTCTCCTTGCGTACTCATTTGCAGTCGTTATAAGCGTATGCTGCATAGTTGATATTATGTCTGCATCAGAGTTTGTGCAAGAAGTGGAAGAACACCCGTGTTTATTTAATCATAAATTGAATGTTGTGACCCTACAATTACTTCCACATCCACGTAGTGGATTGGAAGTATAGTAATCGCAAAACAATTTTCAAAAATTTTTATTCGTGAAATAGGTTTAGAATGTCATGAAACGTCGAGATTTTAAATTTGAGCGAAAAAAATTTTATTTCTGTCTGTCGGTCTGTCTGTCTGTCTGTCCGTAACTTTTTTTTTGTCCGCACGTTTTCTCCGGAACGGTTTAAGATATTGACTTGAAATTTTGTACACGTATATATTATAACGAGGTCTGGAACTGGATTGTTTTTTGAGGATATCCGGAGAAGGGTTGGGGGTTAAATAGGGGTAAATAGGGGAAAATAAATAAAGCAAGCTTGTAAGAGTACAGAAACTTGAAATTCGGTGTATGTACTAGAAGTTATGGCCTCAGATTTTTTAATAATATTTTTTAACCCTTCCATTACCCTTTCTGCATTATTAAAGGGGTTGATAAAATAAAATTGAGATATTCACTTGTAATTTGGTAGACGTATGTATTATAACGACATCTGGAACTAGATTATATTTTGGGATGATTCCGTAGGAGGGTTGGGGTTAATAGGAGTAACTAGGGGAAAATAAGTAAATCAAGCTGGTCAAGAGTACAGAAATTTGGGATTCGGTGTATACACTAGAAACCAAGTCCTCAGATTTCTTTCTAATATTTTCCAAACTCCACCACCTCCGCTTCATTATTAATGGGATTGATAACATAAAATTGAGATATTCACTTGAAAGTTTGTACACGTATGTATTGTATAGTGACATCTGATTGAGATGACTCCATTGAAGGGGCGGGAGGTGGTAGGTTGTGAATAGTGGAAAATAAGTAGGGTAAATTAGAAACTTCATTTTTAACGTATATGGTAGAAACCAACTCCTCAAACTTTTCTATGACATCTGCCCCAAATATTATTAAAATTCTATGACCAATAATTTCCACATACTAGAGTGCACATATAGTCAAAATGTTTCCTTTAAAGTGACTTGGATGAAAAATCTGGATGTGGAAGTAGTGATTCCTTGGGCAGCGGTTTTTTATTAGGTTTTGATGGATATTTTTACTCATTCTGTACAACATGTGAAATACATAATCATCTTCAGATAATACTCTAGCAGCGATCAAAAGCCGACAGTTAATATTCCTTTCAATATATGCGTGTAACCAATATTTTTTTCTTCTTCGTAGGTTTTTAATATAGTTATACAAAATATACACATCCTCTTCGTCGCTTGACATCTTGTTAACCGAATATAAACGCATCGCATTCCTTACGATTCTTAGACAGATCTCAAGCGTAAGCGTATCGTCACTTCATGTACGCTACGCTGACGCATCTATGCCGCGACGACTCGTGGACAGTGTGCCTAACTTTAAAACATGAATATATTCTTTATAGAAACCGATTAAATGAACTGTTAAGAACCACTAAGACTTCTTACTATTAAGAAAAACCGCTGCCTAAGGAATCACTACTTGCACATCCAGATTATTCGTCCAAGTCACTTTAAAGGAAACATCTTGACTATATTTGCACTCTAGTATGTGGAAATTATTGGTCATAGAATTTTAATAATATTTGGGGTAGATGTCATAGAAAAGTTTGAGGAGTTGGTTTCTACCATATACGTTAAAAATGAAGTTTCTAGTTTACCGTACTTATTTTCCACTATTTACAACCTACCACCTCAATGGAGTCATCTCAATCAGATGTCACTACAATACATACGTGTACTAACTTTCAAGTGAATATCTCAATTTGATGTTATCAATCCCATTAATAATGAAGCGGAGGTGGTAGAGTTTGAAAAATATTAGAAAGAAATTTGAGGCCTTGGTTTCTAGTATATACACCGAATCCCAAATTTCTGTAGTCTTACCAGCTTGCTTTACTTATTTTCCCCTATTTGCCCCTATTTAACCCCCAACCCTTCAACGGCATCATCTCAAATTATGATCTAGTTTCAGACGTCGTTATAATACATACATGTACCAAATTTCAAATGAATATCTCAATTTTATTTTTATAAGAAAATCTGACGCTGTGGCTTCTAGTACATACACCGAATTTCAAGTTTCTGTAGTCTTACCAACGTTTTACTTATATTCCTCTATTTACCCCAAATTAACCCCCAACCCTTCAACGGAATCATCTCAAAATATAAACTAATTCCGGACGTCGTTATAATATATACGTGTACGAAATTTCAAATGAATATCTCAACTTTATTTTGTCAACCCCATTAATGGGGTAGGGGTGGTGGGGGGTTGAAAAATATTATAAAAAAATCTGAGGCCTTAACTTCTTGTACATACACCGAATTTCAAGTTTCTGTACTCATACCAGCTTGCTTTACTTATTTCTCCCTATTGACCCCTAAATAACCCCCAACCCTTCAACGGAATCATCTCAAAGTATAATCCAGTTCCAGATGTCGTTATAATTCATACGTGTACCAAATTTCAAATGAATATCTCGATTTTATTTTATCAACCCTTTTAATAATGAAGTAGGTGTGGTGGGGGTTGAAAAATATTATAAATAATCTGAGAACTTGGCTTCTAGTACATACACCGAATTTCAAGTTTCTGTAGTCTTACCAGCTTGCTTTATTTATTTTCCCCTATTTACCCCTATTTAACCCCCAACCCTTCAACGGAATTATCTCAAAATATAATCTAGTTCCAGATGTCGTTATAATACATACGTGTAGAAAATTTCAAATGAATATCTCAATTTTATTTTATCAACCCTTTTCAAATTGGAGTAGGGGTGGTGGGGGTTGAAAAATATTATTAAAAAATCTGACGCTTTGGCTTCTAGTACATACACCGAATTTCAAGTTTCTGTACTCTTACCAACTTGTTTTACTTATATTCCTCTATTTACCCCAAATTAACCCCCAACCCTTCAACGGAATCATCCCAAAATATAATCTAATTCTAGACATCGTTATAATACATACGTGTACGAAATATCAAATGAATATCTCAACTTTATTTTATCAACCCCTTTAATGGGGTAGGGGTGGTGGGGGGTTGAAAAATATTATAAAAAAATCTGAGGCCTTAACTTCTAGTACATACACCGAATTTCAAGTTTCTGCACTCTTACAAGCTTGCTTTACTTATTTCCCCCTATTTACCCCTATTTAACCCCCAACCCTTCACCGGATTTCCTCAAAAAACAATCCAGTTCCAGATCTCGTTATAATATATACGTGTACAAAATTTCAAGTCAATATCTTAAACCGTTCCGGAGAAAGCGTGCGGACAAAAAAAGTTACAGACAGACCGACCGACAGACAGACAGAAATTTTTTTTTCGCTCAAATTTAAAATCTCGACGTTTCATGACATTCTAAACCTATTTCACGAATAAAAATTTTTGAAAATTTTTTTGTGATTACTATACTTCCAATCCACTACGTGGATGTGGAAGTAAAAATAAAAGGTAATAAAAACAATACAAAAAAATTATGGAATGTCTTAAAGGAAATCGATAACTGTAAAATTCATGACTGCCAAATAAAGGACATTAAATCTGAACTGGGTGTATTAACATCAAATGAATACGAAAAAACAAATTTATTCAACAATTACTTTGCAGACGTAGGTAAAAATGTGATTAAGAACATCAAAAGACAATCCTTTAATATGTCCAGACATCACAACACAATTGTCTTTCTTTCTGCGGCCTGCAAACAAAAAAGAAGTTGTAAATATCACTAATGTGTTAAAAAATAATAAAGCACCGGGTATAGATGGCATTAAAGCAGAAACAATAAAAGTAATCGCTGAAGATATTGCAGAACAAGTAGCATTTCTAATTAATAAAATGTTTAACAGTAGCGTATGCCCCAATAAGTTTAAGGAAGGTATAATTAGGCCACTTTTGAAAAAAGGTGATAAATCATTAGTAATGAACTATAGACCGATATCACTCATAACAAATTTTACTAAAATATTTGAAAAACTATTGAAGGTTAGGTTAAATGACTATATGAAAAAGTTATCGGATATGCAATTTGGATTTAAAGAACAAAAATCTACAAAAGATGCTATTGCACAAGTAACTGCATGCTGTAGATAAAAGTAAACCAGCCTTATGTGTTTTTTTGGACCTCGCAAAAGCTTTTGATAAGGTGCGTCACCCACAACTATTTATTAGATGCATTGGAAGGTATGGGTATTCGAGGAAAGTCTCTACTCTTGTTCAAAAGTTACTTAAACGAAAGAAAACAATATTGTCAAATAAAGTCTGTTAGAAGTAATTGGCGTATCGTTGAATACGGGGTGCCTCAAGGTACGGTATTAGGACCATTACTTTTTAGTATCTATATTAATAATTTGTTCGAATTAAAATCGAGTGGTAATATTGTGAGTTTTGCTGATGACAAGTTCATTTTTTACAAAGATAGTTCATGGGCAGAATTTAAAAAAGAGGTTGAAAATTACTTAGTGAATATAAAAAGGTGGTTTAATTAAAAATTACTTACAATTAATTTTGAAAAACTAAATACTTGCCGTTCTCTTGCTATAAAAGTGGTTTACCGGATTTTGTTTCCTTGAAAATCATGTATAACAATGCAAACTGTATTATAGAACAAACTGACAAAATAAAATACTTGGTAGTCACCATAGATAACCATCTATATAAGACGAAATTACCATGTAAATAATGTGGCGCAAAATTTACGATCAATTCTCTTCTCTCAAGTTAAAAAAGTGTCGGAGTATACTAGACCAAAAACAATTTAAAACGTTATACTACGCTTTGGTGTAATCAAGATTTTCATACGGTATTATAGGGATGGGGTGGTGCAGTTGTACATTATGTAAAGAAATTAGAAATATTATAAAAGAAGTTCCTGAAACTAATATATCACAAAGTTAGTATAGTATATATGATCTCATTTGGAACAGCATAAAAACGAAAACTAGGAGTAAAGTCCTTTATGGGACATTAGCGGCGGCGGTAGAAATGTAAAAATGCTTTAAATAGTAAATAATTATTTTTTTATCGTTAAAGAAAAGGATTTCTATAATACCTTTATTCAATAGAAGCGGTTAATGAAAAAATATCACATTTGATAAGTCACATAAATGATATATTAAGGCTACGTCTATTGTCTAGTGACCTACCTCTCGTTCAGGGCCGTCGAGAGAAATTCGGGGCCCAGGGGGTAGTAACATCCGAGTGATATTCCTTAAAATTGTATATTTACCTCAATGGTAATTTTGAAGAGCGAGAGGTGATATTCCTTTGAATTAAATATTTACCTCGATAGAAATTTTGAAGAGCGGGGAAGGGAGTGATATTCCTTACAACTGAATATTTATCTCAGTCGAAATTCTGAAGAGCGGGGGGTAATATCCCCTATAACATTTCTAACTTCGGGCCACCTCAAGAACCTTCGTGCCCGGGGGGAGACACCCCTCTCGACGGGCCTGCTCTCGCTCTATCTGCTAGCGTTAAAGTTATGTAATCTTAGACGGGAGTTGCATAGATGGTATATAATCCTTCCGAAGGGGCGTAAAGCATCGACTGTCTTGTTTATTAAATGTTAGGCCATGATATTATGAACTTTGCGGTATCGTGATGTTAAACAGCTAGAAAATTTCTACTATTCTTTAAAGGAAAGACTCGGCAAAATTTTAAAGGGGTAGCTCGGTTCCTGGCATTGGTAATTGGTCTCAGTAGCGGATATAGGTCGACGTTAAGTAAACAAATCTCAAAAAAGGTGTCTATGAACTTTAAATAACCAATATTTCATTTGTCACTATCCGAGATTGCAGAACATGAATCAGTATTTACATTAATAATAATTGGATTAATAGGTGGTAATATAGAATATTCATTTTCCTTTTTTATAACATGAGATACACACTTCCTCCATATATCGCTTTTGCCTATTTCGTCTACTATTATCTTTACCTATATTCTTTAAGACAGACTCACTTAATTGTGGGGATTGATTATATTGATATAGTCTTGTTTTTACATCAGCCCACACCATTTCATTGGGGTTGAAAACGCAATAATATGGAGGCAGGCGTAAAATAGTATGATCGTGTGCTTCAAAAATTTTTTCAACGGCATATTCCTCTTTAAAATTTTGCTTTCAAATCAGTTCTAATAAAATCCTTTTTGTGAATTTTCTGGTGTTTTTCTGGTATTTCCAAGCCTTTACCTTTTATAAATTCAATGATATTGACTTTTCTTGTGTTGGTGTTCAGAATGATTGTGTGTTGCCGCGAATGGTATGACGCATTGCCCATAACAATTACAGAATTTGGTGGGATATTTGGTAACAGCTGTTTCTTTGACCACTTCTCAAATAATTCGGCTGTCATATCCTCGTGTTAGTCGGCAGATGATTGCTTGATATTTTTAGCAGATAACAACAATGCATTTGAAATAAAACCGTTTTTACTTCCAGCATGTAGAATTATAATCTTTTTTCCCCTAGAACATGGAGCACTGACATTACACTTTTTGGTGTTATCTACCCAACCGTATTGAACTACATCATGGGTGACAAACCATGTTTCGTCAAGATAAATTATGTCTCTATTTGCATCTCGGTGTTCTTTTATTTTACACAGGTACAAGTAAACCATTGTAGGATGGCCAACAGCCGCGGCAGCCGCGCAGAGAGAGAAGAAATATCGTCGCTGTTGAATAGAGACAAGTTTGGTAACTATGAACGTAGTACAGTCGGGGGAAGAAGTTCAAGTAAAAAGTGCTCTCTTATTTACCAACAATCAGGGTATGTCACAGGCCAATTGATGTTTTCGATTGAACAACAGTTCTTTGTACACGTAACATTAATGTTTATAAGTAGATACTTCTAATAGGTACCATGTGTTAAATATAAGTTATACACTACGAGCACTTTTCTCAAGACTGTACCGATGTTTACACGAGGCAGGAACATAAACAAGTGAGCTCCGTAAAGGTGGGGTGGTTTCAACTACTGCGCATCCTAATCTCGTTGGCCATTCTAGGATGGTCGACCTGTACTCGTGTCGATGATCAACCATGCCTGCTGATTCCATAACAAACCATTCGTTTGTTCAATTGTTTGTACCCAAAACCGCAATCGAGAAAAACATTTCGCAAAGTATCTTATGATTTATAGTTATAATCTGGATAGTCGCGTAACTTATCCCTAATCGTTTCTAATGTGGGCACCTTCTGTTCATTGTAAAAGTCATACGCAAATCAACGAATGACATCTTTGGACGCATTATCAAGTTTTTTAAGTTTTTGTCCAACTCTTTTCAATTTAATAGAATGATCAACTACATCCTCGGCTCTAATAACCCTATAAATTGTAGTACGGCTAAATTTGGTTAATTCACAAATCCTCTTCGCAATTTGATTATATGAAGAATCAATATTTTCGCCTTTTAAACACGAGTAAATATTCAAAATAACCCTTTGAGTTTGAACGTGTAAGTCTTTATTTTCGAATTCCGCTTGTATAGGCTCTGTATCAAAATCGTCCGTTTCGTTGTCACTAATATCGAAGGGCCTCCAAAATGCAATTATTAACAATTAATTGCAAAAAAACACTCAAACACAGTAATAAAGCTAACAATTTGTTCAAATATTCACTAGAATTAAGTAATTTATAACGCTGCCTGGCTGTACTGTACTGCCTCGTACAGATCATACGATACAAATACCCTGATAACAACAAACGTCCCCAGGACGTACACTTAGGTCCTCGTTAGGTCTGAACGTCCCCGGGTTTATATGGCATGTCCCGAAGACGTCCGTTTGCTATCATCCCTAAAACGTTCTGAACAAACGTTTTAAGGACATCCTGCTAGAGTCTAGTCGAGACAAATCTAAACACATTTGTGAACTAACCTCTAGGAGTGATGTTCTTTTTTAGCAGATGACGACATGATTAAAAAAGGAAATTAAAAACTGCAAAAACGAAATTAAAATCCTTTTTTTCCTATCAATATTTCTTTTGATGAGAAAATATTTTCATTTTCGTGGTCCATTTAAATTTTGTCAATTTCATTTTTCTGATTTCAGAAATTTTATATTCGTTTCAACTATTTTTTTCATCTTGCGAAATCACATTAATTTGTACTTTTTGACAGTATAGTGTAGTTATTATACCACTATCCTCTATATTAGTGTGCTACTATAATTTAGTACGAAAATATCGCAATGCGAATAGATGGAAATACTGGAATAAATAACAAAAAATATGTTAAGTTCCTATAAAGCTCTTTTATTTTAAAATTCCCGCCAAACGTCGTGTTGTTTGAGATGGATGAATTTTTTCGGTTAGTTGCTGTCAAACTATGGGGAATTCAATTTGGCAGCCCTATGGTTATTGCATTGCATCATTTTTATTTCGTCCGCCCACTAGTCAATTTTAACGGCTACAAAAGAAAGTACCAAAAATAGGTACCTAAGTCTATTTAATTTTATTAATATATAAGTATTTAGATCGATATTTTATTCTAGATAAATTTGGTGCTGCTTATTTGTAGGTTATAGCCTATACATGTCTGGATTATATAGCGACAAATATATCGCCTGAGGTGTACAATGTAACTATTTTTGATCCTATGCTATCTGATCATTTTGCTCATTTACTTAGTTTCAGCTCTATAAATAAGACAAATTTAACCGATGCAAATGATAAAGGAGTATATAAACGTGATGTTCAAAAACATAATATTCAAGAATTAAATGACAGACTAAAGACGGTAAATTGGGATGACCTGTATAATCTAAACATAACTGATGCATTTAATTTGTTCTTTAATAATGTCACATGGTGTTTTAACGCTGCATGTCCACTAAAACAATTTAAAAAACGACCCCCTTTTAAAAAAGATAAAGGGTGGATAACAAATGCATTAATTGAAGAAGGTAACAGGGTTCGCAAAATTTATAATGGCATGAAAGATTCTAACTGTCCGGACAAAAAATTGTTTTATAATGAAAGTAAAAAAATCTATAGGAAAAACATAAAAATTGCTAAACTTGATTATTACAACAATAAAATAATAAATGCAGATAATAAAATCGAAGAAACATGGAATATTGTTAACAATAAACTAGGAAGGATAAGGGCCAGCCACTGTCCTATAAGCCTTAATATCCAGAATAAATTATGTTCAGATGGAAATGAAGTGTCAAACTGCTTTGCAGCATATTTTTCCAGTGTCGTCCCTGATAATATTAATGAACATTTTGGGTATAATTTATCTCTGCCGTGCACATTATCGAAAAATATACCAAATTCAATATTTTTTTATCCTGTTAACGAAGAAGAACTGTCAAATGTCATACGAACCCTCAAGAATAAAAAGTCATCGGGATTGGATGGCCTTACTGCCCACATAATAAAAAGTATATCTGACAATATATTGCCATCACTTTTGTACCTTATAAATATGTCATTTGTTGATGGAGAATTTCCTGATTTCCTTAAAATAGCGTCCATAATCCCCATCTACAAAAAAGGTTGTAAAAATGACGTTGAAAATTACCGGCAGATTTCCCTCCTAAGTGTGTTTTCAAAAATTTTAGAGAAAATTATTTACGACCGTATCATATCATTTCTTGAAAAAAATAAAATACTAACTGAGTTCCAACATGGATTTAGAGCAAGAAAATCAATTGAAACTGCATCTGCGCATTTTTTTAAATACATCTACAAACAGTTAGATGAAGGTAAATATGTTGTGTCGCTGTTTTTTGATTTATCGAAAGCTTTCGATTCTGTAGACAGAGATATACTGTCCAAAAAATTAGAAAGCATCGGTATACGAGGATGTCTTCTAAGTTGCATTAACTCCTATATGGAAAATAGAAAATTAATAGTAACATGTAATGAGTGTCAATCGAGTATCCAAGATGTAACCCTGGGGGTTCCCCAAGGCTCAATATTAGGCCCTCTGCTATTTTTGATATATATTAACGACCTGCCAAATTATATTCAACATGGTGTTACCACGATGTATGCAGATGATACCACTGTTTCGGTATCAGCTGTCACACAGGAAGAACTGTATCACAAAATTTCTGTTACACTTGACGATGTACACGCATGGTGCCAGAGAAATAGGCTCATTTTAAATGACGAAAAAACAGTTTTTATAAATTTTAATTTTAGGAGAGCATTAACGTCTAGTGGTAACATAACTTTTACCGAGTCAACAAAATTTCTGGGCACCTACATAGACAGCAGATTAACATGGGAATTGCATATAGATCATATTTGTAAATTGCTAAATAAAGCATACTTTGCTGTTTTACAGCTAAAAGATACAGTTGCCCAGACGGGTCTATTAAGCGTGTACTATGCTTTAGCTTATTCACATCTGTCATTGAATATATTAACCTGGGGACGTTCAACTCATATACAAAGAGTTTTGTCTCCCAGAAAAGGTTACTAAGATTAATTTTCAATATAAATTATAGAGCTAGCTGTAGGCCGTTATTTAAAAAATACAATATACTTACAGTCCCTAGCATCTATATTTACAAATGTCTGGTATTTGCAAAAATTAACTTGTGTACATTCTCCACCTCTGCAGATAATCATCTGTATAGTACAAGACATAAAGATTTGTTGGTGATCCCAGTGCATAAAACAGCGACATTTCAAAATTCACTACACTATAATTGTATTATTTTATTTAACAGCGTTCCTAAAACTATGAGACAATTAAACTTAACGTCATTTAAAAAAGAAATAAAAAAACTTTTAATAACAAATGCATTTTATAGTGTTGATGAATTCCTAAATAGATAAAAATTTTATATATTTTTTAATCTCCCTGTCTATTTTACTATATTTTTACATTAAAAGAGTTTTTATATGAGGTTTGTTTATTTTATACGTATTATACATATACATATTATACATTATTTTATTATTGTACATTTTTTGTATTTATGTGTTTTATAAGTTTGTGTTTTTATGTGCCTTATTTTAACTTTTATTACTATAACGAAACATAAATTAATTATGTTTTTAATTTGTACGAATTAACTTAAGTAAATATTGTTTTATTGACGTGCCAAATGTACATATTTGTATCAAAAATTGGTAAAATAAATTCTATTCTATTCTATAGATAATAAATATACTACCACCCACCTTATTTGGCTCTGTTAAAATTCCATGGGAGATCAACTGTGAACCTGGGTATGTAGTTTTTAGTTGTTTATCATGGAGCGAACTTATTCACTTAAAAGAAGATTGTTGGTTAAACATTATAAAAAATTGAAAAGAAGAAGTACCTACTCAGTGTGTTAAACGAAGTGTTAAATATGGTTCGACATCTAATGAACAAGTGGAGGTGACGAAACTTGTAATAGGTAAGGTTTGATACATCGAGTAATAAAAACATTTGCCAGAAAACATCAACAAACTTGTAAAGCATATTTAGGGATTTCAGTAAATAAATATAAGGAAAAAAGGTACTTTTGAGGAAAATTTACAATTTTGTAACTTATATGCCCTAATTGTAATATTTTTTCTGAAATTACGCTGTACATACGTACAAAAACTTTTATACATCATCAATGTTCAACCTAATAAACCTGCTTCTAACCGTAAATCCTAATGCATCTTAACCCATAGCCATTTTCTTTACTTGAATTCTGTAATAATATTGGCAAAAAATATAACATTAAACTACTTATAATAATGTTATTAATCTGGTAACATTAGTCACAACATATATTTCTGCTTCTCTCGATCTTTGGTATTATTTGTAGCATCGATCATTCATATAAAGAGGTGTTCCTAAAATTTTTAAATAAACAAGGGAACCGTTCAAATGCAAAAGTCGATTAAACAAAAAAAAATTAACATTTAAACTGTGATTTTTTTTTAAATAGGACACCAAGAAAATTATAACAATTTATTTTAAATATAAGCTTGCCATCAGGTGGCATATATTAGTCTTAATGTTTATTGCCAAGATTTCATCTGAAATGTTAATTTTTCTTTTATTTGCACAGGGGCTGCTGAAGTCGCTAACGCTTCAAAGTCTTGGAAGAGGGCAAAAGAAAGAACAGAGAGGGTGTCAAAAAAGAGAGAATATTAGAATAATATAAACTAAGATAATTATAAAAAGACGAAGTGTGCAATATATATTTATCTTACGTTTTATTGCACACTTGGCTTATTTCTTATAATATAATATTCAATATGACTTAATGTATATAAAACTATATTATGCTCTACTAGGTATTATAATATATAACTTTTAAATTCCATAAAAATTGTATTTTTGACACTTGACACTTGAATTTGTAGATTAAGAAGTTAATTTTAAAAAAATGCAAATGCCATAACTTATTTTTCAATAGCACAATAGAAATAAAATGTTCGCATAAATTTGTCATTTGGTGTTGATAAATAAAAATAAAGTATTAAAATCAATCTATTTGAATAATTTTTCTAGACGATAATTATATATTGTCATTTTTTTAAATCTTTTTGGCTTTTTTAAGCATATTTATTCCCTTCGAAATAGAATCCAATCACTGAATTCTATTTCGAAAGAAATGCATGTGGTTAGAAAACCCAAAAAGGAACATAAATACCCCCTGCTGTGAATACACTTTAAAAGTGGTGGAGGGGGAGGTACTTATATGTTTTGCAGAGTATGTCCCAACAACATTTTCAGGACGTCCTCTCCCACAGCAGTCCTGGGTTGGTCGTCCTCGGGACACCCCGTTTTGCTGACACGGAACGTCCCTCAAACGTCCTCGGTACGTTTTAGGTCAGTAAAGTATGTTCTCAGTACGTTTTCATGTCCTCTGGGTACGTACTTGGGACGTTTTTGGGACGGCCATATGCTGTTAGGGTAGTTCATATGTATTTTTTGTTTTATATATTATGGCATGCAAAAACTTTGAACAAGGTTGGTGTTGACAAATCAAATTCGCTAAGCATCTATTCCCACCTATATTTCTATGTGACAGGAGGATCAAGTTCACGTGGACTGTAGACGAGGAGTGGTCAATATAAATCTGTAAAATTCTGTGCTCTCTCATTCAATGTGAAGCGATATATTGATGAATACCCCGTAAGATCCCCTAGTTTCGTGCTGTTCCAATTGCATGAGTTCGTAAATACTATACATACCTATCCGTTGATTTATATAAAGATGCGCAAGTACTTGATATAAGGCAATTATATTTTTTTAATGTAATTATCTACCAATTTAAACATAAATACACTAGTATATATCACAATTATCACACTAGGCATAAAGAACATAAATATAAAACATCAACTTCAGAGAAATCAGTAAAAGATACCAACTGTATCTTGCACTAAGGTTTTATAATACAGCATTTTAATAACGAAATTGAGATTAATTTATTTTATTCCCACACGTCTAAATCGCTACGCTATTAAAAGCAAAATGGGTGCTCTGTTCTCAACTCGACGCGGTCAAGCGATGGCGCTATTGTTTTATACCAATTATCTGCGCAGAAACATGTTTACCTACCTTAAACTAAATTTGCTGAATCTGTATATTCTTTGTAACAATGAATTGTGTATTGTATTAAGTATGCAAATAAACTTATTATTATCATTTAATACGAAAAAAATCCTTGGCTTTCGAGAGGGGGTCCAAAACCAAAATAAAACAATAAATAAAAAAATTAAGTATAGGAACCTATGTTAATACTTAATAATTGTTACAATACAATAACAGTTGTAATAATAATAATAAAAATATTTTAAAATTACAGTATAATTGGAAATTTTTGGAAAATTAGTATTACCTTAGGGGACTCAGGGGGGACAGAATCTCCTTCGCCCCCCTAAATCCGCCCTTGGCATTATTTGTAAAATTATGTTTAAAATATACCTGTAATTATTAGTTATAAACTGTATATATTTCTATTCCTCGATCGTAACGTTGATTTAAAATTTTTAATTTAATATATATCCATATTCTCACTATTATCTTGCAAAAAATAGTAGATGTCATTTCAGTCGAAATACCTGACTGTAGTTTTGAAACATTATTTGCGAAGGCAGCAACAGATCAGTTGTTCGTAAAAATTTCAAAAATAATGAACTCAAAATCAACAAAATACCCATCACGTATATCAGATAATTCATAGAAATTCCGATTTTTTTCGTTTACTTGAAAATAGAGATCGAAATCGCAAACACCGAGATAATGCTAAGGACAGCATTTTGTCCATTGTTAAAGATGTACACGTCAAAACCGGTGAATTGAAACATTTTAGAAATGAAAATTCCGTTTATAAAAAAGTTGTCAACGTTTTGGCAAAGGTAATACTTTATAAATGAGGAAGAAAATTTATTATTATTGCAGAACCTATTGCGGTGAATTTTCCAAAGGTAGTTCTAAAATGTCCTCATTATCGCCTGGTGATATTAAAGGCCAATTCAAGGAGGATAATATTGCCGTAATGGAGCCAGTGCCTCAGAAAGTATGGAATAGTTCTTTCGAAAACGACGTCACGCAAATAAGCTTCATGAACGTCCCTACACCTATCGATAATGGTATTTCCAATGAACGAATCCCCTGTATACCCGAGGAAAATAAAGAATTAACATTTTCAGGTAGTACTGAACTAAATGTTACCTCAGAGAGTTTTGATATACCTGACTGCCTGGGAAATTTGTCTGTGGATAGGAAACAAACAGTGTTACCCGAGGGATCTATAAATGTAATAACCCTATCCCCAGCGACATTTAAACAGTGCAATACCCTAGAGAGTAGCTTCTATATATATATGAACCGGCACTAAGTACCATATACTGAAATAAAAAATTAGTGGCCAGATACTACCCCTATTATTTTAAAAACAGAAGAGCAAAATTTGTAAATAACACATGCAATATAATTTTTAAATATGTCAAGTATTTAAAAAATGGTACTATTGAGATTTATGTAACATGCAAACATAATATATACAAGTGTAAGAAATTCAAAACAGTTATTAAAAATTGCAAGGTGGAAGTATACAGCTCATCATTACATTATTGCCATAAAGGTATATCGACTTCGTTTGTAAAAGGGATACAGAGAAGTATAACAAAGAGAGAACTATTGAAAATCAAACCTTCTGCATATAAAAGAAAAATGATCCTTAAGGCAAAAAAGTCATTGATACGTTGTGGTAATTTGAGGGATATTAAATCCGATTGAACTATTCGTAAGATCAAAGCGGAGGCAATTTCTCAATGGGACCGAGAAACAGTGGCGGCTCGTGATATTGTCTGCAGAGGAGGCTTGATATTCTGAAAGACAACTGATGTGCAATATGACTACAATTTGTACATTTCCCCACCACCCCTGAGGTATTACAACGGCGCGTTACATTTTTTTGCTGTGGGTTGTTCGCCAGGATACCGATTCACGACTTGAGAGAATAGAACTAATAAAAGAATAGAATGAAAAGGAAATAGAAAATATGATGAGATGAAAAAAATCATTCTCATGAAATTCTCGTTCCTACGACTCGAGTATCGGTATCCAAAGGAGTCCTACTATCCCACTTGTAATTAAATTATATAACTTTTAATAAAAATTAAAACAGTTTTGGTAAAAAAATTAAAGTGTTTTTCTACAAACAAAAAATTGTATTCATTATCACTGCCAGGCGTGTAAAATTATAAGTTTTAATAGAAATTAAAATAGTTTTGAGAAAGAAGTTATATAAAAAAAATATAACCGCGGAACTCTATATTATGGAGAATTATAAAAAATATTTCCTAAAAAATAAATAACACAAATAAATATTTTTTCTAAAATAACAACTACCTATATTAATCTCTGCTTTAAAGCCTGAATATTTTTATAAATAACTGGTAACCTGCGATTTTTGGAACTAGCAAAATGGTTGATTATTTCATCATAAAATGAATCGCGTTTACTCAATTCTGACAAAAAACGTTTTTCTATTGAATTAAGCGATACATTTGAAAGGCGGTCTTGACTCATTTTGTTTCTAGTAAAAATGTTTTTATGCGTTTGTGTTGAAAATGATCATTCTACAGAAGCTTACCGGAATTGTCTCAAAAAATAGTGGCGTTATTCAAAGAGTTCTCTAATTTTGGGTCATAAGTTTTTAAAAAATCTACCAGCTCTTTGAAATTTCCTTTATTGCACGATTCTCGTTTTTCGTCATGTCCTCGGAAAGAATTTTCTTGTGAAGATAACTATATAACGACATCTATTAACCTCTTTAATATTTCCCTATTCTCACGGACCTTTTTGAACATTTTCTATTTCTCTCTTATGTGCAGAATCCAAGAAATTTACAATATTTTGTTTACCAAACATTTCGAATTTAATGCAAGATGAAATGTGCTCCTGGGATTTTTCGTGCCTTTCTAAACCTCGCGACAAATTTTGCAAATTATTAAACCCGACCCTGCCCCAAATTGAGGATTGATCATTAGTAAATAATAAACATCTCCAACAATATAATTTGTTTCTAACTGTTGATGCCGTTAACCACTCGACTTTTTTATAATTGTTATCACAAAACCCTCTGTTTTGTTTACCACTTTTAAAAACTAACGAAAGCATTGCTGGTGTAGGCCTGGCATTTCTTTTAATTCTTACCTTTTCGTCATAAATAAGAGTAGTAAATCCATTTAATAACAAATAATCCACCACGTCTGGACAACAAGACATGTTGTTGGGAATATTTTCACCTAGAGCACTTATTTCTAGCCCGCCTATCAAATGTTTTATGTATTTATACGTCAAGTTGTTCTTGACCGGTTAAACGCAACTGCCAGACTGTAAGACGTCAGTTCGTTTTCTTCGTGAATGACCTGACTCTTGAATGACCTGTGCACATGCGCTATAAAAACTAAGACCTGAGGCTAGCCTCATACTTGGCTATTCCAAGTGTTGCTATTTTACACAGCGCAAAGAAATTCAAGGTCATTCATGTTATAAGTAAATGCGGTAAAGTTGGAAGCTATTTCGTATTAGCCTCCAGCGAACCGCAGTGTTCATTCAGTAAAAGACCGGCCGACCGGGAAATATGCATACAAAGACTATCCGGACTGTAACGTTATAGGTATGTTTGTGGAAAGGAAATGCAAAAATGTTATATATAAACTGAAAATTAATTAATGAATAATAAACAATAAAAAATATTGAAAATTGAGATATACCTAATAGAAATTTCTTAAGATATTACTTTTGAAGATATGGTGGTTCTTCCAAGGGGAGGCTCAGCCTCCCCTGCCTCCCCTGACGAGCCGCCACTGCCGAGAAAAAAATGATGTTTTGGATTTAATTAGGATGCATTTCGATCACGGCGAGTACGTTTAAGAAATTAGCGTACCCTTCAATGTAAAAACGTACAGTGAGGAACAATTTGTAGTCCTAAAAAAACAAATTGTGGACAAGCGCCTACCGACATTATTTTTTGACGCCACCGGACAAATCGTAGAAAAACCGTTTCCAAATGCAAAGAGAGTTTATTTGTATTCAGGAGTTGTTCCTGTGGCACGAACCAAAAGAATCTGTCCCATCTTTGAGATTGTAGTGTATTGAACCTTTGTAAGGTTGGCAGCACGAATGCTCCCACCCCAATATATTCGGGGGTTATGAAAACCGACACACTCTTGAGTTCTGTTTTAAAACGTATGTACAAGTTTGGTATTAATATATGTTTATATTAGCCATCTGAGTATATTTATTGGAGTACATCACATATTATTTGGCGACGAGGTAAATTGGAGAAGAAACAGTGAATATTGTCGAAAAATTCGTTCTGAAACTGAAACTGTGAGAATCGTCTGCAAAGATATTGAGGTTAGAATTGAGAAAACCAGGTTTTTCATTTAAATTTTTTTTTAAATGTCTGAAGAAGCTACCCAAATTACTGTGGTAAACACAGGAAATATTGCCACATTAGCCAATTTCAAAGCAGGAGATGATTTTGAGATATTTGAAGAGCGTTTAGAGCATTTTTTTCTGGCTAATCGAATTGAAGAAGGAAGAAAGATATCTTATTAACTTCGATTGATGAAGGAAGTTATAAGGTGTTAAAAAACCTTCGTGATCCGGAAAAGCCAAAAGATAAAACATACAAGCAATTAATTGAGTTACTCTCAACACAGTTTAAAGCGAGGCTGTCTGTCTATCGTAGGCGTATTCAGTTTGATTCGCTAAAACAACGAGCAGAGACAGTAAATCAGTGGTTTGTAAAGGTGAAGAATATTGCAGCCCAATGTAAATTTAGCGGAGAAATGTTGGAGGAAAGAGTCAAGGACAAATTTGTAGTGGGTATGAAACCCGGTCCCATTCTAGATAGACTTTGTGAAGAGGATACAACGAAAAAAGTTAATGATCTTTTAGAAATAGCGTTGAATAAAGAAGCAGCACTAAAGGAAGCTGGTAGGAGTATAGAGGTGAATAAGATTCATAAGGAAAAGAAGTTTCTAGTAAAGGAAAAGGAGAAACCAGAAAATAAAAGCGAAGAGTTGAAGTGCCATTTTTGTAACAAGGGTAATCATGATTTTAAGAATTGTAAGTATAGGAAATTTGTATGTAACAAATGTAAAAAGAAAGGCTATATAGCAGCAGCTTGTAAGGGGCTTACAGAAAAAAATTATTATGTTGAAAATGAAGTAGTGGGGGATGCTATTGAAATGTTTAATTTAGAGGAAGATTTGAATTATGTTAAACCGATAGGTATTAATGCTTCAATAAATAATACACCTATGTTTTTAGAAATTGATACAGGTTCAGGGTTATCTTGTATGCCTTTAAATATTTATGAAAGAAATTTTTCAACGGTAGAATTGGAACCAACGATGGTCAAGTTAAAAACATACGGAGGTCAGGTAATTAAACCAGTGGGCCAAATTACTGTCAGTTTAAAAATATACAACACGGCTAAAATTTGTTCATTTACCGTAGTAGAAAACGCACAAAAATACTGCTGGGTAGGGATGTTTTGAACATGTTTAATTTAACAGTTAGAAATTCTGAAGTTTCTTTGAATGATCTGAGTTTTGATGTAAATTCGAGTCCGGATTTGACATTAAATCAGTTGTTAAAAACCCATTCAGCTTTATTTAAAAACGAGTTAAGTACTTACCATTCCGAACAAATTAAGTTAGAGTTAAAAGAAAATGTCCAGCCGATCTTTCATAAGCCAGGAGCGATCCCTTTGCTTTTAAAGATAAAGTAGTGAATGAATTGCAAAGACTCGAAGGAGAGGGTGTTATAGAGAAAGTGTCAAATTCTAGTTGGGGTACACCGCTTGTCCCAGTCATGAAGGCGAACGGCAAAGACATTCGACTTTGCGCGAATTACAAAATTACAATAAATAAATTCTTGAAAGATGTTAATCATCCATTGCCGCGAATTGAGCAAATTTTTGGTTCTTTACAAGGTGGAGAAAAATTCACCAAATTGGATTTTTTGAATGCATATAATCAGTTGGTAATTGACGAAGAGTCAAGTGAGCTTTTAGCATGGAGCACTCCATTTGGTATTTATAAGGTTATAACATTGCCTTACGGAACAAAACCTGCCTGCTCCATATTTCAATGCATAGTGGAAAAAGTTTTGCAGGGGTGTAAAGGCACAGTGAATTTTATGGATGACATTGTCGTTACAGGCAAGAATAAGAAAGAGCATATTGAAAATCTAACAGAAGTTTTAAGTAGATTAGAAAAAGCCGGTTTCGGGTTAAATTTTAAAAAATGCGAGTTTTTTAAAGATTGTATTTATTACTTAGGTTATAAAATTTCTTCAGAAGGTTTAGAGACATGTAAAGATAAAGTTGAGGCTATTTTGGAAGCTCCGCATCCAAAAACGGTTACAGAAGTTAAAGCATTTACGGGAATGATTAATTATTATTCTCGTTTTATAAAAAATTTGTCACAAAATTTAAAACCGTTATACGATCTATGTCAAAAAGATAAAAAGTTTGTTTGAACCAAAAAATGTGAAGAAGCGTTTCAATTTGCAAAATCTGAATTAGCGTCAGATAAAATTTTAGTACATTTTGATGCAGATAAACCATTGCGTTTAGAGTGTGATAGCAGTCAATATGGTATTGGCGCAGCATTATTGCATGTTATGGCAGATGGTACTGAGCGACCAGTGTGTTTCATATCGAGAGTACTGTCAAAGGCAGAACAAAATTATTCAATGATCCAAAAAGAGGCTCTTAGCATTTATTGGGCCGTCAAAAAACTATATCAATACCTGATAGGTCGAAAGTTTGAAATATTATCGAACCATAAACCTGTTTTAGCATTATTAGGTGAATATAAAAGCCTGCCACAGATGGCAGCAGGGCGAGTTCAAAGATGGTCATTATTTTTAGCTAACTTTGATTATACTTTTAAGTATATCCGTGGACAGGAAAATGTTCGGGCGGATGCACTCTCAAGGTTACCGCTACCTTGCAAAGAAGAGAGTGGAGACACAGAACATGACTATTTAAATTGTATTGAAAATTTAGTTCCAATAGATACAAGCAAAATTCGTTCAGAAACTAGGCGAGATGCAATGTTAGGTTAGGTGTTTAACTATGTTAGGTACGGTTTTCCAAAACATACAGATAATGATCTTTTAAAACCTTACTTCTTGCGTAGTAGCGAATTGTCGGTGGAAAATGGGATAATCATGTGGGGTTATCGAGTAGTAATACCGTTAAGTCTGCGTAAACAATTATTGGAAGAGTTGCATAGCACTCATGAAGGAATTGTCAAAATGAAAGCTAATGCAAGGTCCTACTTTTGGTGGCCAGCATTAGATGGGGATATTGAGAAACAAGTAAATTGCTGTAAAATTTGCATGAACTGCAGATCGGAGCCTAATAAAGCAAAGCTTATTCCATGTGAAAAATCTAATAGTTTTTTTGAGCGAGTCCATGCGGATTTCCTAGGTCCGTTTAAGTGTAAAATTATTTTGGTTATAGTAGATTGTTTCTCTAAATGGCCTGAAGCCTTTATTATGAAAAGTTCGGACTCTAATTCTACTATTGAGAAATTTCGAGAATGTTTTGCACGGTTTGGTTTGCCGAGAATAGTGGTAACTGATAATGGCTCTCAGTTGGTCTCTGAGGAGTTTTCTAAGTTTTTGTTTACAAATGGCATCAAACATTTGACGTCACCACCATTCCATCCGGCTACAAATGAATTTGCTGAAAATAGCGTAAAGAGCATAAAAATGGTTTAAAAATAGCTATAATGGATGAAACCAATAGCCATGCGTCCTTTGAAACATTACTAAACAGATATTTATTCCACTATAGGAATTCAGTACACATGACTACGGGTGTTACTCCATCTAGCATAATTTTCCAACGTAAGATTAGAACTAGGTTAGACTTATTATCGTTAAAAGAATGTAATGTCAATAAAAATCTTGTAAATTATAAAGGTAAAAGAAATGAAACTTTTGCAGAAGGAGATAGAGTTTGGTGTAGAGACTATCGCAATCCTAATAAAAAGGGGTGGTCAGAATGTATGATTGATGAAGTATTAGGAGATAGAATATATTTGTGTAAATTATTGAAGGAAAAGGTGATTTGGAAAAGACATGTAAATCAAATTTTAAGAGATAAATCAGTAGACGTAGAAGTACCAGTTATTTCTATACCATGTAGTAGAGATAGTTTACCAGTTGTAACTAACACGGATGGAGAAACGAAGGTATCTGTTCCAACCGTGGTAGAGAAACCTGTTGTAGATGTTCCAACCGTGGTAGAGAAACCTGTTGTAGATTTTAAAAGTGCTGAAGTGAAGTGTGGTATGACAGATAAGGATAAAGTGAACGAAAAAGTGCAAGTTAAGACAGAGACGAGTCGGTCCCCAGTTCCAAGTGAAGAAGGAAGGCCGAAAAGAAAAATAAAACCTGTAGTACGTTTAAATTTATGAGGGGCATATGTAGTGTATTGAACCTTTGTAAGGTTGGCAGCACGAATGCTCCCACCCCAATATATTTGGGGGTTATGAAAACCGACACACTCTTGAGTTCTGTTTTAAAATGTATGTACAAGTTTGGTATTAATATATGTTTATATCAGCCATCTGAGTATATTTATTGGAGTACATCACAGAGATGGTATCAGCGAGCCACTATTCGAAGACAATTTTTAAAATCTTTAACGATTTTAGAACGTTTTGCGAAGATCGCGATAAATGGCCGATATTTGGAGCCGTCGTGACAGATTTTAGCTTCGCTACTATCCATGCCATAAGTAAAGCGTGCAATCGGAAAACACTATTAGAATATTTTACGGTAAGTTATGCTATTTTCACTGGAAAGGCTGACATGCCGGAGACCCTAGTTACCATACATCTGTGCTGCGCACATTTTATGAAAATGGTATCAAGGGATGTTATAATGACGAGTGCAACGATGCCAAGAAAAGAATGCTTTTCGAGGACTTAATAGCACAGTGCATCAAGCTTTTCACAGTTAACCAAATCGAAAAATGGTTCTCGAATTTGGTTATTCTTTTAAATTCTCCACATTTAAACGAATCTGTTAATGAGGCATTAGGTAATTTATGTGTCCTAGATAGTACCAATGTTGAAAAGGACTTTAAGAACATTGTCCATATCAAAACAGATGAGGTGGTCAATAAAAACGAAACGCTCTATGAAATGAGTCCCTTTTATAAGCCCTTTAATGAGATTTATTTAAAGAGTAAAGTTAGGGCGTAAAAAATCCTTATTATAATCCATGTCTTTTAGACATTGTCTTAAAAAAATATATGCCCTTTTGTTGCCTATGGACGGGCGCAATGATTCGAGATCGAAATCATGGTAAGTTCAGTAATACGTATGTAGAAAATTATTTCGGGCATTTAAAAAGTAACATTCTGTTACATCCGAAACGAAACTTGAAATGCTCCAGATTCTTAAGAAAGAGCCGCGAGAACGTGTTAGCTATTCACAAGAAGTTAATTTTAAATATTCCAAAGGAGCGACAAACAAATAAAAATAAGGACTGTAGTTCCGAAATACATTCTGAAGAAAATTGGAAAAGGAAGGCAAAATCATTTAAAACTCAATTTAAAACTTTACTGGAAGGTTCCTAAAACAAGAAGCGTCAACAGTTTTAAGCATTCCTCTACCTAATTCTGTACATGATTCATTATGTGACAACACGCCGTGTATCTCTGAGGTAAGTGTCGCCTTGACGAACCTGCAAAATAGGTTGAATGCGATCAGTGCGATGGATGGGTACATCAAAAATGTGAATCCTCTGAGGATTGTAGTTACGACGGTTCATTTATTTGCAAACTGTGTAACGACAAAATGAATCTTACTGGAGAAAAGGAAAATATCCATATTTTGAATACAAATCTGCAGTTACGGAAAAATGCAACGCCTTCTTACTATCCTTAGACATAGCTCAAGATATGATTAAAATTGAGAAATCTACTAGAGATCAAAGGAACTCTCCTATTTGGCACCAGGAACGATTTAAACGTATAACAGTTTCAAATTTCGGTCGGATCTCTAACGCCAGAACGGACATATCAAAAAACAATATAATTAGAGAAATTTGCAAGCATAAAAGTTGGAACGTCCCAGCTGTTAAATATGGAATTGACAATGAAGCCGTTGCAATATCAGTATATCTAGAAAAAACAAAATCCAGGTATAAAAAATGTGGACTTGTTGTCCACAAAAGCTACCCATACTTAGGGGGCTCTCCTGACGGGCTGATAAACGAAGATGGGATAGTGAAGTGAAATGTCCTTATAATGCGAGAAACAAGACTCTAGATAAAGTAAATCTTGATTATTTAGATAACGATGGGAAATTAAAAATGACCCACAATTATGTTTATCAAATTCAAGGTTTGCTTGAAATTGTGAATCGCCCGTGGTGCGACTTAGTCATTTAAACAGTCCGAGACGTCAAAATTCAGCGGATTGAGAGAAATCCTAGATTTTGGCAGAGTATGAATGATAAATTGAGGCATTTTTATTTTTACTATTACCTGCCGTCGTTGGTTATACCCGATGCAGAATTGAATGAAATAGATCGTAAATGGGTAACCTCAAAGAATATAAAATTTTTGGACAATGGTTTAGTAGACGATCCTGATTATTATAAAATATGTCCCGCTGGAAGGGATTACACGGTAGCAGCATTTCCAAAGCTAGATTGTCAGGTAAAGGAACTCTGCTGCTAAGTGATTATTTTTCGTTGGATGGTACTAATTGGTTGACCAATTTCGTGACTGATATAACGCTCAATTTATTAAATATTCATAAATCATTTCAAATTGTATCCACAGGTGTATAATTTTTTCAAATGACACTTATAATGAATGCTTCATTAAAAATGCGCAAATTACCACCAGCAGATTAGTAATGCCTAAGTATATTGGTTAACAGCAATCACTATTGTATGTTATTGTCGATACAAAAAAAAAAGACAGTAAGTTTCCTTGACCCCTTTGGTAGCGATATGAGCAGAACTAAGTATATTATACAAAGAGAAATTTGTTAATTTTATACATGTTTATAATCAGTACCATCGTGATAGTAAAATATATAGTGAAAACTTTCAACCCATCGTTATGAAACATTTGATTCAGAATGATGGATATAATTGTGGTCCCTTAATTATATATTTTTTCCAAAAACTTATTAAGAATGAAAACCTTTCTGATATCTATAACATGGGCTGTTACAGGAAAGAGATCAAACATTTAATTCTTAAAGAATCCAAAAACATGAGACAAATATGTTTATTCTGCACCAGGGAAACGTCTGTTTCGAATAAAAAAAAAATCATTGCATATTTTGTTTCAGATTTGTCCACCACGAATGCTTAAAACTAAATGACGATCCTTTCATAAAAAACGAAATGTGCAATAATTGTAGAAATTATTAAACCGATAATTAACATTGTGTTATAATTTCAGCCTGTTAGGATGAGTATTTTCGTCGAAAATAACTATTTAATTTAAGGGAAAGTTTTATAAAATTCACCCCATCGGAGGGTTCTAAGTCGATGCGACTAAAATGACTTGGAAGGGTTATTATTGAGTAATATTGTGTTATAATTTAAGCATAACAGGATCAGTAGTTTCGTCACAAATTAATTATTTAATTTAAGGAGAAGTCTTAAAAAGTTCGTCCCATCTGAGACTTGTAAGTCGAAACGACTTAACTGACTTGGAAGGGTTGTTATTGAGTAATATTGCGTTATAACTTCAGCCTGACGGGATGAGTAGTTTGGTGAACAATAATTATTTAATTTAAGGGAAAGTTTTTAAAAAATCGCCCTATCGGAGACTTGTAAGCCGATACTACTAATATGACGTGGAACGGTTATTATCGAGTAAATTATTGTTAAAGTTCCAGACTGACAGGATGAGTTGTTTCGTCAAAAATATTTATTTAATTTAAGGAAAGTATTAAGAAATGCGCCCCATAGGAAGCTTGTAAGTCGATGCGACTTAAGTAACTTGGAAGGGATACTATCGTGCAATATTGTGTTGAAATTCGAGCCTGACAGGATGAGTAGTTTCGTCAAAAATAATTATTTAATTTAAGGGAAAGATTTAAAAAAAATCGCCCCATCGGAGACTTGTAAGTCGATACGACTTAAATGACGTGAAAGGGTTAGTATGGAGTAATATTGTGTTAATATTCCAGCCTTACAGGATGAGCAGTTTCTTGAAAAATAATTATTTAATTTAAGGGGAAGATTTAAAAAACTCATCCCATCGGTGACTTGTAAGTCAATACGACTTAAATGACTTGGAAGTGTCATTATTGGGTAATATTGTGTTACAATTTCAGCATGACAGGATGAGTAGTTTCGTCAAAAATAATTATTTAACTTGAGGGAAAGATTTTAAAAAATCGTCCCATCGGAGACTTGTAAGTCGATTCGACTTAAATGACGTGGAAGGGTTAGTATCGAGTAATATTGTGTTAAAATTCCAGCCTGACAGGATGAGTAGTTTCGACAAAAATAAATATTTAATTTAAGAAAAAATTTAAAAATTTCGCCCCATCGGAGACTTGTAAGTCGATTCGACTTAAATGACGTGGAAGGGTTTGTATCGAGTAATATTGTGTTAAAATTACAGCCTGACGGGATCAGTAGTTTCGACAAAAATGAATATTTAATTTAAGGGAGAATTTGAAAATTTCGCCCCATCGGAAGCTGGTAAGTCGATTCGACTTAAATGACGTGGAAGGGTTAGTAACGAGTAATATTGTGTTAAAATTCCAGAGTAGTTTCCTCAAAAGTGATTATTTAATTTAAGGGGAAAATTTAAAAATTTCGCCCCATCGAAGACTTGTAAGTCGATACGACTTAAATGACTTTGAAGGGTTATTATTGAGTAATATTGCGTTATAATTTCAGCCTGACAGGATGAATAGTTTGGTCAAAAATAATTATTTCATTTAAGGGGAAGTTTTAAAAAATTCGCCCCATCGGAAGCTTGTAAGTCGATGCGACTTAAATGACTTAGATGGGATATTTTTGAGTAGTATTGTGTTATAATTTCAGCCTGACAGGATGGGTAGTTTCGTTGAAAATAGTTATTTAATTTAAGGGGATATTTTAATAGAATCGCCTCAACGGAGGCTTGTAAGTCGAAACGACTTAAATAACTTGGAAGGGTTATTATCTTGTAATATATTGTTAAAATTCCAGCCTGACAGGATGAGAAGTTTCGTCAAAAATTATTATTTTATTTAAGGGGAAGTTTTACAAAATTCGCCCCATCGGAAGCTTGCAAGTCGATGCGATTTAAACGACTTTTAAGGGTTATTATTGAGTAATATTGTGTTTTGATATCAGCCTGACAGGATGGGTAGTTTCGTTAAAAATAATTATTTAATTAATGGGGATGTTTTAATAAATTCGCCTCAACGGAGGCTTTAAGTCGATGCGACTTAAATGACTTGGAAGGCGTGTAATATATTCTTAAGGTTCCAGCCTGACAAGATGAGTAGTTAAGGCCGTTACAGAATTGCTTGACGTAAGACTTAAGACGTATGACGTATAACGTAAACGAAAACCAATATGTACTTTTAAATGTTCCATTACACAACCTGCATTAAGACGTAAAAGCTTACGCAGAAAGTTGAAAATTTCCGTATGGTGGAATTCTTACGTTGGCCGTAAAATGTTCAACCAATGAGAACCATTCCCGCTAAAATGAAAGTTTAACCTATAATAAATGAAACGTGTTGTCACTAACCACTGCCATTTAGTCGTGTCACTGGTTTAAACATTTTGAGGCCTATTTTAAGTTGTCTACCACCTTCTATTTAACCAACGTTTTCTCTTTTTCTGATTAAAAGAAACATCCCCATTAAATTTCCAGCCAACAATATAAGAGGTAATTCATCCATTATCGCCTCAATATTTAATGATTAAAATAAAATAATCCCTTCTTTATTACTTTGTTTTGGTATTGAAACCGTTTTTCTTCTAACCTAAAAAATTATCTCACAAAACTGACTTGTGATTGGCTTGCCGTAGAACATAAAGAAAGTATTGTGTAAAATCACTTTTTAATGTCATACGTCTTATGACTCTTAAGTCTTACGGTTAACTATTCTGTAACGGCCTTTATTACTCCAAAATAATTATTTAATTTAAGAGGATATTTTAAAAAATTCGCATCATAGGAAGCTTGTTAGTCGATGCGACTAAAGTAACTTATCGTAAGTATCGAGTAATATTGTGTTAAAATTCCAGCCTGACAGGATGAGCAGTTTCGACAAAAATAAATATTTAATTTAAGGGAAAATTTAAAAATTTCGCCCCATCGGAGACTTGTAAGTCGATACGACTTAAATGACTCGGAAGGGTTATTATTGTGTAATATTGTGTTATTATTTCAGCCCGATACAGGATGGGTAGTTTCGATTAAAATAATTATTTAATTTAAGGGGATGTTTTAATAAATTCGCCTCAACAGAGGCTCGTAAGTCGATACGACTCAGATGATTTGGAAGGGTTATTATCGAGTTATATTATGTTATAATTTGATCCTGACAGGATGAGTAGTTTCGTCGAAAATAATTATTTAATATATGGGGTAGTAAGCAGGTGGCAGTAAAATGAAGGAATGGTTATTTTGAGATTATTATTAATTAATACAACTTGTATTATTTTTATTATTGCGTTTATTATTTACCGTTCACAATAACTTATGGCGCATAGTGAATTGTAGGTAGGTACCCAGTACAAAGTTTAGTGTCAAAATGACTACTATATATTTATTGCCGACAACATTCATATCTTTCCAATATTCTCTTTTCATATTTTTATAAAATTGATACCCTTCCTGTAACCTTCGCCACCTATGCCACATCGGGAATGTTCGGAAATTTTAGCTGCTATCTTTGGCTGCCAACTTCACATTGGTAATATTCCATGGCCTGCTTGATAGTTTTTTGAAGCACAGGCTAAATGGTTTAGAATAATTTAAGTTTTTTTCCAATTTTACCCACATAGTGGATTGGAAGTATATAGTAGGTACATACCTAATCGTCAAAAAAATTTTCATTTTTTTTTTTGAAATAGGGTTAGAATGCCATGAAAACGTCGAGATTTTAAATTTGAGTGAAAAAAAATGTTCTGTCGGTCAGTCTGTCTGTCTAACTTTTTTTGTCCTCACGTTTTCTCCACTGAACTATACATAATAAATGGAAGACCAATACAGATATATGCGCGCGAACAAAATACTTCAATCATGCGATTGGAGGTTCCCGGGATATGCGTCGCCGCAGTAGAAATCTGGTTTTAAAAGTATGTTGGAGCTTAAGTCAGAATGCTTGTGGAGGACGTTATGCGCCAACGCAATTTTTCTTTGATTTGTCTCCTCTGGCGGGAGGTCTTAGATTAGTGCAGAATTTCAGAGCCGGCGTCAAATAATCCTCTCGTATTTATCGCTTGTTGAAATTGAAAATTCAATAATTGTGTTTTGGGCATGACAACTTTTATGTTCTTTAATAAAAATTAAGACAAAAGTTAATTATATATGAGATGTCAATCTATGCAAGCATATTTTTGATGATTTCTGAAAAAAAGACAAATTAAAAACACTTGCAATAAAAATAGAGCCGGCCCTGGCTTTCTACACACTGCGAATGCGCCCCTACCGGGGGTCGCCATACTTGCGCGAAATTCAATTTGACACACAAATAGGTATAGACATTAGCATTCCATTTATATGTATAGTTCAGTGGTTTTCTCTGGAACAGTTTAAGATATTGACTAGAAGCCCAGGCCTCAGATTTTTTTATAACATATTTCAACCCCTCCACCACAAATAATAAAATAAAATTGAGACATATTCACTTGAAATTTGGTACACATATATATATTATAACGATGTCTGGAACTAAATTATATTTTGAGATTATTCAATTGAAAGGTTGGGGTTAAATAGTGGTAAATAGGCAAAATAAGTAAAGCAAGCTGGCAAGAGTACAGAAACTTGGGATTTGGTAAGTATATATACCAAAGAATTTATATAAATAGAAGCAGATACACATTTATAAGTGTGTTGTCAACATCTCGTACTCATGCAAGTTCAGACATTACATTTTATAATTATCTCTTTCTTTATGATGAAAATTACTATATAGCCCCATCTTTGTTGCAGTACTACTGTTTTTAACATGACAAATAAATGTAAGACAACAGGCTATTCTTATCCTCAACTACACCACAAACAACACATTTTTTCACTATTTTTACGATTCAACGAGAATAATTGTTTAAATTTACAAAACACGAAAATAATTTTGAGGTTAGAGTAGTTAAAACAGACACAGTTCTTAAATGACTAAATTCCACATATGTCTTTGCTACACTCATACCACGGTCTTGGAGTGATTGCAACAGAGATAGCGTTATAGGCAATATTGCCAATATTGTATCTTAGAACGAAATGGTGAGAAATTGAGAAAAAGGTATGTTGGACATGATGGCAACAGTATCGTATAACTTTTACACTTTATCTCGGCTTCTATTTATATAAATTCTTTGATATATACTAGAACAAAAGGCCTCAGATTTTTTATAATATTTTTCAACTGCCCCAGCACCCATAAGTACTTCATTATTAAAATGGTTGATAAAATAAAATACTTGGAGATTTTTACTTGAAATTTAATACATGCCCACACAGCACATAACATCCCTAGGATATCCTCATTTGGTCCCGTATATCCCAATCGGGGACAACATTCCTCAGGATATCCTTAGGATATCCCAATAAAATATATACAATCTGAGAATATCCCAAAAGGGGATATCCTAGATAAATCCTGGCAGGATATCCTAGTAATATCCTGCAAAGATATTAAAAGGCTAATAAAATATCCACTGTGGGAATATCCTGGGCAAGTCCTAGAATCGTCTTATTATAGGTATTATTATTTAGGAGATTTCAACAACAAAAATAATGAAAAGTGTATATATTATTTTGAGGCTATTTATTTATAGTGTCATTTGTTGGTTTGTAAAATTTGCTTCTAAAAACTTATTTGTTTGTTCTATTTGATAATCCCCTCCAGTACAAATAATTCATTAAAAATGTTTATTAAAAATGTATATCTTATTTAAATAGCAGTTATTTAGAATTTGGTTTTAATACATTTACTGTGTTTTGAATTAGTCGACTTTTTGTGGCAAGTCGAAAGTTCTAAGAAATCCGCCTAGCGTCGATGTCTTTTCCACGTTCATTTCAAAGTTCTTTCGACAAGTAAGATTACGTTAAATATTTCATAAATATAATGCTGCTATGTTATATCTTTGTATTTATTATATTATCTAAAAGGGGAAAACGTGATTGGTTATTGTCCGCAGATGTTACTATCAGATACGTAATTCTTTATATTTTTCTGAGTTAACAGAATTTTGTTTAAATTCGTTATAACTTTTCAGCACGCTATGATTTTCTAAAGTTGTACATATCATCCCTTATAACTTCTAACCACCCTAAACTCTGTTGATTTTAATAATATCAAAAAAAGGCAAGAGATCATTTTTATGTAATATTTCATGCTTTTACAATTTTTATTTGAAACTCTTTTTATTGTCTTTTACACGTCTTGAGTAATTTTGAAAAACACTGTTATATTTTTTTTTCATCCCTTCTCGGGGTTGAGAAAAAAATTTCTTTCATTAATCGTGTTCAAATACTTCAAAGTAACATATCAAAAATTCAAGTATTTACCTTAAAATTTTGATTTGTCGATCTATTTCATTGGACTATATATATATAACCTCTGTTAGTTTGGTAGATTTACTTTTAAAGCAATATAAGCCAATTGATAGATACAAATATGTGTATGGAGTTGCAGATATATGTATCACATTTTTATTATTCATTTTACCTCTGCCATTATATAAACTTGTATTCCTTTGTTTTTGCTTATTGGCTCAGTTTAAAAGTAATGATCTTATAAAATAATATGTATTTTTTGCTGTAATAAATAAATAAGCATTTATTGTCCAAAAGAATACAGATAGTATTATAAGACTAGTCAAATATTGGTAATAATTGCAAAGAAAAAGTACAAGGACTTGTACCAGTAGCTGCCGAACATCAAAATATACCATAACATTTAAGACATAAGTACTTACATAAATATACGAAAAGGTGACTGACAAAACAGACTAAAATGAAGTGGCAGACATAACTAAAATTTTAGACTAGATTTTGTGAATTCACCTATGTTGTAGACACACAAGCTGAGTAGTAATATTGTTTGGAAGCTTATTAAAGAGATTTAATCCCAATATTACATGGGATCTCTTTGTAAGACTAAGGCGGTGTGTTGGAACTGTGAGAACATTTCTGTTACGAGTTTCGTATGAGTGGAAATTGCTGTTTAGATTAAAATCGTTTTTATTAATGAATACATACTGAAGGAGATTATATATATATAGTCCATAGATAGTTAGTATGCCGTATGCTGTCTTTAGAAATATCCAATAAACCCTAAAAGAACTGGGGATGTCCTATATAAAGTCCAATCAATGTTGGTTTATAGTAAAGCCCAGGCATAACGCATATAAGAGCTGATGATGTCCTGTACACACCCATACCGATGTCCTGAGGACGTCATCAGCAAAGCCCGAACTGTCCCATTTGGATATCCTACGGATATCCTAAGGTGATAATGGGATCTTCCCAGGATATCCCATATGTCCTGAAAAGTTGTCCCCAGTATGTTTTGAGGATGTCCTTGTGCTGTATGGGTGTATGTATATTGTAACGACATCTTCTGTAATTAGATTATATTTTGAGATGATTACGTTAATGAAAGGTTGAGGGTTATTAATTAGGGGTAAATAGGGGAACATAAGTAAATCAAATTCATAAGAGTACAGAAACTTGGGATTTGTTGTATACGCTAGAAGCGAGGGTCTCAGATTTTTTTATAACGTTTTTCAACCCTTCCAGCCACCACTCCATTATTAAAAGGGTTGATAAAATTAAATTGAAATATTCACTTAAAATTTGGTACACATATGTGTATTATAACCCACATAACAAAATGATATGCAATGTACATACATTGTATCTTCAATCTATGGATATGTATATCCACAAGATGGAGAAAGTATATCTAATGTACATTTAATGGATGTGGAATTAACATTCCCAGCAGATACGTTTGTCGCCGACTTCCATATCTATTTTATATCCAGTGAATGTACATAAACATATGCAATGTACATTCACTGGATATGAAACACACATCATATACACAATCGTATATTTTATGAATATACATTACATATCTCTGAAGTAGTTTCCACGGACATCAAAACACTTATTGAATACTGCACCTGAAGCGTGTTGCCCCAGTCATGTTGGCATCATCGGGAGATGATTAAAACGAACAGTTTTAATCATCTCGATGATACCAACACGATTGGAGCAGCACGCATCGAATGAAAGTGTTCAAGTGTTTTGATGTTCGTGGGAACTACTTCAGAGGTATCCAATAGTATCCATATAAGAGGTAATAAAACACAGATAGCTTAATAAGAAATATTTTATATAACTATTTTAAATATACACAAACTTTACAAAATAACCTAATATTACACAATATTTAAAATTTTCAATACTGACGTATACTTTCTTTACCTTCCAGTAGTTTAACAAATTGTAAACATATGTATAATACTTACTATAGTTACTCATGTCCTACATATATGTTTAAAACATTCTCAACCATCAGTAAGTTATATAATATGAACGTATGTAATTTTTATTCACTATGTTTATAAAATACATACCCAATATGACATAACAGCAAATTTTTAGGCCTCTGTCACTTTCCGCCATCTTAACTAAACACACATCTGCCACAATCAGTTAAATATGAAACTTGCAAATTTTCTAACCCTAAAAGAGTATGTAGTTACAAATAATAATAATTGCGTTATAATAAATATACTCTTACATCATGGGAGCTTCATGCAAATGTAACAGCATAATATAGCAATAAGCAAATATAAAATCCAGAGAATGAGAAAGAGTTAACTTTCATCACACATAAACACTATGCACACAACACTACAGGGCTTAACCGCTTAATGGCTGCTGGCGCCGCCTGTTGCGAACTACAATCCATAAACAAATGCCTGGTGCGGTGGTGCGCTGATGTAGTATGCCATAAATTAGTAGCGCATGCGCATCAGATAATGAGATAAAATTCGTGTACGCGTATAATTTAATTATACCTTAATGGACATGTTATGTATAAATCATTATGTATATACCTCCAGCAATATACACTGTATATGACGCTGATGGATATCAGTAGCTGAATATACATTTCATTTCATATGTGTATTTAACAATACATATTCAAATTCCAACACCTAATGCATATGCTATGGATGTACATATCCATGAGATGTTATGTGGGAACGACATTGGAACTAGATTATATTTTGAGAAGACTCTGTTGAAGGGGTGGGGGTTAAGGTGAGGTAAATAGGGGAAAATCAGTAAAGCAAGCGTAAGGGTAAGCGGTAAGAATACACAAACTTTTAATTTGGTGTATATATACTAGACACCAATGCCTCGGATTTCTTTATAATATATTTCAACAAGTACCTACCCTAGTAGCACCAATATTGCACCAATATATAATCCATATAGGACCAATATTCATGTATTGGTCCTAAATGGATTATATATTGGTCCAATATGTTGTGCAACTAAGGTATATGCTAAAAACCAACACCTCAAATTTTTTCATGACCGGCCGCAAATATTAAAATTCTATGACCAATTATTTCCATATATTAGAATGCAAGTATATTCAAGATGCTTTCCTTTAAAGAAACTTGGACGGCAAATATGGATGTGGAAGTAGCGATTCCTTAGGCAGCGGTTTTTAAGTATATACCATTGATAAAATAGAAATAGATAATTAATCCCGTAATTATTGGAGAGTGGCGGTACCTATCGATGAATGTCCGAAGCAACGTAGTCCCATAATAATGTGGCACTCGACAAAACAGTTGACTTTCGCTCTGCTCTACCGCTAACGTCTGAGCGCCAATCTCAGGTAAGCCCCGCCTACCGCAGTACGCGATATTACGTCTTGCTACCATGGATAATTCAATGATGATCAATAATTGTACTAATCGTGTACTAATCTTTGAAAACATCCAGTGGACGCTCATCACAGAGAGGAAGAGAGAGACGTGTCTGTCTTCTTAGCGTCAAGTGATCATTGTTCAGCGATTTTTACAAATAAATGTACCTACAAACAGTTTATAAAACTTGTACTTGCTTATTTATGATAATTTCTTAAAGTAATCAATTTAACAACAAAAATAGACTTGATGCTTACATGTATTTTAGTTAATTTCGTCAATATTTTTGATTTTCTGCTAAAGGAATTATATTGACATTGAGCAATTTTTTACATCTACATCAAATATTAACAAATAACCAAATAAGTCCAATGTATTTTAAGTTTTTATTACTAAAAACAAAAACAACCTACTTACATTAAATCAATACAATTAGGGAGTAAGTGTGATAATCATATTGGTTCTGTATTGATTAATGGTATATATATATATTTAAAACGCATTTTTCACCAATTTCTGTGTATAAATTTAAACATGTAAATATGTACCTACATAAGGTATATACATCAGAAGATGGCACATGTCAAAACATATTTATATTTACAGTAAAAAGCTGCCTTTGAGTAAAATAATTTTCAAGTGATTATAAATTAGGTCGATCGAATATTTTCATCTAGTTACTTACTACATGAAAATATTTTTTTGTTCTTTTACAGAATTAAAAATAGTTGTAATTAACTAATAACTGTCAATCGTAATGCGATACCTAGGGCAAGTAGTAATGGAATCGATAGAGGTTTTCACTTCGGAAAAATTCCGGGAAGCGGTTACTTTTGAGAAAACATCTCTGAACATGTCAGGAATGACATAAAAGTTACCAACAATAATCCTTGAGCGTCATTTTGTTAAATTCCGAGTTTGAAGTCGGAATTTTGTTATATTCCGACTTTGAACTCAGAATATTGTTAAATATACACGTCGGGAGAGACCGCCATTTTTCCCTCGATGTATTTGTTGCCCTCGATCGGGCTTCGCCCTCAGGCCTCAAATTACACCTCAGGAAAAATAAGACGTTTCTCTCCCTTAGTGTATAATGTACTCTTATATTCATTGTTTTGTTAACTGCTCCTAGTAGTGTAATCGAATTAGGGTTTGATCGAAAAATGAAAGATACTTCATAAATAAAAATTGATTCTTGTAGTGCCATATTGTTTAAATAATTCGCAAAGTTGAGAAAATCAATTTTTCGTAAATAACGAAAACACTAAGAACTTTCGAAAATAATGTTTTATATAACAAATGTAGCTAGTAAAAATACCTACAAAACCCAGTAAGAAATTTTCAAATCGGTTAATTTGTTTATCTGCAAAATCAAGAAAACTGTCAAAATGGCCTGTTATTTCAACTGTTATTAACTAATGATAAATTAAGCCTTGAGACTTTGAAATTATCGGAAGTTGTACGTATCAATGTACTTAAAAAACTCTGAAAATTTCAAAAGGTTTTTGCAAAAAGCAATTTGTTTATTAAAAATATGATGTCGTAAAATTGTCCAAATTTTTTTTTAAGCACCGTAGACTATAATGACCGAAAATGGATTATCTTCTCTACAAGTTGTACCATCAAGTATATTTTAAAATTAATTGATTTTCGCAGATTTAATTGCTTAAAATCGGGTTAGAAAAACACGTACATTTTCGCGTTATAAACAAATAGAGTAACTCAATTATTTTTAATCGTACTCCATTGGGACTAGGACCATTTGAAAGCTACGATTTTTCTGCGAATTTTAAAAGAAAAGAGAATGTTTAAGCCGCTTGTGAGCTGAGATAATTTTTTATTTTTCTTATACTCACAGCTGATTCAATTATTGACATTTGTATTTAAAATTAACACATTAAGTAGATCAAGACCTGCTCTGCATTGTGTGACAATTTCAAATGAATATATGATGCAGTTTAATTATATAACAATATTTATATATTTTTAACGAAAAAAAAAAAAAAAAAAATCGTGTTGGGTAGGAATCGATCCCCCGACCCTCGGATTTATGTCATCATCATCATAACAAATTTATTTAGTTCTTTTAATACAGGAAATTGCCTCCCCGGATCGAGGCTCGGAGCCAACCGTACAACCACGAGCGCTCTAACATGTTGAGCTAAATTACCGATGCGACAAAAATTTACATTAGTGTAATAGATTTATTCCAAATGTATAAAAATTGACTCATGTAAAAGAGGCCAAAAATATTGAATATCATGCTTTGGCAACACTTTTTATTTGTGCCACATTGTTTAAATAATTCGCAAAGTTGAGAAAATCGTTTTTTCGTAAATACCAAAAAACTGCTAATTTTAGAAAAAAATTATCTCAGTTCCCAAGTGACTTGGAGCATTTATTATTCTTTTTAAATTCGCAGAAAAATCGTAGCTTTAAAATTATCCTAGCCCGAACGACGTACCCTTAAAAATAAATAAGTTGTTCAATTTGTTTATAACTTTAAAACGCAAGTGTTTTTCGAACTCGATTTTAAACAAAGAAATTTGCGAAAATCAATTAAATTTGATATGTACATGATAGTACAACTTGTCAAAATGTGAATCCACTTTGATCCGTAACTCTAAAATGTCTAAAAAAAAAAAAATTACCACAATTTTACGAAAGCAAGTTTTTAATAAACAAATAACTTTTTGCAAAAACCTTAAAAAGACATCGATTTGAAATTTTTAGCATTTTTAAAGTAAATTGAGACGTACAACTTCCGATAATTTCGATGTCACAAGGCTTAATTTATCATAAGTTATTAATAATTGAAATAAGAGGCCATTTTGACGTTTTTTTTTTATTTTGCAGATAAACAAATTAACCTATTGGAAAATTTATTATTGGGTTTTGTAGGTCTTTTTATTAGCAACATTTGTCATGTAAAACATTCTTTTCTAAAATTCTTAATTTTTTCAGTATTTACGAAAAACTAAATAAAAGTGTTGCCAAAGCATGATATTCAATATTCTTGGCCTCTTTTACATGAGTCAATTTTTATACGTGAAGTAGGTATCTTTAATTTTTCGTTTCGGGGTACATTTGGAATAAATCTATTACACTATAGCTACAAATGGTGATGCCTGCCAAATATTTGTGATTTTTTTATTGTATTTATATTTCTTTTATATATAAAACATATTTTATTTTCTTCCTGGTATTTTCTTAAATAAAAAAAACTTTTATTCATTCCTATTAAATAAGTTTCATATACCTCTACCTACCTACCTACCTACCTATTCTTTTTGCATCAAGACAAAACAATAAAAAAGCTAATTAAACATAATGTTTTTAGTCGATTATAGTATATTATAAACAATATATACACATGTAACTATTTTCCATGCTATTTTTAAAAGTAAAAAACGCCGGTAATTTCTTACAAAATCGGATAATTTTCTGCGAGTAGGTGGATCTTATCATGCCGAATCATTGGCAACGTTGGTTGCACTGCAGTCTTAGTTGCTAGGTCGTCTAGCTCCCTCCACACCCCACGGGCCCGCCCGCCCAACCTTTCATTTCATTCATGAATTAATTTACCCGACTTGCAAACCAAGGAGGGATAGATTATAGATTCAATCTATCCCTCCTTGCTTGCAAACCCCCAGCTTAAACTTCGACTCGAAAAGGCGCACGACATCTATGAATTTAAGACCGGATGAACTAACAATACAAATTCTTTGGTTAAGTATCTATTTCTAATTAATCAATGTATATACTTTAAGAAACTTTCCTATGGGTATAATTTTGTATTAAACACTTTAAAAACAACAATAGATCAGTTTTAACGTTTCTTCAAAACCAGAAATTTAGAAAAAACACCTCAACTAAGTTTTACAAAACATTAACAAAATTTGAAAAAACCTTATACTGCTGAAGAGATAATCAAAGTCCGTTTCGAACAAGATGCCGTATGGCCCCCTTTCTAATTTTAAATTTTCGCTGGGGGCTGGGCAGGGTATTGCAAAGTACTCAAGAGTATGTCACAACGAGTACCTTTAAAAAGCACTTGTGAAAACTTGAGTACGAGTACTTGTTCTAGCTCTTCTAAAAATGAGTAACGAGTACGAGTACTTCGAAAGATACCAAGTTGAAATGGGTACTTAATTGACAAAAATTTCAAATACCACTTACACCATTACCGCAGTAAACAAAAGTAGATCGACATCTACAAAAACAGTTACATTTATTAAAAATCTATAGGCACACAAAAATGAACACAACCAAAAATTTTAAATTCTAGGAAAAAAGTAACACAAAATTAATTAAAAAAGCAGCAACGCTGCAATGACTGAAATGGTTTTTCCGGCTTTTTAATATGACGCCTTTACCACAGAATAATATTCTGTGCCTTTACACTTTTCAACTTCAGTCACATAATAAAGATCATATAAAGATTTCTGCCACCAGCTCCCTACCTATAATGTGATACATGAATTACCACAAATTTTTGATTTTTTTGTCAGTTCTTGTTTTAAAAATCTGCATTTATTATTACAAATTTGAAGAACTGCAAAAGTTAACAAAGCTTAAAACACCAACTTACCATTCTGTGATAGTCGAGCTTCACATGTCAAACACTCATGCAGTTCTCACACCGCCAGACTGACACTGACTGCCCTGCACACTTGTATGGAAAAAGGCAATCTGAGACTTTCCTGTGTTGCACGTTGGTACTCGTATTCGTTAGTTGTGGCCGCCAAAAGTACTCGAGTACCTAATAATGTAAAGTACTTGAAAATTTCGAGTTCAGAGTGTCATCCAAATAAAAGTACTCACGAGTACTTATTACTGAGTACTTTGGGTACTTAGTACAGTCGTGGCCAGAAAAAGGTTTCCGACCTGAACAGCGGCGTATTTTATCAAGTTTTCCCTGCGTGAGTATGACTTTGCGTTTGAGTTTTCTAAGCTCCGCCCAGGCGGCTGCCTCTAAGCGCCTTTGGAATTAATACCACAATAATAAATGTTTACAGTTCCGTGTCAGTAACGCAAAGAGTATTTGTGTTTCAAACGCGGCGACTTTTTTTAATCAGTTACTACTACTACCCCATTGACATTTTTAAACTTTGCAAATGAATGAATGAATCATATAAAGAAATAACTTTTTCTTGTTGAATTTCATGAGCATATAATATTATTGTAGATATTAATATTCTAAGGCTGAAGGACTTCGGTCGATGGCCTTTTGGTGAAACCAATAAAACACAATAAATAAAATGATAATAATATTTTAAATATTAACTGTATGATACATATTTGAACGTATTAATCGATTAATTGACATTTTATTTAAGTCATTAAAATATTAGTTAATACTACAGTAAAATTAGATAAAAAATTATATAAATAAATAATTTTTTGTTGCGATTTTTCTTCGAAAAAATTTACCCACGTTTTAACAATCCTATGAGTCTCTAGAAAATGACCTTTGCGTTTTTAAGTAAGTGGGTCAAATATGCTCAAGAAATTGATTTTTGGCCAATACTTTTAAACTATGCAATTTAGTGGAAAATGATTAGACCTTTTTCAAAGCTTGTGAAATTTTAACATTGAAAATGTTTAACAAGTCGAAGGTGTAACGTAACATATATATGAATTGTTAAATGATGTATATATATTTAGATAATGAAATACCTTTTTGAAATGTGACCATATTTAAACAAAATAAAGAAATGTTTTAATGGTAATGGTAATATGGGGGTCCAGTAGCGATTTGTGTACCGCTTAGAAATTTTACTTTTTTGCGAATTTTTACAAGTTTTATGTATGCTAGCTGGATGTTTTTGGTGTCATTTCGAAGAACTCGCCAATTGTAAACTATTGGAAGTAGCTTGGAAAATTTAAAATTCGATGGGGCGAAGATACGGAGGTTGAGGCGTTTTTTTGGACACGAAAGCGTTCGGTGCTGTTACATGGCATACCTTTTGGAAGATCCAATTTGATTTTGGTTTATTTGGAAAGACGATGAACCAGCGCTCATCGTACGGGCTGGTTTTGGAGCCTGTGAGGCACAGGGGTGACGTTACAGGGGTGTAAAGTTGAGGTACGGTTTTAAACCGGTAATTTTTCTTATGTCGATCTGGGTTTTTAGAATTATGTGGATGAATCTGTGGGTTTTCCCAAATTTTCTGACAGAGTTGGATTTGGGGGTTGAAAAATGGGAAAAAGCTATAATTATCGGAAAAAGCTGAAAATCGGTATTTGTGTCAAATTCGGTGTTTTGAGACTTTTACGGGTCGATTATAGTTTATAACAGGTGGCAGGGGGTGGTTAGGTTAGGGATAAAATTTACCTTTTTGTGATTAAGTTTCGGTGAGGAAACTAAATGTCAAGTTGCATTTTTGGCAGTATGTGGATGAATCTGTTGGTTTTTAAGAATATTTTAGCCGAGTTTGATTTGGGGGTTGAAAAAATGAAAAATGTCATAATTATCAGAGAAAGCTAAAAATTTATATTTGTGTGAAATTCGGTGCTTTGAGAGTTTTACTGATCGACTGTAATTTTAAAGAGAATCCGGGATACGGTTGTGGGGGCGGTCGTGGGTGATTTTTTGTTGTTGATGTTTTGATGAGCAAAAGTGTCGAATTGCGTGTTTAGCAGTACGTGGACGAATCTGTGTTATTGATAATTTTCTGGCCGAGTTGAATTTGGAAGGTCAAAATGGAAAAAGTTATAATTATCGGAAAAAGCTGAAAATCGATATATGTGTGAAATTCGGTGTTTTGAAACTTTTTACGAGTCGATTGTAATTTTTAAGAGAATACTGGATTTGTTTGGGGGGTGAGGTTGGGAGTGAAAATTTTGTTTCATGCTTTCGTTTTGTTTTGGTGAGAAAAAATGTCGAGTTATGTTTTTGGCAGTATGTCCAGAGGCGCCTTTAGGCCTAGGCGCACTAGGCGCGCGCCTAGGGCCACACTTTTCCAGGGGCCCCCATTTCCCGATTTATTGAAGTAAAAAAGCGATGTAAAAATTTTATTTCTTTGTTATGTCGTTATTTATTTTCGCTTTACTGATAGCAATAATGATATTTACAACTATCATGAAATACATTTCTTCCCTTTTCCATATCATCCTCATCAGATCTCAATTGCAACAAAAATGACAAAATAAGAATGGTTCATGCGAGAATGTGTTCACGAACATTTGTCGTTTATTTACATTTTATATCATTTGAACTTGAAATCATTTTATAGTTCTTCCTTTGCATTTCAATTTTTTTCATATTTCAATGTAGAAGTCTATAGGAATTTATTGTTTGTGTTTATCGTGTTTGAATATTCTTGAATATTCATTTTTTTTAATCTTTATTCACTGTGTCACACTGAAAAAAATATGTTCGTAATATTAATGAATCGGTTCATCGACTGAAAAGTGATGAATCCGTTTATTAATATAATGTACGTTTACACCCAAATAGCACCAAACTTCCGGAGGATGTCCGTTTTAGGTCCTCTCTTGGTCCGAACGTCTGACGACGTGAACCGAACGGTCATAGGAAGTCTATTTTCGGATGTTTTTAGGATACACTAAATTAACGTTCTGTGGACGTCCATCTTAGGTAGCACGTTGGCCTACCAAGATTCATTTTGTCACAAATGCAACAAATTAAAAATGTGGTGCAGTTAAAAAATACAAAAGGAAAGGAATAAATAATAAAACTTGAAAACTAGTTAAAAAATCGTGTAGTATAACTAAATACGGTGAAAAAAAGTACGCAGAAATTCCTGAGAATTTTTATATACACAAAAGTTTTTGATATCACATTAGCTATTTTCTTTTGTGCTGAACCAACTGATTGCAATAACTAAAGAGCCAATTAAATCGAGGTGTTTTTAAAATTCTTGATCTCTATTGGTTATTGCTTTCCGATTGTGTTCACTTTGTTAAGCACGGAAGAAAATAGCTAATAAGAATAAGATATATTTATGATAGTAAATGATGTATCAGCGACAATTTTAACTCCAGACTAAATAAAATTTTTATAAATGTGCGTACAATATTTAATTACAGAAATATTTCGTTATTCTTAAATAATTTAATAATAACAATCCTCCTTGGGCAAAGTTTGATTAACACCTTATCAAAGCTAATAAATAAACTGCCCTGCTTCCCTAAAGAATTCATATTTTTTTCCATATTGTGTTGATTTTTCCTAGCTCATCATTAAACTTAGCATTTATAGTACCAGTGAAAAATTAATAACTTATTTCGCTGCAATATTTCTATATTTTCTAATTATTTCTCAACTAAGCGATAGGTAAATTTAATAAAACCTATAGAAGCAAAAAAATGAAAATAATAAAAATTAGTATTCTTATTCCATATGTCACTGAATGCAGTGTATATAAATAAAAAAATACCATTGCAGCTTTAACAAAATGTGCAGCAATAGCCACAGAGCTGGTGAACAATTTGTTCAAAGTACTTTAAGGGAACTAAAATTTTATTAAAAAAGCAAAAAAAACCTGAAAACCCGAAGTGCACCCTTAATTTAAAAATAATTAGGGGTAGACTTCGGACTGGGGTTGGTTAGCTAGATAGTCGATACCTTTTTCAGGTAGGTACGAAAAAACTATGTATAAAATTTCAGCCAATATAAAGTATCTCGAACAAATCATTTACCATCTCTTCAGACTATAAAGGTCTGAATTGAAAAGCCTGTGTGTGTCCACTGAACGTCTTCATCTGGATGACCCTAAATCGGAAGTTCTGAGGAAGTCCAAATTTGTAACACGGTACCTCCTCTGAACGTCCACCATACGTCTGACGACCTAAAATGGACATCCTTCGTCCGTCCTGAATGTCATCAACGGACATCTTCTGGACGTTTTGTGGATGTTTTGGTGCTATCTGGGCATAGTAACAATAAATGTGTAGATTGTATTAATGAAGATATACATTATATCAATAAACAGATTCATAAATTCTCAATAAACTTTCATTCACTGAATATATTTTTTTCAGTGTATTAAAAAAATATGCAGTCAATTAACAGACCAATTTGGCAATTCCTCAGACGTTACTATTTAACTTTCGGCAGTCAGCACGTGCCAGATGACGAATCAGCTTTTCGGTATATTTCACATTAATGAAAATAAATCTACTGATAATGATGATGCGAAAATTCAAGAACCTGAGACAAACAATCTAGAAAACCCGAGAAAATAACAAAGAAAATTTTGATTTTGAAACCAGTGATGAGGACTGCGAACAGGAAGAACCATTAGGAAACGATTCTAGTGAATCTGGCGATGATGAACAAATAGAAAAAGAATCTGAAAATAAAGAAAATTTGAAAAAAGAGTATGAGGATGCAAAACAAGCTAATAATCAGTGCACTGCAATGATCAATGCATTAGTATCAACCTATAGAGGCGACATAGATTCCGAGCTATCTCCAGATAAATTGCATCAATTTTTGATATATGTCGGCTTAAATCGCCTGCTGAAATATATAAAGGACCTGTCGATAGTTCTGAAACTTTGGGAAAATGTTGTCCTGGGCCCCCTGCTTAAAATTCCCTTTGACCGAATTCGATTTTTGACCTAGAGACGATTGAAACTGTGAACATCTGCAAAGGTCTGCTTAAATGTTCCATAAAAATTCTGAAAATATTCAGACTCATTTTTTAGAGAAAATAAACATCTTTTGTTTCTTGGTGTTTTTTTTTTCAAAGTGCTTCCTTCTCCCGGAAAAAAATAAAACAGAAAAATATAATTTTTCTGCAATTTTTTTACGGGAAAAGGAAGCACTTCGAAAAAAAAGTTGAAGGGGCATAAGCTGATTATTTTTACCTAAAGAACTTGACTGAATATTTTGGGATTTTTCTGAAGTAGAAAAAAATAAAATTTTAGGGAAATTCTTGCTCGAAATTATTTTTGTCTAAGAAATTCTGAAAACCGGTAGGCGTGTTCTTTGAACAAAAATAAGCATCTTTTGTCTCTTGGTGTTTATCTTCAAAGTGCTTCCTTTTCCCGTAAAAAAAATACAAAAGATATTTTTGTTTGTTTGTTATTTTTTTCCGGGAGAAGGAAGCACTTTGAAAACGATGCCAATAGACAAAAGATGCTTATTTTTCTTCAAGAAATGATCATGAATATTTTCAGAATTTTTATGAAACATTTACGCAGACCTTCGAAGATGTTCACAGTTTCAGTCGCCTCTAGATAAAAAAATCGAATTCGGTCGGACTGGCGGTCAGAGAGAATTTTAATCAGGGGATCCAGGAGAATATTTTCCCCAAGTTTCAGAACAATCGACTGAAACCTATTCTTACTATAAAAAACTGCGGAGTCCTTTATTCTCAATGTGTTGCAGGCGACATTTTTTAATGTTGAAACCCTTTTGTGTATTTACTTGACCATTCCTGTCAGTAATCCCTCATGTAAACGCACTTTTTCGGCGCTCAAAATAATTAATAACTACCTACGAAGTACTTCGGGGCAACAGCGACTTTAAAATTTGTCTCTTCTGGATACTGTATCAGAGGAAACACAAAACTGTGATATCAAACGTTCAAATTGACAAGTTTCCTAACATATAAAGCCGGAAAAAAATAATATGGTAATATGTATTTGTAAAAATATACTTGCCTTCAAATCTTGCATAATATTTTTTTAATCGAGGGGCCCTCAAATCTCACAACGCCTAGGGCCCCAATTTACCTAAACGCGCCCCTGAGTATGTCAACGAGTCTGTTAGCCTAGTTCGATTTGGGGGTTGAAAAATGGGAAAAAATTATAAATATGAGTCGACCGACGCTTAGCGTCGTTTCTGTAAAACTTGTGTATTTGATAAATTTTGATAAGTATCTTGATTTATATTTTTGCATTTCTACGTCTCAACGCTGACCGACGCCTAGCGTCGTTTTTGTAAAACTTATATATTTGATAAATTTTGATACCCAGATTCATATTCTTGCATTTTTACTTCCCGACGTCGACCGACGCCTAGCGTCGTTTTTGTAAAACTTCTGAATTTGATCAATTTTGATACATAAATTCATGTTCTTGCATTTTTACGTCTCGATGCCGACCGACGCCTAGCGTCGATTTGGTAAAATTTGTGTATTTGATAAATTTTGATTCCTAGATTCATATTCTTGCATTTTTACGTCTCGCGACGTGGACCGACGCCTTTTTGTAAAACTTGTGTATTTTATAAATTTTGATACCTAGATTCACGTTCTTGCATTTTTACGAAACCTAATTTATTGTGGAGTATTAATGTAAAACCTATCACAATTGCTCCGAGCTATGTAACTTTTGTACTTTTTTATCCGCAACTTAATAAAAGTTTGAAAATTTCTAAAACTTTTATCTATTGCAGATCTATTGCAGATTTTGTAAATATCACTTCTAACTTGAAAGTTAACAAGTCCATTTTCAATTGTAACTTCTGTAATTTTTTTCATATGGTATACGGTATTTTTTGCATGATTAAAATTAATTTAATTTGACAACTTTTATCACCCTTTCATTTGCAAAAACCAAATTTATTTTTCTCAAAGACTTTTTCTATCGAGTTCTTACTAGAAAGAAATTATTCAACCGATTAGGGATGAAGGCGAAATTGTTGAAGTGCGTCATATTTTTAGGCACGGTGCAGTGCCGGTCACCTTAAAAAGATAAATCAACAACTCAAATTTCATTTGAAGGATGGTGAAATACTATTTTTAAAATGTTTGAATTTCTTTCATATTTTAACCGTTGAAACTAACGCACATTCCAAAAGAACGTGTTCGTATCGTTCAGTGCCGTCTCCTAACTATTTGCGTATGCAACTGGCGCGTTCTCCTTCTTTTGCATTTTCATAACACTTAACATTGCCTTATCGTCCTAAATGCTAGAAAACCCTCCATATTCTATAGTATATTTAAATTTTCAAATAATGCACGCCACTGGCCGTAAGATGAAGAATCAGATTGACAATCTTACGCAAAGAAATTTGTAGGGAAGCGGCGCAATAAATATTTAAATGAGCGCACATTCGATCTATCTGGTTCATCCTGTATCACTGTGTTTTCAAAATTCTCACCAATACGGAATGGTGTTACCTAATCACATATGGTTAATTTTTGAACAAAGAGTAAGTCTTTATAAAAATGTTTTGCTTTAAACAAATACATTAAGAAATTTGTATCTCAGCCATAATTTGTTACTCTTGAAATTTTGTCCTATAACCTGTAGTTTTTGATTTATAAACGGAAATGATACAAATGTAGACTTTTTTTCGAAATATGCCTAGCACACGTCTAGCCCAATTATCGCACACGGTCCAGGTTGGCTCCAGTAAACAGTATCGTCTGTTGATCAATTTCCAATTTTACGGCGGCGCGGCGTCTGAAATTCTCAGTATTCACTGTTGGAATCCAAGATATGGATCTCTACTCTTTGTGTATGGGTTATCCAGTGTCAGAAAAAGACCGACAAAGGAATAGCTCATAATCATAACATATGCAATTGTAAGGAATAGGAACCCCTGTTGTTTAGAATTTCGACTGACACTAATATTAAATTCTAAGGTTAGTTTTTATATCGAAGATCGAGTCATATGTTACTAGTTCTTCGGGCCCCGATATTCTCTGGACGGTCCCTGATTGATAGGCATGACGTATGTTATTTATTTATAATCAATAATGTTAGTTTAATGAATAACTCCATGAATGAATCAATAAAAAGTAAATGAATACATTTAACCTATACTATGCTACCGGCAATTATAAGAATAAACAAAGTAAGGCAGCGGGCTTGTAATGGTGAGCCAGGTAAACCATCGACTACTATCGTTTGAGATAAGCGCATAACATATCTGGTGAACTATATTCGTATACAGATATCGTTTACAATATTCAAGCATGGTTTCGGCTCTTATTCTATCACATCAGGTTTTGTAATAATTTATCCTTGTAGCAAGGCTATAGATTGAATTTCCAAGTTAATAGTTTCTTTGTCCTGTAGGTGCCGCTGACGGTTTTTTTTACTCTATCACTAGCTTGTCGAGTTAACCGTTGACATGCTACCCGGTTACTTTATCATCACTTATCAATAAATTAACGTCGGAGACATATTGCTGCCAAAAACGAAAACGCTAAACATATGCTTTATATAAATAAAAATAAAGCCGTTTCAACTCCCAGTGACTTCAAACAGATCAAATTAAATTATTACCTCACAATAAAACAGGATACAAAATGTGAACAGATTTAAATGTAATATTTTTTAAATCAACGTCCGTGATTGATCTTATTGTCAAATAAACACTCATTCAGGCAAATAACTTTTTGAAATAAGTGTTTGACGACGTCCGACTACAACTTCCTTCGTCTAATAGTTTTATTAAACAAAAACATTTTCAAAATTGATATACCATTTAATTTACGTAGAGTTCGCTCAAACTTGGAAGAAACTGCTCTCTACAGTGTAGAGCAGTTTCGAAATCAATTTTAATGAGTAGAAGTCGCAATGGGACGCGACCGACTGAAATATCTGTTTGATTAAAATTTCGCTCCAGCATGGCACAAATGACCGTTAATAACGTTTTGAAATAAGTATTCGGCAACACCCGACTGCAACTTTCATTATTCTCTTAATACTTTTCTTAAACATAAAAATTTTCAACATTTTAAAGTAAAATTGATATATCATTTAATTTACGTAAAGTTCGCTCGAACTTGGAAGACACACTGTATAGAGTAGTTTCGAAATCAATTTTAATGAGTAGAAGTCGCAGTCGGACGTGACCGACTGGAAATATCTATTTGATTAAAATTTTGCTTCAGCACGGCACAGATCATTTTTACACGGTATAAGTGTGAAATTAAGTACTGCCAATAACTTTTTTGAAATAAGTATTCGGCAACGCTCGACTGCAACTATAGTTTGTCTCTTAATGGTTTGATTAAACATAGACATTCCCATCATTTTAAGGTAAAAATAATATACCATTTAATTTACACAAAGTTCGCTCGAACATGGGAGACATACTGTATGTAGCAGTTTCGAAATCCTGTAAAACCTAAAAATTTTGTGTGCCTAATCAAGAACCCTAGTAACATTTCCCTCCAAGATTATATTATAATAAAATATAGTTTATATAAAAATGATACTGTTGGCTATATTCTTGGTCTTTGGCCTAAAATAAAGGAACAGGGGGTCAGGATCCCTGAGCGACTAGCGGTCGGTTGAGGGCAATCACAACGGCACCTATACCTATAAACTACTTTTAATCAAAAACAGGGTAAAACACTATAATACGAATAAACAGTTTAATGACTACTGATAGTTGTCTTTTTGTTCACTTCACTTTTCACGACACTACGACACGACGTCTCTTCTCGTCTCTACCTCTCTCTCCTCTCCGCAGGGTAGGTAACCTTCCACCAGTTTGTTATGAAAAGGGAGGGAAATTCAAATAAATTTCTCTCAGCCGGTCATTCCTGGCCTTTGGTTTGTCCCCAAACCAAGTCGTCATATCTCAAAGGTTTCTTTCGAGCTCGTTTCGGCCGTCCTCCACTTGTCGCAATAATTTCTCCTTCTTCACATTGGTCAGGCTTCCATTCCTTATCATCCTCATCACTCTCAGGTTCCGTTTCTATCTCCGACTCATCTGATTCTATTCCTTCCTCTACAGTTACATGTTCCACTTCGTCATTAGTATGATCGGAATCATAATCAGTGCAGTTGTCGTCTTCGTGGTTCTTATATATTTTCATTTGAGATACATGTGAGATCGTAGTAAAAATCTTTCCTCCGTCCTCGTTATTCAACTGTTCTAGACGATAGCAATCGCTTGGCAGTATTTCTATCACCACCAAGGGTCCTCTGTATTTTAGCTGTGTTTTGGTTGGTTCTCCTGTATGAGTGGGTTTTCTTTTAATTACTACTATGTCCCCGACGCCATACTTAACACCCTCGAAATGTGTTTTATTGTAGTAAGCCGTAGATTTCGCTTGGGACTTGACTACATTTCTTTGAACTTTCTTCCTTATTTTTTCGACTGATTGGACTTCTACCTCTCGGTTGGCATGGTTTACCATACTGGCATCCTCGTACGTAGGTGTATAACCATAAAGGCATTCAAATGGGCTACAACCTAGTGTCTTATTCATGGCAGTGTTCATTTTTCGTTCTACTCGGTAAATCGTCTTGTCCCATTGCTCGTCATCGAAATCAAAAGAGGTCACTATCACTGGTATGATAGATTTCATTCGGTTTTCAGCCATTCCATTTGCTTGCGGATAATGACTCGCTACGGTTTTGTGCTCAATATCATACTTCACGCAAAAGTCGGTAAAACTCTTGCCAGTAAATGCAGTACCTTGATCACTTACTATAATTCTTGGAGCTCCATACTGACAAATAAACTCTTCCATCTTACGAGTAGTCTCATTGCTTTTTGTGGATCTTACAGGATACAATCTCACAAAACGGGTATAGGCATCAACGACCACTAATATGTGCTGATTTCCTTTGGTACTCTTTTGAAAAGGGCCTAGATGATCTACATGTAGTTTAATCATTGGTCTCTCGGGGAGACGTGGTGAATGCAATTTACCTGATTTTCTTCCCCCTGGGACCTTCGCTAGTAGGCACTCAAAACAGCCTCGAATATGTTGTCTTATATATCGTCGTAATCCTCGGAACCAAAATTTCTTTAAAATATGAGCAACCGTTCTGTCTAACGACCAGTGACCCATTTGGTCATGATACTTAATAACCGTTGCTTTCCTCATAGAGTCTGGGATAACGTACAACCATCGTTCTTCATCGTTCACCTTAACTTTCTTGTATAATCTTCCTCGGTCTATCTCATAATTCTGCACTAGGCTCTTCTCTTCCTTATTCCTCTCATATTCCTCTTTCTTTAAAATATCCATTAGGTTGCTTAATTTTTTGTCACTCCTTTGAATCATCATAATTCTTTCATCTTCTGGTATGATTACTAATACATTAAGTCTTTTCTCATAAATCTCATCAATGATTTCACTTTTACTCGGTTCTTCAATTGCTGCTCTGCTTAGACAGTCTACGTGTGACATCTTTTCTCCTGGTCGGTATCTAATTTCCATATCATACTCTGCTAATATCGAATACCATCGGGCTATTTGGGGCTGAACTGTCTTCTTAGCGTTCAAATATACTAGTGCTTGACAATCGCTTACTACAGTAAATTTTATACCAAGTAGCAGATGCCTTAGGCGTTCCACACTCCACAAAATGGCTAATAGCTCGAGCTTCGATGAATGATATTTTTGTTCGGCATCGTTCGTCTTTTTGGAAACACAATAAACTAAATGTAGTTTTTGATCCTCTCCTTCCTGAAGTAACATTCCGGCTATTCCATATATCGAAGCATCGCAGTGCAATTCTGTCTTTGCTTTTGGATTATACAGCTGCAAGGTAGGGCTCTCCTGAAGCATTGATTTTAACTTTTGAAAGGCACCTTCTTGGTCCCGCGTCCATTGATACTCCCGTCCAGCTTTGGTAAGGTCGGTCAAAGGCCTGGCAATTAAAGAATATTTTTCCACAAATCGCCTAAAAAAACCGGTTAGTCCAAGGAATCGCTTCAACTCATGCTTGTTCTTCGGAATAGCAAATTTCTCTATAGCTGCCAACTTATGGTCACTCGGCTGCAGTCCTTCTCCGCTCAGTCTAAAACCGAGGTAATTTACACAACTCTGGCCAAAAATACATTTCGATAGATTTAGGGTTAGATTAGCTTCCTTTAGGGCTTCAAATACTAAAATTAGTCTCTTCAACATGTCCCGGAAGTCTCTCGCAGGTACTAAAATATCATCAAGGTACCAAATTATTGTTTCGTCACGTAAATGTCCGAACACTAACGACATCAACTTAGAGAACTCATACGGTGCATTCACTAAGCCAAAACTAAGTCTCTCAAACTCTGCAGTTTCATCTGGGGTAATGAAAGCGGTTTTCCCCTTTGACTCCTCACTTAATGGCACTTGTAAATAACCTGACATTAAATCAAGAGTACAAAACAATTTACACCCCGATAAAGTTTCAAAACAATCGTCTATGTTTGGTATCGGAAAGTTATTCTTAACCGTTTGATTATTCAACCTTCTGAAATCGACCACTAATCTTTTCTCACCCGAACTTTTTGGTACGAGTAGCACTGGCGAAGCATAAGGAGATTTAGTGTCTCTAACAATTCCGCATTCACGCCACTCTCGTACGATATCCCGTATTGTCTCTCTGTCTCTCTGAGTGGTTCGGTATGGCTTGGCACGAACTGGAACACCGGTATCTTTAATCTCGACTTCCATCAAACTCGTACATCCTATTTCTCTAATATTAGTCGCAAGCACGTCCCGGTAATTGTTCAATAGCTGTAACAGTTCACTACATTCGGCAGACGTTAGGTTTTTATCTAAATTAACTTTGTCTAGGGTAATTGGAACGGACTCACCAGGTTTTTGTTCAGTTTCTTTCTCATTCCCAGTTCCTCTAAATTCCCCTAATTTCTCCCCTTTTCTTAAGTTGACTTCCTCCTTGGAGATGTTCATCACTGGTAGCCATTGTTCGTGATCTTCACCCTGTAGTTGAATAAAGTTGATCTGGTTTTTCAACAGCGTGACAGGATTTTCAACTGTAATAGATTTCTTGTTAGGTACGTTGCTCCACTCTAGGTTACAAAATGGGGGTTCATCTTCTTGTCCAAAGTATAATAAATTTCCTATCTTCATATAGGCAACAGTAGGAATATCAGTAAAAGTTCTTCCTAACAGGACATCAATTGGTTGGACTAGGTCGGGTACCACTAAAGCAACCACATCGGCCTCTACATTGTCAATCTTAACCTTTAATTTTGTCTGCCATAGGCAAATTGTTGAACCCTCTCCAAACCCATGCAGTGTTTCATTGGTTGGTTCACACATTAACTTAGCTTCTCTGACTATGCTTTCCTTTATTGTGCAGACCGCACTTCCTGGGTCTATTAAAGCTTTTACCATCTTCCCATTTATGTCTATGTCTCTTAGGTACTTATCTGCCGGGTCCCCACATTTATCTTCATTTCCTACTACTAACTGAGACAATGGCCTTACCGTATTAGGTTCTTCACTTGCTTTTTTCATAGGACAGTCTCTGGCCAAATGTCCCTCGTTATTGCAAGTAAAACATTTTGGCTTTGTCTTAAGTCGGCAATGCTTGGACACATGTCCATATTTTTTGCATACAAAACACAATGGTCTATTCGTTTCATCACGTGCTGGTAATCGGGTTGATTCACTGGTAGGTTCTTCTTTCACTTTTTCAGTTTTCCCTAAATCCATTGGTCCGTTTCTCACAGGGTTAGTTTTATTAACAAATCTTTGCGTATATCCTTGTTGGTTATTTTGGGCCTTTCCGGTTATCCTATCAAATTCTATAATTTCATGGAGTAAATCGTCGAAATTGTTAGCTTTAGCAGCTACTAAACCTGGAACAATCTGCTTATTGTAGAGCCCTATGAGTACCTGTTCTTTAGTTTCTACAAAATCATAGCCTAATGACTTGCACAGACTAACTTTATCATGATAATACGAAAATATACTCTCATTTTTTGTTTGGTGTCTCTTTCGCATTTTTTCCCATAACTCGTCACGATTTGGCTTCATATAAAATGTCTTCTTGAAAGCTGTTTTAAAATCATCAAATCTTTTAATTTCACTAGATTTCTCGTTTAACCATTTTTTTGCCGCTCCTACTAAATGTACTTTTGCTGTCTCTAGAAGAATTTCTGGTGGCCAACTATGGAGTATAGCAGTGCTTTCTAAGCTTTCTAGCCAGTCCATAGCCTTTTTCCCTAAAATTTCTCCATCAAAATCCTCAATAGTTTTACTGAAGTCGGGCATCACCCTGTATAATGTTTCATTCCTTTGCGGTTGTGTACCCAAAAATGTCAACAACCTATCTTCACTTGCTTTTCTGTTTTCCTCCATTATCTTCATCATTTCCATGAACTGCGTTAGCATTTGTGACTCACCATTCTTTTCCGCTGTTGTATTTTGCTTTTGTCTTCTGGTACCACTACTTTCACCATCTAAATCGATTAAAGATTCCCTTTGATTGTTTGTATTCGATGCCATCATTCTTTGTTGAAATTCGTCAAAGTCGGTACACGAAAATGCCATCTAAATGTTCACTTAATTTGTTCAACGCGGTGTCGTCGATAGTTCCACGTTCGCGTGATACTAGATTCTCTGAATATGGGTCTTTCTGTTCTTATGTTGGCGACACTGTTCACACACTTTTTCGCGGCTTTTCTGGCATCAGCGGCGACTTTCCCGCGTTTTTCTCTCCTTTTAGGTTATCTACTTTTCCTGGACACCACTCACTACCCTGAATTTGCTTCGATTGCCCTTAAATATCGCACTTCTGAAATTCTGTTGGCTATATTCTTGGTCTTTGGCCTAAAATAAAGGAACAGGGGGTCAGGATCCCTGAGCGACTAGCGGTCGGTTGAGGGCAATCACAACGGCACCTATACTTATAAACTACTTTTAATCAAAAACAGGGTAAAACACTATAATACGAATAAACAGTTTAATGACTACTGATAGTTGTCTTTTTGTTCACTTCACTTTTCACGACACTACGACACGACGTCTCTTCTCGTCTCTACCTCTCTCTCCTCTCCGCAGGGTAGGTAACCTTCCACCAGTTTGTTATGAAAAGGGAGGGAAATTCAAATAAATTTCTCTCAATACTATGCATGCAGGCCTCTGACGATCATCCTCTATAACTAATTTGGCCAAAATTTTAAACATACAAAAATTTCTTTTCTACTATCCTTATTAAAAAATTTTGTCCTCTTGTTATAATGCATTTATTTTATTAAATCAGATAGATGTAATAAGTTAGCTTATTATGTAAAGGCAGAACTGCTATTAACATGTATACAATAATAATATTTTAAAAGATATACCTGCAAAAAATTACCGTATATAATGTCAATGGCATTTGAAGCAGATTGATATTGATATATTTTTTGCGATCATGTAAAAGCTTCGCGGCTATGTTATTCATCTCTGTCAGTAGGCAGAGAGAAAATAAATAATGTTAAGAAGCCTGATTCATACAGGAGTAATGTTGTTTTAGGTCGGAAACTTTTTTCTGGCCACGAGTGTACAATTACTAGTACAATTTAGGTACTCAAGTACTCTGAGGCTGAGGTAGTCATAATTCAGTGGATGGTGAATGCGAGAGGTGCTATTTTCATGATGCAATGTCAATTTCAAAATACCTGGAAAAAGAAGATTTTATTTATCGGGCCCCGCACGCTTTTACAGTTATTAACATAATTATTGTTATTATTAACATTATTTTCTTCTTTTTAGTACATTCTTTAATAGTTTTAGTTTGCGCTTAAAAGCGTGTTTTTTAATTTCTTAAAATTAATATTCTTTTCATAATAGAATCTTCCAATTTCAAGAAACTATAATTAAAATCGATTTGAACCAGCAATACTGATAGCTGGTGCTCTGATAGAGGGTAGAACACAACCCAGCGAGTTATGCAACACGTACTGAATTAGAATGCTTAACTAATGCTAACTTATACTTACTGTTCTGAATTTTCTCTTGCTCGTACAATTCAAGATTAACAACCATGAAGTTGTTACTAACACAGGAACATTTGGACTTGAGTCATTTTAAGATTTTACCAGTTCAAGAATCATATTGTTACCTAATGAGTGATATCTGGTCATCTTTGTATACAATTTTGATTCCCAAAAGCACTATAGATTTATATTTCTTACACGTCCATGTAGTATGTATAGTAATTGTAAAAAAAAAATTGAAAATTTTTTTGGTTGAAATACTTAGGCTTAAAATATCATAACACGTCGAAATTTTAAATTTGAAAGGAAAAAATTTCTGTCGGTCGGTCTGTAACTTTTTCTGTAAACACGTTTTCTCACAAACAGTTTAAGATATTGACTGGAAATTTGGTACAAAATGTATCATGAAGAGGTCTGGAATTTGAATATTTTGCGCTAATTTCGATGAAGGGTTGGGTGTTAAATAGGGGTAAATATGGGAAAATAAGTAAAGCAAGCTGACAAAAGTACAGAAAACTGCAGGCCTCAGATTTTTTATGATATTTTTCAACCGCCCCACTTCCACCCCCTCTCCATTATTAAAAGGGTTGATTCCTTAGGCAGCATTTTTTTTAAGTCATGGTAATTTTACGATAATATTTAACAAAATTCAAGTTTTTGTACCATTTACGATGGCACTTTCTCCAAAATCACCTCTGGTTTATTTACGGGTTTAGTTTATTAAATGCTCTTATTCTAAAAAGTTGAAAAAAGCTCTATGCTTAAGTCAACAGGCTGGCGAATTGGAATCAGTAGAAAATATGGCGATGACTCACAGATAATGATTGGTCATATCTTGGTAACTTCCGTAATCGCCAGGCTGCTGACTCATTGCACCGGTAGAAAGTATTGAAAAATTTACTTTATTTAATCTTAAAACCCCACACCACCCAAATATACATTTAAAAAACTGAACTACAAACTCTAATTATGAACAGTGTGAGTCCTAGTGCGTGGACAGTCAACATCTCCTCAATCGTTTGAACTTTGAAAACATTTTTCGGATAAAAATTGTAGATCAAGAGTAGCATATTTTTTAATCCTCAGAGTCAAACTTACATATTTTAAAACTATTATCCCTAAGTTTATTTTTAAATGGAATACTCTGTATATATTTACTTAAAGGTTTCAGCATTCAATTACCCATATAAGCTGATACCTCATTGTGACAATTTTTTGATTGCTGAAACGTTTCAAAAAAGTCAAAAACATACACGGTTTTCCATTTGAAAAATGTCAAATTATTTAAATAACACAGCCACACAGAGAAAAAAAAGTTCTGTACCAGAGACATGAGTACATAGATTTTGTGTATTTCTTGAAAATGAATCCGAATCCGCAGCCCAAAAACCGATTTACCACGTAATTTTTTAGTTAAACACAAAAACATCCTAAAATAGAGTAAAATAGTAAGGATAAGGTAAGTAAAGCTTTATAATGAAATGCAATAATTTGTAAATATTTTGAGAAAACATTTTAACATATAATTTTGAGCATTGGTACTACCAAATACAAAGAATATTCTTTGTTTCTCATTTTTGCCTATTTTTACTCAAATGACTCAATTTTTTAGACGCATAACGCATTTCTTTAGGTGGTAAATACCAATTTCTATGGTACTTTTCATTCCGCCATAATGGGTCCGCCATTTTGAATTTAAGAATTTTCGATTTAAAACCTTATATTTGTGATTAGCGACTTTAAAAAGCCCCGACTAACAAGTTTCAGCCAAGATCTTTAAATTTTGAATGTTTTTCCAACTTTTACATCCACCATCTTCTATTCTGGAATTTTCGAATTCGAACTTCAGATTCAGCGACCCCAAAATTCAGGCAAAAATATTGAATAGAAAAATGCGTGTAAGTGGGACCCTGCCGTTTCCAACCCTTTGAGGGATAAGTTATATTATATTTTTTTGATATGTTGTCTATCAACGTACATTTATACATTTGGTAGTACAAAATACAGGGCTATGGTTTTTCATATTGTTTTGCACTAACATTCGTTATTTCAACTTAGGGGTGGCATTATTCCTGGGTATGGATTTAATTTGCATATATTTCTTTCTAAAGTGTATTCACGAAAGGCTGAGAGTAATAAATATGCGTGATTGCCTCGTGATCGCGACGTGTTCCATCCTCATTGGTTGCATTTTTCAGGAGATTGCCAACGGTTTTCTCGACTTCAGTTGTATGTAATTTTCGTAAGAGCGTATTTACATTTGTTCGAAAATTTGAATTATTATAACTCATAAATAGTTTAGTGAATCCATTTGAAGTTTATGGTAGTGTATTATAAAGTTTAAAAGAACAATATCCTACATGTTCATTACTATTCAATCGTTCTAAAATCGATCGGGAAACTTCTTGTAATTTTAATAATTTTACGCATGAATGGATCGGGTGAACTAAGCCTACGTGAACAGCACGTGACAGCTCTGAGAGCTCGGCGAATATACTATAATGCTCAAAATTGCATTTTAAAATGTTTTCTCAAAGTATTTACAAATTAAAGCTTTACCTTATCCTCACTGTTTCACTTTATTTCAGGGGATGGTTTTGCATATTATTAACAAATTACCTGGTAAATCAGTTTTTGGGTTGCGGATTCGGATTCAGCATAAAAAAATACACAAAATCTATGTACCTATGTCGATGGTACCGAACTTTCTTTTTTCTTGTGTGACTGTGTAATCATGGAGAACAACCAATAAAAATAGGTTCAACACCGGGTTCAACCTTGAGAGGGCAGGAAATTAGTACTAGCTCTTGACTAACATTCAAAGTGAATCGACGGTTAAGTTTATGAAAATACGTTTTTTATTGGGTGTCCTATTCAAAAAAATTAAATATTAGTTAACCACCACTATGTGATAAGTAGTTATTTACCATCCACACATTACTAACTAACCATGTATGTATAATACTTAAGACATAAACTGTATTTAAGAAAAAACTTTACATATAAATCAGTACTCCTGGTTAAGATCAGTCTTGCCATTAAATTATATTAAGGGATTCCTCAGACGTCTGTTTTTGGTCCTCACTCCCTGTAATTAAAAAAAAAAGATAAATGTTTTGTTTTGCTTTGATAAAATAAAGAAGAAATGATGACAAGCGTACTAGCAGTGAATAGTAGAATTAACAGGGTTCAGACTTTGCGAAGCTGAAAAAATTCCCTGAATTTTCCAGGTTTTCCATAACCAAAAATATTAATATTCATATATTTTTTACTAATGTAATTTTTTATTCGACATAAAATAATTCCTTAAATTGAATTGAATCAGTGAAAATTCTTAAGAACTCTATGGTTTTCCATATCGAGACGCAGAATTCCCTGATTTTTTACACAATTTACAAAATTCCCTGATACTTCCAGGTTTTTTTTTTAAGATTTTCAAATTCCCTGAATTTTCCAGGTTCTCCAGGTTTTCCATACGAGTCCGAACCCTAATTAAGGTTATCATTAGGTGTTTTCTCTAAAACTATAGAAAGGGTAATGACAAATAGATTGACAATATAATATTATTAACTAAGTCTCAACATATTTAAGAGTAATACAACAAGAGCCGTGTGATATTCAAGTCCATGAAACCCCACCTTCTTTGAGAAAGACCATGGAAGGAGGTGGTAAAAATGAACACTTTTAGGGTGTTACACTTTTCGGCCAATAACATCAGAGTCTTTCTTTGGATACCTCAATTAATTATTTTTGCTTCAAAACACATCAGAAAAATCATGATTGGAATGGTTCCTCATCGCTCCAAAATTTGGGAAATTTTTTACTAGATCAAATTATTACCAGCGTCAGCGACCGCCTTGCAACAAGATTCAAGAAATTAAGAAAAAATAAATCGCACTCAAAATTAACTTGTAGATCTCGACCGATGGAAAACCACCTTAGGGCATCGTCATTCAGATACTTTTTCCAAAAGTACCTAATATCAAATTTTTCAACAGTACCACGAAATTATATTTTTTGGAAGTACCATAAAGTATGGTGGCGAAGAGCAGAACTCCCAGTCAGGATGTTGCGTTGAGCTCAAGTCAAAAAGCAAAATTTCGTGAGGCGGTTTTTACCATAGAGTTTCAGTAGATCTGTCAGTGAGGGAGAATACTCTGAGACCGACCCACTATAATGTACATTAATCAGTGCAGTTAATTTCAAAGTTTGAGGGAAAAATCGATTAGACTCAAAATTCAAGTAAAAAAATCGGTAAAGGTATTTACACAGAACTTCCCTCTTTATTTATACCGCTCTAAAAAATTATTAATTACGAAACCACATATATGAAAATAATCAGAAGGTATTATTACAAAGAAAGCCTGATAACTTTTGGTCAAAAAAATATACAGAGTGATCATCCGAAAGCAAAAATTCAATATTAAATAAAAGATGTCAAATATGGAAGGCTTGCGTAAATACCTTTACAAATTTCCAACATGGTTGAATTGTTTTTTAGGTGACCAATAAAACTATAATAGGTGTTCCTTGCCAAATGCCTATATGTCAAATATTATTGCCATCTGTCATTTTTTCAGTTCCATATCCACGCAGTGAAATGGACGTATAGTTGTGGTTAAAAAAATTTCAATTTTTCTTTTTTTTTAAATAGTCTTAGAATGTCATGAAACGTGGAAATTTGAAATTTGAGCGAAACAAATTTTCTTGGATCTTAGTAAAGCATTTGACCCAGTATATGTTACAAAACTCTTCTAAATAAAGTGGAAAAGTATGGCATATGTGGTCAAGCCTTGGAATGGTTCAAAAGCTACCTAAAGGAGAGGACGCAGTTTATCGAGGTAAATAATTTCAAATCTGATATACTACCCACAACCATTGGGTCAATTTTGGGACCATTGCTGTTCCTAATTTATACAAACGATCTAAAATTTTCAAACATTTGTACATTTTATCTATTTACACTTGACCTATCCTATATTATGTAAACATAATCTAAATGGATGAATAAATACTTACTTACTTATTCTATACTCCCACATAACATCTCATGGATATGTACATCAATAGCATATGCATTAGGTGTTGAAATTTGAATATGTATTGTTAAATATACATATGATATGAAATGTATATTCCGCTACTGATATCCATCAGCGTCATATATACGGTATATTGCTGGAGGTATATACATAACATGTCCATTAAGGTATACTTAAATTACACGCGTAGACGAATTTTATCTCATTATATGATGCGCATGCGCTACTAATTTATGGCATAGTACGTCAGCGCACCAGACATCATTTGTTTACGAATTGTAGTTCGCAACTCGCAACAGCCGCAGCCGGCGCCGGCAGCCATTATTGAGCCCTGTAGTGTTGCGTTCATAGTTTTTATGTGTGATGGAAGTTAACTCTTTCTCATTCTCTGGATTTTACATTTGCTTATTGCTATATTATGCTGTTACATTTGCATGAATCTCCCATGATGTAAGAGTATATTTATTATAATGCAATTATTTAAATTTGTAAATACATACTCTTTTAGGGTTAGAAAATTTGCAAGTTTCATATTTAACTGATTGTGGCAGGTGTGTGTTTAGTTAAAGTGGCGGAAAGTGACAGAGGCCTAGAAATTTGCTGTTACGTCATATTGGGTATGTATTTTATAAACATAGTGAATAAAAATTACATTCGTTCATATTATATAACTTACTGATGGTTGAGAATGTTTTAAACACATATGTAGGACATGAGTAACTATTGCAGGTATTATACATATGTTTACAATTTGTTACTACCGGAAGGTAAAAAAGTATACGTAAATATTGAAAATTTTAAATATTGTGTAATAATTTAAGTTATTTTGTAAAGTTTGTGTATGTTTAAAATAGTTATATAAAATATATTTCTTATTAAGCTATCTGTGTTTTATTACCTCTTATATGGATACTATTGGATACCTCTGAAGTAGTTCCCACGAACATCAAAACACTTGAACACTTTCATTCGATGCGTGCTGCTCCAATCGTGTTCGAGATGATTAAAACTGTTCTTTTAATCATCTCCCGATGATGGCAACATGACTGGGGCAACACGCGTTGAGTGCAGTGTTCAATAAGCGTTTTGATGTTGTGGAAATTACTTCAGAGATATGTAATGTATATTCATAAAATATGCAATTGTGTATATGTGTTTCATATCCAGTGAATGTACAATGTATATGTTTACGTACATTCACAGTTTATAAAATAGATATGGAAGTCGGCGACAAACGTATATGCTGGGAATGTTAATTCCACATCCATTAGATGTACATTAGATATACTTTCTCCATTTTGTGGATATACATATCCATAGATTGAAGATACAGTGTATGTACATTGCATATCATTTTGTTATGTGGGCTAGTGGTTAAAATTTGTTTAAAACATTTTAAAAATGTTCAAAACATTTTTTTCTGAGATAGGTTTAGGTCATGAAACTTGGAAACCTTAAATTTGGGCAAAAATAATTTTACATTTTATATTATATAGTTGTGTAAAAATTTTAAAAAAAATTACTTTTTGACAAAATTTTCAACTTTTTCTTTTTGAATTTTTTTTTTTTATGAAATAGGTTTAGAATGTGATGAAACGTGGACATTTTAAAATTGAGCAAAAAGAAATTTCACATCTTTCTACTGATGAAAAATTTTCAAAAAGTTTTCAAAACTTATTTTTTTTTTTCTGAAATAGGTTTAGAATATCATGAAACGTGTAAATTTTAGATTTGAGCAAAAAAAACATTTCCACCTTTTATTCTAGATAGTAAGGAAAAATTTCAAAAAATCTTTCCATTTGAATTTTTTTTCTAAAATAGATTTAGATTGTGATGAAACGTGGAAATTTAAAATTTGAGCAAAAAAATTTCCATCATATATTCTATAGCAAAAAAATTTTAGAAAAATGTTTCTTTGACAATATTTTAAAATTTTTCTTTTATAGTAAACATTTTTAATTTTCAAGTAATGCCACAAAATACATTATGTAATACAATTATGTAATAGTAACAGTATAAGACTCCAAATTTAATAACAACTTAAAAACTTTATTTTTAAAGAGAGGAAAGCTGTCAATAATTTTAATGTAATGCGGAAGTTTATTGTAAAGCTTTATACAACTGTACTGAAGATTTTTCTGTGATAGTGTGTCAATCTACGTATAGGGTATAAGTAATTAAAATTTCTTGTATTATAAGATTCTGTAGGTAGAAATTCACTAAGAGCTTTTGTTTTTAAATAAAAAGAGTAGGATCTCTTGAATATACCTATATGCCTGTGACAGTTAACATTTTATTTAGTTTAAGTTCCTTCAGCATGACTCTTTTTGATTCACTTTAAGTATACTTCGTAATAAGGCTCTTTTCTGTATTGTAAAGATCCTATATATTTGTGCACTTTGTCCATAGAAAATAATTCCGTATAGGAGTAGACATTCAAAATTAGCATGGTCAACCATTTATAAAGATGTCAAATTTATATATAGAATTCTCAGACTATAACATACCCCATTTAATTTGTTTTCAATATATATAATATGTATATTCCATCTGAGAGTGTCATCAATATAGACTCCTAAAAATTTGGTATGTTCCACTAATTCAATTTTTCTGTCTGTAAGGGTAATGTCCTTGGGTGTTTCAAAATTTCATGTTATTAGTTTTAAATAGAAGTGCATTCGTTCTAGTTTTATTGAGTATTAACCTATTATTAGCAAATCATTCTGAGGGTGTGGTGTAAAAGTAGATGCCACTGGTGACAATTTCCATGAAATTTGGGGTAGCAACTAATGTACTAGTGTCATCAGCATATCGGACAATATCGTAACATTCTTCCTATCGTTAATATTTATAGTGAGATCATTTACAAAAATTATAAAAAGTAAAGACCCTAGAATAGTTTCTTGGAGAATTCCAAGGTTAATAAGTAGGTTACTCGATATACTTCTGATATTATCTTTGGTAATAGCTACCCTTTGACGGCTATTTGAGAGGTATGATCGAAACCATTGCAGTAGATTTCCTTTCACTCTGTAGATATCTAATTTATTTAATAAGATCTTGTGATCAACACAATCATATGCCTTGGAATAGCCTTCAAATTAAAATGATAAACTGCAGTATATATGTGTCGATCTACCCCTTAGTAAACCATGTTAAATGGTAGATAGCAAATTTTGTAGTATCATATGATTCATAAGTCTATCATACATTATTAATTCAAATAGCTTCGCAAAAGAAGGAAGTAAACTAATTGGTCTATGATTCTCCATTTTGGATTGGTCACCTTTTTTATGAATAGGAATATCCAAAGCAGTCTTTAACTTGTCTGGGAACGTCCCATATTTTAAAGAGTTGTTGATAATAAATATTAAAAGCTGCACAACGACAGACTACTCCAGACGTAGTACTCAACACAAAAATTAGTACCGCAATTGTTCTATCCTTCTCAATTCTGTGTTCTACTCTCTCTCTCTCTCTCTCCTTGTAAAACAAGGGAAGATGTCACTTCGGACTCACTTGCAAAATGCTGGAAATCTCAGTAGATGGAGCCACAGTCTGCCTGTCTTCGACAGGTGACGTCACGAGTATATACAGGGTGTCCCAAATATTACGCATATACAGTGTCTCCCAAAAGAAATGCTCAGACGAAAATGCTAGAAAGGGCATGATATTTGATCGATAAAAAACCTATATTGTCAAGGTCGAAACGGCTTAGTGTTTATTTGGTGAGGCTTTCAATTTTTCTCTCTTTAATTAAGAATTGGGTCTTAGTTCTTAAATTATTTCAGTAAAATAAACATGTACCTGTTTTTTTACTTAAGGTTATAAAACAAATTATTTTGATAAAAGAAAGATAATGTTTGTAGCAGAACAAATCAAAATGTAAATTTCTTTTGGTATTTATGTATCAGAAATAAACACTATGGAGGTTGCCAGTGGATTGTGCTAAAACTACATCGCAACTTTGTCATGTAAAAACACATACAATGTTCTTATTATTTTTTTTTTACTATATGAGCAGTGACGGTATAAAAGATACCCTGCTTATGACAAATAATAATTTGTTGACGGCGTTATAACCTTAATTAACTCAAAAAGGCATTAATTTGCTTTGCAAAACATTTTTTTATGTAACTTAACTGAATAGTGTTTAAGATCTATGACACAAGTTTGAGCTAAATAGAAAAAAATTGAAAAGCCCACAAAAAAAAACTAAGGCCCTCACAAAATAGGTGTGTTATTGAACAAATATCGTGTCTTTTCTTCCATTTTCATCTGAGCAGTTCTCCCTCCTGAGTCTCAGCTGCGACAGATGGCAATGGTATTCAAATAAAAAAAAAAAACTTACAAAGTATCTTTAATTTAAAATATTTTGTAATATAGATAAACATAAACTAAGAGTAAATTATTTATATTTTTATTTAGTTGATATTATATTTTGTAAAAAATTTACCCACGTTTGCACATTTCTTTCGTAATTTGAAAGACAAATATTAAATTTCACTGTTATGAACAATTTCCAGTTTTTGCATTTTGTAAACTATTGACTGCCACAGTTGCATTTCAAAACCTGACCTTTTCGGCTAATCAGCTGATAGACTAATTAAAAGAATATATCACTGTCAATAATTTTATACACTATATACTTATCGCTAATTGCCACAGTTCATTAATACTGAAAAATTAAGAGGTGAAATCACTGAAAAATAAACACACTTCTCTAAAGTTTATTTGTTTATACCTAAAACAACAAATAATAGCCTAATTAGTGAACCATGGCTATACATACATTTACTTCTGCCATCTACAAGACTTATTCGGAACCAAATTAGTTTTCATACAAGAAGGACTAAAGTGCTCTACTATGGAAGTAGTTTGTGTACACACCACACTGCATATATGCATATAGCGTCCCGCCCTCTACGACTGCTTTAGCAGAAGAAAGACGAAGATAAATTTATAGTCAATTTAATATGTGTAAGTGACATAGAACAATCTGCATTTCTTTCCAATAAAGTAAACAGTCTGTAGTAGTCCTGCACAATTACTGGTATGCATAGATTTACTAAACTAGCAGGGATACCATTCTCCCCTCTGCTTATTTTATTTTTAATTTTTTTCCCTATATCTAAAATTTCCTCACTGCTTACATATTCAACTGAGTTCGTCTGGTCCATTAAAATTACAGTAAAACTGTTCAGAATTTAAGTGAGCTATTTGATTAGATGCAGCATTCATGACATATGAATGGAATTCATTTGCAATTGTTTGAGGGTTACCCTGTATATGAGTGTTTTTATCAGTAGATTTACCTATTAATTCATTGACATACTCCATACACACTTTGACTTGTTATCTGAATTCCGTATTATTATCTGCAGTTTAGCCAACCTAGCTTCCGCAAGTAATTTGTTGTACATTTTTTTGGTTTCGTTATTAAAGCTTTATAGTTTTTGCCCACAAATCTTATCTCTAATTTTCGAAGTATCTAGGGAAACATTTGTTTTGTGTGTTACACATATGCTTTAAATTTCTTTATTGGAATGGCCTCAAAAAATTATTTCCTACTGTTTATTTACATTTTCTGGTGAAGTATCATATGCCCCATCCCATCGTGTCTTAGTCAAGCTATTTAAGAAAACTTCTTTGTTGCTATCATGTATCTCCTATAAGTAAAAGTATTTGTGTGCTCATATTCTATTTCAAGAGTGATTTTTTGTGCTGTGTAGATAACTGAGTTTATGGGTCGACTTTGATTCCGTCATTTCTATAACAGTATTCCGATTACTCACAGAAACTATCAATGGTCGTTATAGTCTAAGTAGTGTTTCTCAAGTGCTAATTTATAAGACGACGATCTGAAGAGAAGTGTATCGATGGTCAACAATATACGACGGGAAGCAGATAGTAGCAATCACGGTAAGTAAACTTTTCCATATTCGCCTTTGGGGGTCCTTATAGTTGTAAGAATCCGCCTGAGAGTGGAGATAGCCACAGACTGTTGCAAAAGCACTTCTGGCACCAGATAGTTATAAATCTTTGTTGTATCTTTCAAGCATGCGGTGCTGTGTTCATCCACAATAACACGGTAAAAATTTGGGATAATAATAATAATTATTATTATTATTTAAAAAATAAATAAAATAAATATGTTCTTTATTGGAAACATCCAAAGGGCTATCGACCGAAGTCCTTCTGCTCGTAAAGTAATACAATATTATTGAAAATTATTATTCTAGATTGTGTACAATCATTATGTTCATATACTATGTAGGACATAAAGAAAATGAAAAACAATGATATTAATTAGGATTGACTTTTTATTGTAGTTGTTTTATCTTCTCAATTAGGGTATATTCTGGTGTCTTATATTTAGCTCTAATGTTGAGATTTCATATAGTGCAGAATTCATCTATTTTTTGTACGTTGTGTTGGGTAATGGCGAGTTTTGTTTGTAGCTTAGCGAGTCATGTTAGGATTGGTTCTACTTTGTTGTATAATTCATTATTGAATTCTTCTTTGATAGTGGTCCGCTGTTAAGGTAGAGTATATGTCCATATTCCAGTATTGGTCTGCAGATACTTTTTTTTGTAGATTTTTGCTGCTGTTAGTGTGGATATTCTGTTATGTTTGTAGGTCAGGGCTCGGAAGTGTTTAGCTCTTGTATTTATTCGTTTCTTCATCAGGGCTGTGTGTTGGTTGAAGTTCAGTTTGTGGTCGATCTGGAATCCGAGGTATTTGTTTGAATTTTTGGGGCTTACTGTTACGTTACCTAAGGTTACTGTGGGAGACCTAGGATTGGGATTGTAATTGAAGAGTACCAGTTGGGATTTAAAGGGTTTGGTTTGAGTCGCCATAGATTGAACCAGTTTTCTGTGTTTATTATCAAATGTTGCAGTTGTTGGATTGTGGTGGAAAGGTTTGAGTTGTGTGATATTAGTGCTGTGTCGTCAGCGAATTGTAGTATGTAGGTTCCCCTGTTGAAATATCCCAGTTCCGGGTGGCTGTGGTTGTAGATATCGTGGAAAGAGATGTTGTATAAAATGGGTGAAAGAGGACCCTTGTGGAACCCCCTGTTCTGGGGCAAAATGTTCAGAATAGATGTTATTGATTTTTACTTGTATTTGCCGCATATCTAGGAAGCTAATTATTAAGTGTATTATGTAGTCAAGACATTCCAGAGATTTTAGCTTGTATATTAGACTCCAGGTGCCATACACTGTCGAATGCTTTATACCTTGATAATTTCTTTACTTCTTGATAGAAATTTCTCCTTTATTTTTGATTGATATTAGCACACGCGTCTAACCATTTTTGAGTTCTATATTGCTGAATCATTCTATGGATGTTTTTGTTATAATCGTTTATTAGTGTTTTTGTCAGTGGATCTGGGTTGTTTCTGTATTCCCTGTACATTCTTCGTTTTGTTTTTATTAGTCTTATTATATAGGGGGGCAGTTTCTGTGAGTAAAATTCATTGTTTGATTTAGGTGAGTTTTTTGTTAACTGAGTTGGAGAGTTTCTCATTAAATTTTCTTACAGTTTCGTGAGTTAGTGTTTGTTTCTCTATGTCATTGAGGTACATAAGCATTTCTTGGTTAACTTTTCCTGCACATTACACTTGTAAAAGTTGTGTTTGCATGGTTCGTTATTTGAGGTTGGTTATTATTATTTATTTATTGTGTTTTAGACATTGAAGTTAGAGACATACTGAATTCCACAGTAATAGTAAAGACATATATGGCCTGAATACTGACTTAATAAAAATTGCAAAAAATCACACCGTAATTCCCCTAAGCTAATGAGTTTCAGCATTGGCGTGTTCCCAGATGCACTTAAAATAGCGGCTGTTGTGTCAATTTTCAAAAAAGGTGATGCAGAGAAATTAAGCAACTATAGGCCAATTTCCCTGCTTCCAATTATTTCAAAAATATTTGAAAAAGCCATTAGAATTCAAATAACGGAATACTTAGAAAGAAATAAAATGCTATTTACACACCAATTTGGATTCCGTGAGAACTTGTCAACAATAGACACCATTTTAAAATTTACAGAACACACATTAGAATGTTTCGAAAAGGGGACTCTGCTTCTATGTTCTGCGACCTCAGCAAAGCATTTGATTGCGAATCACGTACTTTACTGTCTCAAAAATTGTCCAAATACAATTTCAGTATAACGAGTATCTCACTAATTAAATCCTACGTAGAGAATCGAAACCAAACCGTCAGATTAAATGGAATAACATCTGAAGAGTTATATATTAAGTCTGGTGTACAACAGGGCTCCTGGGCCCTGTTCTATTCCTAATTTATATCAATAACTTGCCAAAAGCACTTGAGAAAGTCACTTGCATATTTTATGTTGATAATTCAAAGCTTCTAATGTCCGATCCTAACTTGGGTAACCTAATGTCGAAGTGTGATGATCCACTCTCACATGCTAAAAAGTGGTTTACATCTAATTATTTAACACTTAATGCAACTAAAATAATAAAAATGATCTCAAGTACACGCGACCTACGGAACTTACCGAATAACCCCATAAATAGTAAATTTCTAGGAGTATTCATTAACCAATCTCTCCGTTGGGATGCACATGCATATTTATTATGTTGCTGAACAATTGACAACAAATATATATTGTCTGAGGCAATTGTCTAACTTAGTGTTTTCAAATGTACTAAATGCAGCCTACTCTGCACTGTGTCATTCTCAACTGTCGTATGCCATCCTTTCTTGGGCGCACTCTGCAGGAGAGCTGTCAGGATTGTGGGTGGTGTAGGGTACCGTGATGATACCAAATATCTGTTTACATCTCTAAACATACTTACCTTGCCTTGCACATATGCATTGAAAGACATTCTTTTCATACGTACATAATCATTTGAATGATTTCAACACCCATGCTGACCTGCATCAGTACGAGACCAGACACAGAGACAGTATATATCCTGAATTTACAACGCTTACCCGGGGACAAACTGGTGTTAAATACTACGGCATTAAAATATATAACCTGTTACCCGATAATATGAAAATTCTGCCCCCAACAAAGTTCAGATCCACAATTAAAGACTTTTTTTTATAAAAAAACACGTACTTCTCATTAGAAGAAATTGAATGTGAGATTATAGATAATATAAAAATCTGATTTTAACATAAGTGGACCATTATTATTATTATTATTAATGATTTTTATGTAGCTTTTTATCCCATTTACTGTAATTTCGTCCATTTTTACATGAATTTTAAATCTATTGTATTATTTTATTCCTATTAGTAAGTGTAACTCTGTTTGACATATGTACAATTTTATAATTTTTAACATGAATAAATCTATCTATCTATCTATCTATTACATTTTATAGACAGGTCAAAGAATAGAAGTTATATAAAGTTAAAATGGTAAAATACAATACAATACACAGTAGTAATGGACAGAGAGTACATATAGTGATAAACTTACATAAACAGTCCTAGGATGGGCAGAAGACATCCCTGAATAGTTTCGTTTTTTCTTTATACATATAGTTATTTATATATCTTTTTTTTTGTATCTATGTGTTAAAAACACTAATTTTGTTAAAATATTATGGGGCGAAGGACTGCGGTCAATGGCCTTTTATTAATCAATAAATCATGTTTAGTATTATTATTATTTTACTTACATAAAATTACTAGCTAGTAAAATTCCTGTATATTATAATTGTGTTAAAACTGTCTTAAGTTTATTTTTAAACTGACTTACCGGAAGATTCCGGAAGTGAGTAGGCAATGTGTTGAATGAACTAATACCTATGAAATTATTTTTTTGGGTAATGCTACATCGCTAAATGCCCCTATGAAATAAATCTATTTATCTATCTATCTACCTCTCTATCTGTTAGAAGATACAAATAATGATCTTACCGTTCTTGCCGCATCCTCAGCTAGCTGCAATAAGGGCTCTCCACAAGCAAGGTTCTCTTCTTCAGTTGCGACCTGGGCATCCTTGACCAACTGGAGCGTTGTATGACTCGATACGTCAGGTTGGAATGTCCTTGGTACAGCTGATGGACTTGATAGACATGGTTCTAACTCCCAACGGCTAATCTTTATAATCTTAGAATCGACAGCTTCTTCCATTTTCATACCGTTATAGGTAGTTTGTTGGTTTCCCCTTGGCAAGGTCTGCTGGTTGGCGAGAAGATAGACAAGATTAGAAATGAATAGTGAAATACTTTTAAACAATTAATAAAGCACAGTTTTTCATATAAGAAGTGACCACAAAAATGGCCTGTTTCTGCACCCTCGACCTCTGAGATCCGAAACCCGTTGAAAAAGATAATTTATGGTGTCAAATTATAGTTACAAAATTTTCACGCTGATGTCACTAGTCCTTTACTATATAAGAGGGTTTATATTATAGTGGAGGCGTTTTTATCTGCGAACCCGTTACAACTAATCTGATTTGACTTTATCGGGCTTCGGCTGGCGTGTATTTTTATTCAAATATGAATATTTGTTGTTATTGAACCAATCGAGCTGAATTTTTTTTTCTGACTCCACTGGCATCAATCTAACTATATATATATATAGTATATATGATGTCAATTGGGACAGCATAAAAACTGGCAGTAAAGTTTGCATCTCGTTTATGGGACACATGTGGCACCGGAAGAAATGTAAAAATGCTTTAAATACTAAATAATTATTTTTTAATTGTTAGAGAAAGGGATTTCTATAATACCTTTATTCAATAGAAGTGGTTAATGAAAAAATATTATCACATTTGATAAGTCACATAAATTATATATCTATGTCTATCTATTCTATCTTCTATCGGCAAAGTTATGTAATCTCAGGCGGGAGTTGCATAGATGGTATATAATCCTTCCGAAGGGGCATAAAGCAGTGACCGTCTTGTTTACTAAATGTTAGGCACTATGCACTTCGCAGTATCATGATGTTAGGCAGGTATAAAATTTTTACTATTCTTTAAAGGAAAGACGCGGCAAGATTTTAAAGTGGAAACTCGTTTCCTGGCATCGGTAATTTGTCTCAGTAGCGGAAATAGGTCAACGTTAAATAAATAATATTTCATTCGTCACTATCAGAGTATTCAGGACTTGAATCAGTATTTATATTAATAATAATTGGATTAATAGGTGGTAATATAGAATATTCATTTTCCTTTTTTATCACATGAGATACACACTTCCTCCATATATCGCTTTTGCCTATTTCGTCTACTATTATCTTTATATTCTTTAAGACAGACTTGTGGGGATAGATTATATTGACGTAATCTTGTTTTACATCAGCCCACACCATTTCAATGGGGTTGAAAATGCAATAATATGGAGGCAAACGTAAAATAGTATGATCGTTTGCTTCAAAAATTTTTCAACGGCATATTCCTTTTTAAAATGTTGCTTTCCAATCAGTTCTAATAAAGTCTTTTTTGTGTTTTTTTTTCTGATATTTCTTTACCTTTCATAAATTCAATGATATCGCCTTTTCTTGTGTTGGTGTATGGAATTTTTTTGTGTTGCTGCGAGTGGTATGACACATTGTCCATAACAATTACAGAATTTGGTGGGATATTTGGTAACAGCTGTTTCTTTGCCCACTTCTCAGATAATTCGGCTGTCATATCCTCGTGGTAGTCGGCAGAGGATTGCTTGATATTTTTAGCAGACAACAACAACGCATTTGGAATAAAACAGTTTTTACTTCCAGCATGTAGAATTATAATTCCTTTTCCCCTAGAATATGGAGCACTTCAATTATACTTTTTTGTGTTATCTACCAAACCGTATTGAACTATATCATGGGTGTCAAACCATGTGTCGCCAAGATAAATTATGTCTCTATTTGCATCTTGATATTCTTCTATTTTATGCAGGTACTCGTGTCGATGATCAACGATGCGTGCTGATTCCATAACAACCATTTGTTTGTCCAATTTTTTGTAGCTAAAACCGCAATCGAGCAAAACGTTTCGCAAAGTATCTAATGATTTATAGTTATAATCTAGATAGTCGCGAAACTTATCCCTAATCATCTTTGTATGTGGGCACCTTCTGATCATTGTAAAAGTCATACACAAATTGACGAATGACATCTTTGGACGCGTTATCAAGTTTTTTAAGTTTTTGTCCAACTCTTTTCTGTTTAATAGAAAGATCAACTACATCCCCGGCTCTAATAACCCTATAAATTGTAGTACGGCTAAATTTGGTTGATTCACAAATCCTCTTCACAATTTGATTATATAAAGAATCAATATTTTCGCCTTTTGAACACAAGTAAATATTCAAAACAACCCTTTGAACTTGAACGTGTAAGTCTTTATTTTAAAATTCTGTTTGTACAGGCTCTGTATCAAAATCGTCTGTTTCATTGTCACTACTATTGAAAGGCCTCCAAAATGCCATTTTAAACAATTGATTGCAAAAAATCACTCAAACACAGTAATAAAACTAATAATTTTTTCAAATTTTAACTAGAATTAAGTAATTTATAATGCTGCCTGGCTGTACTGCACTGCCTCGTACAGGTCATACAATACAAATAGTTCATACGTATTTTTTGTTTTATATATCATGGCATGCAAAAACTCTGAACAATGTTGGTGTTGACAAATCAAATTCGCTAAGCATCTAATCCCACCTATATTTCTATGTGACAGGCGGATCAAGTCCACATGGACTATAGATGAGGAGTGCTGAATATAAATCTGTAAAATTCTGTGCTCTCTCATTTAATGTGAAGCGATATATTGACAATACCCCGTAAGATCCCCTAGTTCCGTGCTGTTAAAATTAAGTTCGTAAATACTATATCTATCTATTAGACGATATAATAAAACATTATAATAGAACTTTATTGTAATCATATAATAAAATATTTTATGTCAAAAAGGTTTTTGTTAAATATAGTTAAAATATAAACAGTAAACATGTAGGATGAATTTCATAAAAAATGATCGTGTTATATTAAGGAAACCATAAAAATATTGAAAACACAAATACTAAAACCTTTAGAAATATTATAAAAGGACAATTAAAAAAGAAAACTGGCATTTTACATCACAAGATAATTTTTAAAACCATGTTCAATATCGTCAAGTGTGAAGAAAGCATATTTGATGAGATATTGTTTAATAGTAGATCTGAATTTAGATGGAGGTTGACTTTTTATTGTATTGGATAGCGCATTGATTAACTTGATTCCATAAGAATTGATACCAGCTTGAGCTCTAGTAAGCCCGATATTATTAATTCTGAGGTCATTATTGCCTCTAGTTTCATAATTGTGAAAATCCTTATTTCTATTATAGAGTGATATGTTATTTTTTATATAAGTAATGCATTCTAGTGCTTAAATGCATGGTAGTGTAAGAATTTTGTATTTTTGAAAAATGGGACTGGTTTCTTCTCTATAACCTGCATTGCCTATTATTCTGATTGCTCCTCTCTGAAGACCAAATAACAGATGCCTTCCTGCTGTATGCTCCATGCTAAAATAGCATAGGACAGACGAGATTGGATAAGTGCAAAATATGTTGTTTTAATACATTTTTTGAGAGATTTGTGGACATTTGAGTTCATAGATGTTTCTGGTTACTATATTTGTAATATAATTTGTCCGTTCATCCCATTTAAAAACTGGGTCTATAGCATTTGGTAGATCATTCATGTAGATTAAAAATAACACAGGGCTCAAAATGTAGCCCTGTGGTACACCTGTTCTTATATTTAGCATGTCGGAACTGTGGTTATGGAAGCAGACTATCTGCTGTCTATTATTCAGATAATATTTAACTAGTTGTATGGCTTCTTGACAGAAATTATATTTGATACATGTTTTAATAATAACTCATATGAGGCAGTCAAAAGCTTTACTGAGGTCACAAAATATCAAGGCAAGACCTCTTTCAAAACGGTGTAGAGTATCTGTAGTGTAGTTTAAAATAGCATCTGTAGTTGATAATTTCATTCGGAACCCAAATTGGGTTTTGTTAAGCTAATTATAGTTTTCAAGATAATCAATCATTTGATTGTTTATTACTTTTTCGAGAATCTTTGATATCATAGCTAATAATGATATAGGTTTATAATCATCCAATTCTCCTTTTTTGAAGATTGGAACGACAGAAGCTATTTTAAAAACATCTGGAAATATACCAGTGTTTAAACAATCATTTACTAATGTGGTGAGAGGAATTAATATTAGGTTTTCCATTGTCTTTATTAGAGTGATGTTAAAGCCATAAATGCCTTTGCTTTGACTGTTTCTTAAAGAGTTTATTATATCCCCCATCTCGATATATGTCACCTCACGGAACCAAAATTCTGGGATATTTGCATAAATGCCAACATATTCAAGTGGGTCATGATTTGTTTTGAGAAGATTTTCTATGAGCTGGCAACACTGGTGAAGTACTTAGTACTCATTAAATTCCATGGGGTCAATATTTGGTTTTTCATATGTAGGTACTGTGTTTTTTTTTTGCTAATTTTTTTGGGAGTTTATCATTCAACACATTGTTTTTATCCGATTACTGGATTCTTGTATTTTTTGTTATTATATCTGATTTTGGCTTCTTTTAATGCATATTTATATTGGAGTCTAAAATTATTTCTTATTGAAGAAGCTATATTGTCTGGGAAGTATTCAACTACACTGCACTGATTTGGTTACTACTTGTTTATTGAAAAGTTAACAAAAACGTGTGCTTGGCAAAAATACACATACAAGACTGTATTAAAAGATAATGTCTTCCACTGCGGAAAAGACATGCAACGCCCTCTATCGGGAACAAGAGAGAGAGAGAGAGAGAGACAGCAAAACATGAAACTTATTTCATAACACTCCCACCAGTTGAATGCTTTGCTGAACGATTTACCATTCCAAGGCTTTTACACAGAGCACGCAAACGTTCACAAGGCAATGGTTTTGTAAAAATGTCGGCTCGCTGGAGATCCGTTGATACATACTCTACAGAAATTTCTCCGTTCTCTACTTGCTCTCGTCTATGTTTGCCAATACTTACAGCTGCGAACGCGCTTGTTGTTTCATCTTCTACTGTTAAGCGGCTTTCTTTAATTAATCTTTCTTGTAGATTATCAATAGTCTGTCTCGCTGGATCGACACTATCCCATGCCGTACGTAAAGCGTTGTACTTTGAAGGGAGACTTCCGAGGATTTTAGACATCACGTGCACATCGGAAATATTCTCACCAATATCCGAAAGCTGCCTTGCCATATTTTGTAATTTAGCCACGTGCTGTACAACAGAATCTGTCGAATTCATTCTGTATTCGTGAAACTTCTGTGTCAGAAGAAATTTGTTTGAAGCTGTCTTTTGCACGTGTATGTTTGAAAGCTTCGTCCACATTTCGGCGGCCGTTTCACACGTTAATAGATATTCTATCTGTGAAGGTTCCATCGTGGTTGCTATAAGTGACATAGCTTTCGAGTTGTCCCTTATCCACTTATTTTCAGCCATTATAGCATTGTTGTCAGTCTCAATAGCAGGAGCAGGCGGCTTTGCTCTTGTACCCGTAACCAAATCGTAAATGTTGTAAGAAATGAGAATATGCCTCATTTGAAATTTCCATGCTTGAAAATTCGTTCCATCGAATTTTGTTGTGTGTTTTACTGAATACTCTTCCGCCATTGTTCGTTTTTTTTTGTCTCTTAACACTCACTACCGGATAAACAAAAATGGCTACCCTTCCGGCGCGACGACAAAGTACGAACTCCGAAATAAATTCACCAAAGAAAAAACTTTGCTTCCAGACAAATCAGTGATTTATAGGGTGACTGGGCCCATAACCTGAAGAAGCTATATTTGTCTGGGAAGTATTCAAATACACTGCACTGATTTGGTTACTACTTGTTTATTGAAAAGTTAACAAAAACGTGTGCTTGGCACAAATACACATACAAGACTATATTAAAAGATAATGTCTTCCACTGCGGAAAAGACATGCAACGCCCTCTATCGGGAACAAGAGAGAGAGAGAGAGAGACAGCAAAACATGAAACTTATTTCATAACACTTATCAAGAGAAAAGTTTCGAAGATGTTATCTATAGTTATTTGTGTTTTCTATTATGCTTTGTATAAAGCCAAATGATTGTAATAAGTCACACAGAGAGACACTGTGAGGGTGCTTTGTGTTAAATTGGATGTAAAAGTCACCACAGATTAGGTATAATTCGAGAATCAGTGGTTATGAAGTGAAGAATTTCCTCAAGTTTGTTCATAAAAATTGTAAAGTTACCTTTTAGAGATTTATAGAAATTTGTTATACTTATCAGGATGTTTTGTTCTTAAGAATATGCTAACAGCAAACGCCTTTTAAAGTTAATGAATTTCTACAATATGAAAACATTTCTTTAAGCACAGTGTAAAAAAAAACTTTAAAAACATTTTCAATCAGTTCAATAAGGCAAGAGTTTTTCATTTTCCTATATGTAGAATTTGTCTAAATTTGTTTCTGTTTGTAGTACTTTATTGCTTTTATTTGCTTTTATCAATTTTATATTACAATATACTAAATTAAACAATTTTTATAGAATCAATATGTTATACAGAGCCTTCATTAATGACCGTAAGACACGTGACCAGTTAATTTGAATTTTATCTTTGTCATGTTTATGTCAGGTTTTCTAGGGATTTATCATGAATTTGTTGAATCCTACGTAGATCGCTCATTGCATCTTTACGGACCCTAAGAAGCAAGCAGCGTCACCCGATTTGACAATTCTCGAGCAGTCTCTAAAATATTAATCTGTGACATGACATCTAGTTATTTTCTAGGGCATAGACGTACGCACGGAAAGTGTTTATTTCGTTATTTCCAGTCCTTTTTCATTTCCAAGTGTCTTTAATTATTTTTACTATTGTAATTTGCGTATTTATCAGTTCTTTTCAGAACTACCTAATATACATTTGCTATTTTTGGTGGTAAGTAATAATAAAGAGAATGATAATTGATAATTTTAGGTTAAGTATATTTCTAATGTTTCAGATGCAATGGCTTTTACGCCGGAACAAGATGCCTTTATTTTAATGGCCCATTTTCGAAGTGGATCTCGCAACGCAGATGGATCGTGGATATATTCATTTCAATCGTGCATTGATCAATTTAGGGAAGAATTTCCTAATGCAAATATTCTATGACACATTGGCCCATCGTAAGCACATAGTCCTTAACAATTATTGTAATATTTTCATAATCGATCTGTATTAAAATTTGTTTATCGTCTTCTAAATTAGTACTTTTTGTACCGTACACTATAAAAAGGCAATAGAATTATCATGAAATATTTTTTTAACAAGTAACTGTTTTTACCTACTATCCGAGTTGTGTAATTCATATATTAAACCCATTGGTTGTTAACGTAGATTCAATACTTGTAATTTTATGTAGTTTATTATTGTTTTTGAACATGTTTTATTATTTCATAGTATTGATTAATCTTATTAAATATTATAACTTGATAAATAATACACTTATAGACGTTTCTGGAATTAAAGATTATTAATTTATTCTGAATTCTATACCGTAAACAGGGGTTACTTTGCACAATTTTCGCGGTTTTCTGAAAACAACATGGATGTATTTTCATGAAATGCCTTGATATCAAACTATATGAAATTATTATGTTTTTTGTAGGTATTCCCCAATTTTTAATACAAAAAAATAACGAGAAATATATTTTTTAAAACGTCAAAAAGTAGGCAAAGTTGCCCCTGCTTTGGGGAGACTTTGCCAATCGACGTTTTAGCTTGAAAACACTTATTCCGTGCAAAGTAAATGTCACAAACACGTTATTTTGCCCTACCTCTAGGCATTTTAAAAAACATCTTTTTGCTTTTTTGCAAAAAAACGCATTTCTTTATGAAGTTATTATTTTATTCTTGATTTGAATAATTCAGAACGCGCAATAGAAAATATATATCTCATAAATAACTTTAAGAAAAGAATAACTTCTAAACTGAAAAACTTAACGCTTTTTATAAAATTCAGGCACCAATCAACCCCCCACGCATATATTATTTTTGAACTTAGCTATAGTGATGCCCTCCTTGTTATAGTGGGCATTTAGAACCATCCTTAAGCCAAACATGGTTAATGGACAACCATATTCCGAACTGGCTAAGATGACATCAACTAAGCTTCTTTCAATTTCGGGAGTAATTATCTGAGGTACGCCAACTGCTCGTTGATGTTTTCGTTTAACTTTATTCACCAGGGTTCTTCTTGGAATGCTGAAAGTTTCTGCTGCCTCGGTGAATCCCATGTTACCATTTTTGATAGCACGTACTGCCCTATTCAATTGCTCGTCGATATAGTCTCGATATCGGCGAGTATCTAACACTGTCTTATATGTGCGAACCATTTTTTAAAAACAAAAAAATATCTGTGAATTAAGGGGTAACTTTACCAATGGCTAAAATATTGTGTTTTTTATAGCCTAGCTTAACAACAATGATATTAATAAATTGGTATAAGGTTCACACATAAGTAGTACAAACAACAGATCTCAAATCTAAATAGATTATGGTACACAACCCTTAGCATAGCAGCATGTTTGAATAGATGAAAATTCCAGTTTTTACTTACGTGCTGAAAACGCTAAGAAGACTTCTCCTACAAGTGCCGAACAGGTACTAATATTTGCTTTGCTTATGCACGAATATTGTTAGACATGTGCGGTTCATTCAGTTGTACCAACTTTTACTCAATGAATTTTTAATTAGTGGCGGGCACGGTGTGGCAAAGATGCCCCAGCTGGCAAAGTAACCCCTGTTTACGGTAAAATAAATTCATTCTTACGAGTAATTTTTTGTTGACATTTATACAGGTCTTGAAAGCCATTTGTTGACAAATCTGCAAATAATTTACTGTATCTTTTGTAGACTATGGCAAGTTTCAAAAAGTTGCATATTAATAGAATTATGAAACATACGACATAAGACTTATTCCCCTCTTTACGTTGTTTTTTTTTTTCATTGACATAAAAGGCATCTACCATTTTACTTTATTATTGTCAAAAACATATCGTTTGGTACAGCAATGCAATTACCCGACCATTTGTAACAGCTAGAAACATGGTTATTCCTTAAAGCACGGCGGACAAGAAAAGCGATATAAGAATGTTTCTTATATTGTCTATAATTGTTTATTTGTGGAATATTCAGATTTTCTTACTTTTTGTTGGGTATTTTGCCACTGAAAATATTTTAAAATTTTAATGAAAAAACCTCCGCCAAACAGATCAGATAGAAGTTGTTTCTTGAGTACTTGTTTATCACAAAATGTCTCGCACCTAAAAATATATAAACTAGAACAATGTTATAAACTAAAAAAATGAATATGAAAGCTAGTCAGTTAACGTTTCGGAAGATTGTCTACATCCGCTCTCAAAACTTTTGGCTTAAAGGTTTGGTTTTTGATAAAACCGATCTTAGCATGGAGCCCGCTTGAAAAACCATTCGTATGGAAAACCTCTTCCCAACTTTTCGTAATTTATCCGATGAACCATGTATATATGGAATTGCTGCCATAGGCCTAAAGATCTCAGGTAAGTAAGAAAAAAGAAAAGAATGTTTCTTAGTGGTGCAAACTTAATTTAGAAATAAAATTAATTATTTAACGAAAAATCAGCTTGATATTTACTAATCATGCATAAAAAGTAGACCCCTTGCTGGTTCAACATATCTCAGAACTCTACTAACTGCGTAAGTCAATCGTATGTTTGTAATTATTAAGTGGTAATTAATCGACCACAAAGAAATGAGATCATATTTCTTTGTCACGCCTAATGACATAGCTTGTAGGTCTGTCGCTGGACCTCCAGTAACCGGGTTGTATGCCAGTTGTATTTTGTGTTCACTAAGTGGCAAGTAATCGATAAAAAAATATTTCCTTAAAACAAATACTTGCACCAATTGGAAAAGACATTTCGAGTTATTTACTGAAGTTTCTACCATTAAGAAAATGTATGGTATCACTTTTGTTGTCTGCTAAACTCTAACGAAGAAGATTAATATCTTTAGCGGTTACAAATGTATTCTCATATTTTTAATGTTTTTATTCACATTTTTAGATTAGAACCAGTGTAACATTAACAAACTCTTTCAGTTAAAATTCATATCATTTTTCAATATTGTTGAATATTGATTCTAACTCAATGTTGAAAACAGACCGCTAATAATTATAGGTTAGATTTCCAACTTGTAAATATGAGTACTTACATCTTTAAAATTCAATAAGATTAATAAATTATATGTATTTATCTAAGAGAGTTTATTAATGTTACACTGGTTCCAATTTAGCAATGAGAATAAAGTTACAAAAACGTAAATATTGGGTTTAATTAAATTTATCCAACAGTAAACTTTCAAGTCGACGCCACTGGATTTAGGGATTTTTGTTAAACAGGTGTGCCAACAGTGTTTAGTGGGTTGCATACATTTTGCGGTCACGTGTCTTACGGTCATTAATGAAGGCCCTGTACTACAAATCCTAATGTGTATTATTGTACTTTTGACTTGTGTAATGATCTTAATTGTATCAAAAACACCAATAAACTTTACTTTACAGAGCAACAGTGCTTTTTTGTAGACAGATTATTAATATCTTGCAGATTGTAATTTACAAATGAGTGTTTTAAAAAATTAGTGTACCACTATGATTAAATTCAGATCGGCAAAATTTGCTAGCGATATGAAATCAAATGATGGAGAAGGCATCGTTGATTTGATCTTCTTTTAACCAGTGTTTATTGGTACATATTATTGAGGTTTCTGGAAATTTATCAACAATGAAGGCTTCGAGGTCGTTTGTTTCATTGCGTAAGTTAATAATGATCTTACCGCATCCTCAGCTACTTGTAATAAGTTAGTGTGATCCTTCGAATCCCTCAAGAGGCAAGTTTCCTCCAATTTCTTAGCGAGGTCTCCACAAGCAAGGTTCCCTTCTTCAGTTGCTACCTGGGTGTCCTTGACCAACTGGAGCATTGTATGATTGGGTATGTCGGATTGGAAGGATGTCTTCGATTGAGGCAAGGAGTCTCTTTGATGGTATGTCACTGGTACGGTTGATGGCCTTGCTTCACTTAATTCTAACTCCCACCTACTAATCTGTATAATCCGAGAATCGACGGCTTCTTGCATTTTCATACCTTTATAGGTAGTCTGTAGGTTTGCCTTTGGCGAGGTCTGTTGATTGGTGACAATATAGACAAGATTAGAAATTAATAGTGAAATTCTTCCAAAAATTAATAATGAATAAATAATTAAATACACATTTTTTGTCAGAAAAAAAATTTACAGGCGAAAGGTGAAAGATAGCGCATAACGTTTTTTCACTAACACCTACTATATAAAATATCTTTGAACAAACACTTAATATTATATTATAAAGGTAATTAAAAGGATAAAAATAAATAAAATATTACATGTATATATTATTATGGAATCGAGTAATAAAATATTAGATATAAAAGAAAGTTCACTGGCTGTGACATGTTCTATATGATGTATCATTAGTTCTCGTCAATGTTTTAGTATCAGGCAGCTCATAGGTAAGAGTCTTTATAAGTAAGTAAGATGGCCGCCGATGTGGTTGGTGCTGAAAGTCAGAGCAAAAATAATATTATAACTCAAGGAAAATTCAAATGTTGTGTGACAAAAGAGTGCTCAGTGAAAGTATGTGTAAAGTATCTCTCAATTTATCACAAAAGTTGTGCAGACAGACTCACTTTAAATGTAATAGATGTAAATAGGGTTATCTGCTGTGAAAAAAGCCAAACAGAAAAAATTGTAGATCAAGATATATTCGAACCATCACATCAAGAAAAAATGGACCTCGAAATTAATTATTTAAAAAAATTGTTAGAAGAGATGGAAGGAAAGATCATTATTCTAAAGGAAAATAATATGTTATTAAAAGATAAAATTGCATACTTGAATAAAGAAATAGCAAATATAAATGCAAACAGTGTAGTGGAAACAAAAAATACAGTAAAAAAAGATGTTCAAACAAAAACACCATCTAATGAACTAAATCGTAAAAAATTATCTGAAGACACAAATCCAAATAAAACCCTTATCAACAAAAAACCAGTGCAACAAATGCAAAAAAATAATTTAAACATAATGCAAAACAAACAAATGGAACTAATGAATGGAATTATAAATTTAGAACCATCTACTACAAACAGTCAATATTCTGAAAATCGAAAAGTCTCTTCTATTCAGTCCGAGACAGAAATATCTGAAGCTAGTGAAAAATCTGCTGGAAATAACATGCGAGGTAACTGCACCTATAAACAAGCCCTCATCGATGGAAAAAAACATAATAATAATGTTGAACATGTCACAGGGAACATCAAAAAGCCCAGGAGAAGGGAGATAAACATTGGAACGGCAGAAGCTAACGATGCAGAGAACGAGTTTATAGGCAAAGAAGGCAATAAAAAAGTATGGCTTTTCATATCTCGAGTAAAGGATGACGTCACAGAAGAAAAGATAAAAAAATACATAAAAAACAAAACAGATCTTCAAGAGGACAATGATATACTGGTTGAACATATAAAAACCAAATATGATAATATTAGAAGAGACTGTAAATGCTTCAAAGTTGGAATAAATTTTGACAAAAAAGATATAGTCTATGAGGAAAACTTCTGGCCAAAGAAAGTTGCTTACAGAAGGTTCGATTTCAAAGCAAGAACTCTTGGTGATGATGGAAAGGACAAGGATTTTTAAATATCAGCAAAAAACTAGAATTACCAAATGAAGCGGTAACTGATTTAAACAATGCCAGTGTGAACTTGTACTCAAGAACATCTGACGATTATAATCACAACATAAGAAACGAGACTAAACTTCATAAAAATAAAAAATTTAAGAAAATCCTACATGTGATGCATCAGAATGTGCAATGCATAACCAATAAAATAGCGGAAATTGAATTGTTAGTACACGAAGAAAAACCTGAGATATTATGCATTAGTGAACACTGGCTTGCCACTGGGTATGCAGATATAGTACAAATTCAAGATTATAAAATGTGCAGCTTCTATGGAAGAACCAACAAAATTCATGGTGGGGTAATGATTTTAGTTAAAGATTATGTGATTTGTGTAGATATACCTGATGTCAAAAAATTCAATGTAGAACAAGTCTTTGAGTGTTGTGCATGTAAATATAAATTAAATGATTCATCATGTTGCATAATACTTTGTATCTATAGTAGCCCAAAACCGGAACACACTAAGGAATTTTTAAATTGTTTGTACAGTTGTTTAGAATACTTACAAAGGCCTGGTAAAAAACAAAACATTGTCTTATGTGGCGATTTCAACATCGATATTTTACAAAAAAATAATAATGTAGATAGTTTCCGAGAAATTTTAGGCTCCTTCAACATTACACTCACTATAAAAGAACCTACACGATACAGCAGCACAACAGCTAGCTGTATCGATAACATTGGTGTATACTTAACGGAAGAATATGAATATGAGAGTTCGGTAACTTTCTCCGCAATCAGTGATCATACAGTGCAGCAGTTGAGAGTCTATTCTGTTGAAGGAAAATACACAGAGAAGGAGAGCAAAATGATTAGACAGATAAGCAATGAAAACATAAATACATTTAGGTATTATCTAACTAAGGAAAAGTGGAATACTATTAAAGGAAATGACATAAATAGCAATTTTGAATCCTTCATGCAAGTTATTACTTATTACTTTGAGATTTGTTTCCCAGTTAAAAAAATGTCAACAAAAAATAAATATAACAAATGGATTACGCGGGGATTAACTATCTCTTCACGTAATTTAAAAAATCTGTATTTTATCAGCTTAACTGGTAATATAGATGACATAAACTTTTATAAAAAATATAAAGCTATCTATAAAAAAGTCATTAAGTATGCAAAAATGCAGTATAATAGTGAACTAGTAAGTAAATCGACTAATAAAACAAAAACCGCTTGGAATATAATAAAAAAAGGCAAACAAAAATTAAACAAAACCCACATAAATGAAATGAATTTAAATGGTGAACTTATAAAAGGTCCACTATCAATCTGCAACAACTTTAACGAATACTTTAACAACACACCACTTAAACTTCAAAATAAAATTAAAAAAAGTGTCTTACCTCCTCTTAACTTTAACAATAATAAAAGCTTTTATATGGCTCCTATAACTGTCTCTGAGATAAAGGAAACAATAAAATCTTTAAAGCCATCGTACTCAGCGGGCGTCGATGAAATCAGTTCAAACTTGCTAAAAAAGGTAGCAAACCAAATAGCAGAACCTCTTGCATATCTGTATAATCAATCAATAGCAACTGGCATTTTTCCTAATCAGCTTAAACATTCCAAAATTATACCTGTATTTAAAAAAGGCTCAGAGCTTCTTCTTGAAAACTATCGACCCATCTCACTTTTATCGAGTTTTTCAAAAATACTTGAGAAACTAGTCGCAACAAGAATAACGATATTTTTCACAAAGTATAGAATTTTCACACCCCAACAGTTTGGCTTTCGACAAGGACTCTCAACTGCCGATGCAGTCACATCTTTTGTAAATCATTTGTATGATTGCTTGGATGCTGGTGATAAGGCGATTGGTCTGTTCCTAGACCTCAGCAAGGCATTTGACCGCGTGGACCATAACATTCTGTTATATAAATTGGAGTGTTATGGTGTACGGGGTGTGCCTCATGAGTGGTTTGAAAGTTATCTAACAGGTAGAACACATCATGTGGAGCTTAATAATGTAAAATCTGCCACACTTAACTGTAAAATAGGTGTCCCACAAGGTTCGGTATTAGGACCATTGCTTTTTAATATTTATGTAAATGATTTTCCAAATATTGTCAAATCCACTGAACTTGTAATGTTTGCAGATGATGCCAATCTCCTAGGTAGATCCTCAAATGAGGAAGACCTAAGAATTAAAATGAGTGCCACGGTTGACACCGCCAGCATGTGGATGTCGGGTAACAAACTACTTTTAAATCATGAAAAAACAATTTTCATAAAATTTTCAATAAATCATGCAACAAGTGATCAAAGTATTCTAATAAAATGTAACGGTAAAAGTTTAGAACAAAAATTATCACATATATTTCTGGGAGTTGAAATCGATAATACTCTAACTTGGAGTCGCCACATAGACAATGTTTGTAATAAAATCTCCAAGTTATGTTTTACTTTGAGGCATTTAAAGACATTTGTCAATCATTTTGTATTAAGAAATTTCTATTTCGCCCAAATACACTCGAAAATTTCATACTGTTTGATATGTTGGGGCTCAGAATCCGCAACCCAGAGAGTGTTCATAATGCAGAAGCGTGCAGTAAGAATTCTTGCCAATGCCGATAGCAGAACATCATGTAGACCTTTATTTAAGCATTATAGCATACTTCCACTCCCATGCATATATATTTATCAAATATTAATACATACATACAAAAGCATCAATAACTATAAGAGACTGGGTGATAACCACCATTATGATACAAGGAATGTAAATATACTTGAAACTCCAGGACACAGAACATCTAAATTTGAGAAGTGTCCAAAATACAAAGGGATCATATTATATAATAAATTATCTGATGAGTATAAAAATCTGCCCATCAAAAAATTTAAACAAAAAGTAATGAAACTGCTATTAACTCACTGCTTCTATAGTGAGGGAGAGTTTTTACTGCATGATTTTCGATGAAAACAGATTCTCTATACATTTTAACTTACAAATTTTAACGTGTTGACATATATTGTGATACGAATGTATTATCATAATTTGTTGTGAACTATTTTAAATATTTTTTTTTTAAGTAATGTATTGATTTTAAAATTGTATTTTATAATTCTGAGATGCACCTTCAGTGCATCATATACTGTGACATATCCTATAACTGTACAAGTTCCTTGGATGAATAAATTATTATTATTATTATTTTCTGTTCCATTGTAAGGACATCATAAATCTTATGCAAGAATTTTGTATTTTTTGTAGTCTGTATATATTAAAAACTGTTAAATAATGTCCAAGACAACATCCATGTAATTTAAAGGAACTTAATTGGCAAAGCTTACTGACATGTTTATCAAAGTTTAGTTTAGTGTTCATAATCAAGCCCAAATTTGAGACAGATTCTTTCTATTCGATTTCATTCTTGCTCAGCTTAATATTGAAATTATTAGAGTCGAAACCAGATTAAGCATAAATGCTTGATACTTTATAGGATTTGTCACCAATGAATTATCTGTGGCCCTTTGATACACATGTTGTAAATCTTTATTTAAATGTACGTCTACCAAATTAATAGATTCTAATATATCTGCCGAGAAATTAAAATAAATCTGTAGGTCGTCACTATACATGCGTGCTGAACAATTTTGAATTACTGAGCATATACCTGCTGTATTCTGTAAGTGGGGTACAGTATGCTAGTTTCTAGAGAGTAATTGATTATGATTTTTTAAGGGATCTAAACAATGTGGTACCGACAGCTTTAGCACTTTAGCAGAGATAATAAAGCACAGTAATCCAAATAAGGAGTGACCGCAGAAATAGCCTGTTTCTGCCCCCCTAATCTGAAACCTGAAACCTGTTGGAAAATATAGTTTATGGTGTCAAATTATAGTTAACAAAATTTTCACATTAAGCTGTTAAGCTCTTGAAATCAACCGCAGACCTTATCGCAGAACCTCTAGCATATCTTATAAACCTTATCCTTAATTAATGGAATGTTCCCTACCTTGTTAAAAATATCAGTAGTAAAACCGATATATAAAAAATGAGATGAGAAGAATATGGGCAATTACAGGCCCATTTCTCTATTGCCTAACATATCTAAAACATTTGAGAAAATTATATATCTACGTCTTATTAACTTCACTGATAGATGGATAATTCTTACAGATCAGCAAAATGGCTTCAGAAAATATATGTCAACAATTAGAGCTATGTACCAGCTACTAAACAAAGTGCTAGAGTCATTAAACAACAGAGAATGTGTATCCACTGTCTTACTAGACCTGTCAAAAGCTTTTGATAGTGTCGACTACGAGATAATAATGCTATTAAAATTGGAAAAATATGGGATTGGAGGAATATGTAAGAACCTGATAACATCATATCATCATGATAGAACCCATGATACAATGAAATGAAAGATATGATAATGCGCAGGCTTCCCCACCACGCACGAGGTCTGATGACGTCACATGGAGAGTAAAATAGTGGCGTTGCATAAATCGGCATAAACGATACTTTCTCTTTTGTAGTCTTTAAAGTGTTTTGTGCATTACAAGAGGATATTAACCATGCGTTGTGCAATTTTTGGTTGTAAATCAGATAATCAATGTAAGCAGTTTGCCAAAGATGTACAGTTCTTTCGGTTTCCCGCTAATAAACAAATGGTGCCAGTATGGAAAAATGCATGTAAACGAGCTGACAATTTTAATGTAAATACTGCTCGAATTTGCTCAAAGCATTTTACTAGTTGTGATTACCAAAGGAATTTGAGAGAAGAGCTATTGGGTTATTCAAATAAAAATCGCCGAAAACTTAACATTGAGGCCGTTCCTTCTCAAAATTTGCCTCACTCGAAACCTTGCACCGTTCTTAATACAACTAGAAAGGCACGTTCGAAGAAAAGGAGCTGTACTAAGATGGTTAATGAAATTCTTAAAATAAATGAGAATAATCTGCATATTGAGTAAGTACCTACACAACAGAATACAGTACGTATATACTGGGTGAGTCATTAATTCGATTTTGTGTCTTTAGTAGAATTGGTGATGGTAATCAAATAATTGTTGATGAGTTTGGTGATGGGAATGAAAATAACAATGTAGAAGAAAAAATGTCTACGAGAGATTTTGGGTATTCTATTTCATTTAATAATTTTATTTAGTAACATTGTACTAAACAAAAGTTTCTAGGGTTAACACTGATTGCGAAGATTCCTATAAAATTATTGCCGAATTGAAAAAAGAAAATGAATTATTGCAAGAAGATCGAAAAGCCCTGGAAAAACTGTTTTCTCCAGTTCAAATAAAGAAACTTAAAGCACCTAACAAACGTCAACGATGGTGTGTTGAAGATGTGTCTAAAGCAATTGTACACTATTCCGCTGGTCCAAGAGCCTATCGGTTGTTGTTAAAAAAGGGCTATCCTTTTCCACCTGTTTCCACTCTACGATGTTGGTTAAAAAAAATAAAAATTGCGCCTGGAATTTTGAAGCAAGTTTTCAATATTGTTAAACTTTTAAATATGAGCACACTTGAAAAGGTTTGCGTTCTGTCCTTCGATGAAATAAAAATTAGAAAAGTATATCTTTACGACAAAGCCAACGATGAAACGATGATGCCATATTCCTATGCCCAAGTTGTAATGTTAAGAGGGCTTTTTGGCAACTGGAAGCAACCTGTTTTCTTTGATTATGACTGTAAATTAACCAAAGATAAACTGTTTGAAATTATTAATTTTGTAGAAAGTTGTGGTAAGCATCTTCCTTTATTTATATAGAAATATTTAAATTATGTTTGTGCATTGCAGGTTTTCAGGTCGTGGCAATGGTGAGTGATCTTGGAGGAGGAAATGTGGGGTTACGTAATGAACTAGATATTACTTGCAATAAAACATGGTTCCAAAATCCAGCCAATTCTCGAGAACGAATTTATGTTTTTGCTGACGCACCGCATCTGATAAAGTTAATTCGAAACAATTTTTTGGATCATGGGTTTATCATAGATGGACAGGAAATAAATAAATCAGTTGTTGAAGAACTTCTGGAAATTACAGATGTGTCGGATTTAAATATTGTGCATAAAATTTCACGGGCGAATATAACTGTTTATGGACCGCAGAGGCAGAAAGTAAAACTTGCTACCAAATTATTATCCCATACTGTATCTAAGGCTATAACTCGATGTGGCATGCTTGGACACTTTTCGAATAAGAATTGGACTGTATGCGCCGACTTTTTCAAACTGGTTAGTAGATAGAGTTTTGTTTTGTGTTAAGCTCTTATTTTTTTTTTATGAACCTAGGTAAACGACTGGTTTGATTGCTTTAATTCCCGAGTACCTGAAACCGATAAGCGAGATCGAATGAAAGCCTATGGTTTATCATTAACCACTCAAGATGAGATAATTGATAGAATGACTAAAACAATGGAGCAAGTTATAGTGAAAGGCAGCAAATCTCTTTACCCTTTCCAGAAAGGTAAATATTTTGTTCAAGAAATATTGCTCAATAAAACTAATGTTTATTTTATTTTAGGAATTATAATATCAAATACATCTCTTAAATTATTATATAAGGACTTAAAAAGACGATTTGATATTAGATATGTTCTGACCTACCGGCTCAATCAAGATGTGCTGGAAAATTTTTTTGGAGTACTAAGAGCTAAAGGTGGTTTACATGATTGTCCTGATCCTTTGGAATTCAGATATCGTTTGCGATCCTACATTTTAGGAAAAAATGAAGGGTGTTTTTCCGCTTGCAGTAATGTCGAAGTCGATGATACACCTGACTTGCTTACCAATGAAGACAATTTAAGCAGCAAGTGTTTTGCATCATTGAAAATTGCAACTGAACTTGAGCAAGATGTAGATTATGGTTCAACAGAATTGGATGAAGTTGCATATGATGGATTGGAAAATCTAGCAGGCTACATTTGCTATAGACTGAACCAACCCAGTAATTGTGCAAGTAGTTCCGAATCATCTTCGTTTACTTGGGTTGATCATTTAAGTGAGGGAGGGCTGTCAAAACCATCTGCTGATTTGATGAAGCATTTGGAAAAACTGGAAGCAATTTTTAATGTTTTTAACGGCGATAAAATATTGATCTCCAAAAATTATTTAAAAAATCTTTTTGAATGTAGTAATAAAATAAATTGTCCTGATAATGTTAAAAAATTGTTCTTTAGATCTAGAATGTATTTTAGACTCAAGCAATTAAACAAAACTCTTTTAGATTTAAGACTGTCAAGAAAAAGAAAAATGAAAAGAATAATTCAATGAATTATTTAGTTACTTTATAATATTCTTTATTTTTTTAAGGTTAAGTCGAACTGTCTTTGTATCATTAACGATGCTCATTAATCATTTTTTTTTTCACATTTCACAGGTTTTGTAACCGCAACCTGGTCAGCTCTGTAGATTTTATTTGAATAAAGACATTTGTTATTAATATTTTTCTTATTATTATCGTTATACATTTATTGGTTGTAAAAATGTTTAACTTTCTTGTGTAAAGTATAATCACAGGAAATTATTAGGTTAAATGTTGTGCCTGAAAAAATATGAAATATATTTTTTTTAGTTAACCGTTTAGTTATTCGTGCATTAAATAAGGTAGGTATAGTATTTCAGAAAATGATTTTATATTTTAGATGAAAAATAAATTATTCCCCTGTATTTATTTTAAACGTTTACACTTTTCGACGTTAAGCAAACTTTTTATAATATTTACAAATAAATGTAGGCAGAATGAATTATTTACATTTAGCTAATGTATAAATTAACAATAGCCTTATAACAGTTCTAAAAATTAATCAGTCGGTTACTGCAAAACAAAAGTTATATGGAGCTCAGTTTTCCTTATTGCATTTCACCTCGATTAAAAGCTCATTTCTTGATTACTTATTTAGAACTGTACTTGATATATTATATACCTAATATAATATATCAAGTACAGTTCTAAATAAGTAATAGGCGTTACCTAAGTTTAAAAATTTTAGTATTTTAAGTAATGAAACTCGGACAGGGCAACAAAAACTCGATGAAAGCATCAATTCTTTAAGGTAATGTATCACTTCAACTCTCCACGTGACGTCATGCGCGTAGCAGTTCGAAAAACGGCAACGGGATTGTCATATCTTGTGGTCATTGTATCATGGATAGAACCCAGTGTATCATACAAAATGATAGCGAAACAGGTCATCAAATAAAATCGGAGATGGAAACATTGACTAAAGGAGCGCCACAAGGATCTATTTTGGGCCCCCTCTTATTTATACTCTACTTGAATGACCTACCAAATGGCATAGATGATCATGTGGTTTTACATGCAGATAATGTCGCCATAGTCTTCAACTAAAAGTCGCAAGAAGAATTAGAGACGAAAATACAGTCAACAATATCAACTTTGGAACGGTGGTTTGTCCAAAATAAAATGCTACTCAATGTGGATAAAACAAATAAAATCAAATTCTCTTATCCTATAATAGAGGAAAATAACCTTAATATTCAATTCGAAGAAAAAACTATACAATCAGTAAGCGATGCCTCATTTCTTGGATTATAAATTGATGGACGACTAGACTGAAGACCTCATATAAATGTATTGTCAAAAAAAATTTCTCAGTATTCGTATACGATAAAAATCATTGCTAATTCAATTAATAAAAATGTACCCAAAATTAGCTACCACGCATATGTACAATCAAGAATAGAATACGGAATCATATTCTGGGGAAATTCGAGCGAGGTAGATAGAATTTTTGTCCTACAAAAAATATGCATCAGAAACATTTATAATTTAAACCAAAAGGCATCACGCAAAACCAGTATTTATGTCAGAAAAAAATATTAACTTTAACTAGCATCATGATCTTCGAATCAGTCAAATTTGTCTGCAGAAACAAACACTTCTTCCGAAGTTGTGATAAATTTCATAAGTACAGCACACGTAATAAAGCAGATCTGTACCCTGTAATATCAACAACTACATATATCCAGAAAAATGTCTACCACACCTTAATCAAGATTTATAACAAACTGCCACTAACTATAAGAAACCTCAACAACAAAGTGATATATAAAAAATTAAAAAAAATTCTGCTTAAAAAGGCCTACTATAGCTTCAGTGAATATTTCGAAGACAAGCAAATAGAAAATATGAACTGAGATACCTCTAGGTTTTAATATTTTAATGTTAATAATGTTTTGTATCTGTCCTGTACACTCACCATGTTTTTATATTTTATCAACTTATTGTAATTGTATACATGAGTATTAACTTGTATTTAATATTTTATATTTTGACGTGTTCTACACCCTTATGGGTAATTCTAATGTAATAAGGAACGAATAAAATTCATTGATTGATGTTACTAGTTCTTTACTATTTAGAAGGTTTATATTATAGTGGAAGCGTTTTTATCTGGTAACCGGTTGCAACTAATTTAATTTGAGTGTTATTTTTTATAAGCTTTTAACTTGTAACATTCGTATGTATGTCTTTCTGGTTCAAAATGTATACTCCGGTGTTAAATGTAAAGAATTAAAGATGGCTGCTATATATAATGATCAGATTAGAATTGAAACCTCAGCATTGGCATGCAGCTCTAACAAACTGTTCGGTTGGTGTGTATTACAATTGAGCTGAATTTTTTTTCTGACTACTGGCATGTTTAAACTTTATAATGAGAAATAAATAATGGAAAACTGCTATATCGCTGAAATGATCCTGTTAAATAAATCTATTTAACTATCTAACTATCCATCTATTAGAAGATACAAATAATAATCTTATTGTTATTACCACATTCTCAGCTAGCTGTAATGAGTTAGTGTGATCTTCCGAATCCCTCAAAAGGCAACTTTTCTCCAATTTCTTAGTGGTGTCTGTACAAACAAGTTTCTCTTCTTCAGTTGCCACCTGGGCATCCTTGATCAACTTGAGCATTGCATGACTGGGTATGTCGGGTTGGGATGATGCCTCTGGCTGAAAGAAATGAATAGTGAAATACTTCTTAAAAAATTAATAAAGTGTACACACTCATATACTAGTCCTTTACTATATAAGAGAGTTTATATTAGAGTGGAGGCGTTTTTATCTGGGAACTGGTTGCAACTAATCTGCGTGTTTTTTTTTTATAAGCTTTTATTTAACTTGCAACGCTCGTAAGTATGTTTTTCCAGTTCAAGATCTGTACGCAAGTGTTAAATGTAAGAAATTAAAGATGGCGGCTGCAATATACCAGCTAGCACACTGACGTCAATTTGCCGTCATCAGACGTCAGTTTAAGGTTAGTATCGGTCTATGACGTCATTTGCCAAATAAATGACGTCAAAACAGCGTCATATTTTAGTACATCGCAGAGACGTCGTAGAAATACAATACAATACAATACAATACTTTATTGGTGTTGGTACACAAAGTGTTTACACACGTCAACATACAATATGGAGGTTAAAATATAAGTTATTGGGCCCCCTATTATTTATTACTTTCATTAATGATCTCTTCTCTTATTTCCCATGTGGTTTCGTATCTCTCTTTGCAGATGATGCCCTAATAGCTGTCAGTGCGGATAATTTTGATGATCTGAGTAACACTGCTAACAATGTTATTCACGTTATGATAGATTATTGTCGGTATACAGGCTTCATACTAAATGATCTCAAAACTGATCTCATACTGTTCACTCCAAGAAAACTGGATGAAAGCATTTTAGTAAAACTAAGCAGTAAGAGTATTCAACAGAGCTCGCAAGTTAAATTTCTTGGCTTATGTATAGACTCGCATTTAACGTGGAGTAACCAGATTGATGCCATACTGAAGAAATTATCAACTTCTTGCTTTGTCTTATGGCAGCTGAGAAATTATGTTTCAACTGATGTTTTAATAATTTATTATTATGCTTATGTCTACTCCACATTGAACTATGGTATCTTATGTTGGGGAAATTGTACAAGAATAAATGAAGTTTTAATCCTCCAAAAAAGAATCTTAAGAACAATGACATTCAAAAGCTTAAGATATTCCTGCAGAGACCTTTTTAAGCAACTAAACCTTCTAACTATACCAAATATTTACATTCTAAATTGCGTTTGCTATGTTAAGTCACATCCTGATAAGTTTACACTCACCAGAGATCTAAATTCGCCCTACAATTTTAGACCTACTCTCAATATGGAAATACCGAGGCACAGTATGTCTGCCTCAGCAAATGGGCCACTGATCATGACCGTTAAAATATTTAATAAATTGCCAACCTCTTTGAAGTCCTTACCTACTTTTAATTTATTTAAATCAGGTGTTCGTAATATGCTGCAGAATCATAGTTTTTACTCTATAGGGGAATTTTTAAATTGTGACAATTTTGTATTGTGATGTATGTATGTTTGTGTTGTATTGAATTGTATTTTGCTATTTATATACCTACTATATTTTATATTTTTTTTTTACTACTGTCAAACCTGTAATATTGTATTTTTGCTTGTATCTTTATTGATTATTTGGTGACAATATTCTACACTTGTATTTACAAGTCATACGAAAATAAAGTCTATTATTATTATTATTATTATAAATATAAAACACATGATATAAAGTATAAGACTAAGGCACATGTTATATGAAAGACAAACTAAGTAAAATAGAAATTATAATATAAAATAAATAGGACAAAGACAAAATAAACTTAGCTTAGGTATTTAAAAAATATTACATAATAAAATACACTGTTGTTAAAATCTCTCATAATTCTATAAGTTGTATGTCACTATTTAGAAATTCGTTCAAGGTATAAAATGCCCCTGCAGTTAGGATGTTTTTTATACATTCTTTGTATTTTTTGAAGGGCAGATTTTTCATTTGTACTGGCAGTTTATTATATAGTATGGGAGCATAGTAATTTGTAGAAACTTTACTTTTGCCTACTCTATGGTATTCAATATCAAGATTCATGTGTTGTCTTGTATGGTAGTCGTGTATATCATCACGGAGCTGAAATAGGTTCAGATTTTCTTTGACCCACATTAGGCATCTAAAAATATACAAGGATGTTAGAGTCAATATCCTCAGTTCCACGAATTTGAGTCGTGCATCCTCTCGATACGCTAGGCCACTAATAATTCTTATAGCTCTCCGTAGTAACTTGAATATTTGCTTTGCATGAGGCGAGTGTCCCCATGCCAATAAGCCATATCCCATATGTGATTGGAAGAGGCTGTAGTATACTGATACCAGTACAGACTTATTCACCGATTGATACAAATTCCTCAACAAATAGATATTTTTTGACAGTTTCCTTGACAGCTGGTCTGTATGTTGTTCCCATGACAATTTGGGGTCTAAATAGATTCCTAGAAACTTAACAGAAGAGGGATTAATGAATTCGCAATTTCTTAAAGTGAAGATGCATTGCATCGTTTTGTCGTCATTGAGACTTAGTTGATTTGCACTAAACCAAGATGCTGCTTTCGACTGTGTCTCAGTCATGCCTCTTATAAGATTGTTAAATTTTTTGTTTATGTCTAGGGTTGTTGTGTCATCTGCATAACACAGGATATCGGTACCCGGAATACAATCCAATAAATCATTTATATAAATGAGAAATAACAGCGGACCAAGCACCGACCCTTGTGGCACTCCGTATTTGACTGTCTTTACTTCTGAATTCAAATCGTTATATCGTACTAGTTGTTTCCTGTTCGACAGATACGACTGAATTAATTTAATACTTATATGACTGAATCCATAATATTTTAATTTCAATATAAGTGTGTCATGGGAGACACAGTCTAACGCCTTGGTCAGGTCGCAAAATGTTACTCCTACATAAGTACATTCATCAAATCCCTCAGAGATTTTAGTAACTAGTTCTAACAGAGCCATCTCTGTGTTACGTTTTGTTCGAAAACCATACTGACCATTGGCAAAGAAACTATTACTCTCAAAAAAATCAGCTATCTGTTTTGCTATTAACCATTCGATTATTTTAGCAATTATAGGCACCAATGATATCGGCCGATAGTTGCCAGGATCCTCAAGACATCCCTTCTTATAAAAGGGTATAACCTTAGATATCTTAAGTGCATCTGGGAATTCTCCTAGTTTGAAGCACAGATTAATTAGATATGTTAGGGGTATTAGGTTTTTTATGTTCTTAATTATTTTAACGTTTATACCATATATATCTTTAGAATTTTTGTTCTTTAAATTGTCTACTGCTTTACGAACTTCATTGATGCTTACTTCACGGAACTGAAAATGTTGAGTTATTTGCATTTTTAAATAATTATTAGGTGAAACATTAATATCAGGTATGGAGGAAATAATTTTATCTGCTTGATTGACAAAAAAAGTATTAAGTTCACTAGCATTCAGTGTATTGGCCTGCTACTTCTGATTTTTAGGGCGGCTGTTATTAATAACATCCCACATTGCTTTAGGAGAGTTATTTTTTGATTTTATATATTCTTCATTGGCTTTTCTTTTGCTGTTTAGCAGCTCAGCCTTATATAATTTTCTATAATTATTACGTATATTCTTATTATGCTCAGTGGGATCATATTTATGCAAGTCATAGAAAAAAGCAAGAATTTCTCTCATATGTTTCAGGCGAGGATTAAACCAAGTGACAGTATGATTTTTTATGGAGTTTGTAGCTATTATTTTTTCAGGAAAAGCTACTCTCATGCTTTGCACAATATTATCAATAAACTGTTCGAATTTACTATTTATGTTCAATTGTGTTGATTTGATATATCCAAAATCGATTGATTCTATTATGTTATAAAATGTAAACAAACCATGGTCAGTTATTGGAACTATTTTTCGCTTACATATTTCATTCTTGCCTTGTTCCAAATTCACATAAATTATGATAGATTTATAATCCGATATGTTTAAATCTTGAACCTTTATTTCATAATTAATGTCAAAATTAATTAAAATATTATCAAGGCAATTGTTACCTCTTGTAGGTTGCAATATGCAATAACGTTTTTATGGCGTCATTTTCTGACGTCATAAACTGCATTTAAAAATCACGTCAAAGTTACGTCACATTTTAGAACATCGCAGAGACTTCGTAGACAGAACGTTTTTATGACGTCATTTTTGAGTCATTTACTGACGTCATACACTGGATTTAAAAATGACCAAAGTTACATCACATTTTAGAATGTCGCAGAGGTGTTGTAGACAGAACGTTGTTATGACGTCATTTTTGAGTCACGTTTCCGTTTTGGATATTGCATAAATACATATAAACGGTCAAATACCTATTTTTATATTTTCATCTTTCATAATAGTTACTTTTATATATTAGCTGTATTGATTAGTATTGCATCACAATAACTCCTATGTTCTTACTCTATGGCATATGTAGGTACCACAGCTACATGGGAAATCTTTACCGCATATATGCCATGTCATTTTTATTCTACTGTTATTAGGTATTTATGACATTGAAATTCAAACTATACTGCGTCTCTATCATACCTGCAGTATACATCTTTATAGCCACCTTATTGGAAATAAGTCTAACAACCGGTAGTTGACCGCTGACCTATATTTCCCTCAACCTTAACATACCTTTTTTTTTTTTTTTTTTTTTAAGAGAAGGGGAAACCTTCAAAAGGGACCCGCATGTTGTTTAGCTGCAGGGTACTGTGGGATTTTTACCGCACTAAAACCCCTTCTCTTTTTCCAGCGAAGAGCGATGGAACTGCCGTTAGCATTACTTCATCGCGCGTCGCATTTGCCATGGGATTGCTGGCGTTACTGTTGTTGAGCCTGCCTTTCCTCGTTTTCTCTTGTTTTCATAATTTGCCTTATGAGACCTGCCAGTTTCGTCCAGCTGTCCTCGCTTCTCAGCATTTTCCTTATGAGGTTCTCCGGGGTGGTGTCCTCCCAGGCTAGGCTGTCTCTGGCTTCCTGCCATCTGACACATCTGAATATGGCATGCTCCGCGTCGTCGTCCTCGTCGTTGCATTATTTTCGTCAGGTACTTCTGAAAACACCCATGCCCCGTAAGGAACTGGGTGAGGTGAAAATCTACATCGCCATGGGCTCTCTTGGCCCACTCCTCGACATCTTCAACAGATTGGATCACACCATACTCTTAAATAAGCTACGTATCGTAGGATTCGACAAGGAACTCCTACTCTTTCTTCATTCTTATTTGTCAGACAGGGAACAATTTGTTGAATACAGAGGCCACCAATCACTTAGATTTACCGCTACCAGCGGTACCCCTCAAGGCAGTAACCTCGCTCCTCTGCTCTTCTCCCTATTCATCAACGATATCGGCAGACAAATTAGTAGCAATATGCTTCTATTCGCTGATGATCTAAAAATCTATAGGTCTATCCAGTCATTGGCTGACTGTCTGGATCTACAGGAGGATCTGTACCGAGTTGATAAATGGTGTCTAGAAAATAGACTACCCCTCAACATTGAAAAATGTAAGGTTATAACCTTTAGCCTAAAGCACAACAAAATTTTATTCAACTATACAATTCAGTCGATAAGCCTTGAGCGCTGCACAGTGCTTAAGGATCTTGGTATCACCATTGACTCCAAGCTATCATTCAATATGCACGTAGAGACTGTTACCAAGTCCGCACTAAAAATGTTAGGTTTTATCTTCAGAACCTGTCGATACTTTTCTAATGTTGCTTTACTTAAAACTTTATACTACTGTTATGTAAGATCTAAGCTGGAGTATGGTTCAACAGTATGGAGTCCTATATATAATGAGTACACATCTAAACTAGAGCAAATCCAAAGAAAATTCTTGAAATTCCTAGCTATGAAATTAGATGGGGTTTATCCTCATCAAGGTACAGATCAATCAGCTCTCCTCAGCAGATTTAACATTCCCTCACTTGAAGCTAGAAGAAAATATCTTTCTCTACAATTTTTATACAAGTTGTGTAACAATCTGCTGGACTGTGCTGAGCTGAATGCTCAACTTAACCTACTGGTTCCCAGATTTAATACTAGGTCCACCTCACTATTTTACCTTACTAGGGCTAATACAAATCTGGGCTTTAGGTCCCCCTCTATCGCATGTGCGCACTTTATAATTACCTATCAATCCATTTAGACATTTACCACGATGATCATCGTCAATATTCTAATAAAGTCAAAGAATTGCTTTTATCTCATCAATAACGAGCCTCTCATAATCAAGAATTATGGTTAGTAATGCGTGCCGTATGCATCCAGATGACGGTCGGGCTATTAATAATCTTTTATTTTTAATTTTTAAACTGATTGTAACATTCAATTATTATGTTCTAATTTGTACTGTTCTCGTTAATTGTCTTGTAAATGGGATTTTCCTGTTAGTCAATAAAGCTTATTATTATTATTATTATTATTATTGGGCAGGAGCCTCTTCGTCCACTGGGCCGTTTCTGTGTGGGCCTCCCACCTTGTCTGCCACTCCTCCCATAGTACTTGCCAGGCTTGTGGTTTTGATTCCCTTCCTCCTTCGTGTATTCTAACTCTCTCCCTCACCAGTAAATCAATGGGCGGCACCCCCGCAATTACTTGTAGGGCACTCGTCGATGCCGTTTTATATGCTCTACAAATCCTGATGAGGATTTTCCTCTGTACACTTTCTAACATGTTTTTGTATTTCTTCATTTCTACCGCCCTCGCCCATACTGGGGCTCCGTAAAGGACAATGGAGTTAACCACTGAGCTTAGAATCATCCTGGCCCGTGTACTAGGGCCTCCAGATTAGGCATCGGCCTCCCCAGCGCCATTGCCGCAATCTCGCCTCTTTTGGCTACTGCCTTGACATGCTCCATCATTCGCATGTTCCTGTCGAATGTCACTCCCAGGTATCTGATGCTCCTCTTCAAGAAGCTGTGAGACCTTGTCGCTGGTGGAGAGGCTTAAGTAGCTGCGATGATCCTGAGAGCAATGCCGGCGGGAGCATTATGCTCCCAGCAGGGGCACCCATGCCGGTAAGGTCGAAGGTGAGCGGTGAAAACAAAGGACAGCTCAGCCCCAGGATCCACGCCGACAAGGCGTGGCTACGGGAAATGGCGAACCCGGGGATTATCCGAGCCACGAGTGAGCTGTGTCACTCACTCGCTTAAAACCGTAATCACGGCCCACACCTCAACGACCTCTGTGAAAAAGAAAAAAACGGCACCACAGGGGAATGTCGTGTGGTAGGTGTGACCGGGGGACTTGCCTTAACCGGCCGGTCCACGAGGAGAAAACCTCTATAAAAGAACCGACAGCGAAGTCGTTAAAACCTGTGGACACCGGGACCTCCATAGTATGTAGCCTTGCCCCCGGAACGGGCGTCACCCGGGGGTCGACCGACTATCGACCCAACACGTGGGAATAGAAATGAGTGAATTTGAAGAAAATAAAACTAGAGAAGAGGAAGAGACTGTACTGCGTGCAGAGGAATACACAATGACGATAGAAGAGCAGATTAACCCGTTCAGAAGGAGATCGGCGCTGCTGCGAACCCCACCCCTAAGAGAGAGAGCAGGATCAGTGCCGGATCTGCCTCTCTCCTGGAATGAAACGCCAATGGAGACCGAGAAAAGGAAAAGGAATGACGATAGCCCGCCGCAACAGGAGAAACAAGTCGGCATAGACATAAGAGGAGACTTGTGCAAGCTCTTTAAAGAGAAAACTGAGACAGACACGAATAGCATTGTAGTGAGCTCAGATGAGACAGCATGCCCCAATGAGAGCGGACCCAGCAAGAAGAAGCCGAGGAAAGTAAGCCCAAAACCGGAGAAGGAGGCGAGTGAACTGAAACTGCTTAAGGAAATGACTGAGAGGCTAAACAGAACTAGCACTCAACTCAGAGTGTTGGTAATGAAAAACACTAATACCAAAGTAGAAATCAAGAAAGAGGTGAACTCTCTGGCCAGGCAGGTTGAGGACATAAAGGGAGGGCTGGAAGAATTAGAAAGATTCATGAAAAAGACGAGCGGAAGCTGCGAAGAGGAAAAAGAGGTAAACGAGGCCTGCGCGCAGACTGAATGTGAAGAGAAAAAGAAGACAAAAGAGGTCTGCACGCAGACTGCTTTTGGAGAGGAAAAAAGGATACCCCATGTCGGGGAGGAGACCCAGACCGAGAAGGCGATAAGGGACATGAGGGAAAAACTGGGTAGAGTGACAGATTATGCTGGCTATAAGAAGCTGGCAGACCAGCCATGGCACCCAAAAACATACGAGCGGGTGATGGAGACGACGGGTAACCCGGTATGGGAGAGCAAGGAAAAAGACCTGATGCTATGTGCGGAAGGGGAAGACTCACTAACGAGAGGAATAGGCAAACATTTCAGGATGAGATTCCCAGAGCTAGCCTCGCTCGACGTTAAAAAGGAAGGCTTCACTCACGTAAGGTATGAAACGAGCGCTGCATTACAAGGGAAGGCAAGCGAGACTGTCAAACTATGTCTACCTCGTAAAAATGGGAACCTCAGAGGAAGAGACATAATAATGTCAACAAGTGGAAGAAATGGCTCATTGAGAGCGGCCGGAATAAAGTAGCGCTCCCTAGGACCGCAAAGAATTGGGACAGGTTTAAGAAGATGCTGGAGATAGCAATGGCTAACACCAGCATCAATATAAAGGCATATTCTCCGCAAACTACTGGAAGAACTAAAAAAGAGGCAATATCGTACAAAGCGGCAGTGGAGAAGGGAATTCCCCAGACAAGAGTGGCAATCACGAGAGGTAGGGGAGCAAGGAAGGATAAGGGCGTTCTATTCGTTAGTGAGCAAGGAGCGAGCTATAAGGACCTCCTGAGCAAAGTCAAACAGATAGACGTAAAAGCACTGAGAGCGGATATCACAGCCTTGAGGAGGACTAAAGGAGGCGAAATGCTCATTTAAGTCAACGGGGGCAGGGGGGCCGTAGAGCCGCTAAGAAATGCCATCGAGCAGGTTCAAGGAGTGACGGTCAGAACCAAAAAGCTGGGTACAGTCGTAACCATAAGGGATTTGGATGCGACCGTGACCAAGGAGGAGATTGGGAAAGCAATCTCAGAAGAAACCAAAATCAAGGAGGAAGATTTAGTAGTCGAAAGCCTGAGGCCGACACTCGGGGAGAACCAGATCACCACAGTAAGGGTACCGGACAACGTCGCAAGAGAACTCACAGTGAAAAGAAGTCTGAGAATAGGATGGCTGAGATGCAGGGTACGTGAACGCGCTGAAACTTCCATCTGCTACAGATGTTGGAGACATGGGCATATCAGGGAAGAGTGCAAAGGTCCAGATAGATCCAAAGCCTGTCTTAGATGTGCAGAGGAAGGGCACCAAGTTAAAGAGTGCAAAAACGCAGCATTCTGCCCCATATGTAACAAGGAGGGCCACTGGGCAGATTCAGCGGGATGTCCGCTAAACAAGGCAGAGTCAAAGGGGGTAAGACGCATGGAAGATGGTGGCGGATCATCTTCACAGTAAGACAGATTAACCTAAACAGGTGCCGGGCCGCCCAAGATCTCGCCTGGGCGGCAGGAATGAAAAAAGGGGAGGATGTGTTGATCATCAGTGAGCCAAACAAAGCGATGTCCAGTAGACCTCGACCCAACTGGTTCACAGATGAGAATTTGGACGCAGCCATTGGGCTGATTAATAATAAGATTGGCGTTTACAAGAACGGGAAGGGCCGAGGGTTTGTGTGGCTAGAGCTGAAGGAGGTGATTGTGGTCAGTTGTTATTTTTCCCCAAATACCACAATAGAGGAATTTCAAAGATCAATGTCAGACCTGGAAGAGGCACTCAGAAGGATGAGGAATAACACCCGAAAGGAGGTTATCGTGGCAGGAGATTTTAATGCCTGGGCCCCAGAATGGGGTATGAGGGTCACAAACATAAGAGGAAGGTTAGTGACTCAATGGATTTCCCGACTCGACCTCTTTGTGATTAATGAAGGGGACGAATATACCTTCACCAGAGGAGACAGCGGCTCCATACCCGACCTCACTTTGGCCTCCGCCGGGATTGTGGGGAAAATCAAAGGGTGGAGGGTGGCTGATGATGAAGAATCACTAAGCGATCACAGGTTCATCTGCTTTGAGGTAGGACAGCAACCTCCCCCGGCGGTCTCCAGGCCGACGGGATGGAAACTGAGTCGACTGGATAGGCCAAAGCTTTTAAGAGCCATCAGAGAAGAGATAGGAAACGACCGTAACTACACAGACACAACCCTATCACAGGCAATCACCAGAGCCTGCGACGAGTCTATGCCGAAGAAACGAGCAGCCAAGATGCACAGAGGAATCTACTGGTGGAACGAGGAGCTGGCAAGACTCAGAGATATATGTATCGCTGCCAGGAGACGACACTCCAGGAGAGCCCGGAGACAGGACAGGCAGGATGACGACGAAACCACCCTAGCCTATAGAGGAGCGAAGAAAGTGCTCAGAGATGCAATACCCGAGGCCAAGAGGAAGAAGTGGCAGGAGCTATGCGCAAGTATAGACGAAGATTTGTGGGGGGATGGCTACAAAATAGTCATGCGCCGTCTGAGAGCACCCTCTCCAGCGATCCCGCTAGACAGGATGAGGGAGATAGCTGACACGCTCTTTCCGCAAAGGGAGGAGGAAAGGTGGGATGACACGGATGTAGTGGAGACCCCCCGATTCACGGAAAATGAATTGAAGGTAGCGATTGAAAGGCTGAAGAGCGGTCGATCCCCGGGCCCGGATAATATCCCCCCGGAGGTGATTAAAATAGTCGCCGAAGAATCCCCTGAAGCCATCTTAGGGGTCATGAATCGGGCGCTGGAAAGAGGAGACTTCCCATCCAGGTGGAAGAAGGCGAGGCTAGTCCTAATCGCCAAAGGCAGCGGGAAGCAGGAAGAACCATCTTCCTATAGGCCCATCTGCTTACTGGATGCCTTAGGAAAAGTACTGGAGTATTTAGTACTGGGAAGGTTGGAACTGGAAATTGAGCGGAGGAGGGATGGACTATCGAACTTCCAGTTTGGATTCCGTAGAGGGATGTCGACGGTGGACGCAGTGACCCGAATTACGAATACGGCAAGAGAGGCTATAGCGGCAAAGGGAATGTGCCTGATCGTCACCCTTGATATTAAAAACGTGTTCAACACGGCGGGATGGGAAGCGATCATAGGAAAATTAGAGAGAATGGAAGTGGCGCCCTACATCATTAAGATCATGAAAAGCTACCTCAGTAACAGGAAAATAGGACTGGAAGCAGATAACACCTCCGAATGGAGGGATGTGACTTGCGGAGTCCCACAGGGTTCGGTACTCGGGCCAACCTTGTGGAACATCATATTTGATGACGTGTTGCGGATCCCCCTCGAAAACGGGGTCACACTAACAGGCTACGCCGACGACCTTGCCCTTACCGTGACAGGAAACAGGACGGTGGTAATGGAGGAAAAGGCCAATGCTATCATAGCAAAAATAGAGAGATGGCTGCGCGGGGTTCAGTTAAAGTTAGCCCCGGAGAAAACCGAGACACTAATATTTACCAGGAGAAGATCTGTCCAGCCCGTTACCATTAGGGTCGGAGGAACGGAAATTAGACCGGGGGGAGGGCTTAAATACCTCGGTATATGGTTGGACCCAAAACTAACGTTCCGGAGTCACATCACTAAAACGGCTGAAAAGGCCGCGAAGTCGGCAACTGCACTAGGAAGAATAATGTGTAACACCCAGGGACCAATATCCAGCAAAAGAAGGGTGCTCTGTGGTGTGGTGCATTCGATAATCCTGTATGCTGGGGACGTGCTCTAGAGGTAAGGACTAACGCCATTGAAGGTCTAACAAGGATACAGCGGCAGATGGCAATCAGAATAAGTAGCGCCTATCGGACTGTCTCATATGAAGCGGTCCTCGTAGTAGCAGGTATTCCCCCGCTAGATCTAATGATAAAGGAAAGGGCAGAAGTATACAAAGGCGAAGAGAAAGGAACCGCCAAGAAAAGACTCCTCGAAAGATGGCAGGACAGGTGGGAGAATGCCCTCAAAGGGAGATGGACTCACCGTGTGATCCCCTCAATTAAAAAATGGGTAGAAAGAAAGCATGGGGAGGTGGGGTACCACCTCACACAGGCCCTGACAGGGCATGGCTGCTTTGCAGACTACCTCCTCGGAATAGGGAAGGTGGACTCCCGGGAGTGCGCGTACTGCGGAGATATCGATGACGTGGAGCACACGGTGTTTCGTTGCAATAAATGGGTGGAGGAGAGGCGGGGCATAAACCATATAGGACCAGAAGAACTTATGGAATACATGCTGGAGTCCGAAGATAACTGGACCAGAGCCGAGATAAGTATTAAGAGGATTATGGAATGCAAAGGAGAGGATGAGAGAAACCCCGACCTATACCCTCTACACAATTAAAGAGAATAGGGACAGGAAATGCTGATATGAACAACTCTAACAACAGACGGATATCCTGAAGTAACGCGAGAGCGGTCCCAGGATACTCCCCACAATCTGAAGAGGGGTGGTTTTAGTGGGTGTGCCAAGAGGTGAGTCCCACACTACCGCGAAGGTGTCCATAAAGAATTTCCACCCCGAAAAAAAAAAAAAAAAAAAAAAGGTATCTGATGCTCTTTTCTGTTTTTACTTCAACCCCTTCAACTTTTATTACCGTACTGATGATGGTTCTTTGTCCTTCCAGGATTACAGCTTCCGTTTTTTGAAAGGCAAGCTCCAATCCCTTCCTCCTCATCCAGCTCGCGATTTTGTTTATGGTCTGGTTTGTCTTCTCGACCAGGTCTACTTCTTGCCTATCAACCACGACTACCGCCAGGTCATCTGCATACCCCACTAAGGAGACCCCTCTTGGCACGCGAAGTTTCAATACGCCGTCGTAATAGATGTTCCAAAAGAAGGGCCCCATTACAGTACAGAGCCCTGAACCTTAACATACCTATTATATATGGATATATGTATTTCAAAACGCAGAGCAAATGAAACAAAAAATGATTATTAAAATGGCACTCTACCACTACTATAGCAAACATTAGAAAATTAACTCTTTGACCATAATGCAAAACAGGAGTGCTTGCCATCTACATTAAATGAAAACTCACTTTTTTCTCTTTTAATTTTAAAACATTCAACTCTTTTTCATGAATAAGGAATATTTTTAAATAATTTTTAACAGCCGTATGAATATAATATTCATTGCCTAATTGAATAACATTCACTATTCGCATAACGTAAGTAAGTATTTTATAGAAATTTACCATTGTACTTGATTTTATTAATGCACAAATTGTACACGGTTAAGGCTGAAAGGTAATATCATGTTTAAACTGGGTACTCAACTGCAAGTAATAAATGCACTCTAAAGTAAAATTTATATGAAGGACAATAGCTCTGAGGAAGCGTATTGGATTACCAGGCGAGAGGCCGGTCGGTTCAAATCCCACAGCCGGATGATTTTAAGGTAAGTGTTTAAAATTCTGGTACAGTGTTATTTATAATAATATATGTATATTCAAACTATTCCTAATTAATAAAAACGTAAAATGAATAAAAGCTGAAAGATTAAATAATATTCTCAAGTGAAAAACTATTTTTATTTGGGCCCGTATTCGTCAAATCAAGGTCATATTGAACGTGATTGTGGCGTCAGGAAATGACGTCATTAGGATGTGACATTAGATCGTCATTTAGACGTACATTGAACGTCGTTATATTGGGACTTATGACGTATATTATGACAAATAAATGACGGCCATTGACGTCGGTGTGCTAGCTAGGATGGCGTATGGCCATTATAAATAACAATCAGATTAGCAGTTCTAACAAGCTATAGCATAGTGTACCTACGATTTGACATCATTTTATCGGGCCTTGGCTGACGTGTATTTTTATTCTAATGTGAATATCTCTGTTGTTATTGAACCAATTGAGCTGAATTTTTTCTCTGACTCTACTAGCATCTATCTAACTATCCATGTATCTATAATAGAAGATATAAATAATGATCTTACTGTTATTACCGCATCCTCAGCTGGCTGTAATAAGTATGTGCGATTCTCTGAATCCCTCAAGAGGCAAGTTTTCTCCAATTTGTTAGCGAGGTCTGCACAAGCAATATCTTCTTCCTCAGTTGCCATTTGGGCATCCTTGATCAATTCGAGCTGTGTATGACTGCGTATGTCGGGTTGGGAGGATGTCTTTGGTTGAGGCGACGATTCTCTTCGATGGTATGTCATTGGTACGGTTGATGATCTTGCTTCACTTAGTTCTAACTCATACCTACTAATCTTTATAATCTGAGAATCATTGACTTCTTCCATTTTCATACCGTTATAGGTAGTCTGTAGGTTTCCCTTTGGCAAGGTCTGCTGATTGGTGACAATATAGACAAGATTAGAAATGAGTAGTGAAATACTTTGAAACAAAAAAAATTAATAAAGCACAGTTATTGGTATAAGAAGTGACAACAAAAATCGCCTGTTTCTGCACCCTCGATATGAGAACTGTTGAAAAAGATAGTTTATGGTTTCAAATTATAGTTACAAAATTTTCACGTTGATGTTACTAGTTTTTTTACTATATATCTGGGAACTGGTTGCAACTAATTGTTAGAGATTATTATTATAATCGTCTATCCCAACATGTTTCAGGTCCAGGATCGAGGGTGAAGGAACCAGGAACGTGTAAAATTTCGGCTATTTAACACCAATCTGGAAGGAAAGTCTATAAATTTCAGGTTACAAACGTCTTTTCAGTAATTAGTTTGCTGGAGATACTTCGATTTTGAAAATATAAATGAATAGCCTGAGGTTAACCCAATTCAGAATTCTTCCATAACCAGTTTTTAAAACATCTATATTGCATATAACGAGTGTAGTGTAATAGGCGAACGTACCTATAGAAACTAACATCTACTATGATTCTTAGGGGAGTCGTTATTTTTTCTTTTAAAATTTAATCTTCTCACCAACTCAAATTATTATGACATAAAGAAAATTACACCTTTACAGTAACTAGCTCAAACCCTTTCCATGCCTTTAAATGGGTAAATTTTTGAATATCTCCTAATTAGTGTTTGGGGTTTTTGCTATATCCTGCAAAATACCACATAAAGTGAAACATGCATAAAACTCACCTGTTTGGACAATAATAAAGAGTTTATTTATTACTTGAGTTTATTTATAAAATATAAGTTATTCCATAACTAATTGTTTGTAAAAATGGTCTAAGGAAATTTTATTGTAGGATGTACTAGAGATGGGCGCGTGAGTCGATTTTGACTCACGCTCACGCACACTCACGACATTAAAGCTTTAGCTCACGCACACTCACGCACGATTGATACATATGAAGGCAAACTCACGCACGCTCACGCTTACTGAAAGTTTACTCACGCACGCTCGCTGACTCACGAAGCTAGTTAACTTTACCCCATGATTCATTCATATGCCTCCGGCAATTGCACGGCACCTGGTGCCCTGCTGCCCTGTGTCCTGGCCACAGTCTCCACTGTCACACCACCACCACACCACAAAATAAATAAAATTTAGTAAAAAAAAATAGTTGCATTTAATAATAATAATACAGTATACATGACCAGACCAGACCAGGAGGACTAGGCGACTGGCGAATGCAGCAAATTACGCAGTTTGATTTGAAAGTTGGGTCATCCATCCTGTCTCCCGTCCTTTCCCCTCCCTTCTCGCGCTCGTATTCACGACACGACACGTTGAAGTTTTAAAGCAGAGATGGGCGTCATGTCACGGCGTGACACGGCATGAGCGTGACACAATAAATATTATCTCACGCACGGAATATTTTGACTCACACACACTCACGAAATCTTCGGTGATTTGGTATCTTAATGTTACACGCTCACGCCGTGACACGCCATGACACGGCGTGACACGGTAAAATTCACGTCACGCGCCTATCTCTGGAATGTACCGATTCCGGGGAGCTAATTTTCTTGTCTTCAAACGTTATTTCGCCTTTTCTAAATAACTTAGCATAATAGGAGACTTGCATTAGCACATTATCTGCATTTATATACCATACTACTACCATGTATAGTAGCCCCCAACACCAGATGTACACAAAAAGTAAAGCTTCAGGCATAATTTGTACTGGTCCAAGTAGGTCAAATATCATGCAGAGTAGCTAACCCTAATATTGGGGAGAATGTGGCTGAATTATCCTGGATTTACCTATCAAATCTTAGCACGGAAACAGAGCTAGGTGATCTGCTAGATATATTAGATAGGGATTATCATCACTTATGCAGATGCATTAAATTGCGATCCAAATTCAGGAGACCCAGAAGTGCAAGCTTCAAGCTGGGAGTACCTAAAAACCTGGAGGAACGACATTTGTCGGCCAACCTCTGGCCCAAAGGCTTCTATGTAGACAAGTATATATCTAGTAACCTAAACCGAAACCGAAGCCAAAACCGGCATCAACCGCTCAATAGTCATAACGCTGCTAATTCTCATCATTCCCAAAAAAACTAATTAAAATCAACAACTCCATTGATCTGGACCTCTATTACCAGAATGTTCGTGGACTCAATACCAAAATTAATGCTCTCTATCCCAGTGTCAGCGCATGTCAATATGAACTCATTTGACTCAGCGAAACCTGGCTCTCGAGTAGCATCGCCAACTCGGAGCTAGTTCCTGAATTATATAGTGTATCCAGATGTGACCGCGACCCTAGCTTAATGGGCTTAAGCCGTGGCGGTTGAATTTCCACACCGTTGAGCACTAGGGGCTCTAGGCCTTCCAAGATTCTTTTTCGTGTGAAAGTGACAGCTGTGGTTTTGTGGGGGTTAATGGAGAGTCCTTCCTCATTACACCACCTGTCGACAATATTTAGAGCTCTTTGTGAACGTACCAATGGACAATATAACAATTCCAGACTGGACAGAAAAATGTGCCCCAGATCTTTGAACCAAGCCCAGCATTTTCAATGACATTAATATTATTTCATATATATGGATGTTATAAGACAGTTTATTATCAAGATTAATTACCAGATCCTTTACGTGATTGGTCTCGTGCAACAGTTTATCATTAATTTTGTAAGGATAACTATAAGGTGAGTTTATTCGTGCTAGATTTGCATTTTATAGCACTTTAAATATAGGACATTTTCATCGCACCAATGGGACAAACCATCCCAATCACTTTGCAAAAATTCAGCATCAGAAAGATTTTTAATTACTCTGAACACTTTTAAATCATCCGCAAACCTTAGGAAACTACTATTTTCTATTACTGAAACTAAATCGTTGACAAAGAGATGTTACTTTAATCGATGATGATAGAAAACTACCATATTTTACACATTGTAACCGACCATTAAAATAACTGCTAATCCATTTCAATATATGGCCACTGACAACCAACCTTCCTAATTTTGCATAAGTAGATCATGGTTGACTCTGTCAAACACTTTAGAAAAGTCAGTATAGACAGTCAATCTGAACTTTATATTCCAAGGAGTTGAGAATAAAATTGTTATAAATAACTAAATTGGTACATGTAGATCTACCCCGAGAAGAACCATGTTACTGATTTACAATTATATTTCTCTAAGACTATTTCCGAAACTACAAATTCCACAACTAAAAATTGTGTCGGAACAAGTATCATTTCAACACACTGTTATGGTATAATACGGCTTTCGACAAAAGCTGTCAAGCCACACCGGTTGCTATGGTTATATCAAGATTCACATTTAACGTTTTACACCGTTTTGAAGTTTTTTTGCATAATTTCTAAAATCTTGTTAGAGAAATTATAATCTACAACACGTTTGGAATGGCATATCCCACACTCACGAACAATAGTACTCGCCTTCGGTTCGGACTACAAGCTTTTCGCTCGTGTGGAATATGGGCTATTCCAGAACTTGTTGTAGAATATACTATTCTACAATCCCATGAAAAATTTTTGGTTACTAAATAATCTAATAATTTTGGAATATCCAACTCTATGCAAACTGTTCTATAGTTATAAAGTAACGATATATATACAGACTGTTTATTTTATGAGGGCCACACCAAATATCTCGCTTAATATCTATTGTAGAAGAATAAAGTTTTAGAAACAGTTATCCCATTTTTTGTGAGCTATATTTCAGTAAAAACAAATTTGAAATCCATAGCCTACTTTATGAGATATATTACAAAAACCTGAAAAATAGGAAAACCACAAACGGTTATAGCTTCCTTATTTGAGGAGATACGAAAAAAGTTAAAGGAATGAAAATTGACGGCAAAGCCAATAAGAATAATAACGTGTAACAAAAAAATCGAAAAATGCAGTTGGCTTTGACATACGCTATTGTGCAAAAATGAAAAATACATATCTCAAAGTAGGCCATGACGCCATTAATTCCGTTATTTTTTTTCTCATTCCAACGATATAAAACATGTCACAGAAATTTTAACCGATAGTGTCAATATTTAATATTTTATGAATACCACAATTCATATAATTGAATCGTAACAATCAGCTGTGCCATAATTAGTGAAAAACAATGTATACAGTTATTAATAAATTTGACAGATTGTCACTGTTGTATGTTGCGTTGTCGAGTTCTAAGACAAATTTTATATCAGTAATTATGGTGTACACCAATAATAACAAATTCGATATGATTAGCATTTATTGTCAGTGCAATTTTGACGCTGAGATGGCAGTCACGGTTTACGGAGATAGATTTCCAGATGCTCCGCAGCCAAATCGAACTATGTTTAGGAAGTTAGTTCAAAATCTAAAAACGCATGGTTCATTTTCAAAAAAAGTAGTAAGGCGAGCGCATGTTGCGGATAATGTAAGAAAAGTGAATAGAGTAATGAATTATGTTAACCAAAATGAGGAAACCTCTTTGAGACAAATTCAGAGAAACTGTCCCATAAAAAAAGACAGTGCAAGAAAAATATTGAAAAAAAAACGGAATTCGATGCTACAAAATGAGGAAAGTTCAACATTTAAATGAGGGAGATAAGCCAAGGAGAGTAAGATTTTGTAGATGGTTATTAAATAAGAAAAGGAATGACGCGCTGATATGTAGCAAAATCCTTGGGTCGGACGAATCAAATTTTTCTAATAATGGATTTTTCAATAGAAATATGCATTATAAGTGGACACGAGAAAATACACATTGGTGCAGAGAGACTGCTTTCCAAGAAAGATTTTCTACGAATGTTTGGTTGGGTCTTTTAGGGACTAAAGTAATTGGACCTTATTTTTATGATGGCAAATTAACCGCTCGTAGATACCTTAATTTCCTGCAAAACGAATTTCAAGATTTTCTTTATGAATTAACAGTGGCAGAAAGATTAAATTATTCATATTTTCAACAAGATGGGGCTCCACCTCACACTGCTGTAATATGTACAAATTATTTAAATCAAGTTATGCCAGATAGCTGGATAGGCACCTATGGACCCATTCTATGGCCAGCTCGATCACCAGATATTACTCCCTTGGATTTTTTCGTCTGGGTACATTAAAGACAAGGTATTTCAAACTGCCCCTGAAAATATTGAGGACATCAAAACCAGAATTCGAAACGCATGTGAGGCAATTACTCCTGAAATGCTCCAAAATGTAATGCGTGACGTGTCTCGTAGAGCACGTTTATGTGTCAGAATGCATGGTGCACAATTTGAGCATTTGCAGTTAGAAAAATAAATACACACAATTTCTTTTCAATATAGTAGTAGGTAGTACTGTTATACATAGTTTTTCGTTTTTTTCTTTGGATGTTCGTTTTGTACTTGTATTTTTATTTATGAGATATTTATTGGTTTGTATTAAATTGTAATAAATAATTACGGAATTATAATTATTATAAAGTGAATTTTTACTATTATGGCACAGCTGATTGTTACGATTCAATTATATGAATTGTGGTATTCGTAAAATATTAAATATTAACACTATCGGTTAAAATTTCTGTGACATGTTTTATATCGTTGGAATGAGAAAAAAATAACGGAATTAATGGCGTCATGGCCTACTTTGAGATATGTATTTTTCATTTTTGCACAATAGCGTATGTCAAAGCCAACTGCATTTTTCGATTTTTTTGTTACACGTTATTATTCTTATTGCCTTTGCCGTCAACTTTCATTCCTTTAACTTTTTTCGTATCTCCTCAAATAAGGAAGCTATAACCGTTTGTGGTTTTCCTATTTTTCAGGTTTTTGTAATATATATATAATAATAATAATACCTTTATTTTCCTTTCAGACAATACAATCGTGTATAGGAATCGTCACAATTTAGCATGCAATTATGCTACAAGAAATTCATCTAAAGTATAAAAACAATTGTTTAATATAGTCTTAATTTTAGTTTAAAACTATTCACATTTTTTGCCTGTTTGATGTCGTTAGATAAACAATTAAACAGTTTCAGACCTAGACAGTTGGGTGCATTTATCGATATATTGTATTTATAATAAGGAACATGAAATTCTTCTTTTTGTCTTGTGTTTCTAGCATGAAACTTTGTATTCGTCCTAAATTTAGCCTTATTACTGTAAACATATACACACAATTCATAGATTAAGATACTAACAAGGGTTAAAACTTTATATTTTCTAAAAACATCTCTGCAAGAACAGGTACTGGAAATCCCTGCCATGTTTCTTAAAATTCGTTTCTGTACAATAAAAACATCCGCTGATAAGGTGGAGTTTCCCCAAAAGGCAACGCCATACCTTAGTCTGGACCCGACCTGTGCGTGATATAAATTTAATAGTTGATCTTTTGATAGAATGGCTTTTAAACTTCTCATCAAATACGAGATCGAATTCAATTTTGATATTAACTGCTCACAGTGTACCTTCCAGTTGAGACACTCATCTAATGTTATTCCCAGGAATTTAACATTTCTACTGTTTGACAGACCGTTGTCATTAATTTTAATGTCTAAATCCATGCAACTTTTTTGTCGGTTGTGAAATCTTATATATTGGGTCTTATCAGCATTTAAGAATTGTTTATAAAAACAGTACCAGTTATAAAATTCATTTAAGGAAATGTTGCATTTATGCTCCAATAAATTATCTAATTTATCAGATATCAGCAGAGACTGGTCATCCGCATACATTATCAAGTTGGCGTCCGATGTCAAAGTATCAAGTTCGTTGGTATAAAGTAAAAACAGAATCGGGCCCAGAACAGAGCCCCGAGGGACTCCTAGATTATTTACCTTGTGTCCTGAGCTGACACTACCGACATTTCCATCGGAGGAATATGTTACGGATACATACAGTTGTCTATTTTTCAGGAAAGAGGCTATCCAATCCCAAGCTCCACCACGAATACCATAGGCATAAAGTTTTATTAATAATTTGTCATGATCGACACAGTCAAATGCCCTGCTGAGATCACAGAATATCCCAACAGGGCACTCACCAGCCTCGATATAGTCAATGAGCCTCTCAAAGAAAGCATACATAGCAGTGTGTGTGGATTTATTAGAACGAAAACCATGTTGATTTTCCGTCAAAATATTACTATTTTCACAAAAGTTCATAAGCCGATGTAAGAAAGCATATTCAAAAATTTTTGAGATACCCGATGGGATAGTTACAGGTCTATAATTTTCAACCATATTTGGCTCATGCTTTTTATATATAGGTACAACTTTACCGATTTTTAGGCTACTTGGAAATTTTCCAGATATAAATGATAGGTTTACTAAAAAAGTAATAGGTTGTATGATTACACCAATAATTTTCTTTACGATAATATGAGATAATATCTCATAAAGTAGGCTATGGATTTCAAATTTCTTTTTACTGAAATATAGCTCACAAAAAATGGGATAACTGTTTCTAAAACTTTATTCTTCTACAATAGATATTAAGCGAGATATTTGGTGTGGCCCTCGTAAAATAGACAGTCTGTATATGTTTTCTTTTGATCCAGATTTATGTATTGGTCTAAGGTAACTCTGCTTCCAGAAGCAGGGAAATATGCCTGAATTTACAGATAAAGATAGTATGTAGGTAATGGCTTTGCCAATGTAAAAATGCACTGTTTCAATAAGTAGGGATGCCATCAGGACCAAAGGAAACTTTCCATGGTAAATTCATGACTTTATCAATATCTTTTACATCAACATAATAATTGTTAACATCTATAGTTATATCAAAGCTAAAATTGGGAATTTGATTGTAGTTAACATTAGAGTACACATTTGAAACGAAGTTTGCAAATAGATCAAGTATATCCTGATTATTTTCATTAACAATGTCACCATAGAACATCTTAGAAGGGAAGCTATGCGATTTCCTCTTTTAATTTATGAATTTCCAAAAGGTTCTTGGATCATTTAATAACATACAATTAGGCAAGAAAAGTTAAATCAACGACAGAAATTAAACAGTATATGACAAAATCTCACCATCTCGTCTTCTATCCTCTTCACTAATTGATTTTCCGTATTTTTTTGATTCTGAGCTGTATGAGGCAGCCCCAGTCGTGGTAGTGTAATTGTACTGGGATGAGAAGTTTGCAACTGATTATCTGGACACTGTGGAACTAATACTGGGATGATGTTACTCTCAAGTAGCAGTGTTCGATAAACAGAACATTTAGCTCGTGCCTCACGGCATACCATTTCTAGCATTGTCATCCTTTCTTTGTATGATTTCAGCTCATCAACAGTGTCTTGATGAAAGTCAGTCCTAACAATAACAGAACTGTTGCAAGACTCCCAAAGTGCGCGACATACGTTCCTCTCTCGCACCAATTTAGATCTAGTTTCTTGTAGATTGGCTCTCTCGGATTCAAGAAAATCCAAGACCTACGAAAAGTAAAATCAGCAAAAAAATATACCACAGATTTCTTATGTAAAAGCGAGAAAACATTGTTACCTTGGTACTATTTGCCATGACAGATCTGATGCTGCTGTACCGCCCTTGGTACGTTTCACGTTTCTTTTGCAGTGTCATTAGGTTTAACTTAAAAAGGCGGTTTAATCTACAACTTCTTTCAAAATTGGAAATTAAAAGACGTAGTCCTTGAGCAAAGAACTTACATTCATAGTCGAATATGGCCTGTAGATTTTGGAATTGTTTTTCAAAAAGTTGCCTTCGCAAATCTAACTCACATTTCTGGTTGGCTAAGAAGTCTTCAAAATCCTGAAATCGATAATAAAACTCTATTACTTTAGTAATTATACACATATTTCCATCCTAAGGCATACACTTTTCTCCTTTTCTTCCATCTGGGTGATCGAAAAATTCTTTGTGGAGCTACTGACAACCTCCCGACGTCGCTTCTCCTCTTTTGTACGGGTGATTCTTTCTTCCTGTAACATAATCACAATTTAGAATTGACAAAATCTACAGCTCATATTGAGAAAATCTTTCTATTGATATATAAATGTTTATTATTCTAAGACAATCTTACGTTTACGTTAAATTCTATGCAAGATAGCCTGTTGTATATTGAATTCAACATAGAAACATAGAAACAATTGCAACAGAGGAAATTAGGTAAAATATTTGATAGAAATAAAAGCGTGTTACACGGGTACCTTTAGGATTTTATTTCGTCTCTGGAGTTCACAGCACGAACTCTCCAAGTTAGCGTTGGCTAAAGTGACCTTTGTTAATTCAGCCTTAGTTTGATCCAATTCCTGCTGCAAAACGGCATACTTATATTCCATAGCTATAAGTGTAGACGAAGTTCTATTAAGCTCGGTATAAACCTTTTTATAATTGACTCCTCTGACGAATAATTTTTTACTATCAGATCCATATTTCACACTTCTATTTACACTATTCCAAGATAGCTGATCACATCTATGCTCACTTTCGCCTTTCTCCATCTTAATAATTCCCGTACTAAATGACTGGATTTTGGTCACCAATCCTTAAGTAACCCTATAACAAAAAACAGGGCAATTAAATCAAAATACAAAGTAAAGTCAGCATCTCCTTTATGATAGATATAGATAGAGAGATAGATACTGATAGGTAAGCCTTTATTTGTTTTTTACAAGTGGTACCCAAAAGAGTGTGGAACATGTCACAGAAGAACTAACGAAATGTATAAAATATTACAATAATGTGTGTATAATATAAAAAAGATAAAAGGCAAAACTTAAGATTAAAATCTTACACTAAATTTACAAACATACACATATCAACACACAAATTAAAAATTCTTTGAACATTCTACAGATTATCCTTAAAATACTCGTCCAGAGTGTAATAAGTTTTTTACAAGAGTATGCCTTTAAATTAATTTGTAGTTCTTTAATTGTACCATTTCTTAAGAGTATGAGGAAGCTTATTATAAAATTTGATCATGGTATATGGCACAGAGTTTAATAAATAGAGGAGACAAGCTGGCGATTTGCCGGAAGTCGCGGTTTGGTTGCCTTGGAGACGGTAGGCTCTTCGTCCTTGTCGCACACCCGGCACACCTCGTACCCTCTCTCTCCACTGTTTTACAAAGCAACACAGCCTTACCCGGCGCTCTTTGATTTCCAACAAATAATGTGAATCGTCACCACCCCCGCATGTACTATGCGACAAAGAGAGAACGAACCGTGTGAGAGGGATGAGAAGCCTACAGTCTCCCGCTGCTTATACATTACGCTTATGGAGCTTGTCTCCTCTATTTGTTAAACTCTTTGATATGGCATGATGTTTTGAATAAAAGCAAAGCTTGCTTTAATGTTTAAAAGATCATCTTTATTCCTCATGTCATGTATGTGGTTTCTATTATGATATGCAATCACACATGTATTCCTCACATAAAAAATGGACTCATATATAGTGATTAACTAAGGTAAGTATTTTTTTTCTTCTAGAAATAGTGGATTGCAACTAACTGTCTCTTTAATGTTGAATGTAGTTCTCAAGCATCTTTTTTGTAGTACAAATATTCCATATATATGACTTGTTCCGCCCCAAACTAATACAATATCTGAGTTTAGATTCCACATAGGCATAAAAAGCTATAAGAGCTGCTTTAACACTAATATTTTGCGATATCACTTTCAGAGCATAACAATATACTTAGCTATATTATTTGTGAGGTCATCAGTATGGGTTTTCCAGTCAAGTCTAGCATCAATTTTAATTCCCAAGAAAAATCATTGGGGATACTTGTCAACGTACTAACACCGTTGTCGAACTTTGTCTCAATATTGGATGAGTTACATGTAAATAATAGAGATTGCGCTTTATCTGTATTTAGTTGGAGATTTATAGAAGTGAATTGTTTTTCTAAAATATCTAATGATGATAAGACCTTTTCTTCTAGAACCAAGGAGTCACATGAGTGAATGACTAATGTGCAGTCATCAGCATATTGAACTGCATACTCATCAAGTAAGTACCATAGTTAAATCATTATAGTGTATAAAATATATAGTATCAGTCCCAAGATTGAGCCTTGCATATTATATATACTATACATCAGTAACAGGCATATCGGAACCCTTATTACGTCCTACATTAAGTACCAGAACCCCTAAAAATAATTTCAGTTCTTGGGGGCTTTTTGTGGTTCCATTTCACTGTGGTGTGTATTTGTGTATGCTTTGTGCACTGCTTAATCTAATCCATACTACTGGCCTTACATTGCCTTGTGAAAATTACGCCAATTATTAATTAATACTGTTTGTGTTCTGTAGTTATATAGTACAGTAAACGAAGGAAAAATTGGGGCAGATTTTAAAAATGTTCAGAACTTTGGGACATTTGGGTTCTTATGTGTAAAAAAATGCGCTGATCCCGATGGGATATTAATTTTTTTCAAAATTTGGGCAGAACCTACTTTAATATACATGTATACATATACAGATATTCGTAGTTGACTAGAGTCAGGTATAGACGTACCGCAGAACGCTCCCAAAGAGAACACGAAAAGAACCGATTAGAACTCCATTAAATTCTATGAAATTTAAATAATCTGTAGGCCAAAAATTTCTGCGTAAACTAAGGTGTCATAATAGAAGAACAAAGTTCATTTGTTTAGGTCCCTTAACAAACATAATCAATTTCTCTCTATAAATTAGCACTAGCAAACAAACAAAATGGACACACTAATACAGGACGTTGAAACGGACAACACAGATTTCTAGGAAACATGAAACCACCATATGGAAGCAAGCGGGCAGGTGGACGTACACACAACAACAAGGAGATGACGATATAGATGGAAACTTAAAAGAAGCATGAAAACTTAAAAGAGGCATCTCACAAATACCATCCTATATTCCAAGTGTCATGTGGCTCTCGCTGTTGACAACAAGCATGTCCCATATCTAATCCGGAGTATGTAGTTTGTGCAGCGGTATATAAAAATATCCAGATTGGATATCCGGAAGTGGCAATAATGCGTATGCTGGCTAATCAATCAATTAATCAATATATACATAATCTTTTGCACAAAATCTAAATATCTCATCTAATTATCTCATTTTTCGTAAAAAATCCGAAATTGGCTTTAAAACAATTTCTAATTTTTGTCTTACTCTTTCGGCAATATCTTCAATAGCAGGAAAAGAGCCGTCCATAAAACGCATACATCGTTTAAGAGGCAGGGGTCGGTCCAGATGGTGGGCATAGTGGGCGGCTGCCCAGGGTGCCAGAATTGTAATAGCGGCATTTTCGGCGTAGTGATACAAATATTAGGGGAGTGCTGTATTACCCTATAAGCTAATTACTTACGCTCGTAAAGCGGCAGTTTTTTAGAAATCGTAATTTGTATTTTGAAAGGAATATCACCCGCCGCTCTTCGAAATTTTAATTGTATTGTGAGGAATGCCATCCCCCGTTTATGCCACCCCGCGCTTTTCGAAGTTATATATGTTATATGCTGAGTAACTTGATATCTTTATCTGAGATAAGCGATAACAGCTTCCTGGATAAAACATTCCCAACATTATCAGAGTCAGTCAACATATTATATTGTACCAAGCTTTATCTAACATTATATAAATAATTAGTATTTTCAAGTGAAATAAAAATATTTTAATTGTAATTTTTTGGGAAAATAAAATTTTTTAAAAAGTGAAACTGAAAATAAGTGATATAAAATATATACATATGAGGGGGTGGGTGGCACGTATGTTACTACCCCCGGGCCCCGATTTTTTATAGACGGCCCTACGGTTTCCCTAATGTTATTGCGTAAAGTGACAAATTCTTTAATCCGTCCCTGGGGCAGGGAGGGGGACGACAAAGTGCCAATTCGCCCAGGGCGGCAAAAAGGCTAGTACAGAGTAGTAATAATACAGAGTTTTCACTGATGACGTATCATGGTTTAAGTTTCTGTCTTTCTCTTTTCGACTCTGGGGGGATATCGAATTTGAACTGATTCTGAATTCATTAGGTATATACCTACTTCATTTTCATTATTTATTATTTAATGTTTAGTAGGGACATAAATAAGGGCTAAAATTTTGTTTAATTGCATAGATGTAGTTCAAATTTAACTTTATTAAAACAATCATGTTAAAAATGTATAAACAAAGAAATATTTTAATAAGGTTATGATCGAATAAGTAAATAGATATTGTTACTATTTTTTTTTTAGATTAAATTACTTCCCATATTCCATGTAAATAACACCACTGAGCTCTAGCAGCATTAATAAAGTATATTTAAAATAAGAATAATTACAGACAACCTATTTACCTCCCATTTGGTGACTATATACTACCGTAGAATAATATATGGACTGAGTTCATGTACTAATTCTCTTGATAAGTCATTAATTTCGCCCGAGAACATTGAAGTGATCCACACGGAGTGATAATCAGTCCAGGTATGTTATATTTTCATTTCTAGAGATGAGTTAAAAATATATATACTAAACGTTGTTTGCTATTCTATGATTCTATTTTGATTTGAAATTCATCCTTAAATATGTAAAGCAATGAATGATGAATATCTTAACAAATCCTTTGTAATTTTTTATCTGAAAGGAAAAGGGTGTGTGCCTTATTTGATCCGTACATTTGTTCATATATTTCCTTGTTTGCACATCTCTCTCCACAACAATGCCTTAACTAGTTTCGATGGATGTACACAATATATGTCCTAATAAAAAGTTTTTTTTATTACTTTACTTTGGAATTGAAGTCATACTTCAATTTTTCTCGTGTATACCCAACATACACCATGCGCTTCAGGCTAAATATTACAAATAAAGAACGAAATTGTATAATTTTTTTTTGACCAATGGGTACATAAGTACATAAAAAAATATTTAATTTCAGATTCATCTGCTCAGACCTAGATTGCAACGACTTTAACTTCCTATTCCCCACGAAAAACTACATGTAGTGAAGAAGTCAGAAAACTAAAACGAAAATTATTTCATCAGTCGAAAAAGAGAAAAATGGAAAAGATGAATTTATTCTCTGATCAAACAACAATAAGTCCTGCTTTGACTGGAAAATTTATCCAATTTTGTGAAGATGACTTAAGATGACTTTTTGGAAAAACTTGTGATACCCTAAAGAAAATGGCACCTGCTCTCTCACGCACATGATAATTTTCCATTTTCGGGGCGTCCGAGACTTTCCTCCAAAGAGTTTAATAAATAGAGAAGACAAGCTGGCGATTTGCCGGGAGTCGCGGTTTGGTTGCCTTGGAGACGGTAGGCTCTTCGTCCTTGTCTCACACCCAGCACACCTCGTACCTTCTCTCTCCACTGTTTTACAAAACAACACAGCCTTACCCGGCGCTCTTTGACTTCCAACAAATAACGTCAATTGTCGTCAATCGTCACCACCCCTCATGTACTATGCGACAAAGAGAGAACGAACCGTGTGAGAGAAGCCTACAGCCTCCCGCTGCTTATACATTACGCTTATGGAGCTTGTCTCCTCTATTTGTTAAACTCTTTGCTTTCCTCTGCAACTTTGTCTATTTTTGTGGTAACACTGGAAAGAATTGTTAAAATATATATGTACTTTATCATTATTTATGAAAATTATTGTAATAACATTTATTTTGAATATTTAATTATCGATATGATATATAAGTATATTTTTGTTAATCTCCGTTTTTTTTAATTTCATTCACAATAAATGTACACTGTATACTTATTCATTTGTAATGTGTTATATATCATTAACAGTTCGATGCTCATTATATATTTATATAAATATATATATTATTGACTTCTGAGTAACTCGTATTTCGATACGCAAATGCAGCAACGTCGGGCGCGGTTAGTACTTGGATGGGTAAGCCTCTCCAGGGAAACACAGCGTTCTCGCTCCGTCTTCTAACGGCTTGTATATCAGCGTATGCGTAGAAGGTATGTAACTTTAGGCGGGGGTTACATAGTGGATATACCATCCTTCGGAGGGGATGTAAAGCAGTCGGTCCCTTGTCTATTAAATGTTAGGCAAGTAAAAGATCCCTACTCTTCGATAGAGAAGAGGTTCGGCAAAATTTCCAGGTTGGGGGTAGCTCGTCTCCTGGCGTCGGTGATTGGCCTTGGTAGCGGAAATAGGCCGACGTTAAATAAGTGATTAAAAAAAAAAAGACTTCTGAGTATTAATTTTAAAAATTAAAAGTTGATAGTTTACTCCTAGATAATATTGGAAAGTATTAATATGAAAATATTGAAAAGTATTGCTAGGAAAATTTTCAGAAATTTAACTCACAAAACTTTATTCTATGCATCTTTTGAATAATTTAAAAACACTTTATGTACTGACGTGAGCAAAAAAAAATTGGACAACTATTTTTTTCTAATGTAAATCTGTCTCTATTTGAATACTTGCAATGAATTTTGACAACTAACTAACGATGTCACAAAAATTAAAGATAGATGTACACAACTATATTTTAGAAAAAATACGTTATAAGACTTGTCCTATTTTTTGTTTTGTTCACGACGGTATAAATTTTCAACAATCATTTTCATGTTAACCTATTTTTTTTATGATAATACAGAAATACAACTTTTAATATTTGGTTATATTTTTGTACGATCATTTATTCACGTAAAAAAATGTTCTTCTAATTCATAACATTAAAGTACGACTGAATATTTTCAGTTGGATGAAAGTTTTTCTTGTGTATCTTCCATGAAATATTGTTAAATAAAATATTACTGTATCTTTTAAATTGTACATAATTGAGTAGCGTTCGGTTCATATATCATGTGAATAAATAATTAATTCCACCCCTGCCTGAAGTAACTCTTGAGCTGAAGCCAACCCTGTCTATCGCAGGGAACATCTTCTGCGCATAATCTGGTAGGTATACATCACACAACAAAAAATGAAACTGAACATAGGGAATAGCATTGAGTGCAAACTCTGTATTATTACCATATAATTGTATAATTCATTTATCTAGGCTGAAAGACTTCGGTCGCTGGCCTTTTGGAATATTTTATCCAATAAATATTATTCTCTCTCTCATTTATCTATGATTATTACTACTCTGTGGAGCTAGAGCGGCCCCTGTTAATAGGTGAGGGTATTCATCTAAGATTTAATTGAGAAAATTGAGAGTCTAAACCGTCGTCTTTGTAAGACGTTATTTGTGTGTCCGCATGAATTTTTGACAACGATCTAGAAGTCCAAGAATGTGCAGAAAGAGTTAACTGGCGACTATCATTATAAACATCAATTGCTAGTTCAATCAACAGCTTAACATTTTCGGCATTATGTGATTTGAGTGTCCTTATCCAAGGGTGTTTATCAGATTGTGCCAACCATTTCTGCTGCATTTTCTCCAGATTATCAGCTGCCTTATGAGCCTCAGTTTTCAAATGATCGACAATTCGTTCTAATTCCTTTTGACCATCATACCGTACACTATCAGCTATGGGTACCTTGCCGTTTTTTGAAAATTTTTGGGCTTCTTGAATATGTTTAAAACAAGTCGTGCATTTAATTCCAAAACGCTTACCCATTTTAACTTTTTCAAAACAAGAATATGTTTTAAGTAACCACGCAGCATCTAACTTAGATCGCTTATACCATGTGGTATTCTGTGCTTGTACATATTCTGCTTCGATTATTACGACCTGACATTCACCTTCAACTTGATCATCATCATGAAGTTTGTTATTGATATTGACAGAAGTGGTATTAGAGTGGTGGCTTCGGCTTTGGTCATGATCAAGAGTTTTAGGGGATGACTGAGAACAGGAGGGCTGTTGACTTCGGATTTCGTCTCTATTAGTTTGATCCTCAGCCTCACCATCAGTCTTTTGACGTTTGTTATACACAAGACTGAAGAAATCGGTTATTCTTTTAAACATATTGACGTTAGTTTTTGTTCAAATTGCTTCTTCTGTAGGAATGGTAGAGGAAGGTATATTTATTACTCACGTCGCCTTGATTTTAAAACCATAACCAAAACTGAACCAGAAACAAATACCTATATTACATTCTACATTTTGTGAACGAATAAAAAAATGAAGTGGGTATATGTACGCCGCCGGCGGTTTTGTAAGCACAAGTCAATTGTAATTCCGCAGTCTGGCAGAATTAGTACAATTATAATAAGATTTTCGCTGGTAAACATACAGCACGGCAGGGCTCGGTGCTAGGTCCCGTTTTTTTCATAATTTATATTAACGATTTGCCCAACTGTGATCCCAATGCAAATCTAATTTTATTTGCAGATGATACAACTGAGGTACAACAAGATTTATCGCTTGATCTTGTCAAGACTAAATCTATCAACATACAGTCAAATATAAAAACCTGGTATGCTGCTAATACATTAGGAATTAATGATAACAAGACACAACATCTCACATTTAGCTTACAACCCACAAAAAACCAGAACAAAGAGACAAAAAACGAATCTGTAAAATTTTTAGGTATCCACCTAGATCCTATGATGACTTGGGAAAAGCATGTGGATAACCTCTCAACAAAGATTTCGCGAAACATTTATTTACTCAGGAACCTAGTGAATTCAGTCAGCCAAGAAGTTCTGATAACAGCATACTATGGTCACATACACTCGAACATAAGTTATGCTATCCATAATTGGGGACACTCCGCCCACGCATGTAGCATATTTGGGCTACAAAGGAGATGCGTCAGAATTATAGATAAATTGAAATACAGAGATTGCTGTCGGCAAACTTTCAAAAAACTCAATATACTTACGCTACCGTGCATTTTTATACTAGAGTGTCTCATACTTATAAAGAATAATGAACATTTACTCAACAAACATAGTGATGTTCACAATTATGAAACAAGAAATAACAACAATGTCGTACCAAACTTTTACAGGCTATCAAGAACCAGAGACGGTACCGGTTATCAGTGCATAAAATTTTTCAATGTCTTGCCAGAGGCAATAAAACAATTAAACATAAACCAGTTCAAAACAAAGCTAAAAGATTATTAAAAAAAAAAATGTTTTATACCTTTGAGGAATACCTCCAAAATAACTTTCAGGATCTCATTTTTAATCTGTAGTTTTATCAAATATTTGTCCTTTGCCTAGTTTTATCCTTCTATTCAAATTTTAACTTTGTGTTGTATTAATTATTAACTATTAACCTTATTATCCTTAATTAAACCAAAAAGTTATAAAGTTTGTGAAAATAATATACGTTTTGAAATAAATAATTCCGTTTCTGTACTTTATAATAATGAGGAAATTGCTGAAGGTTTTAATAACTTTTTTATAGCTAGTGTTGTTGAAATAATTGACTCCATCCCTAATGCAAATCAGTGGTCATCAAGCAATTATGAAACTATCGAATCTGAATTTAATGAATTCTCACTACTAACTTTAAGTCAATTAAGATCAATTGTATTAACCTTAGACGATAAGTCTAGCACAAACTTGGTGTTAAATTCAAGAACTTTAAAAAGTATTTTTCAAGTTATAGGACATGTTATTTTACATTTAGTTAATACTAGTTTATCAAAAGGTAAATTTCCTGAAGCACTGAAAACCAGCACAGTTGTTCCTATTCCAAAAATAGAAAACTCAAATGAAGCATTTGACTTTAGACCGATTAATACTTTACCACCTCTTGAAAAAATATTGGAATTAGCCGTTTATCAACAATTATCAGCCTATTTTAATAATAATAATCTGTTCGTAGGTAATCAATCTGGTTTTAGAGCCAATCATTCATGCGAAACTGCACTTCAATTGACGATTGCACACTGGAATGATGAAATTGATGACGATAAATATGTGGTGGCAGTATTCTTGGATTTTAAAAGAGCATTCGAAACAATTGATAGAAATATTTTGATCAGTAAACTTAAATATTACGGCATAAGGGGAACTGTGTTAGAATGGTGTAAAAGTTACTTGTCTAATAGGTTACAATGTACAAAAGTCAACAATAAGATATCAAGTACAATGCCAATTAATGTTGGTGTACCTCAAGGCAGTGTACTTGGACCACTTCTGTTTATTATATATCTTAATGATTTAAGTCTCGCTATTAATTGTGACTTCATTAACTTGTTTGCTGATGACACCTTGATTGCAGTTACACATAGTGATGTTAACATTGCCATTGATAAAATGAATATCGAATTAAATAAACTGTCAGGATATCTAAACACTAATAAATTAAAATTAAATATAAATAAAACCAAAGCAATGATTTGTACTAAAAAATATAATTACTCTAAATTAAATATAAATAATGTTAATATAGTCTTTGGTAACAACAAATTAGAATTGGTAACAGAAATCAAATATTTAGGCTTCATGATTACTAACGATTTAAGTTTAAAAACACATTTTGTGCATATGCAAAAGAAAATATCGAAAAAATTGTTCTTCTTATCCAGAATTTCTAAATATCTAACGATAGCAACAAGTATAACAGTTTTTAAAACAATAATACAGCCTCACTTTGATTATTGTGCGAGTATCCTAAATTTTCTTGATAACAACAGCATTGCTGTATTACAGAAACTGCAGAACAGAGGAATGCGAATTATATTAAGATGCAACAGACTTACACCTATTAGATCGATGTTAAATGTATTAGACTGGTTAAGTGTGAAACAACGTTTAAAATATTTTACATCAATTTTTATATATAAGATTTTAAACGGTTTACTCCCTTCTTATTTCAACAAATATATTACTTTTAATAATCAAGTACGTACATAATCACTCAACTAGATTAAATAGTCATCTACATATTGGAAGGAAAAAGTGTACCAGACATATGCACACATTGTTTTCTGATGGTTGTCGGGAATATAATATGTTACCAAATAAAATCAAAGAAAGTACAAACTTGATTACATTTAAACAAGGATTATTAGAACATATTAAAAGTTTATAACATGGCACCCATGCACATTATTATTTTTACTATTTTAATCTTTTTCATACTTTTTACTACTTTTTATATTTTGTTAGTGCTTTTAAATGTAAGAATGTCATTATAAATTATTGTATTATGTGGAATGTGTCGAAGACATGTATTAGGTTGTCCTATTTCAAATAAAGATTATTATTATTAACTATCATGATGACTTATGTACGCATCCAGTGTCTTAACATCAATAAACTATTATTATTATTAAATATATGAAATAAATATATAAATATATTATAAAAATAAATGAAACTATTCTTAGCAGAACATTGTTTCTATAGCATGACTGAATTTTTTAATCGGTGATAGACTTTCTATAATGCTAAATTTATATATATGTGTATATATGTATATATATATTTTTAGTTGTGTATGACACGTACCTTATAAGTACATTTATTTGTTAGTTTGTGCTTATGTTTTTCTGTTTATTGTATATTTTTTACAATTTTGTTTGTTTTATACACTTTTAATCTTATTGTACTCCATTGTATTCCACATCTTTAAATCAACTTATTTGTAATTTTCTCTACTTTTTAACTTGACAAAACCAATATTGTTTATGTAACAAGATTTATAGCGAATAAATTTATTCTATTCTATACCATATTAAGCATGCGCGGCGTAATGTACTAATTTATTCGTTGATTACCGCCGGCCGGCGGTATGCTCGTGGAAATTCCGCCCTAAACATAACCCAGTTTTACTTGTATATTCATGTGTTATGAATAACAGTTTGTCGTGAAGCTATTTACTAGAAAAATTGAAAAAAAATTAAAGATATGAAATTCGGCGAGGTTTTCGATTCTTACTAATAATTTGTGGAAGCCCTGTATAGTTATTGTGGTAAAGAATTTATTTATAACTTTCTATAAAAGAGAAGCTAGAACTATCTCAGGAGCAAATAAGAAAACGGAACAAATTACAAAAACGGCGCAAATGTTCCTTGCCCTACTCGTATACCATCTACTGACATTCAAGGGACGACCTTGATATGTCCCGCACAATTTTGCAAACAAAACATTGTTCTACTTTTGAAATTTATCCTGAAGATCATCCGTTGAAAGTCAGTAGGTGGTATCCGAGACGGGCAAGGAACATTTACGTTCTTGCAAATATTGTTTTATATTTAGTCATTAATATTTAGTTACCAAAAGTTACCATCGGCCAATATTTAGCCACTTCGATAAAAATATTTAGAACTTACTTCGTTCTAGTCGATAAAAATAAATTACACACAGGTAATAATAAGACTGTAGAGACACAGCATATACACAAACTATAAACTACAGCTGATTCTCTAAGCTCAAAACAGCCACATAGGAAGTCCCAGAATTTTTACAGTACAACCAACTTTGCTTTCGGTATTTGTTTGGCGCCATCTAGGAGCGAGGAGCGCCGGCACGACCAACGTTCACCGGGCGGCACAAATTCGCCACTAGGCGGCATTAGTGCCGCCTACTTTGTATGTTATTTTATGCACTGAAACATTGCGAAAGTGCTGTAGAATCCAATGACGTATTTTCAGCATTTTTATTGGGTAGGCAGGGATTTTTCACAGATAACCCAATAATAGATGGAAGCAAAGCGAACCCTATAATTCTTAAACCATAACCAAAGATTAGAGAATTAACAAAATACAACAGCCGGCGAAAACCTTTCATCTTTTAGCAGCGGCGCCATTGACATCGACATTTAAATTGGAGTTCTCGCGCAGTTGCCACAATGTGACAATCAGACAGTGAAGGTAACATTAGAAAGAGAGGCCAATAGTGAAAAATGGACAACACTATCCTGATTAGTGTTGGGCGATATCGTGATTTTTCAATCACAACGTGAATCGTGACTGTGAATTTCTGATATCAGTGAATTTAAACCGTGATGTGATCACGACTTTTCATAATACGGCGAATAGGAAAAATTGTTAATTTTGGTGAATTCGTGAATTCGCTACTTTGGTAATCTGTGCAGCCGTAGATATATCATACGTCTGATATTTAGGCTAGGCGCGCACGGGTGACTTTTGTCACGCAACTGTTTTGTCACCTACCTCGGAGTCCATTGAGTCTTATGGAGATGCGCTCACGAGCGACGTGACTGTTACGTCGCTTCGTGAGCGCATCTCCATAAGACTCGATGGACTCCGAGGTAGGTGACAAAACAGTTGCGTGACAAAAAGTCACCCGTGCGCGCCTGGCCTTACATATACATGCATATTGATATTATGATTTGCTTATCCAACTATAACCTGACATGGATTGGTGATAAAGCCAAAACACTAAAGTTTTAAATGGGACGCCTATTTGAACTTTGTAATACCTAGCATATTTTTGTAAAGTTATACATATATGTAAACATTTCGGAAGCATCAATAAACTATTTAGGTTTTAGGTTGCTATAGTTATCAATCAGATGTTTTAATTTTTGCTGGGTTATTGTTTATAATAGTGCTGCAACCTTTTTAATATAAGCCTCGGATTTTAATAAAAATGTACAAATTAAATAATGAATATAATGTTTATTTATAGAGTTATTCTTATTTGCTATTATTTAATGGGAAACATTTTATTTAATAAAGTCCAAGTATTTCTCCCATTCAAATATTTATCAAAAATATGTTACCTACTTCTTTCTTACAATTTTGGCCAACGGCATAAGGCAGCACTTCTAACGTATACAAGCTATAACCATTATACACTCTTCGCCAACTTACTGTGTACTTTTTTATTAATTGTTGTACATTCTATATGTACCTATAAGGATACTCATCATCTTCGCAGTTGATTATAGAATTGCAAACCCCTTGAGAAAAGATAATTTCTACTATGGTTAGTCGAGTCGTGTTTTCGATGTAGAAGTTGTGGTTATTTCTCTCCAACAAAAACACAATTATCTAAAACATGTTTTGGAGCCAAGCATTTCACAATTTTAAAAATCAAATAGAATACAAAATTGTCGAATTCCATATTTTTATTATATGCCATGCCGAGACGTGGATGTTCAATATTTGCAATAAAATTGCTAGTATATATTTAATCAAAAAAATATTTTAACACATGGTTTTAGTAGGTGTTCTTGTAACAGAAATGCTCCGCCACGACCCTGCCTTTAATTGCCAGTGAATAAAAGAAAAAGATATAAAAAGATTAGTATATATAAATATCTATATAGTATGAGACGCGCAAGATCGGCCTATCTTGTGAAACGCGTACCTACCTAATATATATCGTGAAGTCACGGAATCGTTTGCTGTACGTGTTATACATAAGGTCGCAAACAAGATATTTATATCGTCAAAAATATATTGATATATGGAAAGTCGTGATCACGTCACGCTTTTCTTCCAAGTTTATTCACAGTCGTTACTTGTGATTTTTTAATATCAGTGATTAAATCACAGTTCGCGATATATCGCCCATCACTAATCCTGATAGAAAGACAGAACTCAGCTGACTATCAGTACGCAAGGTCACTAAAAAAACAGATTGCTTTGTAATATACGTCACATGAAGTATGTCTATGTTTATATGTAAGGTATCTATTTGGTTAAGATAAAATTGTACATTGAAAGAATAATCTTGAAACTTTTTTTTATGAGGAAAAAACAGCCATACGTAGCTGTCCTCGAGGTCTATACGTGACGTAGCACTTGTCGATTTTAATGAGCCAACCTATCTTTAAGTAAGCTTGGTCAAATTAATTTAATGCATGCCCGACAAATCCCGAAACCGTTTCCGCTGGATGTCGTGTCCCTTTAAATTGGAGTTCTCTAATCTTTGCTATATAACCCTATAAACCCAAATGATTGAGGGAAAGCGAGTGCTACGAAAAGTTCAACCATATAGATAGACAGGAAACCCTAAACCCAAATGACCGAGGATAAGTGAGTTTTATCAGTTAGTAAGTTAAACTCAAAAGAGGGAAAGCGAGTGGTGTAAAAAAAACAATTTGGTAAATAAGGCTCGCCCAAAAATCGAAAGACTTGGCGATCGTTTACAGAACGGTTGTGCAAGCGTTCCCCAGATGATTGTCGTTTGCATACGTTCGCTGATATGTTGGCGAGCACTCCCTGATGTGTACAATTTAAATTTTTTGCGATAACTCTGCGAGTTTTAGCAATTTTATAAACAAATTGTAAATAATACGATTTTCGCTTCCAAAGTACTATCGTAGAGTATGAGTCAAAACAAGAAAAAGTCATGTGTATGTTACGTCGAAAAGGTTTAAGTTTAAAAAGTTGTTAATGTATACCTAAACATTGAAAAAAATGCGTTTTTTAGCCTTTTTACCTTTAATAAATTTGGAACTGAAAGAAATTTTTTGATTCTGAAAAAAATATTCTGTAAGTGCAAGGCTTTAACTTAACGCCAAAGGAATTATAAAAATTACATCAATATAAAAGTTACACCGACTTCAACATTGGGAGTTTTTGGTACAGCGCGGGATGCTTTTGCGATTACAGACCATGTCTCGGACTGTAGGCAACCTAAGAGTATGGTAAACATAGCATGCTATTACTTTTCAACCATTGATGTAATTTTTATAAATCTCTCGGCATTTTGAAGTTGAAGTTTCTGATTATTTTTGCAGAATCTAAAAATTTCTTTCCATTCAAAAGTTATTAAAGGACAAAAAGACTAAAAATCGCATTTTTCAATGTTTAAACGTTAACAAATTTTGAGACAAATTTTAAACAATAAATCTTTCCGATATAACATATACAGTGTGTCTCACTTACTCACATCTTTAAAATTATTTTTTTATTCTTTTTATACAATTTACTGTCATAGATGGCCTTGCAATCTACGATACTAAACTGTATGAAAAAAAAATAACCAAAAAATCATAGTAGGCGTTTTTTATTCAAAAATTTAAAAAAATAATTGATCGAAACCATTCACCTCAAATCCAAAGTTTAGTTAAATTCTGCAACCCTCCGAAAAGTTATGAACAATAACAGAAAGCGAATTGAGGCGCGCATTAGGGCTGATGGAGGTTTGATAGAACATAATATTTAATTCTTTTGGTCGTCCTTATTATTCATTTGTGTAAATTGTTTGAAAAAAATAAATTTAGAAATAATTTTTATTTTAATGCCTCTAAAGGTTTTTTTTTTCATTAAGACCGCATTTTTTTTAGAATTTAAGTAGACTTCAGATTCAGGATTCTTGAATTTAGTATCGTAGAGATGGCCTTGCATTTAAAGATGGAAAGTGATTTGGTGCCCTCTATTTTTTAAGATCAGTTTGATTCAAATCGGATAAAATACAAAACAATATATTAATTATTACGCAGTTACACTAGCTCTTAAGTGAGACACACTGTACATATACCTACGACTTTTCTTGTATTAACCCATACTCTATGATAGAAGTGTTTTGGAATCGAAAATTGCGTTATTTATGATTTGTTTATAAAATTGTTATTAAAAATGGGTTCCCATGGAACGATTTCGCTAATAATTTAAATTTAAACCAGGTTTTAGAAACTGGTATAAAAATTAGTAAAACACCCTAAGTAAACCATTCGCATAGAAAAGAAACCCTAAACCCATTAGACCTTAAAGTATACTATATGATCATATACGTGCCACATAAAAGTAATATATAATTACAATTAGTAGCCTATGATTTTACGAGTATTGAACTCGTTATCCCCCGGTCATCTGGGGTTTATGTCGCCTGTCTGCGGTTTACGAGTATTAAACTCGCATTTCCCAGGGCATCTGGGGTTTAACTCGCCTGTCTGTAGTTTTACGAGAATTGAAAAAAGGCGCCTCTCAAAATTTAGCCAGAGGCCCCACAAAGTCTTAATCCGCCCCTGTCTAATTGTATTAAAAGCCTTTGACTTCATTGGCGTAATTATCGTACTTATTATTCTTTTCGGAAGAATTTTGGAATTCGCCAGATTTGCCTTAAACAAATTAATGATTTTTCAAAATATTGGATGGGCAGTTGCCTACTCTTGCAACCCCCCCCCCCCCCCCCCCCGCCCCCCCCTCTCGAATTAAGCAGTAGTAATAATATCACATAATACACACAATACAGTGCCGACAGTTAGAAAACTTGAGTCGATGCCAATGTAAGGTAGAAGAGAAGAGAAATGGACAAATAATATGCTGAAAAAAAAAAACAGAGTTAACCTACGCTGTTACCAATTTAAGAGAGGCTAGCGGGCGGAACTCGTAACATGTTCAAGTGCTTGGCATCGACGTGAATATATCCCTTTCTTTCACGTACATTATTTTGCTATTTATATTTCACTGTGTCTTATAAGAAGCGTCTAGAGAGACCGAAATGCGAAAGCTTAGACACGCCCAACACGTGATATCACTAGTTTGGACTATTTCTTCTTTGCTCTAGCGTTTACTTCCAGCGAGATGGTTAGCACATAGGTTACGCTTTTGCTTATGGCGCGAGGGGTCCCGGGTTCAAATTCGTATGCCCGCACAATTTTTTTTTTAATTCTGTAACGATTAATATATTTTTTTACAAATTCTTTTCTGATTTCTTTAGGTTTTCCTTCTTTTTATATAATAATTTCATTCTTTCGTGTGATTTCTTTGGGTTAGGTTAGTAGGTTTTTATTTTGATATCTAATTGTTAATAATTATTAGCGCCGCAGGCAGTATTAGCGTCGCAGACAAAAAAATGGGGGGTGCGGGGGGTGTCCCCCCGCCTTTTTTCCACAAAATAACAGGAAATATTTCAATTTCTCCACTTGCACGAATTTATTATACATTTACAAGGTAATGCGCATGCTCGAAGCTTTCGCATTTCGGTCTCTCTAGACTCTTGTTGTCTTATAGGGATCGATCCAAGTTTTCCAACTGCCAGCGCTGTATAGGAAGTTATTGTAAATATATTCGAAATCGCTCATGTACGAAGCTTATAATATATTAAAATGTGCCACATAGAAACAATTAATACATTTACTTGAATGCTCTAGGCACTCTAGGTATTTATGTTCTGCAAGCATTAAAAAGTTAATTTGTCAGAATTTTTAAAATGGCGTCCCAAAATGAAGAATTAAGTCATCGAAATGATTGTTCTCTATTTACATCTTTCAACTGTATTAACAGTATTTTTACTATTAAATAATTATGTTCGCAGTTTGCAAAATTGTATATACCTATATTACAAATAAAATAAGCCATTAAAATGAAAATAAGATTTCTCTTCACCATTAAACTCAAATATGGCTACCCTCGGCCGCTAGATATAGAAATGTAATCTGAGATATATTCTTTCAAATAAAGTATTATAGTAAAATTCAGTAAGATAATCACAAAACTTATTTAATATCCATTAATACAATTAAATATAACTTACCAAAAGTAACTGCGAGATTTTAAAATGACTATAGATTCTTAAGAGTTTCACGTAATGGCGTTATACGGCTGAACTCTGAAACAAGTCGATAAACAGCAAAACGAACTCTACATTATCGTCTAGCTACACGTCATCAACCTCGCCGACTAAAGGTGCGTTTACAGCCACCGAACGAAGACGAATGAACATTGGCGAATGGCCGAATTCGCATGCTGTAAACAAGGCACCGAAGACGAGCAAAGGCGAATGCTCGCGTTCGCTGGGGTTCGGGAGCGGAGCGGTACATCAAAGAGAATTCGTGCTCGCTGTGAACGGGTAATTGGACACATTCGTTGGAATTCACTGTTAAAAGCGAACATTCAGTGAATATACTTATAGAAGTGTTAATAATACATAAAATGGAGTGGTCCAATGAAGACATATTAACCCTAATTAACCTATATATATCAACAAACTCCTTGTTTATGGGACCCGAAGGACAATAATTATAAAGTAAGAACCCAAAAAAATGACGCGTGGAGAGAAATAGAGGAATAAATGAATGTTAATGTATTGGAAATTGAGTAAAAAATTAAATAAAGTACTCATCCAGCAACGCCTCTTCCTCCTGGGTTTCTTTTTTGAAAGTTCATTATGAACGATGAATGACGCACTTGTAATAATAATATTTTCGTCGTCGGACATTTCATAAAAATTAAACCACTGTGTTCACGAGCAATAGCGAACTTAAACAAATGCGAATGTTTTGAAGATGTAAACGTCCAAGCGAATTCTCGCCAAACAGAGGCGAATGTTTGTTCACATTGCTTTATTATTCTGTGGCGTGACTATATTTATTCCTTGCCCAAGTGTCCATCGTCAGCCGGATGATTGGCGCATAGGATTTATATGTGGCATAGGTAGAATTGTAGAATAACGCTCTCGCTTATGGCACAGAATATGGTGCGAAAGGTCCCGGGGTCAAACTCCTACGCCCGCTGAATCTTTTTTCTTTAATTTTATAACGATTAATATATTTTTCCACAAATTCTTTTCTATAATTTCTTTAGATTAGGTTAGTAGGTTTTTATTATGCTTAATATAATTTCATTTTTTCGTGTAATTTCTTTAGGTTAGGTTAGTTGGGTTTTTATTCTGATATCTAATTGTTAATAATTATTGGCGCCGTAGGCAGTATCGTATGCGGAAGAAAAAGCCGCGGAATAAAAATCCTGAAAAAAAAGCCGACGGAAGAAAACGCCGCGGAAAAAAAAAGCCGACGGAAAAAAAAGCCGCGGAAGAAAAAGATGCTTTACAGAAAACAGAGAACATGAGTCTAGGAAAAAAAAGCCGCAGAAAGAAAATCCGCGAATTGTAAATACGATAACTTCTGTTAGACTTAAAATTTGTGTTTCAAATTTGAGGCATGTATAAAATAGCATAGCAGAATACTCCCCTATTGGGGCGATCTTCAGGGGTGTGCAAGTTGTCATTAGGTATTTATATAATTGTGTTTTATTATAACTTTATAGGCAACTGTTACCAAGGTTTTTGATTAAGCACACAAAAGTAAATAGATGTACAAGATATCAAAGCAAAATATACAGGATGTTTCTAAGATTTGAAAGAGTTTTCCATAGATTAGAAAATATGTAAAAAACCGCTGTCTTAGGAATTACTACTTCCACATCCAGATTTCCCATCCAAGTCTCTTTAAAGGAAAACATCTTGATACTATATTTGCACTCTAGGATGTGAAGATAATTGGTCATAGAATTTTAATATATATTTGATGCAGATATGTCATAAAAAAATTAGGGTGCTGCCGAATCTATATTTAAGCTCTGCATAATCCATATTCAGATCCTGCCGAACACCAAAGTGACTTCCGGGAGTTATCGAATCCATATTTCGGGCGCTGTCGAATTCCAACGTAATTTCCGGGCGCCGTCGAATACCAAGGCAATTTTCGGGCACTCCCGAATGGCAAGGTGACTTCCGGGCGCTACCGAATCTGCATTCGGACGCTGCCTAATCTGCATTCGGGCGCTGCCAAATCTGCATTCGGGCGCTGCACAATGGTCCAGAGAAAGGTATAAAATTTTCTAGAGCTCTCATTTATTTGCAACTGATTGGGACAATTTTTTTAAAATATTCGTGATTAAATTACGAAGAGATCTGTCTTCGCTGATTTTTTAAATATGCAAACCTGAAAACGGTTCATATGTCTAAATGGCCAGGTTTTATAAAAGTCTTACAGATTTTTTTTAACAATTTACATATACATCATGCCACTCGGGGGTTTTCGAGATCGCTGATAACGAATCTGATATCCAAATTGTCGTGAATCAATCTGCAAGATGGCGGAATCAATATGGCCGCTATAAAATGCTAAGAAATGATAAGAAATATATTTTCGTTAATTTTAATACTAACAAGTTTAAAATATTACTGATTACTATTTTTAAATTCAAATTGTTTCAATTTTAAGTTCTAGTAAGAAATTCAAGATGGCGGATCCAAAATGAAAATCAAAGAATTATTTAAATGCGTTATTCTAATAGTTCGTAACACCAGTGATGTCATAAACGCCGACATAGACAATTTTTAGAATAATTTTTTAATTATTGTCAATATTGTTTTACTACTTACCTCCAACAAAAGTAGTCGATTGTTTACCTGGCTCACCATTACAAGTCCGTTATCTGCATTTCGTTCATTTTAAATGTTGCCGGTAGCATAGCCGTAGGTAGGTTAAATGATATGTATTTACTTTTATTGAATCATTTGTGGAGTTGTTCATTAAATTAACATTATGCATTATAAATAAATATCCCATTATAAATTAATAATTTACATCATGTCTATCAATTAATATAAAAAAGTAGAACAATATTTACAATAATTAGAGAGTTATTCTAAAAATTGTCGGTCAGCGCTTATGACATCGCTGGTGTTATGAAATATTAGAATAATGCATTTAAATAATTATTTGATGTCCAATTCGGATCCCCCACCTTGAATTTCTTACTGGAACTTAAAACTGAGACAATTTGTATTCAAAAATAGTAATCAGTAATATTTGAAACTTGTTAGTACTAACTTTAACGAAAATATATATCTTTTTAACATTTCTTAGCATTTTATAGCCGCCATATTGATTCCGCCATCTTGTAGGTAGGTTTACGACAATTTAGATGTCAGATTCATTATCAGCGACTTCGAAAATCTCCGAGTAGCGATTTATGAAAATTGGTTAAAAAAGAAATTCTGTAAAATTTTTAAAAAACATTTAGGAACATTAATTGTCTTCAGATTTGCATATTTCAAAAATCGGCCATGACAGATCTCTTCGTAATTTAAATACGAATATTAAAAAAAAATTATCTCAATCGGTTGGAAAATAAAAGTTCTAGACAATTTTGAACGAAAAAACTTTTTTTTGACCCACTGTGCGCTGCCGAATCTGTATTCGGGCACAGCTGAATCCAGTATTGAACACTACTCGCCAGGATACATTTTCATTGCAAGATCTAACCCCCTAAATATAATATATACTAACTGACATACAAAGCAAGTTAAATAAAAGCTTTTTAAAATGAAGTTTCTGGACTCTTATTAGCTTGTTTTTCTTATTACTAAAACCTAAACCTAAAACCGGCAATATTGCTCATAGAGAAAAAATCATATCGCTGTGCTGGTAATCGAATTCTGAACAACTTTCAAAATGTTGTTCCGTCTGTCTGTCCACCTGTTTGTCTGTTCGTCAGTCACATTTCTTGTAAGCACGATCATTGTATTGTAATTTGGACAGTAGGTTGGTGTTAGCTAGAGGAAGAACCCTATTGTTTTTGAACAAAATGGATCAATAAATAAAAACGTTATTAATTTAAAAAATATATATATTTCTTCATATTCTGTAATTCAACAAAGAATGTCTAAAACTAATATTATTTACAAAAAAACTGCGAAGAGTATCTATAGAATGTGCAACAATTATATCAAAAGTGCAGTAAATTGGCGAAGAGTATTATTATAATGGTTAGCTTGTTTTCCCTTATTTACTCCTACTTATCCCCACCATCTCAACATATAATCTAGTTCCAGATCTCGTTATAATACATTAGAATACCAAATTTCAAGTCAATATCTTAAACCATTCCAGAGAAAACGTGCCAAAAAAGTTACAGACGACTGGCCACGTTTCATGACATTCTAAATCGAATTTAAAACTCTATAAGATCTCTATCTGTAACTTTTATATTATATCACACCTTCCCTTGTATTTTGGGTTTTGACAATTTTGTAGCTAGAAGAAAATAATATTGCACAAGAAAAAAAATGTGACCAACAAGAAATGTAGAGAAATCCTGAAAACTGTTGATTATACGACAAAACTTAACCAAAGCGTATTTTAACACCGGAGAAAGATGAGCATTTAAAAAAAATCATTCCGTTCAAGATACGAGCAAATAATTATTTACAGACAGTGGGCGCTCGACCCTAAATAATTGGTCCCCATCTGCCAGCGTATATAATAATTTTTATTCACAACTGTATATAAAATTTGTTCTTGTATCGTAAGCATATTATTAAATGTCTTCTAAGAGATTGATAAAATATATGAAAGAAACTTTTAAAAACAACTAAAAGCGTTGAACGCGGAAATATGCTGTAGAAGTTGTTTCGATAGCCCTTGGGCAATATGAATATTGTTATTATATCGTCATCGTCAAACTCTTTCATTTGATACTCATGTCAAGGGGATTGTGAAGAAAAGGTAATCTGCCATATTGGGTTTAGAATGACGTCACATAGTTTATCATATTTACTCGTCAAACCCCTTCATTTGATACCCATGTCAAGGGAATTGTGAAGAGAAGGTAATCCGCCATCTTAGGTCGTTCGAAATCTTGGGTTTAAAGTGACGTCACATAGTTTATCGTATTTTACTCGTCAATCCCCTTCATTCGATACCCATGTCAAGGCGGTTATGAAGAAAAAGGTAATCCGCCATGTTGAGGCGTCCGCCATATTGGATTTAGAATGATGTCACATAATTTACCGTATTTTGCACGTCAAACCCTTTCATTTGATACCCATATCAAGAGGGTTGCGAACAAAAATGTAATCCGCCATCTTATGGGATCCGCCATGTTGGATTTAGAACGAAAATAGATGCAATGTATCAATGTTTTTACTTTTTAGTTTTCCATCTACCTCATTTTTTATTCAAACGCCATAATTTCGTTTACTCTTGTCAAACTCTTGCATTTGGTGATCCGCCATTTTATGCCGGCGCCATATTGGATTGAGAATGACGTTACACAGCTTATTGTATTATACTTTATATATACCCTTTCATTTGATACCCATGTCGAGGAGCTTGTAAAAAGATAGGTGATCCGCCATTTTATACCGGCGCCATATTGGACTTAGCGTGGCGTTACACAGCTTATTGTATTCTACTTTATATACCCTTTCATTTGATACCCATGTCGAGGAGGTTGTAAAAAGATAGGTGATCCGCCATTTTCTACCAGCGCCATATTAGACTTAGAGTGGCGTTACACAGCTCATTGTATTATACTTTATATACCCTTTCATTTGATACCCATGTCGAGGGGGTTGTGAAAAGTTAGGTGATCCGCCATTTAATGTCGGCGCCATATTGGATTTAAAATGACGTTACACAGCTTATTGTATTCCACTTTATATACCCTTTCATTTGATACCCATGTCGAGGGGGTTGTAAAAAGATAGGTGATCCGCCACTTTATGCCGGCGCCATATTGAACTTAGAATGACGTTACACAACTTATTGTATTCTACTTTATATACCCTTTCATTTGATATCCATGTCGAGGGGGTTGTAAAAAATAGGAGATCCGCCATTTTGTGCCGGCCGCCATATTGAATTTCGAATGACGTCAAACAGCTTATTGGATGTTACTGTATATAGCCTTTCATTTGATAATCATGTCGAGGGGATTGTAAAAAAATAGGTGATCCGCCATTTTTCCAGCCGCCATATTGGATTTAGAATAGCGATACACAGCTTATTGTATTTTACTTTATATACCCTTTTGTTTGATACCCATATCGAGGGGGTTGTCAAGAAAAAGGTAATCCGCCATTTTGTGGTGGTCGCCATATTGGATCTACCATATAGTATCGAATATACTATATTGTATTTTCTCCAGAACTAAAGTTGTGTGCAAAATTTCAGTATGATTGGATATCAGGAAGTGGTCAAAAATTCGATCACCAGATTTGACCATCCATACCTACATGTAATTATTGTAGGGTGATTTATCACCACCATCATTATATTGATTCATATTCATTCTTTATTGGCACTCTTACATACAAAGTAATTATATAACACGTTAATGTCAATGTCAGAATTTTAGCCCACTCGGTATTGTCGCAGATTCACTTCATTTCGGATTTTTCTTCCACGGATTTTTTTACCGCGGCTTTTTTTCCGTTTACAGGACGGGGTTCATTTAGATAATTGATAGGTTTTTGTGTTCATATGTTATATGTAAAGTAGCTTTTTTATCCGCGGCTTTTTTTTCCTGGGCATTTTATTCCTTCGGATTTTTATTCCGCGGCTTTTTTTTCCTAGATTCGGAAGTATTAGCGTCGCAGACAAAGGAAAGATGGTGTCCCCCCGCCTATTTTTCACAAAATAACACGGAATAACTGTTGCTTCTCAAAGAATTCATTCATCAAAAACTTCACAAATTATTTTGTTAATTTTAATAATTGATTATGAAACAGACAATAAAAAAATAATAAATCAAACATTTTATTTAGATCCGATATACTTATTTATACACAAACACAGTAGGATTTAAAGAATTATAACAATGAATATGCGATTTTTTTTAAAGTAACAAAACTAGAAGGAAAAATTTTCAATTTTGTATCGGAAATAAAAAATTATAATACCTAAAAGTATACTAATATTGACTAGTACATACCCACGTAACATATTAATTGCTAAGAGAAATAAGAATGAAAACAAAAATATAACAATACCAAAATCTACTGGAAGATTATACAACCTTTTGAAATATAAGTGGACTTACATTTGTCGTTATATAGCTATACCTATTAACTTAACATTTTTAATAAAAATTGTTTTTTCCTGGCATTATTATTAGTAGTAAAGAGTAGAGCTATATGGGACATGGCGGCGGCCGCGACCATTCTACCTAATCTAACAGACATCATGTCATGTCGTACCTATATATACTTACCTGTTTTAAAGCTGTTTAAGACCAGTTTAAAACTGTACCGGCCTGTTTTAAAGCTGGTTAAGACCTGTCTAAACTTGTATAGACCTGTTTAAAATCGTACAGATCTGCTTACAGACCTGTTTTAAAATACCTTCAGCAGTCTCTGATGGACATTTCTTTTCCTTCGCCCAACCATTACCCAGCCACCCACGGTCTCTCCGGACGGACACATGCCATTGAGGTACTTTTTCATAACTATTCTACTGACGTAAGTGGCCTGACAGTCCCATAGCTCTACTACTCACGTTCTTTAACTAGTCGTGTGAATTTGTTCTGCCCCTATCGAATTTACGTATTTACTCACAATGCAAAATATGTAAAAGAGCCTTAATTTGGGCACCGTCTCTGACTTTTATTATTTTGTACATGGAGTGAAATGTTTCTTACTCGCAAGGGTATTTTTCGTAGGTTCTTTTTAAATGATTATTGTTGAAAGGCTATATATAAATTCATACCGGTATAATACTGACAACAAACCAATATACTTAATAACTGTTTCTATATAATCGCTTTAACCAAAAACTTTGCTGTTATAAAGTTTTGCCGCCCCCTCCTCAATTGCCTTTGAACTTTACTAATTAAAATTTTATTATTTGCCACTAGAAGGCCGCCAAAAGAAGTTTCGTTTTCCACCATGGCAGGTTCAAATATTATTTGGGTTGAGGTATATAGTGTATATGATCTCAATTGAAACTACATAAAAAGTAAAAAATCGGCAGGGACTTTGTATAATACAAAGCGGCCGCCCAAGGGGCTGTCGGCATCGCCATCAAAGACAAAGGCGGCCGCTTTTGTTTTACAAAGGACTCGCGGACTTCTTACTTTTTATGCGGTATCAACTGAGATCGCATACACTACAGATGTAGTTAACAATGTATAGTATTTTTATTCTCAATTTAAAATATTATGAATTCAGCGTCTCTACCAAGGATGCCCATTGTTATGCCTCTGTATACAATGGTACATACAGGGTGTAATTAGTTTCATGTAATTAAAAAAAAACTGGCAATAGGGACCGACTAGACAAACAGAAAACCTATATGACCTCTTTCTCTAGGGGCACTTTGAAAAAAACTGACCTGGGTTTACATTTTTAATGTTAAGGTAGGAAAGATTTGAGAACCACTGTTTTTCAGGGTCAATGGATGTTATAGTTCCGAATATTAGAAATAATAAAAAACTGTAATACCCGACTTGTGTTCCCGTCGGTAGAAGTGCGGCACTTTGATGGGATTATTTGTATCGAACTTTTTATAACACTAATTATGAAAATGTAAATAATTCCTTCTCTTTCGGCACAACCAAAGAGGCACAACGCAAGCATAGAATTTCCGCAGGGGTTTAAATAGGATTTGTTTACACGTGTGTTTTAATTTGGAACAATAAAGCTATTGTAGCTTTTATTGTCGTTTATAAGAATTTATAAAATTTAAACGTGTGGTTTATTAACATTTGTAACATTGTGTTAAAAGCTTAAAAAATTAGTAATTGTTTAATGAAATTGGAAAACGAACAGTTAGATGTTCGAGATACGATAACAGAAAATAGTTGTGTATTTCAAGTTAGGAAAAAATCTGATTTTTTTAACGAATTGAGCGCATAATTTCTCCCAATCAGGTATGGAAAACTAAAAATCAAGTCTATGGTCTCTATGAAAATCAATGTAAACAATAATAAACAGATAAAAACAAGACAACGAATACTAATAATAATAATCATACCTTTAATGCCCAATATGTAACACCCAATAACTGAACAATTCTTTTGAATTTTTTACAAAAATTGTTCGTAATGACCTCCATCTCCACGTATACACATTTCTGTACGTCGAACTAAGAACATACTTACTCCGTTCAACACATTTGTTGGTAAATTAGGATCATTTTTTATCGTTTCTATGCACATTAAAATAGGTTGTTGCAATTGTTCTAAAACTCTTCCGCACCAGCTGCATTTCCACCACTTTCTCTCCATGTACCAAAAGTCCAGCTCTGGATAAGTGTAATTTCCCATAATGTCCAAAATCTGCGTTTTAAAACACCACACTAAACTGTGAATTAACATTATCAATAAAGAAAACAAAAAGAAAAACTTGGTCCAAAATCCAAAAAGTAACACAAAAAGCACAAACGAGAAGTAGTGTCTTACGTAACCAAGTACTAATGACTTGAACGATAAGTTAATAAAATAAATCTTAACATAAGTGGCACAAAATTCAAAAAGAAAAGCAACAGACAAAATCAAGGAACGGGTACGTCGCGTCATGCGTATGTTCTTTACCAAGTAAGGATAAAACTGAAATTATTACTTGAGAATATTACAAGGGAGAGTATAGCACGCCTAATAGGATAATTGGCCGCGAAGAAGCAAAAAACATGACGATGTCCTCTGTCGGTCGCTTTTAACTGCGACAAGACGCGAGGCAATAAAACCCACCCTAATATGCCAGCAGTTCTCAAACTAGGTTATTAAGTAATTTGAAAAATTTTGTTTATTTTTTTTCTCCAAAACTATGAGCTTTAGACCCCCATGTTATATAAGGTGTTTTTGTTTGTCTTGTCGTTCCCTACCACCAGTTTTTTTTAATGACATGAAACTAATTACACCTTGTATAACTAACTGACAGTGCCGCGTTATTGATACAATTTATTCCCTCGTAGATGAGATGTAGTCGATTAGACGTACAATTGCGCCGATGCAAGTGGCAGGTAAAGAAAACTTGCTAATGTTTGTTTGACCAGTTGTTCTAAAACAATTTAATGTGCCGGAGCAGAGATATGGTTGTCTCTGGCTGGAGACTATTTTCGTGGAAGCGGGCAGTGCCGTACGTTTATTTTACGTTACGCGGTGGTTTTCTCCTAATAAAAAAAACACGTAAATTGATCAAATCTTATCCGTAAACAAAAACTTATCTATAAGTTAGAAATCAAAACAAATAAAACAGGACCAGTCTTTAAATTGTGTTTATGAGATATTTATTCTGATTAGACCATGACATAATATCAAATTAAATCAATACAACAGAAGAAATGATGAGTGATGCCAAGGATGAATATTGTATAAAATGTGAAGAAATCCTAAATGAGGATGATCAGTTTTATGAATGTGATGTTTGCAAACATATTATACACAAAAATGCTCTGGATTGTCTGCATCGGAAACAAAATGTATGCCATTACAGAAGAGATTATTAATGTATGTTTCCAATGAAATCTACTAATTCTTTCAACTTGCGAAAGGCAAATTTTCCTCTTCTGTATGAACAATTACTGCACATTAACTGGTCGTTCCTAAATGACTATGGTGATGTTAAAATGTCTGTTGACTTATTTTATAAGAAATTAACTGAAGTTTTTAATGAGAACATACCCAAGTTCAAAACTCCAAAAATAAAAGACAGTTTTCCCCTTGGTTTAACGGTGAAATTATAAAAAATATAAAGCTAAAGCATTAAAAATTGATATTATTTAAACGCTAATGATGAATCGCTAACTGAATTTCGTAGACTTAGATTACAAATCAAGTCGGATTTTAAAATTGCATTTCAAATTTATACAAATCGAATTGAAAATAATATCACATCTGAACCCAATAAATTCTGAGCTTACATCAATGGAAAAAAAGGAAAAACTAGCATACCTAAAGACATGACTTATAACAATGAGCATCTAGAGACCCCTAATGATATCGTCGATGCATTTGCTAACTTTTTCGAGCAATCTTACTTCCTTAACATCTCTGACGCCCCTGTAACCGAGTCTAATATTTCGTTTGACTGTTTGGACATTAAACGCTTTTTCGAGGCTGAAGTTTGCATGGCGTTAAAAAGAATTAAACTTAAACTTACTGCGGGCCCAGAGGGAATTCCAGCATTTCTACTGAAAGACTGTGTCAGCATTTTTGCATATCCTCTCTGCATAATTTTTAATTTATGTCTTAGGAAATGCTATTTTCTTGATATTTGGAAATACTCCAAAGTGTGCCCTGTGTATAAAAATGGTGAAATAAATGATGTTACCAATTATAGACCGATAACAATCATATATAACTTTGGTAAAGCTTTCGAAATTCTACTGCATGATAACATTTATGCACATGTTCAACTGAAAATATCTACCCAACAACACGATTTTATGAAAGGTCGCTCCACCGTAACAAACTTAATCTGCGCTACTCAGTACATTGCTGAAACAATTCATTCTCAAATACAGGTAGACTCAGTTTATACTGTCTTTTCTAAGGCGTTTGACAGACTGAACCATAGGAAACTTCTCTGTAAACTTGACAAATTCGGATTATCTGACGGTTTACTTCAATTTCTTGAGAGTTACTTGACTGATAGAGTTCAATTCGTATCTTATAATGGATATAAATTTATTGAATACCGAGCCACGTCAGGAGTACCCCAGGGATCAATACTTGGACCCCTTTTCTTTAATATTTTTATTAACGACATCAATGATCACTTAGACGTATATTTCTTAATATATGCCGATGACGTCAAGATGCTGCATAGGATTAAAGATTTTAATGACTGCAGAAAACTTCAAAACAACTTAACTAAGTTATCGGCTTGGTGCTATGAAAATGATCTTCACCTAAATGTTGGCAAGTGCAATGTTATGAGTTATACAGCCAAGGAATCCCCAATTATATATAATTATAATGTTAATGGTGACATGCTGAACAGACCATCTACGTTCAAGGATCTAGGTGTAACTTTTGATAAAAAATTAACCTTCACTAACCATATTGATGCTGTAATTGATAAGATTCTGTGAGTTGCTTTCTTGGGCAATCCCGATTCAAGAGCACCTTGCCTCAATGACATCATTGGAAATGCCCGAAAATATCCCAGAATTGCTATTTATATGTTTTCGTCTTCAACAATAGGCTGCCTGCTTAACAGAGCCAAATATTCTAAAATTATCCAATATGCGCTTTACAGCATTTTTTTATGGTTCTGGGTATCGTATCGAGTAGCAAATGTGTTACATGTTCTTGATATTGCTTTATCACATTCCTCATAAATAGAATACAAATTAAAAGAATCTTAGTGAGTGTAATTTCAATGCGCTGTCATTTTTTGGCATAAGAGAATGACTGACATTGATGATTGTATCTAATCACGGCTAAGTTGACGGCAATTTTTACCAAGAATTCTTGAACATTTACGAAAATCACGAATCTTTCAAACAGTTGTTACTTTAACTACTACAATGCCTATACTAGAAAAAAGGGAATTCAATTTTAAATAACTTGATGCAAAGAAATACAGGGTGTTCCATTTGAACTCAGAAAGTTTTTGAGGTATGAATTTGACAAAATGTAGTGCGAGAAATGGAACACTTGGTTTTCTATTATGGAATTTATTTCATTGTAGAGCATAGCTCACCTTGTGTTAGTTCTATATGTGCCAAAGAGCAAATAATGAGGACCGCCTACACGAAGAACGTTATAATGGTTCTTGCAAAACGTTGCTGCCGTCAAATTTTCTATAGATAGATAGATAGATAAGCCTTTACTTGTTCTTTACAAGTACCCAAAAGCGTGTGGAACATGTCACAGAAGAAATAGCACAATGTGTACAATATTACAATAATGTATACTTACATAATATTAAAAAGATAAAAGGTAAAACTTAAGATTAAAATCTTACACTAAATTTACAAACATACACATATCAACATACAAATTAAATTTTTTTTAAACATTCTTCAGATTATCCTTAAAATACTTGTCCAGAGTGTAATAGGCTTTTTCTACAAGTATGGCCTTTTAATTAGTTTGTAGTTCTTTAATTGTACCATTTCAGAGTATGTGGAAGCTTATTATAAATTTTGATCATGGTATATGGCATGTTTTTTGGATGAAAGTAAAACTTGTTTTAATGTTTAAAAGATCAGATGAAACTGATAAAGAAATGGCTAATCATTGTAACAATTTTTTTATAAATATAGGTAAACGCATGGCAGACCAAATCAAATCTGTAAATGAAGTATACTTAAGTCACATCTCTAATTCGTCTATGTTTCTCTACCCAGTTAACCACAATGAACTTATTAATTATATACATTCACTAAAGAATAATAGTGCTCCTGGGATTGATGGAGTGCCATCAAAAATCATAAAAGACATGCATATTTTTATTATAAAACCACTTCTACATATTATAAACCTAATTTTCAAAACAGGCACAGTTCCAATTCAATTCAAAACGACAATTGTTAGTCCTGTCCACAAAGCAGGAAGTAAACACGATATTAATAATTTTAGGCCTATAAGTGTAATGAACAACTTTGGTAAAATATTTGAGAAATGTCTTAAACTTCGACTGATAAAATTTTTCAATGAAAATAGTATACTATCAAAAAATCAATTTGGATTTGTTGGTGGATATAGTACATGTGATGCGATGTGTGAACTTGTGGGTCAAATAACTACACACCTCAATGTTGGCGAAAAGAGCATTGCCGTGTTCTTAGACCTGGCAAAGGCATTTGACACCGTACCTCATGACAAACTCCTTAGTATACTTGAAAACTATGGGGTTAGAGGTGTCGTGTTGAATGTCTTTAAATCATATTTAACTGATAGGAAACAAATGGTAAAAATTCGTAACTCGTATAGTGATTCTATTAATGTCGAAATAGGTGTTCCCCAAGGAACAGTCCTCGGACCCATTCTATTCATTGCGTACATAAATTCACTAACGAATCTTGATATTAACGGCACAATAGTTTCGTATGCAGATGATACTGCACTGCTCTTTTCGGGTAAAAGCTGGGATGAAGTAAGGGAACGGGTAAAATCAGGCTTGCTTAAAATAAAAAATTGGTTGGATCATCACAAACTAACACTAAATTTAACTAAAACTAACTACATTGCATTTTCAATTACATCTGCTAACCGTCCTAGTTTTTCCAGCATCTCTATAAAAAATTTTTATAATAGCATTAAAGAAGTTTCAAATATAAAATACTTAGGTATAATAATTGATAAGCACTTAAAATGGGAAGATCATACTTTTAGGTTAAAAAATAATATTAGAAAATTAATTCACAAATTTTACTTGTTACGCGGTATGATGTCGAAAAATCTATTAATAATGGTATATAGAACATTGGTGGAATCCTTAATTAGGTATGGTATAGAGGTATGGGGCGGTCTGTACAACAACGCATTAAGACAGTTAAATGTTATACAAAATTTTATTTTAAAGGTAATATACAATAAAGGAAAGCGTTATCCAACAGCTTTATTATACAATGAAGATATATTTAATGTAAGATCATTATATATTCTAACGACATGTCTATATGTTCATAAAAAAAGAATTAAGAACTATGTAAATCATCAGCATGAAACTAGGAACAAAACACAAAATAATCTTCAAATTCCTATGAGCCATAAAGATATAAACCAACGATTTTTGATTTATCTTGGACCTAAGTTTTACAATTTGCTGCCAGTTAACATTAGACATATAAAAAACTACAAAAAGTTTAACAAAAAATGCAGAACTTATATTACTGAGAGATGCAATGACTTCATAAATATTCTATAAATATATTTATAGGTAAATAATTTACCAGTATTAGTTTAATTTTAGGTTATTAGTTAGTTAAGGTGTATTTATCACCAAGTTATTTATGTTAATAAATTACTGTTTATGGTTTTACAAAGTATGTTATATAGTTATCAATTATACTTAGTTAATTATCTTTAAGCACATACAGCTGTTTAATCAGCTAGGTGCTATATCAGAAAAATCCCTAAAATTAATGACAGTGTTGTACTTTAAGAAATCTGTAACTGTAATTGATTGAATTTTGAATTGAATAAATTGAATTGAATTGAATTGAATTGAATCATCTTTGTTCCTCATGTCGTGTACGTGGTTTCTGTCATGATTTGCAAACAAAGAGCAAACAGAGCATAACAAAAATAACGGACTCATATATATATAGTGACTGACTAACGTATTTTTTTTTTTCTATAAATAGTGGTTTGCAATTAACTGTCTGTTTAATGTTGAATACATTTCTCAAGCAACGTCAAATATCTCCAAAAGTGCTGGGTTTAGGTATAGATACCTTATATAATGAATCTTATTATTGCATGTCTTCAAGCCAGCAAATTAAGTGATTCACACAATAATTATTTTTCTGGGAAGCTTGGATATATTCCGTGAAGTACTGTAATCACCAAATAGGAAGAAGCCACCTGATACAGATAACTTCCACCAGTTCTTTCTAACACACTGTACATCACTCGTCATGTGGTGTAATTGGAAGGAGACGTTTCTGCGTAACTGCCCAGGTTCGCTACAACTGGCATTTCTATACTTATGGGTACAGCTAGAGGTCATCTTTTGCGCAGCTTCTTCCTATCTGGCGAATAAAGTGATTATTTGCAGAAAATTTACATATCCTCAATACAGCATGTCTCACTTTTCATATGACTCTCATATCACAGATTAATCCGACTGAAAATGTGCTTTGCTATTATCAGTACATGATTTTAGAAATTATAAGAAATTATGAATATTGATAAAATCTCGTTAGTTGCACTGATGATGCTTATTAAAAATGTTAAATTTGTCCGGAAATGGACAGTTTTCCAGATATTTGGGTGCAAAGCGGGTGCTTATTTCTTATGGGAAGTGGCCCCCACTCTGGTGAAATTCACTGGAATCGATATAAGTTATTCCTCTCGAGCTCCTGATCAAAACTTTTCATGGACACAAGGTCGAAAAATGGACATTTTTCCAGATGTCGGGGGCGATCATTTCTTATGGAAAATGCCCTCCCGGTGAAATTCGCTGTACTCGATATACGTTATTTATCATGACCTCTTGATCAAAAGTTCTGATGGGCACAAGATCGGAAAATGGGTTGCATAGCCGACTGCACCCCCGATATCTGAAAAACTGCATTTTCTGACCCTGTGCCCACGAGAACTTTTAATCATATACTGATTCCAGCGAATTTCACCAGGGCGGGGGCTCAGGCCTGTAGCTGGGGGTGGGCCAGGACCGGCTCCATCCTGGAATAATTTTTGCTCGTCCTGCGGCGACTGCGTTAAATAATTAAAATCACAGTACACCCAAACCACAGTTGGTGAATGGAAATAATTTTTGAGAGGACGTAAACCAAGCTCCCACTGCAAAAATTGTACCCCAACCAATACCTAAAAATGAAAATGTGAAAATGGTTGCAAAACATGTAAGTCATGTTATGCCTGGCAGACAAGTAAAAATTTGCTAATTGTTATTTTTTATGAATTTTACAATTTAGATTAAAAAAATATATATTTCACTTTTTAAAACACCTGCTTGAAATTTACACAATTTGTGGTAAATAATGAACAATTTTTGAACAAATTTATCTGACAATTTTTGTTAATTTTGTCAGGCTTAATTTGTTATACATAATTTTTTTCACGAAAGTGCACTTCATAATCTTGATTTTTGTTTTAAAATAAAGTTTAAGATCTCTTCTATCTATTACAACTTGTCTGCCTTACAATTTTTGTTAATTAATTCTTACAATACTTTGTTTTATTAATTAACGATTTTACTAAAAGTACATTTCATAACACTTCTCTTTTTTTACTTAGTTTGAGATCTCTTTTATGAATAAAAATTGGTTTGTTAGCTCGCAAAAAAGCCTAAAGGAGACCGACCGCTTCTGATTAGTATACCGCCGGTGTTAAGTCGTGCAGCACACAGGACTGGTCTTCAAATGTAGTTTCAAATTCAAACAATAAATTAAAGGATTTGAATACTTATGTAATTTTTCCCATTTTCATTGTATCATGATGTTCCTTTTAACAATTTTTTTTTGCAAAGTTTAATTTTACTATTTAATTTCAAGATAAACTATTTATTTCAACAATAGTGTGAAAAAATTTATAAATTTATTCATTAGTTACTCCACCCCTGGAAGTACATGTTGACTAGATAGCTCATTTATTTCAACGAATCATCAATTCGGTAGGACAAATTTCAATACATTCAGTGGGATTGGCCCACGTTCTTAACTTGTTAGGAAATATGTATGACAATTTTTTGTGATGATAATAAAAGAAGCCTTCTTTATGACCTTTTTGTACATAAACTGGAAACTGATTGCGGCCGGTCTCCTTTAAACATTTTTACAAGTTTTTTGTAACTCTGAATTATATACAGAACCTATTTTGTCATTTATTGTCATTTACATTGTTCTGTAATAGGATTATTCTGTTGGGCAATAAATCTAGTATTATTATTATCCTTATTCTAAAATCACAGCTTTTTGCTGGCTCTTGTACATTTCAGGAAAGAATTTCATCTTATCCTGGACTGTTTAAAAATTTCTTTATTATTATTATTATAATAAATTTTTTATATAAAAAACTGTTTCTGTTAAGAAATTTTGATATCTATTTTTTACGGGGGGTTATTTATAATTGAAAATAACAATAAAATATTTAGGCTCACGGGCCCCCTCTGAAAATTTGTTTGCTCGCCCTTAAAACAGTTTCTAGCTACAAGCCTGCGGGGTCCACTTCCCACAAGAAATGGGCACCCCCTTTGCACTTCCGACATCTGGAAAATTGTCCGTTTTCTGACCTTGTACCCGTGAGAACTTTTGATGAGGATGCCAAGATCTACAAAATCCTGTAATGAGCAAATTTGGTCGAAACCCAATTTCCATAAGATTAGTGCGGGGTCCTTTAAAAAAAATTGCATTGTTAATAAGGGCGCTGTGATATGGGAGTCATGAAAAGTGAGACATACTGTATATGTAAAATAAAATAAAAATATGTGACTTATTAATTTCAATTATTTTAATGAAAAAGAGGACATTTAATTGGAATAAGAAACTGCAAGATTAATTGATAATTGAATCTTTATTGAAAAAAAAAACAAACAAAAATAGGACACCTAATACCTACATATCCGACATTATACATAATATAATAATTTGTAACAATATTTTACTTACATCATATACACAAAATATAAAAACTAGGAAAAAGCATATGAAAGAGAATAAAATTCAAACAATGTGCATGATGGGTGCCATATTACTAACTTTTAACACATTCCGATAATTTTCGTTTGGATATAATCAAGTTATTGGTACTTTCTTTTACTTGATTTGGTAACATTATATTTCACGTGGGAATTTGACTTACATCATATACACAAAATATAAAAACTAGGAAAAAGCATATGAAAGAGAATAAAATTCAAACAATGTGCATGATGGGTGCCATATTACTAACTTTTAACACATTCCGATAATTTTCGTTTGGATATAATCAAGTTATTGGTACTTTCTTTTACTTGATTTGGGAACATTATATTTCACGTGGGAATTTGAAGGGGTGCGCTAAGGAGGGCGAATTACATGATTTATTTAACACTGGTTTACGAGATAACAACAATAAAAAAACACATAATAACAATTGAATAATCTTATCAAATTGTGAGAGGAGAGGTGTCACTGTGGCTGCACTTAATTCTTAACTGATAAATCTTCAGGACGGAGGAAACTAAAACTGACTGAAATCCATTTGTTTTGGTTATCGATTCTATACTATTAGCAAATGCTTATTCAGCAAAATCAATACCTCGTTGGAATGCATCTATCAACAAGGTTAATACTCTTTACAAGATCAGTTATTGTTGAATATACATTTGATGTCTGACAAGGTACTCTGTGATATTTTGTTAAATCATTTAACTATTGGGATGTTGACTTTGGTCTATTGTTGTTTTTAGATTATTTGAATATGTTTGTATTTCTAGGTATTTGCTAATGTCCTGAATATTAAATAACATTTCCTACATGACACATCTCCGCCGCCTAGCCGAGCTGGCCCTCAGCTCTAAAGTAGGACCTACAGCAGCCTAACAAAAAAAATAAGAAAGAATTTTCTCATGAGAATCCTAATAACATCACGGTTATAGTAAGTTGAGGTAACATCAACAAAGTCTCGTTTCATCATACAGTTTGGAGAGCAGAAATTATTGTCAAACAAAAAAGAGTTCTGTGTTGATCCCTACCTTCAAAAATATATAACTATTTTTACTAACAAACAAATTTACAAAATTTTAACATGTTCACCATGAAGTCCTGTCGCTAGTTTTAGTCATAGTTCGGCACTGTCACTGCAGCTGGAATCTTTCAGCAGTTGGTACAGCTGGGGTAATTGCACTTGTTAGTTGTCATCTGTTGTGTGTTTGTCCTTTATAGATGACAGGCCGAAGTGCGTTTTCTTTTGAGGAATTGAGAAGCACATAATTTCTTTTTTCTTTCCATAGATAATTTAGTATTAACATTAATAACATGCAGACTGTAGTAATAGTGAAGTGAAGTGAAATTTAAAAAAAAATCTTGTACAATTTTTTGTGTCAATAATTTACGTTTCAATGAATAATAAGACAAACAACCCGAAAATAAAAGTAGTAGGAATTACAGAAACCAACAGCCCTGAAGAAATAGAAGAACTAAAGTAGTATGGGTGGCACTAGCCTTGAAAAGTGAAAGTTAATTAGGTCATTAATGTTAATGAGGTAATTAAGATAATGACGTAATTGGGAAATCCGCGGGTTTTGGAAATTTTAATCACCGCGAGATAATTATCTTGTCTGATGGGTGGCCCCGGTCATTAACGTTAATTAAATATACGTGCCTTTCAACATGTGTAACAACTAGACTGGAATTTTTGAGCGATTAAAAAATTTAATGACAAACAAACTGACTGGGATTTTGGAACTTGATTAAGACTTGTTTTCATAATATAAAAACACACTGTTGTGAGCAAATAGTATTCAGTGTTCAATTCTGATGTTTCCATGTCAATATATAAGAATAATATTTTAAATAAGTTTGCATATATTTAACAGATTTTACAAGTTTCGGTGTTTAGAATTATTTTAAAAAGCGACACATTTTCGGGATGCAACAAAAAACTTAAGATGGTTATAATCGTCAAGTTTTGTGTTTAAAAGTGGTATGGATATCAGCTTTAATATTCGACGTTCACCAAGGCATCTTAATCATATTCCAAGAGAAGAGATACCCATTAAACCGCAGTGCAAGTAAAGTGGTTGGTGGCTGCCCCGGCCTCGGCTCATTTTTTAAATATTACAATATTTTTTCAACACAACTGTTAAAAAGTGGTGTGGATATAGACAGCGGCTTTAACGTTCACATACCGGAGTGCCACAAATAACTTAAGGTGACTCCATCTAGATTGCACAAGTTTTTCGTGTTAAAAAAATGTTAAAAAATGACATGGGCATGGGCTTTAACATTCACACACACACACACAAACATTTTCGGTTTTTACAAAATTCTACCAGAGGCATCTTAAATCATTCCAGGAGAAGAGTTGCCAACTAAAACTGGAGTGCAAGTAAAGTAGTTTACCAAAAAACTTAAGAGTCAGCATGAAACATTACTTATGATTAAGTAATATCTATTTTTAAAACATTGATGTATAAGGAAAAAACACCTATACTTATTTACTGCTGCATTTTGAAGCAGTTGCATTTGATTTTCACATAAAGCCTAAATAAAACACACACGATAAGCCTCACCACGTGTCTTAAGACTAAAATGAGAATAAAAATTTCAGGAGGGTCTGGCCACTTTAAAGAGGTTGCCGCTTATAGGCATCTGGAATGGGTAATGCTCGCTAAAGTGAATGACCTTTCTCACCTCCCGGTCAAACACAGCTGCTCGAGCGTTTAATATTGCTAAAGACTTATCAATATCATTTCTCAGCTGTCGCAGGCGTGAAATCTTGCGTGCAACATTTTTTCTGTTTCACCTTAGCTTGCCCACATATACCTCCGTTACACTCCCTAACACAACGCCGTGATGCTGTCAGGTACTCGTCTTTATCGGCGCTGAAACTCTCCCGCAACCTATCATCATCCTCGGCGATTTCCCCGAGGTACACTGCCACATTACCTGCAACATCAACTCCCTCAGCACCAGCTTTTTCTTCTACCACGCGGCTGTACTCACCGTACTGGGACGACTACCCCCTCCCGGGCCGGAAGTTCTCGTAACAGGATGGTATGCCCCACGTGTCTGTGTTGTTGTGGTCATCCAAGATCGGTGTACCCCTCGGAACCAGGGGTGGTGTGTCTCTAGGATTAACGGTGTCATCTAACATTTCGGGGCAGGGTTCTTTAGAATTTTGTAAAAACCGAAAATGTTTGTGTGTGTGTGAATGTTAAAGCCCATGCCCATGTCATTTTTTAAGATTTTTTTAACACGAAAAACTTGTGCAATCTAGATGGAGTCACCTTAAGTTATTTGTGGCACTCCGGTATGTAAACGTTAAAGCCGCTGTCTATATCCACACCACTTTTTAACAGTTTTTTAAACACGGAACACTTGTACAGTCTCCACTAATATCACTTTAAGTTCTTTGCGACACTATCTATTGTCAAATTTTCTTTTTTTGAAAGTTGTTCTTTTTCCTCAAGCTTACTTAGTCGTTGTCGTTCTGCAAGTCGGAAGGCTTTCTTGGCTTTTTTAGATTTCCCTATTACCGAAAACGCACTCCACAAAACATGTCTTGTTTCTATATCCTGTAAAGGATTGTAGCTTGGAAAGTCGTCGTTATCCCAGAATTCACAACATGCATCGTTTGAACACATATTTTACTACACTTCTTAAAAACTTATTGAGAACCGAATACTTTACCACGTTTCTTGAAAAGTTAATTCATTCAATGAAAAATGTCTAACTCTGAGCTTTTAATACCTGCTGCATTTCATTATCCAGTTGAGAAATTGTGTTCGTTGTGTTGAAAAAATATTGTAATATTTAAAAAATGAGCCGGGGCCGGGGCAGCCACCAACCACTTTACGTGCACTGCGGTTTAATGGGTATCTCTTCTCTTGGAATATGATTAAGATGCCTTGGTGAACGTCGAATATTAAAGCTGATATTCATACCACTTTTAAACACAAAACTTGACGATTATAATGTCATCGGCGTCGGCATCGAGAACAAGTTATGACTCATGTTTTAGTCTTCTGCCGAAACAAAAGTCATTTGAGCGCAAAACAATAGTCTTCTGCCGAAGCAGAAGTCATTTGAGCACAAGAAAGTCTATATAAGAGAACACTTTTTCTCAGCGAGCAAGTAGTGATCGATCCTTCAAGTAGTAATGTTCCAGCCTTCAGCAACTAATAGTCTTCTGCCGAAACAGAAGTCATTTGAGCACAGACGCCAACGCCAATGCTGATGAGGTTATCCCTTCCTCTTGTGTTGTTAAGCCAGACGTAGTGTTTTATTTGAGTTTTATTGTGTTGAGTGTCAAGTGGCAATGCATACCCGGAGTGGCAAGGCAGTAGGCACCGGGGTCGCGAGCGACGTCTCCACGTCGGCCCCCCCTCACTGCACGACGCCCCTCACAGCATCTGACCACGAAGTGCTCCGCCAACACGACGCCCTGACAAGGGGTACGGGGGTCACGCCCGACGTCTCCACGACGGTGGCCCCCACACACTGCACGACAAGCAACACAGCAACCCGGCTCGGCGAGGTAAGCATGTCCTCTGATTTCTCCACAGGCACAAGTGCTACGCATGGCGTCGCGACGACGGCGCCCCACTACTGTGCGTCGCCGGGCTCCGCGCCTAGGCATAGCGAGGCAGGACTCGCCACCAACATAGGACACGACACTGGGGTCACGCATGACGTCATCACGACGGTGCCCCCTCGCTGCATGGCACGCAGCGCAGCCACCTGGCATGGAACCCAGGCAACAAATATGGAATGGAGTAGCAACGATTCCCAGGCGATGCCCCCTTACTGCATGGAGCGCAACGCAGCATCGTGGCACGAAAACTCGGCGATGGAACAGGGATTAGATGGTGATGATGACATGGTGATGCCCCCTCGCTGTATGGTGGACCCAACAGCATCCCGGGCCAACGACGATTCCTCGACGCTGGGAGATCGCCGCTTCGCTGGATTCGCTTCCACACATGGGGAAGCCTCCCACTCTGGCTCAGGGCTGCCCAGCGGTCAGTACACCATTGCTGCCACACCCGACTGGCCCCAACTCTTCAGCGACGCCTCGCTGACACCTCGCCGCCAGCTGGCCACCCCTCACTGCATGGTACCACCAACAGCAACCAGCCCAAGTCCAAGCACGCCGCCCAACGCACAGTACTTCGTCACGCCTACCTCGTCGGCCGGCGCCTACCACGTCACCCCGCCGTACCAGACGGCAAGACCTAGTGCTACGCCCCAAAGACAAATAGTGCTCCAAAACCAAACGACTGGAACGATCCCAGTCCCCTCTGCCGCCATAACGGACCAACCCCAACCGAGCTTGGGACTACCCACTTATGAACAATTAGCGCAACTCCTGGCTCTGACCACTTCAAACCTAGCCTCCATTACCCGGCAACAAGAAAATTGCCGGCCACCCATTACTGCACGTAACGAATCACAGCCGTACGCCACGGAAAAGGCTAACTTACGTGGACATGGCGACCAACAACGTGAGGCCAGATCTTTCCGGAGGGAAGAGGATCCACGACGACCCGACTATACAGATTCTGGGGAAATGGACCCCCAGTGGCGCCCAACACAAAACCTAGCAGAGAGCATGACAAGACTAATGGAGGGAAGCGTTCAAGCCGCAATACACGCAATACAAGGTCATCACAGGATGCCCACAAGAAGAACGAGAGCGCTGCCCACTTACTCAGGCCTGGAATGGGAGGATCCAGTCAACTTCCTGGATGAGCTCGAGGAGGCGATGCTCCATGAAGACATCCACGGCAGGGATAAAGTGAGAGTAGCTATAGAACAGCTCGAGGGTCAAGCCAGACGCACCCTGGAGATGTGGAAGTCCCACAACATCACATACGAGTTCTTAAAGGAAAAGCTCTTGCGGCAGTTCAACGACACTGCCACCCTGGGGAAGCTACGCTCCAGGTTACACGGTGAGAGACAGAAAGACGACGAACCCGCCGCCGTTTTTATACAACGCAAAATTGGACTCTGGCTGAGGGTAGAACGGTATACGCCGGAAGAAGAGATGGTTATGGAGGTGCGCGAGCTCCTGCGACCGGAACTAAGATTCGCAACTAGAAATGTCCCAGTGGCCACGATGGAAAGCTTGAGCCGAGTGGCTGAAAACGCCGAGGGTGACTACAGGGAATTTCAGAGGCAACTCCGACCGCTGCCGAGGCCAGCCACCATCCCGCCTGCGAGTAATACTACCAACAGTCTACCAAAGTGCCGCAAGTGCCCGGGATTTCACTATCACCGAGACTGCCCCACCAACCAAACTCAGTCAGAGCCCCAGCAAGGCAACTCCAATTTCCGCGGACATGACTCCAACCAGCGAGCCAACCCCAATTTCCGTGGACACGACTCCAACCAACAGGGAAACCCTAACTTCCGCCAACAAAATGTCCAGACAGGGGGTAACAACTTCCGAGGGCATGGCAACAACTTAAACAACCCTAGCCAACAGGCAGGTCCAACCAATAACTCAGGCCCAGGACAGACATCCACGGCACCACCGCAGCAACGAAGTCAGGCAGCCCCCCGGCAGCAAGCTAACAGTCAGCCCCAGGCGGGAAACGAGCAGCGAGCCGGCCCAAGCCAGGGTGCCCGGCTCCAGAATTAAGTGCGTCAATAGGACTGACGGCCGGTCCCGGCCCATCATCCCACTTGTGGGTCGAGGCCAATGGATGCCGTTTACTGGCCCTGCTGGACAGCGGGGCGACTCATTCCTTCATCCACAGCAACTACGTAGAGGACCTTCCGAGGACTAATCATCCGACGATGCCCGTGCTCTTGGCTGCCGCCAAGGAGATCAAGCACACCCAAGGCAGCGTGGAAGTGCCCCTGCAGATCGGAAACTGGACAGTTTCGGTCGAAATGCATATTTTGGAGGATATGACCAAGGATATCATCCTAGGAAGAGACTTCCTAGCGAAACAGGAAGTGGTGATCGACTTTCCGCGGCACTGCATACACGCAGGGGTGTCAGAACGGCACACCCTGTTCTGGGACATGGAGGTTAGGACCGAGGACTCGGCCCGCACCGTAACAGCCAACCCGGAGCAGCTACCAGAGACGCACAGCCGTGCGTATGAGGAAGTCATCACAAAATTTTCTGATGTATTTCAAGAGACGCTCAAACAGCCTACTACACAACTCACTACCCATGAAATCCGTCTGAAAGACGACAAACCATTTAAGATACGACGTTACCAGTACTCGGCGAACAAAAAGGCAATAATCACTGAGGAAGTGAAGAAGATGCTGGCAGCTGGGGTAATTCGACGCAGTAACAGCCGTTACTGCTCACCGATCGTCATTGTGAACAAAAAGGATGGGACTTCCCGCTTTTGTGTCGATTACCGCCAGCTGAACACCCAGACGTTGGAAGAAGTGTCTCAGTTGCCGCCGATAAGGGAGACGATCCGAGAGCTAGGTGCAGCGAAGGTTTTCACTAGTTTGGACTTAAAGAGTGGATACTGGCAGGTCCCGATGCACGAGAATAGTGTACCCCTGACAGCTTTCAGTACCCCAGACGGAGCGACATTCGAGTTCCTTGTGATGCCATTCGGGCTACGCAACGCCCCCTCAACGTTCCAGAAGTTAATGACAGAAGTGCTGGCCGACTTCATAGACGTCTTCGTGAAAGTATATCTAGACGACATAATAGTATACTCTGAAGATCATCAAGACCACCTTCGTCACTTGGCTCTGGTATTAGAACGTCTGAGGATACATGGATTGCACTGTGGACTCCCGAAGTGCCGATTTGGAGCCTCCGAGCTGGACTACCTGGGCTACAGGATTACTACTACTCAAAATCAACCCCAGGAGAAACACGTCATCCAAATAAGAGACTTTCCCACTCCTCGCACCAAGAAGGAACTCCAGGGATTCCTAGGCACCGCCAACTGGTTACGAGAGTTTGTACCCGAGTTTGCCGAGCTGACAGCCCCGCTGACAAACCTAACAGGAAAGGAGAGGTTCCAGTGGAACACAGAAGCGGAGACAGCGTTCGCACTGATCAAAGAGAAGCTATCACAGCCTTTAGCCCTTTGCAGACCGGAGCCAGGACTGCCTTTCTACCTCCAAACCGATGCAAGCAACCATGGCATGGGTGCGGCTTTGTATCAAAAAACGCCAGAGGGGGAGAAACGGATCATTTCCTGCTCCAGTGCAAAGTTTACAGGACCTGAGAAACGCTATCACATCAATGAACAGGAGACACTCGCCGTAGTATGGGCCTGTCGTCGATACCGCCACTGGCTGGAGGACCAGCACTTTACACTTGTCACGGACAGCCGAGCATTGCACTGGTTACATCAGTTCAAGGACGAGAGGGCCAAGCTCACCCGGTGGGCCTTGCAGCTGCAAGAATACACCTTCACCGTAGAACACTGTCCAGGACGATTGAACCAGCTGCCCGACTTCCTGTCGCGTCATCCCCAAGAAGCCATGCCAGCTGATACCGGCGATGACTCCCGCTTGCTACCTCCTGACGAGGAATCCACAACCAAACAACCAACCACGCCAAGGGCCATCATCGATACCCCGACCACGGAGGAACTTCTGATGATGGAAGCCGAACCTGAGGAGCTAACCACTCTGTTCGATGAGATCAAGGCCGCCCAACTCGCGGACTACGCTATTTCTGGTTCCATCGGACATTGGGGGGACATCCAGGATCAGGAACGAGGCTTAGACCCCTGGGAAAGACGACTGAAAGAACAATTCAGGGTAGAAGATGGACGCTTATGGCATGTCACTGAAGAGAGGACCGCCCTCGTTGTGCCCGAAGCCTTGAGGCCCCGCATTCTGCACCACTACCACGACGCCCCACATGCAGGTCATCCAGGCCGCGACGAGACGTACCGGGCAGTGAACAACCGTTACTACTGGCCCCAACTCCGCAAGAACGTCACGACGCATGTGCGACTATGCATGGTATGTGCTGCAACCAAGCGAGGACCCCTTCACGCTGCCGCTCCACTCCGCCCGAGACCACCCACCAAACCCTGGCAAGTACTCTCGTTAGACGTCATGGGACCCTACGAAGAGACACCAACCCATAACCGAGTTATCATCGTGATAACAGATCTCTGTTCCAAGTGGATCGAGGCCGAAGCTGCACCCCAAGCTGATGCCAACCACATCTTAGGGGCCTTGGAACGAGTCTGCCTCCGATGGGGATATCCCGATGAACTCATCACCGACAAGGCACCCACCTTCACCGCCAAGAAGATCCTCAACTTCTGCAAGCGGAATAAAATCAGACATTTTACATCGCCGATCTACCACCAGAGAGCCAATCCTGTGGAGAGGCGTAACCAAGAGATAAAGAAGGCCCTACGAGAAAAGCTGATGGGAAAACGACAAAACCGATGGGACGTCGTGCTGCCGCAGATCATCTTTTCCTTGCACAACAGAAAAAATGCTGCCACCGGCTACTCACCCAGCGAGCTGCTGCTTGGGACCGAGTTACCTCGCCCAGGAGACTGGCAACACCCAGAGCAACGCCGCCCGCTACCAGAACCTCGACGAGCAGCTAGGAGCAGACATGAGAAAGCGGCGCAACGACAGCAAGTCTACCAGAGGAATCTTTTCCCAGAGCCAAGGACAGCCCCGATCGAGTATCGACCCCAGCAACGAGTGATGTGCCGAGGCTTCAAGGAGCGCCGGACCAGCTTTGGACCCACATGGGAGGGACCTTTTGTTATCATTCGAGCCCTGGGTGATAACACGTACGAAATTCTCAGGAACGAGATCCCAGTGCCCATTCACATTGATGACATCAGGCCCATGCCAGGCCAGAAACCCGACAAGCGACCTCCAGTGCCTCCAGCCGTACGAGCCATCGCAGCTGATACCGACGATGACGACAGCAACGACGAGGATGACGATCCCGAGGATCCAGGACATCCAGCCCCACCAAGGCTCGCAGCTCCTACTGTCACAGGACCAGTAGCGCCCGCTGCCCCGGAGCCAGCAGCACCCGCTGCCCAACAGCCAACCACGCCTACTGTCACAGGACCAGTAGCGCCCGTTGCCCAGAAGCCAGTCACGCCTACTATCACAGGATCAGTAGTGCCCGCTGCCCAACAGCCAACCACGCCTACTGTCACAGGACCAGTAGCGCCCGTTGCCCAGAAGCCAGTCACGCCTACTATCACAGGATCAGTAGTGCCCGCTGCCCCAGAGCCAGATGCCAACGCACAAGTCTACATCCGTGGATCTGGTACCTACTTCCGTGGACATGGCGACTATCTACGTGGACATAGCACCACAGCCGCCGCTAAACCAAAATTTCCAGCCCGCCGACTGCCCCCAGTCGTGCCTGGCCCATCCACCTCAGCCAAGAGGAAACAAACAAACAAGAATGAGAAGTCCCCGGCGCTGTCAGCCGCACCGCCGCCGCCAGCAGACCCTGGGCCTTCTACGTCAAGACAAGAGCAGCCGCTCGACACGACGCCCATACTGTTCCCGATGCCGTTCTGGGCGAAGGCCGTGACCACGCCTGGCCACGACCGACAGCAGCCATCCGCCAGCCAGATGCCTGTCCCAGTCCGGACACGAGTATTCGTCAACTCGAACGCCAGCCCGAGCTCAGCCGGCTCCGGCGCACCGCTCCAGGATCCCGCTACCTTAGCACGTAGCACAGCAGGACCTAGCAGCCCCCACGAGGCGCTCCAGTATCCCACTGCCTTAGCCCGCAGTACAGCAGGACGTTGCAGCCTCAATAAATCGCTCCAGTCTCCCGTTGCCTTAGCAAGCAACACAGCAGGACGTTGCAGCCTCACAGGTTCGCTCCAGAATCCCGTTGCCTTAGCGAGCAACACAGCAGGACTTAGCAGCCCCCCAATTCGCAACAGGATCAGGCAGCCCCGGGCGTCGCGGAGACGACGTCCAGAAGAGCGAAACTTGCGATAATATACCAATGTAAATAATTCGACGCCACAGGGCGAAAACTTTGTTCAACTAGAATACATTTATGATTTGTCACATAAAATACTTTAATTTTAAATATCTTGTTTTACCTAAAATATCTTAGTGGACCTATTATTAGTTAATTATCTAAAAAATCTTACCACACTTAATCTTAGTCTATATATGTTAAAATATCTTAGTTGTTGAAATATCTTAACACTTACTCTTAGTTTATAGTTTTGAAAATATTGTATCTACTCACTCTTACATTATATAATTGAAATTTTGAACTGAACCATAACCTGTATGCCTTTATTAATGTTCAATAAAGTCACAAAAAAGGGGGGTGGTGTCATCGGCGTCGGCATCGAGAACAAGTTATGACTCATGTTTTAGTCTTCTGCCGAAACAAAAGTCATTTGAGCGCAAAACAATAGTCTTCTGCCGAAGCAGAAGTCATTTGAGCACAAGAAAGTCTATATAAGAGAACACTTTTTCTCAGCGAGCAAGTAGTGATCGATCCTTCAAGTAGTAATGTTCCAGCCTTCAGCAACTAATAGTCTTCTGCCGAAACAGAAGTCATTTGAGCACAGACGCCAACGCCAATGCTGATGAGGTTATCCCTTCCTCTTGTGTTGTTAAGCCAGACGTAGTGTTTTATTTGAGTTTTATTGTGTTGAGTGTCAAGTGGCAATGCATACCCGGAGTGGCAAGGCAGTAGGCACCGGGGTCGCGAGCGACGTCTCCACGTCGGCCCCCCCTCACTGCACGACGCCCCTCACAGCATCTGACCACGAAGTGCTCCGCCAACACGACGCCCTGACAAGGGGTACGGGGGTCACGCCCGACGTCTCCACGACGGTGGCCCCCACACACTGCACGACAAGCAACACAGCAACCCGGCTCGGCGAGGTAAGCATGTCCTCTGATTTCTCCACAGGCACAAGTGCTACGCATGGCGTCGCGACGACGGCGCCCCACTACTGTGCGTCGCCGGGCTCCGCGCCTAGGCATAGCGAGGCAGGACTCGCCACCAACATAGGACACGACACTGGGGTCACGCATGACGTCATCACGACGGTGCCCCCTCGCTGCATGGCACGCAGCGCAGCCACCTGGCATGGAACCCAGGCAACAAATATGGAATGGAGTAGCAACGATTCCCAGGCGATGCCCCCTTACTGCATGGAGCGCAACGCAGCATCGTGGCACGAAAACTCGGCGATGGAACAGGGATTAGATGGTGATGATGACATGGTGATGCCCCCTCGCTGTATGGTGGACCCAACAGCATCCCGGGCCAACGACGATTCCTCGACGCTGGGAGATCGCCGCTTCGCTGGATTCGCTTCCACACATGGGGAAGCCTCCCACTCTGGCTCAGGGCTGCCCAGCGGTCAGTACACCATTGCTGCCACACCCGACTGGCCCCAACTCTTCAGCGACGCCTCGCTGACACCTCGCCGCCAGCTGGCCACCCCTCACTGCATGGTACCACCAACAGCAACCAGCCCAAGTCCAAGCACGCCGCCCAACGCACAGTACTTCGTCACGCCTACCTCGTCGGCCGGCGCCTACCACGTCACCCCGCCGTACCAGACGGCAAGACCTAGTGCTACGCCCCAAAGACAAATAGTGCTCCAAAACCAAACGACTGGAACGATCCCAGTCCCCTCTGCCGCCATAACGGACCAACCCCAACCGAGCTTGGGACTACCCACTTATGAACAATTAGCGCAACTCCTGGCTCTGACCACTTCAAACCTAGCCTCCATTACCCGGCAACAAGAAAATTGCCGGCCACCCATTACTGCACGTAACGAATCACAGCCGTACGCCACGGAAAAGGCTAACTTACGTGGACAATAACCATCTTAAGTTTTTTGTTGCATCCCGAAAATGTGTCGCTTTTTAAAATAATTCTAAACACCGAAACTTGTAAAATCTGTTAAATATATGCAAACTTATTTAAAATATTATTCTTATTGACGTGGAAACGTCAGAATTGAACACTGAATACTATTTGCTCACAACAGTGTGTTTTTATATTATGAAAACAAGTCTTAATCAAGTTCCAAAATCCCAGTCAGTTTGTTGTCATTAAATTTTTTAATCGCTCAAAAATTCCAGTCTAGTTGTTACACATGTTGAAAGGCACGTATATCTAATTAACGTTAATGACCGGGGCCACCCACCAGATAAGATAATTATCTCGCGGTGATTAAAATTTCCAAAATCCGCGGATTTCCCAATTACGTCATTATCTTAATTACTCATTAACGTTAATGACCTAATTAACTTTCACTTTTCAAGGCCAGTGCCACCCATACTACTTTCTTTCTCACCTCCCGGTCAAACACAGCTGCTCGAGCGTTTAATATTGCTAAAGACTTATCAATATCATTTCTCAGCTGTCGCAGGCGTGAAATCTTGCGTGCAACATTTTTTCTGTTTCACCTTAGCTTGCCCACATATACCTCCGTTACACTCCTAACACAACGCCGTGATGCTGTCAGGTACTCGTCTTTATCGGCGCTGAAACTCTCCCGCAACCTATCATCATCCTCGGCGATTTCCCCGAGGTACACTGCCACATTACCTGCAACATCAACTCCCTCAGCACCAGCTTTTTCTTCTACCACGCGGCTGTACTCACCGTACTGGGACGACGACCCCCTCCCGGGCCGGAAGTTCTCCTAACAGGATGGTATGCCCCACGTGTCTGTGTTGTTGTGGTCATCCAAGATCGGTGTACCCCTCGGAACCAGGGGTGGTGTGTCTCTAGGATTAACGGTGTCATCTAACATTTCGGGGCAGGGTTCTTCTTTAGAATTTTGTAAAAACCGAAAATGTTTGTGTGTGTGTGAATGTTAAAGCCCATGCCCATGTCATTTTTTAAGATTTTTTTAACACGAAAAACTTGTGCAATCTAGATGGAGTCACCTTAAGTTATTTGTGGCACTCCGGTATGTAAACGTTAAAGCCGCTGTCTATATCCACACCACTTTTTAACAGTTTTTTAAACACGGAACACTTGTACAGTCTCCACTAATATCACTTTAAGTTCTTTGCGACACTATCTATTGTCAAATTTTCTTTTTTTGAAAGTTGTTCTTTTTCCTCAAGCTTACTTAGTCATTGTCGTTCTGCAAGTCGGAAGGCTTTCTTGGCTTTTTTAGATTTCCCTATTACCGAAAACGCACTCCACAAAACATGTCTTGTTTCTATATCCTGTAAAGGATTGTAGCTTGGAAAGTCGTCGTTATCCCAGAATTCACAACATGCATCGTTTGAACACATATTTTACTACACTTCTTAAAAACTTATTGAGAACCGAATACTTTACCACGTTTCTTGAAAAGTTAATTCATTCAATGAAAAATGTCTAACTGAGCTTTTAATACCTGCTGCATTTCATTATCCAGTTGAGAAATTGTGTTCGTTGTGTTGAAAAAATATTGTAATATTTAAAAAATGAGCCGGGGCCGGGGCAGCCACCAACCACTTTACTTGCACTGCGGTTTAATGGGTATCTCTTCTCTTGGAATATGATTAAGATGCCTTGGTGAGCGTCGAATATTAAAGCTGATATTCATACCACTTTTAAACACAAAACTTGACGATTATAACCATCTTAAGTTTTTTGTTGCATCCCGAAAATGTGTCGCTTTTTAAAATAATTCTAAACACCGAAACTTGTAAAATCTGTTAAATATATGCAAACTTATTTAAAATATTATTCTTATTGACGTGGAAACGTCAGAATTGAACACTGAATACTATTTGCTCACAACAGTGTGTTTTTATATTACGAAAACAAGTCTTAATCAAGTTCCAAAATCCCAGTCAGTTTGTTGTCATTACATTTTTTAATCGCTCAAAAATTCCAGTCTAGTTGTTACACATGTTGAAAGGCACGTATATCTAATTAACGTTAATGACCGGGGCCACCCACCAGATAAGATAATTATCTCGCGGTGATTAAAATTTCCAAAATCCGCGGATTTCCCAATTACGTCATTATCTTAATTACTCATTAACGTTAATGACCTAATTAACTTTCACTTTTCAAGGCCAGTGCCACCCATACTACTAACTAATGCTTACACAAAATGAAGATATCTTTCCAAGTAAAAAATCAGTAGTTAAAGTAACACATGTTGCTACAAATAGAAGAAATCAAAGAAGTTATATAGCTTACGTACAGTTAGATGGTGAAAGTTATAACAACATACTTAAAGTAGGAAAAGTCAACATTGGTTGGGACAGATGTGCTGTCTATGATGTAGTAGACATTGTAATATGTTACAATTGTTGTGGGTTTAATCACCTTGCAAAAAATTGTGACAGAGAAACAGTTTGTGAAAAACGCGGAGGCCCCCATCGTACACAGGAATGTAAAATTGCAATTAAAGATATGTGTAAATTGCAAATTTGCAGTTCAAAAGCTTAAGCTTAAACATGTTCATTTTCATCATCAAACTTGGAGCAAGGAATGTCCAGCATATTTAAGGAACCTAGAAATGAAAAAAGTAAAACAGATTTTTTAGAGATATCAAACTTGAACAAAATAACATAAACAATGTTGCACCAAAAGACCAAAAGTAGAACAAAAGGGAATGAAAAACACAAAGTCCGATTTCAAAATAATACATCAGAATCTACAATGTCTTAAAAACAAAATCGAGGAGTTAGAAATACATTTAAGTCATGAAAATCCAGATGTAATCTGTATAACAGAGAGCTGGTGCCGAGATCATGACATTAACTATATTAGATTACTAGACTACACTATAGGAGGATATTTTAATAGACAAAGCTTTCTGTATGGTGGAGTAATAGTGCTTATCAAAAATTTTCATAAATTTGTTAAAATTCCTGAATGTGCTAATTTAAGTATAGACAAGACATTTGAATGTGCCGTGTAAGTGTTACAAAAAACAATGAGTCGATTTGCATATTATGTATTTATAGGGCACCAAAGAGTGACTGATTTATTTTTTGATAAATTTGAGAAATGTCTGAATAAAATATGTCGTAAAAATCATTTTGACAAAATAATTGTGTGTGGAGATCTTAACATTGATTATTTATCTGATTCGCAAGACAAAGTTAAACTCATTGACCTGGTAAACTCTCTCTATTTAAGCCCAGTTTTTAATGAAGCAACGAGGATAACTGCATTATCTGAAAGTGTTATTGATTACATTTTTTCAAATTTTAATAACATTATAACAAATAAATAAATTATTCACAATGGCCTATCTGACCTCTCTGCACAGGTAATTTCATTTCCCATAACAGACGAAAACAAGTACACATTGTATAAAAGTCGATCATTTTCAAACAAAAACATTATATTGTTTAAGAATTATCTTGAAAATTTGCGAAAAAATATAAAAAATAATAAACAAAATGACACCAATATTGAAAACTATACATATAGATCCAATTTCACAGAGAAAACAATTTTTCCAGAGGCAGTCACTGAATCTGAGGTTATTAGCATATTAAATGACTTAAAAAACACAAACTCTACTGGTTCAGATCAATTCTCTACCCCAATTATAGAAAAATGTGCAATCCAGCTAGCTACCCAGATAGCATTTATTATTCCGCGAATGTACATTTTGCATTCCTAATGTTCTAATTGCATACTGTACTAGCCATGTATGTTCCCCCAACATTCTCATATAAATAATATTTTCATATACAATGTGAATATACATACGATATGGATCGAACATACACAAAAGTTTATGTTCATAGTCGCATGTACTATGTATACCTACATGTCAGGGAATGTTCTTCGTATATGTGTTCATGTACATCGTATAAACGTTCGTCGATGATTTTATCTGTATGATAGAGGTGTACATTTTGTAGAAATATTTGGATCGCATTTTTTATGCGAACGGTGATTGGTTAGATTTTTGAACTAATAAAAATAAAACTGCATCACAACTGATGAAACTACCTATTGGTACTTTTATATAGTATCTACTTTAACCTTATAATAAAAATAAATAAATGTTTCTCTATCCAGATTTGATTTAAGTACATTTATAATCATTCCCTGTCCAGTGGTGAATAACATCCATTTTATAAATTTTAAATCGTTGGCAAAATTGTAGATGTGAAATATGATTTAAATTTTGAATTCAAACTAGGCTTGTGATCGCGCGCCACGGTCCCTAGGTTAGTGCGCATGCTCAATATTCTCATTCCATTCCACTAGGCCTCTGCTGTCAAAATGTCAAATGTCGATTTCAATTTGTTTATGGTTTGTGTTTTGTTTGCCTATGATTATTACTACTTAATTGCATTGCAGTAAGTATTTTACAATAATACAACTACCACATAGTTTAAGGTCTCCTTTATTGTCATTTGCAGATATTTTAATTTATGTTTAGACGCTAAAGTTGAATGTACTTACACTTACCTATCCCTTTGTACTTTTATTAAAGATTATGTCTAATCTTTGCTTTTATTGTAGGTAATACGAATAATGACGTTTGTAGGCATCGATTTTTGGGGAAAAACGGAGGTGGTTTAATGCGAAGTGACTCGTTCCACGAAAAGGAAGTTTGGTGGTTAAACGGAAACAATTTGATAAATCATTGAAAAACAAGAGAGATCCCATATGAAGCGTGGACACTATAAATCTTGTTTTCAAGAAGGTAGGTTCGATCTATTTCAATATTAAGGAGCTTTTATTTATGTAAATCACAACCATCGGTCTTGATTGCAACATATAAATTGTCATATTTGTACTAATTTGCTTTATACCTTTTATAGAAGATTATAAGCTGCAGTTAAATTGAAAAGAGCAGAACTCACATCGAATATACAGAGTGAACAAAAACGAATCAAAGGCCTATGTACAAAGCAAATTATTCCTCCCAAAAGATTATTATCAGATGAAGATAGTGATATCGAAGAACATATTGGAAGGCGTCGACTTCCCAAAGGGAAATCAATTTTGCTGTTACTAGAAGTTGAAAGAAAATATGTTGTTCTTCTAATAACTCTGGTAGGTATTAAAATCACAGTACAAATATTTCCGAATTCCAAAAAAATACCTGTTTTGTAAATTAATGATAATATCAATTAATGATAATATCAATTTGTTTAATTTATTTTTGATTATTTTTATTTTTTTCTGCAAGATGTTTGTAAGATGTTATATTTTTCATCTTTGTTATGGTCAGTTTTTAAAGTGAAACAAATATTCAAATATGCTCTCGTTGTTTCTTTTATAGTTGGAACTAGCATGTGTATCCCCACCTCCTCTAGACAGGAAGAAAATACCTTCTCCGAAAAATTGGAAAAGCCAAAAGAAAGTATTCAACCAATGGGAGCAGTCACAGATCATGTGTTGAGAATGCCAAGTGGAGTTTCGCAATTACAAATATCAGTATCGGCAACATCTAGACACTGGTTTTGGAAATGTAAGCCCTCCAATTTTTACTAATTTTTATTTACTGGCAAAACGTTGGTTATAGCAAAATATGAAGTAGGAAAGAACAGTTTGTTGTTAACAAAATATCAATTTAAATTCTTGACACAATTGTTTTCTATTATTGCAATTCATTTTTGTATAGTAGACGCAATCGTTATAGTGGCTCAATGCGTGAAAGTATAATAAAGACGGAAGATGTTATTCCTGCCAGTTAAACCTCGTCTTGTGTCTCACTCGTAGAGTCACTGTAACGATGGCGTCTACTATAACAAAAAATAAAAATATATTTAAAGTAGCACCAACTGTTTTATTTATACCTCTTCCTATTTTATAATTCAAGATGCATAATTGTTACAACAATAATTAGTAGTTAATAGTATAGAATCATGTTTTGCTCTGGACAATCTAAAACACGATTTGAATTAGATAAAACTTTAAGCTAACATAATATGGTCATCAGAAATAATGTGTTAACTATGATTTTTAGAGTTGAAATTTTCAGTGTTAAATGTTTGATGTATTTTAAAATGATTTTGAACAGATCTTGTATAAACGTAAAACTAATTTTTTTACATATGATATTTTTGAGCCTTTGTAAAGTGCTGTTATAACAAATTCAGCATTTGTGTGCTCTATTCAAACAAAATTTGATCGATAAATCATGATTGACTTTAATTGAAAACTAGTGATAAAAACAAATTTTCTGTGCATACATTCCACATTTACTTACATAATGTTCTTCACGAGGAATGTGTATTGTGGAAAATTGGAATAAGTAATAATTGACTATAACAATTAAATACTAAAATTAGATACTGGATTTATTATATGCAAGTATTTCACTCATACCATGTTTCAGAGTTTAATATAATAATTTATTATTTATTGAAATCATAGATGAGTGGCTGCTTCATCATGAACATACTCAGAATGAAGCAGCGACTCATCTATGATTACAGTAAGTCATAAATTATTGTAGTAATTAAACTCTGAAAAAGATACATGGCATGAGTGAAGTATTTATGGTAGTATGGTACCTACAGTTTAATTCCTACGAAGGTAGTACGCATATACCGTGAACGTGCAGCGTACATTATGAATGCAGCATGGACCTTCCTCCTATATACCTCATGTATCTAGCAATATTTCAATATACCTTTTTGGTTCATATCAAGTACCATTTTGGTTCATGGGAATGTTGTGGGAATCTTATTCGGATGTTGAGAGGCGGTCATCTGTACGTCTCTCTGACATTCAGATTATATACATTACATGCAAAATGAATATTCATTCTTAGTTCCTTGGTACATAAAGTACATTCCGAGCACATGCTCTGAATGCAAAAATGCTATATGGGTAAGCCGCTATGTCATATAGCCAATATTTGTATCCCTGAGGGTTGCTTTCCAAGCATGTTAAAAATATCTAAAGTTATTACACTATATAAAAAGGGAGATCAAAAATTACTCGCCAACTATTGTCCAATTTCTCCCTTGTCAGTGTTTTCTAAGGTGATTGAAAAATTCTAGCTAAAAGAATTACAACATTTTTAGAAACCAGCAAACACTCAACATGGATTTAGGCATAAAAAATCGACAATGTCAGCCTTACTAAGTATCTTGGATATCGTTTATAGACAACTGAACAAAAATAACAAGGTGGTGGCTCTTTTTGTAGATTTAGCAAAAGCCTTTATTGCATAAACCATGAAGTTCTGTTGAAAAAAATGGAACTCTATGGCCTGCGTGGTAAATGCAACGATTTACTAAGATCATATCTAACTAATTGAAAGCAGTTTGTTAGCTATCTTGGTAAAAATGCGGATGAGCTTGCAGTAGATGTTGGGGTTCCTCAGGGAAGTGTTTTGGGTCCATTGTCATTTTTATTATATTGCAACTATATAGATGAATATCTCTCTATATCTCATTGCGAGTTTGCGGACGATATGATGCTGACTGCATACAACAAAAAACAGGATGATGTAAACCAACAGCTAAATAGCAACTTACTAGCTTTATTTGACTATCTTAGTAGTATTCATCTAAATATAAACCAAGAACAAACACATATCCTACAGTTTCACCCACTTACTGCCAATTATACGAGCAGCCCCTTAATTAAGTTGAATGGTAAATCTATTGAACAAAAAACAAGTTTTAAATTACTTGGACTACACATAGATCTATCACTAACTTGGCAAGACCATGTAAATTATAATATTTTAAACTTGTTCATGGATATTGTCTTAGTTTTGCATGGAACATCGTTATGAGTGGCTTTAGGCTTTTCTGAAGAGTCCACAATAAGGACGAAAAACGTTTCAAAGGCTAAGCATTTCCAAGAAACTGAATGAGATTTTATGAAAATATAATACATTAGAATGAAAAAATTTTTAAAGACAAAGAACGTAAATAAATTAATTTCAGGCCTTTGTTCTCATTTTTAACTGAATTTACATATCGTAGGGGATCATGTGGATACTAGTTTAGCCTGCTTAGCCGTAGGGGACTAGGTTGGATGCTAGTGTTAAAATGAGAATGGCAGATAAGAATTTTAACTTGTTAGCATAACCAGAAGTCAGGTTATCGAAAGAATGCAAAGATTTCATTAACATTTTTATATATAGTTTTTCCTTTAGTTCTCATAGATAGTTTTTCTTTCCACTGTTTGCAAAATCCTATAAAGAATATGTTTCATTACTATAAGCAAACAAATAATAAATAATTCACTTTTAAACATGTAAATTATGTATGCAAAAAATGTGCAAGTACTTGTTTTGCATTAAAAAGGCTTTCCACCATTACTAATAAAAATATCACAAAGACTTTTATTACTATAATTTCGAATCTGTTATGAGATATGGAATTATCGCATTTGGATGCTCATCAGCAGCAAATAGAGTTTTCCTAATGAAAAAAAGAGCGATTCGCTGTATGTTTGGGTTGAAATATCGAGAGTCATGTAAACAAATTTTTATCAGAGAACAAATACTCACTTTCCCTTGTATATATATATTTGAAATTCTAAAATTTGTGAAACAGAATATATCCAGTTTTAACTTACAAAATAACTATCACAATTATAATACCAGACATGGTGAAAATTTGCAATATGATATACACAGATTACAACTATATAAGTCAAGTCCATACTATATTGGTGCCAAGTTATATAACAAACTACAAACGAGTGTTAAAAATGTTAGTTTAAACAAATTTACTTCTCATGTCAGAAAACTACTATTGTCCAATGCTTTTTACTCTGTCAACGAATTTCTTTTTCATGTCTTTTAACTAATTATTTTACTGTAATCTTTTTCCTTTTAATTTTAAGTCAACTGAACAAGTGTTCATTAGACTTACCCTATATCGTGTACTATGATCTCTTGGGTTAATAAATGTATTATTATATTCTTATTAATGGGGTGGTGATGTTTATATTACGATCACTTGACCAACTTTTTGGAGATTGTCATCCTCTTCTTCAGTGGCATTGTCCGAACATAAGAAATAAAGTAAAGTTTCAATGGTGAACCCCACTAAACATTGTGTAGTAACAGTTTTAATTTTTTTAGGTATGATCCACCGCTTCTAAAAATAAAAAAAAAATTGACAATAAACAGTGTATTTTTGGTCAAAATTCTGTGTGCGTGAATCATTATTTTGTTGAATAAATAATTATTTGATTTCTTCAATATTTTTTAGATGTACTTAAATCACATCTATATTAAAAATTATATTTATTAGGGTACAGGGGTTACCAGTCACGACAGGTGGCTAAAACTCGAGGAAAACATTATTTTTCCATCTTCTGGCTGTGGTCTATTATCGGTCAATTTTTCCAGAGTCTAGTTTTTCTGATGAAAGTCATTTTTAATTGGTTCATTCTGAAAGAAATGGATTTTAATTACACGTCTCTGAAAAAGGAAAATTCTACTCTAAAAAATGGTTCCATTTTTATATTAATTTGAGCTTTAATCGTTTAGCATATCGGAGAGACTCTACAACTTGCAATTCCTAACCAAACGTGTTTAAACAATGATTTTTGACCAAATTGTTGCAAAATTTTTCATATAGTGTGACAAATAATTTTTTATTGCAGTTAATTTACAGCTTCAAATAGCCAGTCATAGATTTTTTAATTTTACAATATGTAAACTATTTCCCCCTCTTCTTTACTGTACCTATCGTGTTTTAGTTAATAAGACAAAATTAGGCTCTTTTCATTTTAAAAATAATTAAACCAAAAAGCATATTGAAGATATTTTGATAACTTACAAGAGGAATAACATTTTTTGATAAAATGAGTATTTTTCAAGTTATTCTCAAGTACCTTAATTTTTCCACAATAACAAAGCGAAAAGGATCATGCGTTTATTCAAATAATTGTATCGCAGTCCATATTTATAGAAGAGAAACAAACAAAAAATCAAATTAAAAACAGTTTTATTTTTTACAGAATTATCATTTATAGAAATATTTATTCAAAGCACAATGTGACCCCCACTTCGCCTACGCCCGACGTCCAGCAGGTGGGTGGCTCCCTTAAACAATTTCATTTCATAAAGCATATTTTATCCATTTGTTGCATGCTTCAGAGTTTTAGCGAACCCTGTATATTTATGTAATTCTAAATTGTTTTCCCTGTACTATTATTGGATGGATATGGATAAAATGGTCATTGTTGGTCAGCTAGTAAACCCTGAGGGCAGTCAGCTTGATGTCTTGATTACAAAACAACAACAACAAAAAAGTATTTCTTTCCCATTAATTACAATTTTGACAATTTATCTCTTAATAATAATAATGATCCTTTTTCAGCCCATTTTATTTCTTATTTATTTACTAATCTTACCACAAAATCTACGTACTTTATACAGTGTGTTTAATACCCAAGCTTGCAGGTGCAAAGGGAGGGGCGAAGAGTCTTAGATACTCTATTCTTCACTTTTATGTAAAATGCAGTGGATCATTTGAATCTGCTCGCTATCGAGTGGTCCACTCAGTATTTCCAGGGTGTATGTTCTTGAATCTGCTGGTTTTGTTCCTGGGAAAGCTGTGGCTGACCTTATATGTCATTCATTTTTAGTTTTTTTGAGGGAGCTGCACCATATGAGAAGTTTTACCGCTAAGTACAGAATGAATAAGGCTAATGCCACACACACGAGACCAAGAAACACAACATGTTGAATTGGAGTGCCGTGATCACGCATACTGGGTTAATGTGTGGAAGTACAGCTAAATGATTTTGGCCCCTAATGAGGAGGTAAGTCAGGCCTACTGCAAGAGGGATTGGTTGTTATGTTTGCCGATGACCTTTCAATGCTGCTCTCGGCACGGGGCCCTGTAAAATTTCAAGTTCAAGTAAATAACATTCTACTTTCGTATCAATACTGGTGTCAGTGTAATACACTAATCTTGAATATTGGTAAAACTGAATTTGTACACTTCTCACAACAAAGATCACCTTCGAAAGATCTTGTTAATGTAATACTTACTGAAAACATTTCACCAATAGTCAAGTTCTTGGGAACTATAACAGACAAGAGCCTTTGCCGGGAATAGCAAATTCAAAATATTTGCAAAAAGATAAACCATGCATATTTCGCATATAACATTGCGGCTTGGAGTGCTGCCTCAAGTATAAATTGTGTGTTATTCATCCTGCAGAAAAGGTTTGTCAGGTTATTATTCGATATTGCACCAAGGGATTCCTGTACCTTATTTCAAAAATAATAAAATCTTAACCACCCGCAGCATATATATATTAAACACCATTAAATTTGTCAAGAAACATTTAAATATGTTTGAAACATATTCAGACACCCACTCATACAATACCAGCCAAGGTCACCTATTAAAAAGTGGAAATCATAATATAACTTTATATTTATAAAAGATCTCCATACCATGGAGGCAGTGTCTTAGCTAAGGGCGAGGCAGGCAACCCTCAGGGGGGCGCACTATGCTTTAATATACTTTCAAAGTTATTATGTTGTTTCCTCCTAGAAAATAAGTTTTGGGGAGGCGCAAAATTCACATCTTGCCAGGGGCGCTCACGACCCTAGCTACGACGCTGCATGCAGGTATTAAAATGTATAATAATAAGCTACCACCAGAAATCAAAGGCAATTTTTGTCTGAAAAATTTTCTCGCCGTTAATAGTTTCTATTCAGTTGAAGAATACGTAAACTATGAGCCACAATGATATTCCCTTTCTAAAAAAGTGAAGCATATCAATGTCAGTTAGACGAATAGTCAACAAGATGACGATTTTCTATCCCCGAAAAAAATCGCCTCACCTTAATGCACTTTAATATTCAAGACTTAGCTAATAAGTCTGACATGCTAAATATTCATCTTTCAACGCATACTGTGGACATACTAGGTGTAATGGAACATTGGCTAAGAGAAAATTGTTGCAAAATATAATTTAATGAATCCCGCACAACACGGTTTTAGAACAGGAAGGTCTACCAACACAGCCATTTTTTATCTATTATACACAATTTATGAGGCTCTTAACAGTAAAGCACATATAATTGCCCTATTTCATGACTTAAGTCGCACTTTTGATACCGTTGAACACCAGCTGTTGCTGTATAGATTATATGGCATCGGAGTACGTGGAATTGCATATGACTGGGCTGCTTCATATTTGTATAACAGGAGTGTAATTGTAAAGATTAGGGAGGCTCAGTCAGATGCAAGAAATAGTGAACTGGGATCTATTTTGGGCCCCTTTTTTAAAATAATATTCATAAATACTTTAACAGATAGTTGCACCACTTCCGATAAAACTGTCCTTTATGCAGGTCATACAAATCTTCTTCATCAGAAAAATCTTAATACTGTCGTTCAAAACTGTAACACTGCATCACAAGAAATTGTAAACTGGTGTTCAGACAATGGGCTTATCTTGAACCCAAATAAAACGATGTACATAAAATTTTTAACGAAAAATATTACCTAAATGTTATTTGTGGCATTATCTTATTTTTTTTTCCTTCTTCAATTCTTTGGGACTTCCTGCCACATGCATGTTTTCTTTTTAAGCGGTGCTCGGGGAATCTACAAAATATCACAATTAACCAGTATGTTACTGGTAAATAACCTCTACGCCTGTGACTTTTACGTCAAAAAGTCAGTTAGAGGTTGCTTTTTTTAAATAAACTTACTTGTGTTGTTATCTCCACATAAGTATATTTGTGTATTCAATGTTTATTTATTGATTATAGAGCTGGTCAAAAATAGTTAAATGCTGAGCAAAATGTTCAGTCCCCGAATTTAATTTGTTTATTTAGTTATAAAGCTGCCCATGAAAAATATTTAAAGAGGACCCTCTGCATTTATAGGGTATAAGTGGTGGAACAGCTGTTGAACTAAACTTGTTGAGCTAAACTTATCCCTTTAGATTGAGAAATTGAATTTCTCTCTTCTAATAAAGACCATTAATTATTATTATTATTGTATTATTATCATTATTATTTATCTTGCTAATATCATATTTTGCTGTTTAATCATCTTTTTCACCTACAAAAACTGGAATATTTTGTGACTTCACTATAAACTCATGCAAAAATATCTTTTATCATTTAATAAGCTGTTATAATTTGAACGTTTTGTTAAATCACAGGTCAATAGACTTGCAATGTAATGTAATACCAGAAAGTATTCACATTATAGGTGACTAACCTTGCCAACTTGCAGCGATTCATGTATATCATTAATTTAATGTAGTTTATTAAACTTGCATACATTAGATAGATAGATAGATGGATAGCATTTATTTAACCACATGATATACAATTACGTACATTTGTAGCAAGTCAACAAAAAAAAAAGAGAATCTATCCTATGGTTAATAAATTCCAACTGTATCAACCAGCAATCAGTCGTAGTTCTGTACATACAAATAATAAATAACAAATCTACATAATACATTAACTAGTAAAACACACAGTATAGCATAGTACACTGGACATTGTCAAGACGAAAACATTATATGGTACATACATACCTATAAACACGTGTAATAAAATGCAGACAATTATGTGTATACAAAGAAAAATACGAAGTAATTCTGTTCCACATCAATATAAGTGCATTTAATGTGATTATTTAATCACTAAATATTATTGCTTGATGGTTAGGTTTTTATAGGGGTGATGCCCTCAGATAATCGTCAACCGAATAAAAACAGTGTTTCAATATATTTTTTTTTAAAGTTTTGAAGAGATCTAGATTTAATGATTTTACTTCAGATGGTAGTTTGTTATACAGATTAAAATTTAGGGAATTATTTTCAGATTTTTTCAGCCTGAAACGGGTCGTCCTTAATAAATCTGCAGATCTTGTACTATAACTGTGAGAGTCAAATTGAGTGTTAAAACTACTAATGTTTTTATGTATTTCAATAATGGAAAAGTATATATATATACTGATGGTAAAGGCATTATACCAAATTTTAGAAATAGTGGCCGACAGTGTTCACTAGTATTATTGATTCCAGCAATTACTCAGAGTGCTCTCTTTTGGAGTTGAAAAATTTTTAAGGCATGACTTACTTAAATTCCCCCATAAAATTACTGCATAAGTAATACGGGAACGAAACAGCGCAAAATATGTTGATAGTGGTGTGTTTATACCTAATATCAACCCCAATTGACACATTTAAAAGGTTCTGGAAAATGGTAGATATCGTTTATAAATAATATAAAAAGGATTATATAAAAAGGATCGGTCCCAAGACGGATCCTTGAGGCACGCCGTGTTTCACTTCACTTAAATCGGATTTTATATTATTAACACTCACATATTGTTTCCTATTTGTTAAGCAAGATGCAAACAGAGATAGCGGCAAACCTCTTATACCATAATGCGTTAATTTTTATTGCAGTTCATTTCACTCAAGCTGCTTATTCATCTCTCTACCTGCAGTTGGTTTGAGGTGGAACTGTATTTAAAATAAAATTCAGTTGTGAATTTTAACAGTTCATTCTGTACTTGCATTTTGCACCGTATTTTTGTCCGTTTTTCCGCCGTTTTTTAATAATTTATAATTCAGTCAATATTTTTTTCAATTTACTTGTTCTTTAGTTTATTTCTAGTTTGTTCGAGTATAAGTTATTCTTAAGTGTATTACTTATATTTTTAGTGTTAGTTTATTGTTTTTAAGACTTAATTTTATTTCCGCGTTTTAGCGCACCGCGCTTCACATTTCTCTGTGTGTGCTGTTTCCTGCTGTAAGTAAATTAAATAAGTAAGTCAGTAAGTAAATACATCTTTTATTTCAACAGATTTGAATTCAAAATTGAAAATATGATGTCCAGATACCCCCGAGGCCAAGGAATCCATGAAGCTGACCAGTTCTCAGACAGCTATTTTGAGGAAGAGATGTCCCAACTGATGAACCGGAAGCAGTCAGTCCGAAGTATCGGGTCCGGCATTGAGGTAATCGCTGGATCCTTCACGGACTTCAGGCCCACTGGGGCACCGTCGGAGCCAATACAGCCAGGTGCTGCTGTTTCGATATTGAATAATTAGATATCTAACTTTCTTTTTTCCTTATAGTGCAACCAAAATCAGCTGTGGAGATTCCTCCCTTAGCGGTGTCGTCCTTCGGAGAGGACGCTGCAACTACAGATGAGAGATCTCTGAGGACGGCGCAGCTGGAAGTTGACAATGAGCCTCTCCTCCAGTATGAGTTAGACGGCGGGTTGGACTTTGTGCGCCACAACATCAATAAGCAGGAGACGGTAGTGTGTAATGGAAAAGTGAAATTCAGAAGTGAAGTGCGGGGGTGCTTAGTGGAAAGCGCAAATAAATACGGCAAAGAACTAAAACTAGCCAAAGCCAAAATGCTCCAGCATTATTTCCACCGACTTCGCCACCAGCAGCATGTTATTGCTGAAACAGCTGATATGCTGAAGGCAGAAGTGGGTGTAGTTGATCGGGAGTTGAAAAAGTATAAAGGCTTCTGTCGGTAATATGCTGCCCTATGACTGAAGTGTAGTATAGTGTAAGTTAGTTGATATATTTAGTTTTATTTGATTTAATGTTTAGTCTGTTAGTTATAAGATTCTAAATTTAAGGGTTTTTTGTAGTTTTTTTTTTCCACCAAAAACGTAAAATTTTTCTTAAAGTATTTTTAAAAACGACTGCTTTAAAAATGCCAAAAAATTAGAGCATGTTAGTAATGCTATCGTAATGGAATAATGTATCATCCTGTAATTAAGAATTAGAATAAGTTATGTAGGTTAATTAAATAAAGGTAAATAAATATTTATCAAACTATTTAAATACATATATTTATTATTGCGAATCGTTTTAGGACACGTCAGCATATATGTTTGCCCCAAAATTATAATTAGTTTCTAAATTAATTAATATATAGAAGCTGTGGGTGAACTATGTACAAAAAGAGGCTGAATAATGATTGCTGAAGTTTTTAACAAAATGTTTTTATAAGTTTACCACACTATGTATTAATAAAAACTAATACATATATTTTGAATTTCCATTATATGGCCAATGGCAGCAGGAAAATCCAAAATTCTTTCTTCAAAAAAATGTACAAAGACCTCATTGTTTTGCACATAAGATTGTTATCTTTCAAGCTATACAGATAGTGTGACGTAAAAATCACACGGTCGAGCTCCGCTCGTCCAAAGCGACCAATGAAAACTCGACTAACCCGGTTTACTCTTAATGCGGCGAGCTGGATTCGTGGGTAAGGTTAGAATTTAGCTGTCAAATTATTTTTCGAACTTTTATCGAAACAGGTGGAATGTTTATAACAATTATTATGTATCAACTATATAAGCTTGGGGGGCGCCAGTCAAATTAATTGACAGAATTTGGGAATAGAGAACAAAACAACAAAAATGGAAAGCCAGTGTAGCATAAGGTAAAGTTTAATAATAATATAATATTGTAAAATGTATAACTATATATAATAAGTAAAAGATGATAAATAGACCTATCTGCACTTCGCAGATACACAACAGTAAAATAATTTCCTTTTACGAAGGTAGGTGCTTATAAATTTCAATAATAAATTTTTTTGAAAACAAATTGTAAAAATATATTTTTTTGTATTTTTAGTACCGAAAGCAGCTGCTTGTGGTTAACAAATCACATACAAAAGGACTCACCAAACACTTACAACTAGGCATATATAATGTAAAAGGACTATAGCAAAAAAACGAATGGTGACAAACAACTAAAATAATAACCCGTAACAGCATCAGGTTCTGCAGCGCTGAAGGCCAATAAGGTTCATCGCAGTTTTATAGCTACACCAAGTCTCTCCATGGAAATGAAAATTAAATGTGAGTGACTTACTTGCTCTGTGCCATAAATGTTATGACAAATCTCCCCGTTGGACGTTTAGACGTATCCCAGCAACGATGACCCAGGACAACTCGCCTCGCTTTGTAATGACTACCTGGTGTCGGTTTATTAGGAATGTCTTCTGCAGTATTAAACTGATTCTAAATCTAGAGGGCCAACTAAACTATGTGCCTTAGTCAAATGGACAATATTTGAAGACATGCAATGGGGCAGTAGTACGAAAAATTATACCAAGACAAAAAAAAAAAACCTGAAAAATGCCATACCTTTATTTAACTGTCCAGGTATGTATTTATATTAATTAATAATAATAATAATAATAATAAAAGTTCTTTATTGAATATATAAGAGAAAAATTACATATTCAAACGGCTATCGACCGGGGTCCTTCAGCCTGTATTTCCTGCTTTTTTATTGGTATTACAATATTCTTTGTATAGTTTTAAGATGAATACAATTTATTTTGTTGTAAAAAAAAAAAAAAACAAACAAACAAGTTTAGATTAGTTTAGAGTTAGCGAAGATATTTTTTCCATCAGTGTCATCTCGGGGTGCTTAAATTTTGATGTGTTGGGGCTTCTTGTCCGGCAGAGAGGTCGCATCAATTGTATGTTGTGTGGTCGATTGGCAAATTTAACTGTTAACATTTGGAGTCTGGTCAGGATTGGTGTTATTCTTGTTTTTTCATATAGTAGATTATTTGGCGGGTTATAGAGGTAGTTGTTTGGGTGCCGAATTTTAGTTATAATGCGTAGCGAAGCGGTTTCAGCAACTTTTAAGTTGTTTAGGGCCGGTTTTTGGCAGTTGATATATAGATTGTGTCCATATTCAAGTATGGGTCGGCATATTGATGTGTAAATTTTTGTAGCTGTTTTTGTTGATATCCCTTCGTTTTTATATGTGAGTGCTTTAAAGTGTTTTGCTCGGCTTTTTATTCTGGATTTAATAATTGATGTGTGTTGATTAAAATTCAGTTTTTGATCTATGGTAATTCCCAAGTATTTGGCCGTGAGAGTTGGCTTTACATTCTCGTTTGCAATGCTTATTGAAGGGGAGGATGGAGAGGGAGCGTGGTTAAATATAACGAATTGTGATTTGCTGGGATTTAGAAGCAGACGCCATTTGTTGAACCACAATTGTATCTCGTTCATCTTATCCTGCATCTTGGGGATTAACCTCTGTAGTGATTTGTCATGTCCCACCAGAGTTGTGTCATCAGCATATTGTAGTATGTATGTTGTGTCTTCCGATGGATTTTGTGGGGTGGCGATGTCATAGCTGTATAAGTTATATAATAGAGGTGAAAGTGGTGATCCTTGTGGGACCCCCTGCTCCATCATAAATTTTTCAGAAGTTGCGTTTCCAACCTTTGCATGTAGTGTTCTGTTTTCCAGGTAGTTTCTTAACAGGTGTATCAGATAATCAGGCGTACCTACTTTTTTTAATTTATATAATAGCCCTTTGTGCCAAACGCTATCAAACGCCTTTTTGATATCCAGATATATTGCTGCCGATTTTAAATTGTCGAGTTTGGCAGACTGGACGTTTGAAGTGAGAATCGTTAGTGGATGCAAGGTTGCACATTTTTCTTTGAAACCAAACTGATGATTAGGAATTATGTTCATAGTGTTATCATGTAATTTGTTTCTTATAATTTTTTCGAATAGTTTACCAAGTGCTGGTAGTAGAGTAATTGGTCGGTAATTGTTAATTTTTTTGTGATTGGTATTCGGTTTTGGTATGTTTATTATCTCCCCTCTTTTCCAGTCTTCGGGAAATATCTGGTGATTTAGACAATATTTGAAGATTTTTAGAATGTAATGGTGAACACGGTAATTTAGTTGTTTGATTATTGACCATGATATTCTGTCCACTCCTGGTGATGTGTTCTTTTGCCCATGTAAAATATTGAAGTATAGTTCTTCCTCAATTTCTATAGAGTTGTTAGGAATTTCTGTGTTAAAGTATTCGTGGTACCATCTGTTTACTTCTACATATTTATTTTGATCAAACACTGGATTTTGCCCCTCTGCAAATTGTTGCTTGTAATATTTTGCGAATAGTGTAGCCTTGTCTTCATCTTTGTTAAATATTTGCCCATTCTCTTCAATTTCTGGAGTGTTGTGTTTGGGTTTGTATTTTGATAACTTTTTAATTTTCTGGTAAAATAGCCGTCCATTTGATTCCTCGATTTCCTGACACGTCTGCAGCCAACAATGTGTCTTGTACTGAAGTATCATTTTGTGCACGATTTTGTTGTATTCGTTTATTTTTCGTTTTATGCTGGGGTCAGGGCTTGTATAGTATTCCCGTAACATTTTTCTTTTGGTTTTTATCATTTTAACTATATATGGTGGGAGTTGATGGGAATAGTATTGTGTTATGAAAGTTGGAGTTTTGTTTTGTATTTCCTCTGTTAATTTCGCATTGAATTGTTTTATATCTTCTATTCTTTCAATCTTGTCTTCCCTGCCTTCTATGTACGAACACATCGCCTCATTTAATTTGTCGATGTTGCATTTCTTAAAGTTGTAAATTTCTTTGGGTTGCCACGCCGATGGGGGTTCATTTGTTTCGAAGCTGATTTTCATTGCCAGGTGATCCGAACCAAGGTCTGGGAATAGTTCTATTTTTTTGAAGTTTTTCTCTATATTTTTTGTGTGTAGGATAACATCTGGTGTTGTATCTTGGTTGTTTGGCATTAGAAACGTTGGTGGTGTATCTAATTTTACAAAATCACTGTTGTCTAAAATTTTTTTTAAACATTTCTGTTTTCTTTGGTTGATGTTGAAATCACCTATGATAATTGAATATTTGTATAGAGATGCTTTAACGAACACATTTTCTTCAATTTTAGAACTTGGGTGTATATATACTAAAAATACATGTAAGAGATCTCCTGAGAAGGGGAATGTAAAGTGAATACATTCGTTTAGCAAATTGTTCATTTTTGGAGCATTGGCTTTCCCCATTTGCAAGCTTGGATGACTCTGTATTAGGCTGCCTCCCCTTGCATGATTCGTTATTAGGTTTCCATTTTGCTGAATGGTAGTCCAGTTTCTATATGAGATGTTGGAGTTTTTTTTAATCTTCGTTTCTACTAACATTATACAATTTATGTTGTTGTTTTCTACGTAATTGTAGATGAGATGTTTTCTGTTGTTAAAGCTGTTTATGTTGTTATAAATTATATTAAGCATTGCCATTGGTGTTTACTCTTTGTTCTCCGTGTAGAGGTTCAGTAGGGGATGTGCTTGAGGGGTTATCCAAATCGAACATAAGTATGTACATGTGATTGCCAGAGAAAACCACTGTTGTGTCTATATTGTAGAGCTGAATGTATCTCTTTCTTAGCTTTAGTAAGAGTTCGTCTCTGTTGATATATTTGGGTTTGTTAATTTTTGTTAAATACGTATTAAGAATGAGGTCGTGTATAGTAATGTTGGTGTGAATTTTGCTGTCTTTCGTTTTTTCTTCGCTTATTTCGTAGCTTTTTTTGTTAAGAGGTTTAATGGCTGCATTAGGTATACCGTCGATTGGTTTTGTGGGTCTTTTTGGACATTTATTAGACCACGCCTTGTGGCCCTCATCTCCACATGCTTGGCATTTTGTTGGCAGGTTTGTTTTGCACTTTGAGGTTTGATGATTTTCATTGCATCTCTCGCATTTTAACGGTGCGTCGCATTCTTCAGTAATATGATTATATTGACCACATTTCATGCACGGAAGAGGTACAGGTTGTGGCGGGGTGCTTGGGTACACTGGGTAGTGACGGTATTTGTAGAATAAACCATTGTTTAATAAATATTCAAAAGAGGTGAGGCATCCAGTTATTATTCGTATCAGCAAAGTTGGTTTACCGGTGGCACGTGATACAATTCTTTTGCAGTACCTATGTTTTATGTTTTGTGTTTTTAAAAATTCACTTATTTCATCTTCATTAATGTAATGTTCAACGGACCCAATTACTACCGAATATGTGGATTCTGGGGTTGCTTTTGTTAGTGTTTTTTTATTAGAAGTTTCCTTGTAGCTAGTAATTTTTTTATTCTCCGCTAACTTTGCTAGCTTAGGTAACAGTCTGTATTTGTCCGTGTTTGATTTCAATAAATATCCTTTAGATGTTTTTAATATTATGTCATCTGAATTGGCACCCTCAGCCTCCCAGATTTTTACCATGTCTAGTCTATTCAGAGATTCTACAGTGTTGATGTAATACAATGATGTATAGTTTTTGTTTGCAATTTCTTTCATCCTTAGTGAATAATTCTTTGTGGAATTTTTTGTTGTATTTTTATTTTTTGTGGCTGTGTTATCATTTATGTTTTTATCCAGTGGTCTTTTTTGTTTCTCTTGTTCTGATTGTGGTCTTGTTCCAATTATTTCATTAATTTCCATTGAATCCATCCTGTCGCCTGTTCTTCTTTTTTTTCTCTTCCTATATTCTGCCATCAACCACTCCATATCACACTCTTCCTCAGATGACACTTCAGACATTTTATTTATATTTTTATGTCTCTCTCTGCTTTTACACACTAATAATTCACTAGTTAGTCTAGGGAGCTGTGACCTCCCTGATGTCTCTTTGTGAACTGAAATTAATAAATATTTGAATGCAAAATTACTAACCTTAGATCTTATGAGCTTTAATTTAAACTATCTTGACTTTATAATGGGAGATCTGAAGAACTACTCTGGTTCTTTCCCAAATTGTAATGATGGCTGCCCCTTTTTTGTTCTCCCCAATAAAAAACTTGAATATTTTCTCATCAGATAGCTTATTAATTAAAAATCCCTAAATTCTCAGTTTGACATATGTTCTGTCAATTTAAAATCAAAACAATTATTTTCTAAAACAATGTCCATGAATATAATTAAAATACTCTAGGACAACCAGGTAGCTTACTGAATTTTTCTTTTAAAATTGAATACTTATAATACAAGATGTTAATTTTAACTATTTGTTTTAGGAGGTATATGAAAATGAAGCAGGAACACAGTAACACAGAGCATATAAGAATAAATATTAATATTAACTGAAAACATATGGGTCTACAAGATAAGTAGTTGAAATGGAGGATTCACCGTTTTAATAAGCGACAGGTAGTCGAAACCAACCTCACCGTAAAGTATCCAGTGATACAAATGCTTCCTCGTCTGTCACCGACAAGCCTTCTACTGCGATTCGTTGAATATGTCACATTTTTATATTTTATTTACGCTAAGTTAACTTTGACTTGTTACAATAGAAAAAAAATCCTATCAGAGTACTTCAAGCTCTTTAATTTCTATTATATGTATTTTTAACATCATTGCTTGATTGCTTCTGACATATTTATATTTGAGATTTAAACATTATATCTCATATCATATTTTTAGAACTATTTATCGCATAGAAATAAAAAAATTAAATATTTGTAATTTCATACTCTTATTTTTTGTGGCATACCACTATTTCCATAAATGTAAGACTTTTGAGTTATTTATGAAAAACAGTCTCAAGGTACAGGGCTATTCAATATATATTCACCTCCCCCCCCCCCCCCCACTTATTTCTGTTCTTATTGAAAATAGAAAAAAAAGTTTTGTATAAAAGTTGTAGAATCTTACCTATATTTTATTGAAACACGATAAAAAAAAAAATTTCATGTATAGGTCTCGTGATACGAAATAAATATATGTTTTTTTAATTGGAATACCATATATTACTGCATTTTCGAGAAGCCCTTTTTCCTCTGATTTTAAATATATAACATTGTATAGGTCTATCTTAAATACTTCTTGACATATTTGACATTCAAAATGCAAATAAGCTGCTTTATTGCAAGAAGAGTGAGCCATGCATGTCAAATCACAAGTGATACAAAAATAACAAGGTAGGCCACGAAAATAATTATTTTATTGTTTATTCAATTGTGACATTTCAAACCGTCATTATTAACATTTATTTTATTAAAATGGGTTATAGTGAGGCTGAAAAGGTCGAAATATTTTCCTTTTATGTGAAAAATAATAAAAATAAGTGTGCCGTAAGAAGAAAATACATGACAAAGGTCGAAATATTTTCCCTTTATGTGAAAATAAAAATAAGTGTGCCGTAAGAAGAAAATACATGACATTGTATGTGAATCGAGCGATTCCTAGTGCAAACACGTTTTTGAATGTTTATCATGTAAATAGGACCTATAGTTTTGCAAGAAAACGACATAACGTTATAGCAAACGAGGAAGGAGATCTAGATAAGATATATTGTTATATTTTGAAGGTAAAAAAATTATTTATTATAAAAATAGATCGATACCTTCGGTTCATAGTTTATTAAATGCTTATCATGAGATGGAAAAAAATTATTCCAAAATTCAAAAGCATCAATATAGGCCTTATAATATATTACCCATCCAGGAACCGAACCAAAAATGTAGAAGATTGGAGTTTTGTCAGATCATGCTCCATGAATTAAACGAAAATTGTAATTTTTTTAAAGAAATTATTTGGACACATGAGTCAAGTTTTTCTACGGCGGAAATTTTTAATAGAAAGAACAGACATTCCTGGGAGAATAAAAACAAAAAACAGAGAAAGGTCAAGCAAATAAAAAAATCGGGTAGAAAATCAATCCACGTTTGGTGCGGAATTTTTCAAAACAAAGTAGTTGGGCCTATATTTTATGATTTTACTTTGACACGACAAAGATATCTCGAAATAATTTTACCACAGATAGATCGTCTAATTCAAGAATTCCCTGTGGACGTATTGTCCAGAATGATTTGACATCAGGACAGAGTGACTCCACGTCCACATAGCGTTTTAGAAGTTCAGGAACATTTAAATAATCAATTTCCCATTTGGATAGGCATTGCCGGGACCATTCGTTGGCCACCAAATAGCCCTTATCTGACGCTATCAGATAGCTTTTTATGGGGATATTTAAAAGACAAAGTCAATTTTAATCATAACTACAATCTTCGGGCCATTAAAGCAAAAATTCAAGAAGAAACTAACAACTTAAACAGAAACCATAATAACACTATTTGCAATATTTTCCTAAACTTAAGAAGGCGCTATGAGATTTGCATTGAAAATAATGGTGGCCACTTTGAACAACTTCTTTAATTGATTACTTATGTGGTATTATTTTGTTATAGAGGAGTTTTCTCTTGCTTTGTTAAATCTGTTTTTAATAAATTAAATATGAAGTTAATTCTAATGCCGTATTAATTATTTACACGTGATTATAGTTAGGTCATATATAATTTACATGTTGAAAATAGCACTTTTCATACGTGAAAGCATTTTCACATGCTGTTAACGTGCGTTAAAGATTTATCACATCGGTAGTTACGGGGGATGGATTTGTTTTATTGTTAGGCCAATAGTTGGAGGAGTGTGGTGTAATTGTCTGTTATATACTTTTTACATGTCCTTTTGAATTTCTTATTATTATGGACTTTAATATATTCAGGTAGTTGGTTGTATAGTTTAATTCCATTGAATTTGATTTGCTTCTGACATATTGTTTTGTTGTATTTTGGAGTTTGATACGAGTTTTTAGATCTATTTCTTGTTTCATATTGGTGATTTACCGGCGATCCAAATGTATGTTTCTTGTTGTGAGTATAAACTATAGCTGCATGCATATACAAACCCTTCACACTCAGTAATTCATTATCAATAAATATATTTCCACAGTTGTCTCTACTTTTCCTGTTAAAAATTGTCCGTAGTATATAGTTTTGTGTTATCTGAAGAGGCTGGAGGGTTGCACTGTAGGCTGATCCCCAGACGCTAATACCATACCCAATTAGGGATTCCGCTAGGCTGTTATATGTCACTAGGAGAGTCTTTCTATTTAGTATACTTTTCAGGTTATAGAATTTAAATATTAATTTTCTTAGCTTCCCGTTTAAATATTTAATATGATTATCTCATTTTAGGTGATTATCGAAAATAACGCCGAGGTATTTGATAGTTGTGGTATTTTGAATGTAAGTATTCGTTTCTCTATCTATAAGAATAGGTTGTACCGTTTGGGGTAGTCCTGCCTTCGTTGGAGAAAAAGTCATGAATTTAGTCTTTGCTATATTCAGTTTTAATAAATTGATATCTAGCCAGTTTTTGACTTTACTAATTGCCTCAGCCGCCTTTTGTCGCGCTAAGTTCCAGGTTTCTCCCGAACATATCAATACGGTGTCATCTGCGTATGATATGATGTTGCATCCAAAGTTTTTGTTCAGTAAGCCATTGATAAACAGCAGGAATAAGGTAGGACCTAAGACTGTTCCCTGTGGAACTCCAGTTTTTATTATTTTCCTAGTGCTAAGAGCGTTGCCAATTTTTACTTGCTGGGGTCTATTTGACAGATATTGTTTTAATAAGTTGTAGGCAACACCCCTAATTCCCATCTTGTTTAGTTTTTCCAGTAACTGGCTATGCGACACCGTATCGAAGGCTTTTTGTAAATCCAAAAAGATAGCTATGATTTTTTCGTTCTTTTCAAAATTAGTTGTAATTTTATCTGTTAGTAATTGGAGAGGATCTTCTGTGCTTAAGTTTTTTTGGAATCCATACTGATTTTTTGAGATAATTTTATTTTTCTCAAGATATGAACGAAGCCTGTGGTTCAGACATTTTTCGAAAATTTTTGCGACATTATTAATCAACGATACTGGACGGAAATTTGTCATGTAATTCTTGTTACCATTTTTATAAATTGGAACAACTATGCTTTCTTTAAAGGCTTCAGGTATATCTGCGTTTTTGAAGATAAGGTTGATAATATGTGCTAGAGGTTTACAGATGTGAGCCGATAGAAGTTTTAGTGTTTTTACCGTTATTCCATCTTTTCCTGGAGAGGAGGAGTTTTTGAGGGTGCATATTATATTTTTTATTTCATTATCATCAACGTCTTCCAGGAACATGGAGTTTAGATGCTGGCTTGTGTTGTCGTTTAAGGTCAGATTTTGTGCGTGTTTCGGAATATCACTAGATATTTTTTCGCCGATGTCAATAAAGAACTGGTTAAAGGTCGACGCTATTTCATTTTTGTTTGTGATTACTATGTTGTCGTCTGTTATTATTTGCTCTACATTGTCTTTGCACTTTTTATTGCAATTTGTGGCTTCGTTGATACAGTCCCAAACTTTTCTGTAATTGTTTCCGGCCTCGAGAATTTTCCCCTTATAGAAGTTGTTTTTTGAAGTTTTAATTAGTGTCATTACTATATTTCTATAGTTTTTGTAATAGTTTTTAATATCAGTGTTATGTTTGTTCTTTAGTAATTTTTGTTTAAGTCTATCACGTTTTCTTATAGAGTTTAGAATACCTTGGGTCATCCATGGTTTGAGTTTAGTGTTTTTCCTTTTTATTTTAATTACCTTGGTTGCTTCATTTACACTTAGATTTATGTTTTCGTAGAATATATTAATTGCCTTTTCGGGGTTTCTTTCTTCGTATAGTTTGTCCCATTTTATTAATGCTACAGTTTTAAAAAGTTTATTGTCGTCTATTTTTTTTATGAAATGCTCCTTTTCCGGTTTGGGCTGTGAGGTTTCGTTAAATTCTATATTGAAAATTACTGGATAATGGTATGTTATGCTATTTTTTAGTACAATAGGCGTAGAGTTCATTTTTAAATTGGCATTTAGTTTTACAAAAATGTGATCTATTATTGAGGAACTATTTTCGGTTTCCCTTGTGGGTTGATTTATTTGTGAACGAAAGCCATTTTTTTCCATCATGTTTATATAGGCTAACGCAGTGACGTCCGATAAGTCTCCTATATTTATATTCATGTCTCCGATCAAAGTTATTAGGTTGCTGTCGTTTATTGATTTTAGGTAGTTGTCTATGTCATTGATAAATATATTTGTATTTGTAGGTGGAGGTCTATAGACGCCCGTTATCGTACATTTAACTTCATTATAGGTAAATTTGCATTCTAGTATAGTAACCTGAGTGAGTTTTATTATCTTAATTTCTGGATACAGGTCATTTCTTACAAGAATAATTACGCCATCATTTTGGTTGTAGTTACCCTCATTATAATATGGTTTGTACCCGTCTATAAAATAATCCTGTGCATCTGTTACCGACCACGTTTCAGTTAGGACAATTATACCTAAGTTTCCGTTTGCTTTATTTATTTCGCCTATGCTTACACAAAGCTCGTCAAAGTTAGCCTTAATACTTCTTATATTGTAACTAATTATAGAAAGATTTTTTATGTTCGTGGGGAGAAGTGATTTTAAGTCGTCAAAATCGCTATTTATTTTTGTTTCGATATTGTTATAGTTTCCTAATATTCTCATTGCCTCCTCTAAGTCCTCCATTTCACGTAAATTACTTAAGTATGCTTATTTATATGCTATAACTTATGCTAATCTATATTACTAATACTACAGTATGTACCTAAACTATATTATGAGAAAAAGTTTTTATGAAATGTCTATACTAAAGAGAAAATAAAATATCACTATTTCCAAGTTTACCTGATTAGGTATTTTGCTGTCGGTGCGCGCTTGCCAGAGGGTTTTTGTTAAAGTTGGTCAAGTTCGGCTTTGTCTTTTATCACACGTCGCTGTTGGTTGATTTGGGCTCTGATCTCTCCACCTGTTATCCACACATTTTCTTTCCCTAGTTTTTCTTTTGCTTCCGTAAATAGTTTGTATCGTTCTGGAGTTACGTCTGCAGCGATGGATATGCCGGTGTTTTTAAGTTTTCCTCTGTTTAGGATTACAGTTTTTTTTATATGTTCTTTTGCGAAAGTTATCAGTATTGGTCTTTTCCCAGTTCTTAATTTCCCCACCCTGAAGCAGTTATCTAGATTTTCTGATCCTAGGTTTAAATTCAATTTTGTATTTAGGACTTCTAGGGCTTTTTCAGTAACTTTTTCTCCATTACTTTCTAACACTCCGTGCATTCTCACTGATTTTCTTTTCCTGTGCTGTTCCATTATTTCTACTTTTTTAGCTATAGTTTTGTTTACTTCCTTTCTTTCTTCTTTTAACTTGTCAATTTCCTTCGTTAACTCGTCTATTTTTTGTTGCATTTTATTGATCTGAAGTTTTTCTTGAATGTTTGTTATTAGTGTGTTGAAAAATACGTCATCGTTCATGAGTTTCGTAATGGTTTCTTGGATTATAACTTGTATATCACTTAGCTGCTCCCGGGTAAACATTATTAAGTTTATGAAGGTAGCACTGGGACACTGGGAAAACCGATGCACTTTACGACCACTTTTATTTTATTGTAGCTGTTTAAGAAATAGCCTCTGCTAAGCTGGAACCGGCACGTCTTACTCGGACAACAGCATGAACAAGAAGGAAGTCCATGTGTCCAGTTAGTAGTACTTTTCAAAGCAGTCGTAGAAAAAACTTTTTATTTTACTAGTGAATAAACAACTATTTACGGTTGTTGCTATGGAGTTAATAATGACGGTTTGAAATGTCAAAATTGAATAAACAATAAAATAATTATTTTCGTCCCACACAGCACAATCGGGATATAGGATGTGCAACTGAAGTATCTGGATATCCCAGTAGGTAAAGTAGATAGCGAAATGGACGTCCCATTTGGGATGTCCCAGGATATCCTTCAAAAGAAGGCCAGGTGGATATCCTGGACTGGTTTCATTTTGACATTAAAGGACGTCCAGTGAAGGGCCCTAAATATACTTAAACTGTGACCCAATATCTTTCTTTAATATGTTCAAATAAGGCGCTATTACAATTTCCGGTGGCCATATCAAATATCACAAACTTGAATTTATATTGTATCTATGGCATTCTTTGGTGCAAACTCAAAACAAGCTTGGAATTTCAGTTAATTTATCTACATCAAATATTAAAAATTTTTAGAGTTCAGTTCGGTCGTCGATGAAGGCAGACGCGTTTTTAAGTGGATCCCATGAAATCCCGAAAAACTAGAGTAAACACGGTGTGAAACGCGCAAAAATGTGTTGAATTAAAGGGTGGAAAATCCTACATTAGTTGATAAATATTAACATAAATTTGGCTAATTCATATAGCTGATATTTGATATTTAACTATGACATGACTAAAGGCGTATATGGGCAGCTCGACAAAGGGTACAGACATCTGGCAACATAACTCGGATAAAAAGAAAATAAACACGTTGAATGGGACCAGGTCATAAACTCGTAAATTATCCACAAGTGCATGTACCTAAGACGACCGACCACCCTCCCAAAGTGGCTAGTAGGAAGGATGAAAGATAAGTGTTATTTCTATTTATTTCTAAGATAAGATATATTTATTAAACCTTCACAGATGGGAAGAATGTTGTGATTCGGAAATCCATTGTTTCACATATATGCGAATGAATGAATTCTTCATGTGGAACGGGTACTTTTGTTTAAGAAATAATTTATTTACTATAAACTTTTTGTTTCTCGCTGCAGAGTTATTAGTTTTATATGGGGAATTTGAATTAGGCACTACAAAAATCAAAACAATATACAGGGTGTGCGGAGGTTTCTCTCGGGCCGCTTTCTCATTTGCAACTCGCTGTAAAAAGTTATTTTACCGCGATACAGATAACATAATAAAAAGACTCTCTTACAGCAAGCTAATATTGGTTTTGAAAAACAAGGCAAATAAATTGGACACACTAATACAGGACGTTGAAACGAGAACACGTCAATTACTGGTACAAAAAAATCGACGGCGACGGAAACTGCCTATATGGAGCATTAAACCACCAACTGGAGGGAGAAAATATAACATCACAGGCACATACCAATGCGACGAAAACCCTACGAAAACAAGTAGCTGACTATATCGAAAATCACTTAGACCATTTCATGCCATTCATGCAGGCATCCATCCATGAACTAGCACCCCGTTACAATAGATACAACTCTAATACGGGAAAAATAAATGCATTCATTCGAGATCTGAGAAGAGAAGGTTTTTTGGGGGGGGGAGGGGGTAGGAAACAATTGCAGTAACAACAAATATGAAAAACAGGACAATAATAGTACATCAAGAAGAAGGAGAGCATATAATCTTCCATCCTACTAACCAACAGGGAAGAGAGAACACACCACTAGAGATAGTATATAGGAAGCACTGAAACGAAAGAAATCACTACGATAGCGCGATTATTGCACAAGAAAAACATGAAGCAGAACAACCAGAAGAAACATAAGCTCGAACTGGGGCTATAACACCCCGCCCAGAATTAGAGGAAGCAACGCACATAAACATGTACCAAATATCACAAAGAACAGAGGAAGCCAACAGTCAAGAATTACAACACGATGACATCATTCTGGCGACATGGAATGTCAGAGGATGCATAACGAGAGAGAAAAGAGAAAAATCGATAAGGTTCTTATGATGGAACACATACACGTTGCATGCATACAAGAGACACACACGATAGACGGAACTGCAGTTACTCAAAACTACAAATGGCATCTAAGTGGAGGGGACAAAGAAAAAACCAGCAGAGGAGTCGCATGGGCAATAAGACGGAACACCCCTATCCAGATAAAGACAAGAAAAGTAAACGAAAACATAACCATGGCAGACTTACAAATTGGAAAGGAAAACATATGCATACTAGGAGTACATGTGCCCACCGACAAACGGGCAGGACGAGTATTCAGGCAGATTACCCAAGAGACTAGAAGAAATAGGAATAGAAAAATGAACACAATAATACTAGGAGACTTCAACGCGCATATAGGAAAGGACGACCAAACACATGAAGACAAGAATATCATAGGAAAAACCTTACTTCACACATGGACAAACGATAATGGAAGCTTGCTAAAAAACTTGACACATCTGTTAGATCTAACAGTTAGAAACACATGGAGCAAGAACCTAACCTGCCTTAATACCTGGAATAAAGGAAACATCAACCCTCAAATAGACCATATCCTAGTGGATAGAAAAATAAGGGACAGGGTCAAAAATATGAAGGCAAAATAAGCAACAAACGCCAAAACAGATCACAAAATATTATATGGAACACTAGTAATAAAGAAACAAGAAAAAAAAAAAAAAAGATACAACAAAACAGCAAATGACACATGGAACATCTCACTGCTACAAAACAAAGGAATAAAAAAGAAATACCAGGAGGAGATAGAAAAACAGTTAACAGGAAAGGAACTAAATTGGTCAACAATGGGTTTAAAAATCAAAATAGCGGCGAGGAAAACGTTGAAAAGGAACAAATCCCCTATGAGCCCAAAAATAAAAGACACGAAAAGAAATTACGAAAAACTAAAGAAAATAAAGGCCACAGGAAAACAATATACACCAAACATAGACAAAAAGATAATAGAAGCGAGGAAAGAAAGAAGAGACACAGAGAGGAGGCACGAACAGAAAAAAAAAATGCAGGGAATTCTTCGAAAACATAGAATCCACTCCAGCAGGACAGAGATTAAACCAAACCTTTAGACACCCCAAATCATACAGGAGAAACAACAATACGCAGTCAAGAAAATACATAGGTACCACTGCAGCATTGGGTCAGGAAACTAGAAGAAGGAAACGCAGAGAGAAGTCAAATAGAACCAATACAAGAAATGGACCACTGGCCTCTGGGAAAGCCACCGTCAAAAGACGAACTACTAGAAATAATGGCCAGAGCTAAAAGAAACACGGCCCCGGGAATAGATAAAATAAATAACGAACTAGTATACTATGAACCGGACAACATAAAACAGCTAATCCTAGAAATCATCACCAACGCATGGACGGAAACCACACCCCTGCCTGAGGAATGGAATACAACCATACAGATACCGCTCCCTAAAATCAAATCACCACAAAACGTGGACGATTACAGAAGAATAACACTCAGCAGTGTAGGGTATAAATACTACGCACAATTCCTCCTCAGAAAAATGGAAAAATACATCGGCGAACTACCAGATTATCAAACGGCATTTATCAAGGGTAGATCGACAGACGACCACATGTACACCACCAGACGGATCCTGGAAGAAAAGTGGAAAGAAGGAACAAAACTATATATAGTCTCAATTGACCTCCAAAAGGCATTTGATACTATAAGGCATGAGGCTATAGTCAACACTTTGCTCAACAGGGGAGTACCGCAATACTTAATAAACAGAATAATAAAAGCATGCCTACACGAAAACACTGCAATACAATGGTTTGGACAGACGACGGAATCAAAAATGAAGAATATAGGAGTCAAACAAGGATGTCCCCTATCCCCCCGACTATTCAACACAGTCCTGGACCAAGTCAAAACAGCCTACAGAGTCACAAGAGCTCTACTACCCTTCATTGAGGACAACAAACCACCATGGTGCCTAACCAAAAAGGTATACACGACCATCATAATGCCTACTACGATGATATATGGAGTCAAAAACGCAGCAACGATAAAGGCCAACCGAAGAAGCCTGAGAAGAGCTGAAAGGGACATTATCCAACTGCTAGCAAAAACAGGAAAACCACAAAAACGACAGAAAACGTCTACATTACTAGAGGGAAGAACAATAATCAAAAGAATAGAATCATACGCAATGAAATACTGGAGACATGTCCAAAGATGGGACACGACACACCTACTGAAGAAAGCGCTGCGAATGAACAGCAACAAACTGAAAATAGGGAGGCCATGCTACACATGGATTACAACAATCGAGAGAATTATGAATAAGCTAGGAAAGGATTATACACACTGGGAAAAGTTTGCACAACAAAAAATGGAATACAATAAAGAAATATCAAGGATATACACACTGCCAGACTCAGAAACAGAAGAAACAGAAAACTCAGAAGTAGAATAGGAGAGAAGATGATCACAGACAGAAACTAAGAAGAAGCATATCACAAAAACCTGAAAGTAAAAAGAAGCACGAAAACCTAAAAGAAGCATCTCACAAGCGCCTACACTTTCCATCCGATGAAGACAGAAGGAAAACAAGAAGAAACATCTCACAAACACCTACACGCTCCATCCTATACTCCTACCCCATGCGTCATGCGGCTCTCGCTGCTGACAACAAGCATGTCCAATGTCCAATCCAGCGTATGCAGCTGGTCCGGCGGTATATAAAAGCACTGGGGGTTTGTTCTGGCACACGGTGGGATGATCGATGGGCGATCGGGCTGCGTGGTGGAACAAATCTCCCTGCACCGGAATTGGCAGCAATGCCCACCTTACGCTGGCAAATCAATCAATCAATCAATCAATCAAATATTAAAAATTTGTAGTGGTTGTAGAAAATATTTTTAACACTTTTGATTGTGTTTTATCTGTTTAATTCAGTTTTATTTGAGACTTTTTTGTTCGACGCTATAGAAAGTAAGTACAAGCCATGTAAAAACATAACATAACCTATAAAACTTCCCTAATTTTTGTAAACTTTCAGGATGCCAAAGGAAACTAAAAAGAGGAAACTTTATAGAAAATTTACAGTATTAAACAAAAATTCTGGCTCCCTTATTTTCAATGACCAACAAACCTACAAAATGAAACTTATTTGGCCCAAGAATGTTACGAGGCCAGGTTGGAGAGAGAATATGAACCAGATCGTAGTGTTGTGAAGTTTGACGATGCATGAACTGCGTATGAAAATAGGTAGGTAAAAATAATTTTGCTTTAAGATAATTTTTTGAAACTTTCATTACACTCTTAAAGGAAATATGTATCAGGCAGGACATGCGTGGATAAATTTTCAGTTAATTTGCAAATCTGTCCTGATCCTGATATATTGTTTCCTTTTGAGTAAATTGCACAAAACAGTTATTGGTTTATGAATGGTGTTGTGTCAATGGCTTCGCAGCCACAGCCATATGTGACATGTATGGAAGACAGATATAACGCATTAAAATAAAGTTGTAATACAGGATTGCAATTTATAATTCGACAAATTATTGTTTTATACCTGTACCCCTCGATCTTTTCTATTATCTTTATCTTACCCAGTTTTCACATTGACTAAATTATTGTTGATAATGCTGATTCAAATAATAAGTAAATGTTTATTTTAGATGCAACCATGAATGGGAATAATATTATGAAATATGAAGCACAGAAGTTTTTAAAAGAATCTGAGAAGGGCAAAAAGAAGAGCGAGGCAAAGAAGAGAGTAGAGAAGTAGGAATGTTTTTATATAATTCAGTTTGAAAAATGTTATTTTATGTTCTTCTAAGAAGTTGCTTTTTGATATTACAAATGAGCTTTGTCTTTAAATATTCAATACATTTATTTAGCTTCTTATAACACCTAGGTGTTTTTAGTTTCTTGACTGATAATCAAATAACTTGATGTGTAATTGTTTTTATATATGGTCTACTTGTTATTTTGTTCTTGCAATAAAGCAGCTTATTTGCATTTTGAATGTAAAATATGTCAAGAAGTATTTAAGATAGACCTACACAATGTTACATATATATATATATATTTGAAATCAGGGGGAAAAGAGCTTTTTAAAAACGCAATAATATATAGGGTGTTCCATTTAAAAAAAACATTTATTTCGTATCACGTGACCAATACATGAAATTGTTTTTTTTTTATCACGTTTCAATAAAATATAGGTAAGAATCTACACCTTTCATATGAAACTTTCTTTCTATTTTCAATAATAACAGAAATAAAGGGGGGGGGTTCAATATATAGTGAATAACCCTGCACCAATTTTATAAATCTAAAATCGTAATACTCAAATCATTATAATTTGGAAAATATAAATTTACATGAAAAATTGTGCACTATCTCTTTCTCTTACAATTTGATTTGATATGAAACTAAGTGGTTACTATAATACTTCTTTGTGCAACCCTTCAGAAAGGGTGGGAACCAAAGGGTAAACTAATTTGTACTCAGTATTAGAAACTCATCAGTGCAAAAAGTTTCATGAAAACCCATTAACTGTAGACGGGTTTCCAGGTAAAAACCTAATTGCATTCCACTAATTTATGTACATCATTAATGTAATGCAGTTTATTCAACTTGCATACAGTGCAGTTTATTGCACTCACACTGTTTATCATATCCCTACCTGCAGTTGGTTTGGGCTGGAAGTTTATTTAAAGTAAAATTCAATTGTAAATGTTAACAGTTCATTCTGTACTTTCTCACACTGCTTTTATTGTATTTCCGCCGTTTTTAGAAATTATTATTGTTTTTAATTTTTTTAGATATTTCTAAAATTCTTATTTTTCAGTATATTTTTATTTACGCTCGACTAGTAGTATTTTGAATTGTTAATTAGTTTATTATATTTCCGCCGTTCTTATTATTCAAAGTTTTTTTTTTTCAATCGTTGCTTTTTCAGTTTGTTCGAGTATAAGTTATTTTTAAGTGCTAATTAGTTATATTAGTGTTAATTTAGTATTTTTAAGGGTTACTATTTTAAATAAAGACTTCATTTTAATTATTCGCCGCTTTCTCGTGCACCGCACTTCACGTTTCTCTGTGTGCTGTTTACTGTTGCAAATAAGATGTCCAGTGGAGATACGGTTTACCAAAGAGGCCTAGGAAGCCAAGAGGCGGAGATGGTTCAATTGATGAACCGGAAACGGTCGGAGAGGGACATCGGATCCGGCATTGAGATTCTGGCCAGATCTTCCACGGACCTCATGCCCATTGGGGCACCATCGGGGCCACCACAACCAGGTAATGCTTCTTCTTGAATAATTAGATATCTAACTTTCTTTTTCCTCATAGTGCCACCAAAATCAGCTGTGGGGAGAAGCGCAGCGGTGTCGTCCTTCGGAGAGGATCAATTTATCGGGACCACTACAGATGACAGATTTCAGAGGATGGTACAACGAGAAGCTAAGGATGACGCTCTTCTCCAATTTAAGTTGGACAGGTGGCTGCGACGTGACGTCGAGAAGTGGGAGGAGGCATTCGACAATGAAAGAAAAAAATTTAAACGTGCATTGCGGGAGTGCATGGTAAAAAACACAAATAAATACGTTCAAAAACTGAAAGTCTCAAAATCCAAATTGCTCCCGCATCTACACCGACTACGTCATTGGCAGAAGATTATTACTGAACATGTCGATGCACTGGAGGCAGAAGTCGGTTTAGTTGATGTGGAGCTGAAAAAGTGTCATGCTTTTATGACCAACATGCCCTTTAATTGAAGTGTAGTATAGTGACTGAATAGTATAGGTTAGTTGATTAGTTTAGTTTTATTTTATCTATCGTTTTGATGGGAGATGTCAACATTAATTAGTTAGGTGAAAATTCAACAAATGCAAGGAATTTTGTCTCTGTTTTATCAAGTTTTAATTTAAAACAAGTTATTAAGAGTAACTGAGATAAGTGAATCATTGATTGATGTTAGATGTATTAGTGACAATTTAGATTTCAAATTCTGTGATACAACAGACATGCATAGCAACATGGATCTTATGTTTGTCTCTGCTCACTTAACTTTGATATAACAAAAGATGAACCTAAAATACATATACATAACAAGAAAACACAAATTCATTATCTATGAATAGGTGAACCCACGTACAAATTAATTTTTGTGGGTTTTTTCTGTTTATATAAATAAACAGAAAAAACCCACAAAAATTATTATTTATAAAAATATTACTTTACTATGTTTCTTCTGAATTATTATATGTTAGTCAACTAAGTATCGTTCTGTATTTATGTATCTATATATCTACTTATTCAAATTTTCAGAAATATGTATTTTTATTTTATAAATAAACACATAATAATAATAATAATAATAAATTTTATTGATTCAAAGGTATAAAACAAGTCAAAAAATGGTATACACAAACTTACATAAAATAACTACAGAAGATAAAAAAAAAACAAACATTGACATATCTAAGAAATATTTAAAGAGATCAATTTGAGAAGAATTCGTCTAAGTTGTAATACATGCCTTGAAGAAGGTATTTTTTCAATGACTTCTTGAAAGTGAAGTAGGTAGGTTGTTCCTTTATAGAGGTTGGAATTTTGTTATAGATTCTAACGCTAGTACTTAGTGGCCCTCTTAGAGTTAAATTTAAATTATTTTGGGGTGTACAAAGTAGGTCCCCGTTTCTTGTACTATATATGTCACTTTGACGATGAATAATACATTTACATTTAAATATGAAACAGGCAACTTCTTGAATGTAGAGGCAGCATAGGGGAAGTATATTTAGCTGTACAAATAACTTTCTGAACAACTCTCTTTAGCTTCTATTTACTGTTTATCTGTTTGTAAGTGTATATATTTTTGTGGAATAAAGACTATTATTTTTTTTATTATTATTATTATTAATATATCGCGTATGCATCTTTTTTGAGTTAAGAATTTTTTTTTTTTTGCCCCACAGTATTATTCCATATAGAAGGTGGGATTGTATTTCTGCAAAGTAAAAGTTTTTTATAACTTCTATATCGAGTAGATTCCACATACATATTATTTGATATATTTTGCTATTTAATTTTTTTGTTTCACTGCATATATGACTATCCCATTCAAGGGTATCATTTAGTGTTATCCCTAAAAATTTTACAGTGTTACTTCTATTTATATCCATTTCACCTAGGTTTATGTTTATACTTTCTACCTTTCTTTGTTTAGTATGAAACAATAAATATTCGGTTTTACTAGAATTTAAATATAACAAATTTTTAGGGAACCACTGTGCTATTTTATCCATTAGATATTTACTAGTTGATTGATTAAGTTCAGGAGATTCCTTTGAAATTAATATCGATAAGTCATCATCATACATTGTTATTTTAAATTCCGATAAATATTTTGCGATGACAGCTACGTAAAGAGAAAATAATGTGGGTGCAAGAACACTTCCCTGAGGTACTCCTACATTCACATTCGCACAGGTAGAGCAGTGTTTGCTAGTGCTCCCTCCTTCACTATGAGATATTTCAACATATTGGTTTCTATTTTCAAGAGAAGATGCAAATCAGTGGTGTGCATTGCCTCTAATGCCTAGCGTCCAGAGCTTGTGAAGTAATTGGACATGAGAAACACAGTCAAAAGCTTTGCTCAAATCGCAATACACACCTACTGGACACCTTTTCTTGTCTAACTCATCAAGGATGTAAATATAGAACTCGGTTGTGGCTGTCATTGTTGATTTGTTCTTTCTGAATCCATGTTGTTCATTAGGTATCAATCTCTACCTTTTGATGAAGGAGTCGAGCCTCTTCAGCATACAATAGTCAAACATTTTAGAGATTACTGATGTTAAAGAAATTGGTCTGTAGTTATCAACACAATTTTTTGCATTTTTTTTATGGATGGGTACTACCTTCGCTACTTTTAAGCTGTCTGGAACTGTCCCAAATTCAAGGGAGCAGTTGACTAAATGGGTTATGGGTTTTAATAAGTATTTACTAAATTCTTTTATGATGTTGCTTGGCATATCATCAGGTCCCGCAGACGATTTGTTTTTCAGCTTAGAAAAGATTTCCCCCTCTGAAAAAGGTAGTACTACCATAGAATGCGGATTACTATCTATTGCATCATTGTAATTATTATTATTTGCCTGTACAATATTTTGTGTAACGGCCTTTGGTGCATTAATGAAAAAATTATTGAAAATATTTGGCATTGTGTTTGGTGACTTTATTATCTCATTATTATGTATATTTCTAGAATTGATGAGTTAGGACTCTTTTTATTTTGAAGTTTATTAATGATTGACCAAGAAGATTTGCTTTTATTTGATGAATTTTGGATTGTTATTAAAGTGTTATTTTTTACTGTTTTCTACCAGACTCTTGTGTTCAGACTTTCTTCTCTTATATAGAGGATGGAGATTAGGATACTGCTTCTGAATTAAGTATAAGTCCCTTAGTTGGGTACTTGATAATCTTACTTCAGGAGAAACCCAAGTTTTTTCTTGAACTTTATTGCGGTTTTTGTTATTGGAAATGAGCTGTTAAAATGAGCCAATAAAATATTCATAAACTTCTCATATTTGTTGTTTATGTTACCCCCATCGTACACTTTTTCCCACTTTTCATTTTTAAGTCTATTTTCAAAAAGTGTTTTATTTTTTTTTTGTTATATATTCTACAAGAGCTGTAGTGTACTTTAGTCGAATCTAGTTGATCGCAAACTGACTCGGATGATACGAGAACCATTTTGTGGTCAGATAGAGGAGTATCAGATACACATGCTATAGCATCTATATTTGTAAAAATATTATCAATTCTGGTGTTGCTGTGAGTTGTAACTCATGTATTATCATATATAATACTATGTAGCCCACACTGAGTGATTATGTCAGTGATCTCGTCTCTTTCAGAGGACGAAATATTAAAATCTATGTTAAAGTCTCCCGTGACCCATATATGTGACTCTACTGTAAAAATGTTATTAAGCAACAGTTGAAATTTTTCCAGAAATACTTGGAAATTACCTGTTGGTGATCTATACATGGAAACTAATTTATGAGAAATATTGTTAATTTTCCATTCGCATGCACAAAATTCAAAATCTTTTTCTACATTTAGTTCAATGAAGTTAATCGGATATGTTTCAAGGCCTTCCTTTGCCCATATTACAGTATCACCCCCTCGGTGTATGGAACGACTAAAGTGACTAACTATATTGTAACCTAGCAATGACAGACTACCTACTTCATCTTTATGAAGCCATGACTCTGTGACAGAAATAAATAGGGGATTGTTTAATTTATGGATTTCCACTTCTAGAATATTTTGCTTATTTCTAATGCTCTGAATATTTAAATATAGCATAAACTTATTTTCATTGATATCGCATCCTGCATCATTTATGAGCATATTTTATACAGTAGCATTTATAGATGCTGGTTTGTTGGTGTTCTCTTTTACTGGCTAGGTCAATATTTAAAAATCCTCTGATGATTGGTTATTATATTTGTGATATTATATATATCTTGTTTTAAGTCCCAGTCTATCCCGAACATAAATCATTTATTCTGAGTTTCACTGGTTGGTAGTTCCTGATGCTGATATCAGCGTCTTTAAATTTGGATTGTCTTGTGATGAAATATTTTATTATTTGGGGTGTAACGTGCGTTTTTATTCTATACAAGTAGAGCCAGACCTATTTTCCCACAGCAATTTCTTCCCCGTCATGCTCTCCATAAAATTTCTGGATGGGTCTTCTTGTGTTTTTATGATAAGTTACTGTTTTAAACTCCTGTCTTTCCTCTTTGTCATTTGAAAGATTAATAACGTCCTTCATTTTGCTTAACTGTGCTGCTTCTAACTCTTTAAGATAACTTTCTTCTTTGTTTTCTGACGCCCTGGAGTTTGTTGATGAATTTGAAATTCCCTCATTTAATAGTTCTGTATTTATTTGAGTAGTGGACACCCGCTTTTTAGCTATTGAACTGTAGGATTCCTTTTTTGGGGGTTTATCATAAACATTTCTATTTACTGCTTTTTTAAGTTTTACTTCTGGCTCTTTCATTATCATCTCAGCTTTTTATTCTAATAAATTTGTGTTGTCCTCTAGTAGATTATTATTACTCTCTAACAATTTATTTTTTATTCCATATTCTCCCAAAAGTCTTTTTAGCATTCTGTTTTCTATTTTTAATTTCTCTAGTTCATCAGTACTTGCCTCATCAGATTTTCCTGGACTGCGAGTAATTTTCAAATCCAAAGATGGGTTAGGTTTACAGCAATTAATTATTGCGTCACTAATAACTTGTAAATTGTTTAGTTTATGTATACAGGACTTGTGATAAACACCTCCACAACTTATACACAGAGCAATTGCACATTTTTTTGTTTTACAGCAGGTAAAAACAACATTTTTCTGATTGTCTGAATCTGAATGCTCCTCACTGGGAGCCATCTTTAAGAATTATAGTGTAGACGTTATAATAACTTTAACTTAGAACAATTTAATTTTGATGCTAGCCGAATACACTGGGATGATATCAAGGCAATCGAGGATATTAATTTAAAAATTAATATTTTTAACTATAAAAATTAAAAGAAGCCATAAACCCTATAGTAGTTACAATCTGATTAAAATAAAGGAAAAGTTTCATAAAAAGTATTTAAAAACAAAAACAGCAAGACAGAGAAACCTATATGACATATTGAAAATATATTAACAAAGCCATTGTTTGGGGAAAAAAACATACACGAAATTTGTAGTTAACAAAAATAGAAACAACGCTAAGCTATTATGGAAAAATCTTTCCCATTGAGCCGTGTACACTAAATCAAAAAATAAACCAAATAGTTACCTGTTCAGTTTTCAGATCCCAATCAATTAAATGATTATTTTCTAAATGTGGCAGGGCAGTGTAAGATAGATAGAGCTACTCTGGCTTATTTTAACAACAATTATTTGAATCGGGAAATTAAATTCACTTTCTTAGTAATAAGTCATAACGATATTTGTTCAGCTATAAATAACATTAAATATGAAGCTACAGGCAGCGATAATATTAATATAAAAATGATTAACTTAATAATTACTCATTGCATTGGTGTACTACAGAATATATACAATTAATCTTTGGAAATTGGGATGTTGCCAGACACGTGGAAATCTGCTATTGTCCTGCCAATTTCCAATATCTTCATTCCTGTAACCCTAAATGATTTGTGCCCTATTTCAATACCACCATGATTTTCTAAAATATTCGAAGAAATCATTTCTATAGATCTGAAAAGTTATTTAAACTACTTGTTACTCAATCAGGATTCAAAGAAAAGTACAGTACTTCTACAGTTCTTTTAAAGGTGATGAATGAAATTTCTCTGAAGTTGGATAAATCTACTCCATCAATATTAATTCTCTTAGACCAAAGTAAGGCATTTGACTAAATTGTTTTACTGGAAAGTAACAATGAATCACAGTTAGGTCATATTAATAAGGGAGCACCACAGGGTAGCATTCTTGGGTAAATATTATATTCTGTATGTTTTTTATCTATCCATCTGCATTAACTATTGCAATATACACTTACATGCGGATGATGACCAATTATATAAATCTTGTCCCACATCACAGTTAAATGAAACTATCAACATCAATTGCACAAATAAAATTGTATGCGAATTTTGCTCAGAAGAACATGACGAAAAAGACTGCCCACAGGTAAACAAAAAGTGTAATAATTGTGTATTAGGTAATTCTAAATATAAACTCAAACATGATGTTAATCCATTAATATATCTAATTCAAATGCTAAAAAATAAAACGAACTATAACTGTGCTCATGGCTAATCAAGGTGAAATCGAAGTCCTAGAAAACCTTGATCCTTTGGTTGATAATAATCAGTGTAACATCTACGTTGATAATGAAGAACTAAAGCGTCAAATTAATATTAATAATAAGTTCTTAAATATTATTCATTTAAACATAAGAAGTGTTCGTAAAAATTTCGATGAGCTGCTTGTGTTTCTTCAAGCTTATAACCTAATGGATTCACAAATATTTTATTTTAAGTGAATGTTGGAATATTCAAAGCTGTGATCAGTATAATATACCTGGTTTCGAAACCTACTACAATGAGGGTGACTATAATAAAAATGATGGAGTATTATTATTTGTTGAGTCTGCAATTGTTCCAACTGTTAAAAATATAAAACTTGAGAAATCATGTATAAATATAATTCGGATGACATTTAAACTTAATGATGTTGCGTGTGGCGTTACAGCAGTCTATAGACCACTTCCATCATCTTTACAAAACTTTATTGATGACATCGATAAATACTATACTGATCATATGCACAACCAAATTGAAGTACTCGTTGGAGACACTAATTTAAATATAATAGACAAAGAACTAATGTGTTTTTTTAATATTTAGTGATAATTTGAAAGTACTCAACCAATTATGTACTTTTGTTACACCATTTATAACTTTTTCTTTAACGAGGTTCCAAGACGAGTCTTGGAATAATAAGACTGTGTCATCAGCAAAAGAAATAATAGTACCATTTATGTCTAAGCTAGTTAATGAGTTTATAATAGTTCAAAACAAAATTGGACCAAGCACAGTGCCTTGAGGAACACCTATTTGGATTCTCCTTGGTGTACTGATAGCTTCTCTAACACGAGTCATTTGAAACCTGTCCGATAGATAGTTTCTAAAGACATTCAGCACAGTTCCACGTACTCCATAATGATGTAATCAACATCTAAGAGCTTTTCGTGGGGCACTGTGTCGAATGCCTTAGCTAGGTCTAGGAATACTGCAATACATTTGTTATTTTGATTTAGATTATCAGTTATTTCTTTCGTCAGTTGATATATGGCATTGCCTATACTCAGCCCCCTTAAAAATCCATATTGATTCTTTCATAATAGATGGTTAACGTTCAGGTAGTTTATTAATCTGTCTTTCAGACATTTTTCAAAAATGTTTGCAAAGTTGTTAATAAGGCTGATTGGTCTATAAGTTTCAATGTTTAATTTACTACCTGCTTTGTGGATTGGAGAAATTACTGTATTCTTGGAGCTGCTTGGAACAATACCGGTTTTAAATATTAAGTTAAAGATATGGGCATGAGGCTTAACAATATCTAGATAAGTATCTTTTATTAATTTAGCTGGGATTCCTGGGTCTATTCCAGGGAAGCTGTCGTTTTTGAGCAAGTGTATATGTTGGATTAGTTCATTAATGGTAATTGGCTTTAGAAACATGGACGAAATACTATTGTAACTAATTACAGATTCATTTACAAGGGGTATTATATTGTTAGCCATTTCCAAGCCCACATCAGCAAAGTAATTATTACTATAGTCGGCCATTTCACTATCATTTCCAAATGGAAGTGAATTTTTGTTTAATATTTGTATATTACTATTAGTAGTTGTAGTTGGTGCATTTGTTGCGTCAGATATAATTTTGTAGATTTTTTTAATGTTATTCTTACTATTTTCAATTTTGTTCTAATAATAACTGTTTTTAGTGTGAGCTATTATTTCATTTAAGTTGTTTCTGTATGTTTTGTACTCATTTCTATCAGCTATGTTATGAGATTTAAGGTTTCGCTTCATTTTGTCACGCTTTTTGATGGAGTTAATAATGCCATTAGTTATCCATGGCTTCTGTTTGTTAATATTTTTAACCATAATTCTTTTTGTAATTTTAGATTGTTCAACTAGGTAAAGAAATGTGTCAGAAAAAGTATCAGCAGCCAAGTTTGAATCATTTATTAACATGACGTCCCAATTTTGTTCTTTAACAAGTTGTTGAAATTTTTTATGATAAATTGTTTTAGTAATCACAGTTTTAGATGTTTGTATTATTTATTTTATTAGTGCAGCTATGAGTTAGATTTAACATTACAGGAAAGTGATCAGTTATATCAGAATTTAGGATAAAAGATTTGTATTTGAAGCTTTTGCTTTTTTTAATTTTGATGAAGATATGGTCTAAACAGGTGGATGAGTCAATTGTAACTCGTGTAGGAGAATTAATGCAAGGGATAAATCCATAGTGATTAAGAGTAGCCAGAGTAGCTTTTTCATTAATGTCAGCTAATAGACCTGACTTCTCCAATATTAGATTTAACTGTACGGAGGAAATTCTAGAAGCACCACAAGCAAAATATTGATCAGAACTTAAAATGGGACAACATATTAAAAAATTAGCATCAAACATAAGAAAACTAATACATAAATTCTACTTAATGAGAGAATTTCTAGGGAAAAAACTGTTAATAATGGTGTATAAGTCACTGGTGGAATCATTAATTAGATATGGCATTATTGCTTGGGGAGGGCTTTACAACAATACACTAAAACAGCTAAATGTAATACAAAACTTCATCCTAAAAATAACTTTCAAGAAGTCTGGCCTTTATCCTATGAATTTACTATATACAGAAGAGATTCTTAATGTCCCTTCACTGTACATCTTAACTTGTTGCTCATTTCTACAAAAGAATAAGCACTTAAAAAATTTCATATCCCATCATGAAACTAGGGGTAAAGTTCATAAAAGCCTACAAATAAGTACCTATTGTAAATAAAAATATTGGACTAAGATCATTTCAATACTTAGCCCCTAAGTTTCATAACCTATTACCATTTAAAATCAAGCAATTTATTAATCTTAACAAGTTTAATAAAGAATGTACACATTTTATAAGACTTTGATTCATTCAGAATCTTTTTTTAGAAACAATTTTTCCTTTCTTATTTCTTTAATAAATAGAATACAATTCATTCGATCCTCTGAGTACTTCATAAGTTTTGGTTCCTAATTTTAGTTTTAGTTTATCTTTAATCCTATAGTATTTAGTATCTAGTGTAAGATGTATTCAAATTAAAAAATCAAGGCACATGCAAATGTTAAGTCATTTAGGTGTCTATCTCCAATTTAAAATAATCTATAAATCTATTGTTTATTACCATTGTATTAAATGTAGTGTATATACTAATTTGAATAAAAATTGAATTGAATTGAATACGGACTTACATCCAATAACTGTTTGGTGCTCTAATAATGGTCTAAAGATTAATCCCAGCCAAACAAATGCGCTATGTATTGGGAACGAACGCCAAAGAAATATCATCAGTCAAAAGAACTTAATGATAAATAATGTGGAAATTGAGTGGGTCACATCAGCAAATAATCTTGGCTTGTTTATTGATCAGACTAAGTTTTAACAAACATGTCGATTACATCATCAAGTAAGACATACTTACTTTAAGCTCAAATCATTATACCACTTAAAAAATCGGTTAAGCCAACGAACAAAACTTAAATTAGTAAAATCCCTTATTTATCCCCACACCCATTACTGTTGTACTGTATTTCATCATTTTCTAACTAATTATAATAAAGTCAAATTACAGTAAATACAAAATTTGTGCATACGATTTGTCTGTTGTATCCCACTTCTAAATCATGTAACTCCTTGCTTAAATAGACTTAAAGAACTTAACATTGTCAATAGGGCACATTATCTTTACTACATATTCCTTTTCAAAGTCATAACATATCAAAAACCTGAGTATTTATATGATTTACTAGAAAAAAGATCTAATATTCACAACATGAATATTAGGTAATAGGTGCACAAACTTATTTGTGTTTGTACTTATTTTATTTGTGTCAACATTATATAGTTTATTGTTTTTATATCTCTTTTACATATCTATGTTCTTATACTTACAGTGTTTATATTCTTATTGGGGGGAGTGAAGAACGGCATTGACGAAATCCTACCTTTTATGTAATATTTCTCTTTGTTATTTAATTAACAATTTATTATTATTATAAGTATTTCAATTTGTGATCACATATTTACTTTATTCAAAGTATATTGTTATTATATTCTAAAGGTATTCGAAACATATTTCAAATTTGGTAAAGTTAAGAATCAAGAGGGTTTAAGTATGTTGCAGTATTTTATAAAAGCCAGAGATACACAATTTACAACCTGTTATTTTTCAGAAGCCCTCGACTATTCTTTTAAATATTTGGAAATATGTACATAATAAAGTAAATGAAACTTTTAAAACTGAAATTATAAAAATCTACTACATTTCAAATTAAAATGCGTTTCCAGTAACCCGACCAATGCCATTTATAAAACATATTAATTAAAATTATTATAAAATTAAAAATTGTCAACTTTTCTAACAAGTGCTTGATTGATATGAGAGACATTTTATATAATAATTGATAGAATCAAGGATCTTTTATGAATGAAATACTTACTAAAAGGCCACCTAAAAGTGTCACTAAATATGTTATAAAACCGGCGTCATTATTTTAAGGATCCTTTATGTATTTCTATGAAGCAATTCAGCCGGTTAATTGATTTAAATGGTATTTAGTAAAACTTAAATACGAATATTTTTGATTTTTATTTAAAACAATAGTCGTTATCATAGAGCTGTATCAAGAAATCATTCAAATTAGAACACATTTAATGATAATGTTTTACCTTCATTATTTAAATCGCATCTGTTTTTGAACGTTGTTACACACGAAGCAGCACAGATGATTACCAGGGCTGCATGCCACATAGTCATAGTATGGATATTCCCATGTCGATGTATCGCATCTGGGCCTGTCATAAGGGTATATAACATCGCGTGCATAGGTAGATGGCACCTTGACAGACACTGCGCACTGTACCAAAACCCCCGGTGCCACGTACTAGTCTTACGGCCCTAGTTGATATGGGCCTCATAGAGAGTCTTGAGTATCCTCTGTGTTCATGTCTGCTAAGTCTACCTCCACACTCTCATTATCACTCGATTCCTCTTCCTTGTGCTCTCCGTTATCACCCCCATCGTTCAGCTCATCTTCCCCACGCTCTCCACCATCACCTCCCTCGTTCAGCTCCTCTACGTCTCCCTCTTCGGATACAACATCCACGAAATTATCGTCTTCCTGCAGTAATTAAGAAGGTAAGTAAATCGTTTATATCTAAAGAGTAATACAGTACAAAGACGTTTGGTCTGAGAAATACGTCAAATTACTACGGAAAATTTAAACAGTGCACAAAATAAAATAAAATATAATACTGCACATATAACACAATAAATATAACATACCAAATTACAGATTAAAAATTATCACAGTATGTTAGGCATTTAGATTAAAAGAAAACAATTCATCCAAGGAGTAGGGTTCAATATCACAAAGAAATTTATGAGCATATTCTAGGAGCATTTTGTCACATTGAATATTTTTTATGTTTAATGGCAGATGATTATAGAACCTTAAGCAACGGTAGAATGTCCCTTTTTCATATAGTGTTCTTTTATGTACTGGAAAGGTAAAGTCTCCTCGAAACCGGGTGCTGTAAGTGTGGGTACCTAAACAAGAGTCGAACTTACTGCGGTTTTTAACTAAAAACTGTAGGCAAATTATAGAAAGTATTTTGAATGCATTCAAATTTAGGACTTCCACCTGGTCTGGGAGTATGCTGAAGAATTTGACACCATGGTAGCCTGTGTCATCTTTAGACCTTGTTAGAGGGAGAAAGGATTGTTTTAAACTGTCTCTATTTCTAGTGAGATACTCGTGAGTCTGTACATGAGTAGAAAACGTATAGATGTTTCGTTTAATATAAAGTAGACATTCTAAGATGTAAACACATGGTAGCGTAAGAATTTTGAGATCAACAAAGTGTTTTTTGCAGTCACATCTAAATTTAAGTTGTGCAATGACTCTGATGCATTTGAGTTGGAGGCCGAAAATTTGTGTACTGTGAGGTGCATGTCCCCAATTTAATATCGTGTAGGTCATAATGGCATGAAAAAATCCATAGGCCATAATTAGTGTTTTTTCAGATACTGAGTTGGACAGAGTACGAATAAAAAATATGTTTTTTGTTAGTTTCTGTGATAAGCTATGTATGTGATTTTCCCAGGTCAGTACAGAGTTCAAGCCCACCCCTAAAAATTTAACACGATTAGGTTCATTGATATTATTAGTGTTAGTGTTTCTTAAAGAAAATGTCATAGTTTGTGTTTTGTTTTCATTCATGTTTAGACTATTGGCATGAAACCATTGCTTGATGTTAGCCTGGGAAGTATTGGTATTTTCTGCTAAAGTATCTAATTGGTTGTGACTATTCAAAACTGTAGTGTCATCCGCGAATAGTATATTAGATATTTCATCGGATTTTGTTAAATCGTTGATATATATTAAAAATAGTATCGGACCTAGGACAGAACCTTGTGGTACTCCATATTTCAGTAGCAATTTGCTAGAATTTCTCTTGTTATAAGAAACATATTGATGTCTGTCAGACAGGTAGGTATGATTTTATTAGGTCTATACTACTATCATCAAAATTATAATAACTAAAGTTTTTGTAACAGATTGCTATGATTTACACAGTCAAAGGCTTTTGTAAGATCGTAGAAGGTACCATTTGTAAATTTGCTATTCTCAAAGTCAATTAATACAATTTGTGTTAAGTTGTTTATGGCTAATGTAGTAGACCGTTGGTTGCTAAAGCCAAATTGACTGCTGTGGAAAAGTTCATTCTCTTCAAAAAATTTGCTAATTTGTTGTTTAAGAACTTTTTCAAAAATTTTTCCTAAGATCGGTGTTAAAGAAATACGTAGTTAGCAGCGTCGTCCCTCTAATACACTGGTTTATTAAATTAGTTAGAGGGTAAATAATTATGCTCTTTAGCGTTTTTATGATTTGTACATTTATATCATAGGGGTCTTTACTTCTACTTTTCTTAAGATCGCTTATTATATCCCTAATTTCATTGTAAGATACTTCTTTGAATTTGAAATTGATAAAGGATCGATACCATTGATATAATCACTGAAGTGTTTATCTGAAGTTGGTAAGTTTTTAATGACATTTTCAGCAATATTTGTAAAAAAATTGTTAAATGAATTTGCATCAATTGAGTCTGTGGTTGACGAGTGTAAATTGGGATTGCTGTTCTTAATGACTTTCCACATGGCTCCTTGAGAGTTAGTAGAGTCTTGTATATATTTGTCATTTGCCCCCTTTTTTGCTTTACAAATCTCGTATCGATATTTTGCCCAGAACGAATTAACCGTTTCCTTAGTAACGAGCACAAGGTCCCGTTTGTTCATATCTATTAAAAAATGTAAATTGTCACGGGTGTTTTTTAGGTGTTCATTAAACCAAGTGTCTTTGAAAGAATTAAAATTTTTTTGTAGTTTAGATTTCACTGGAAAGCTCAATTCAATGGTTTCTGTTAATTTCTCTATAAATAGTTCGAATTTAAATTCTACATCAGAAATTGGATTTACAAAGTCCCAGTTAATTGTTTCAAGATGATTATATAGGCGAAGTAAACCGCAATCTATTATTGGTCTAAAATTAATTCTAGTGTTTAAGTTGTTACTTACTATACAGGCAGATTTAAATTGCATTGTAATGCCGTGATGATCTGACAGATATGTATTAAATACCCCAGCAGAAAAATCAGAATAGGTTATGTTTATAAAGATATTGTCTAGGCATGAACTTTCTCTGGTATTAGATAGATAGATAGATATATTTATTTGTGTTAGACAAAGAAACATTGTATACACACGTCAAATAGTACATGATAAAAAAAAACAAAAATAAAATATGATTATAATACATATACAGGTCACTTAAATATATGACAGATGTTGGAATCTGTAAAACAGACAATGAAATATATAATCAAAAAGATAAAACACCTTAGATAATAGTAAAAGCCACATTAAAATTATTAAAATGGAGGTCTAAAATGGTCAATAAATTCTTGGATTTCATAAAACACATTTTCCTTTGAGAAAGTCTTAATTTTTTGTTGAAATTTTTGGACTGTTAAGTTTTTCCATTCAGTAGGTAGTAAGTTGAAGAATGAATTTATATTTTTTGTGAGACGGAAGTATGGGGCAATTATATGATTAAGTCTTGTTTCTCCTCTGTTTCGATTCTCATAGGCTGTGTGATTTTGAGCATAATTTAAGCACATATAAATGTATTAATGGTGACTGTAGGTATTAACCCGAATGACTGACACAGGTTACATAATTGCACTGCATTATAATCATTTGTACCAAACTTGACTCTGAAGTCCCCAGTTAAAATTATTTTTTTGTTTATATTAATTTTTTCTAACATTAAAGCTAAAAAAATTTGAAAATCCCCTGACGGGGATCTGTAGACTGTTATAATTTGATATTCGTTAACTTTTATGCCAGCTATTTCACAATGCACTCCTTCTGACAAGTCAGTGATATTTGCAGAATAACACTTTATACCTTTTATAACAAGTATACTTACACCACCATGTGTTTTGACTGATCTGCAAAAGCTAGAGATGACGTTGTAGCCTCTTGGTTTAACTATGTCTGTTTCAATTGTACTCAACCAGTGTTCATTTAGGCATATAAAATCAATGGCTTTTTCTTCGAGATATACCTCAAGTTCTTGTACTTTGTTTCCGAGGCACTGTATGTTGTGGTGAAGCAGTGTAAAGTTGAATTTACAAATAGATTTTGGATTTTGTGCGGGAGATATTAAAAGTTTGTTTATAGCAGGCTTCGGGAGAGAAGTGCGTTTTCCCAGTAATTCTGATTCTCCAGTGTGTCTAAAAAATCACCTCCTTCTTTTGGTTGAATGTCAAACTTAAAGCGTGAAAAGGCCACACAATTTGGCCAGAAGTCGTTCTTGTAGACTTTGTCCTTCATATCAAATTTAATTCCCACCTTAAAACATCTGCAATCTTTCCTGATGTCCTCATATTTGGTTGGGAATCTTGTCACTATTACATCATTGTCTGCGAGTTTAGTTTTTGTTTTGATGTATGTTTTGATATTAGATAGGAACGAAACCAATTGTGAACATTTCACCTAATACCATATTTGTGAAACTTGTTCAGTAACACCTTATGGTTTATGAAATCAAATGCCTTAGATATATCCAGAAAAATCCCACAGGATACAATTGTCTCAAAAAATCTATATTATGTGCTTGCACCATTTCAAACTGTATATATTATATACATACACATACATACTCACCATCACACACACACACACACACTAAGGGTTTAAAAGTAATGAGAAGAGTTTATTTATTTTACTATGTACCGATGATGATGGCAAAGTCATAATTTATCACAAGTATTACAAAGAAGCTGAATACAATACATTTTGTAATGAGGCATTCATAATTTCATGACATATTTCCGTTTACCAAGCTTTTGCACACGTTCCCAATAATCAAAGATCGCCGATATACCCGAAATCCACACGCGGACCTATAGTTGCACACGCCACCAATGGTTCACATGTGTAGGATTTCGGATATAAGAGCACAACCAAATTCAAGACAAATCAGTGCTATTCTGGCATTGGCTTTCAGCGTGCTGAGCTGAGTCAATTACAGTTAGTGCTCTATTACAGCGTACCATGGCGGAGTGAATATAAGTTGACCGGTAGACTCTGCTGAGCTGAGACCTACGTGAGTTACTTGTTATTTAACCGACATCAGTGCGCGGTCAAAAGGTACCCAACGCATGCTATCGACGCCACGACGAATTATTGCAACGTTGCCAACATTACATATATAGATAAAAAACAAAACATACATACATACATGAAAAAAAATGCGTCAAATACAAAGTTAAAAAAAAAGAGATAAAACAGATAGCAATGAAACGAGTGTAAAAATATATTAAAAAAGACGTTAGACAGAAAAAAATTCATTCAATGTATAACAGTTTCTTTCTAACAAATAATTTTTAAGTTTCCATTTAAAAATGTAAGAGTATGATAATTCCCTGATACCTTGAGGTAGGTAGTTAAATAGTTTGCAGCTATTATATTGTATACTTTTTGGTATAAAGAGGTAACATGTGGGTCAGGTTGGAGGTCTGATTTATGATGAGTGTTATGATCGTGAGGGACAGCATTTTGCGTAAATATAGATCTATTTTTAAAAACAAAGAGGCAGACTTCATAAATATAGGTGCTAGCAACTGTTAGAATTTTAAGATGTCGAAATGCCTCTCTACAGGAATCACGAAAACCCAGATCTGTTAATATTCTTTTGGCGACTTTTTGCAGAATAAATATACGTTGATTCTGCAAACTGCTTCCCCAGTTTATAATTACATTCCTTAAGTGAGAATGAAAGGGTGAAAAATATAACGTTTTCAGGATATGATTACTACAGAGGTTTTTAAGAAATCGTAGTGCATAGCATGATTTACCCAATTTTCCATATAGAGCCTGGATATGTGAATTCCACTGCAAATGGCAGTCTATGGTAATACCCAACATCTGAACATTATTTGTGGTTTGCAAAGAGAAATTGTTGCTCAGAGCATACACAGATCTTTGCGATTTAAATAGTATGCACTGGGTTTTATTCTGGTTTATAAGTAAACAATTTTTCCGAGCCCACATTATAATCATATCATACACTATGCAAGTATCATAAGAACTTCCACATTTCAGTTGTTAACAAGACATTAGTGTCATTGGCATATTAAATAGTTGTTGTAGATATATTTCTGAGATAGAAATTCAGGTCATTTACGAAAATTACAAAAAGTGTGGGGCCCAAGATTGAGCCTTGAGGTACTCCGGCTGATGTGTTGCACGCGGAACTAGTTTTGCCATTTGGCAATTGACCCTTTTGAGTATGTCCATGTAGATATGATTTAAGCAAATTTAAGGTTACACCTCTAAGACCATACCTAAACAATTTTGCAAGTAATAATTCGTGATCGACATTATCAAATGCCTTTGTGAAATCTATAAAAAGACCAAGGGCAGGCAATTTGCTATCAATGGCTTTAAATATTTCAGAAACAAAGTTTGTCAAGGCGAAATCAGTGTTTTTATTTTTTATATATCCATATTGGTTTGGATGAATTATTTTGTATGTACAAAAATATATAGTCAACTGATCATTTATTGCAACTTCAAGAACTTTGGAGAAACTCGAAAGAAGACTAATAGGTATATAATTGGAAATTATGGTTATGTAGTGGGTTTAAAACTTAAGCTTGGAGGGAAAAGTCAGTTGTTGAAACATCAGATTGACTATAAATGCTAAAGGATCACAAATGAGGTGCTTACACTTTTTCAATATATTATTAGATATATTGTCAAAACCGCTAGAATTTGAGCATTTTAATTTGCCTATTATTTCAGTAATATCGAAGCCCACTATTGGTGACCAAAATAAAGTTATTGTTCATTGGCACATTTGATTCCAAAAATACTAAATCGTTAATACTGGGTTGTGGAGCAGTAGTGAAATACTGGTTAAATCTATTTGCCAAGTATGTATCAGTCAACACTGCATTATTTTCAATTATTTCTATGTTGTAGTGAGAATTTTTTATTTTGCAGATTTGAAATTATTTTCCACATCTGTTTTTGTTTGTTTTCAGCTTGGCTAATCTGCGTATCATAGTATAATCATGTTGCATTTTTAAGTTTATTGTTATAAGTTTGATGAATTTTATTTTTTGTTTCAGTGAATTGGGGATACCTTTTCGAGAAATCGCTATAGGTGGATAATTGGTGTTTTAGTTCTATTAGCTCATCGTTTATCCAGTGGTCACAATAAATGTCATCGTTCTCATTAATGCAATATTTGTTTAAGGGAAAGTTTAGACCGAAGTAATAAAATAATGCGTTAAAAAAGTCATCAAATGCATTGTTTACACATGATGAATTGTATACATAATAATAATAATAATAATAATAATAATAATAATAATAATAAATGGCCCTATTCAAAGAGTGTAAATGTACATTTACAAGTACATTACAAATAGCAATAATTTACAAGGCGAAGTTTAGCCATGTGGCTATTCTTACACTTAACCTTATAAATCACTTACTTATAAAATAATTACGTTAAAAATAAAACATTAAAATACAAAAATACAATACAATATTACAATAATCCAATGTAACAGGGGGACGGTATACACTTTATAAAATATCTAAAATATCTTGCCCGTTTTCATCAGTCAACATTCTAAGAAAGTTTGTGGTGTTTTCAGAGTTAAAACATCGTTTATATATGATTTTTTAAAGGGTTTTCTTTTATTTATTTCAAATGTTAATGTTTCTGCTAAATGATCAGACAAGTATAAATCAACAATACCTGCATTGAAATTAATAAATTTATCATTTATTAAGATGTTGTCAATGCAGGGTTTGAGATTCGAGTGGGATTATTTATTATAAACTGAAAGCCATAACAATCCAGCATATCTTTGAACAACATAACGTTACTTTCATTAGATAAAAAATTTAAATTAAAGTCACCTGCTATCACCACTTTTTTATCGAAATTTGTTGTAATGTCTTGTGTTAATTTTTTGTATTCCAAAACCACCTTATGTGGTAATTAGAATAAAATTGTATTTTCTTATTTTCTCTTAGCTGTAATTTTGTTTGTATTTATCTCACATTTTAGTATGTCATGTGAATAAATTCCTTATTAATAGTACTAATAAATGGTATCACGGTACCGATATGGTTCCATTTGAAAAAATTGAGTTTTGCCCCAAAAACAATTTTGGTGAATTTTATTTGCTCATAAATCACGTAATTTAGTGTTTTTAATGGGATTTCGATTTTTGTAGCATTACACAGGTCATTTAGAATAAATCGGAACTGTCATGGCACACTTAAATAGAAAACTAAAAATTATATTATTCCGCTTATTATGTAGTATATCCTAAATTTCAATCAATTATCTTCAAAACTAAAGGAGAAAAGGGGGTATACCATGATCCTGTTACACCCGGTATACTAGGAGCCAGGTTGTCAGATTTCTTTATCATATTTTTTGAATCCCCCACCATCTGCACCCCATTATTAAAGGGGTTGATAAAATGAAATTGAGATATTCACTTGAAATTTGGTATACGTATGTATTATAATGACACCTGATTGAGATGATTGGGTTAAACGGGCGGGTGGGAGGATGTAAACTGAGGAAAATGAGGAGAACAAGGTAATATAAGATTGCAGAAACTTCATTTTTGGCCTATATGCTAAGAACCAATGCCTCAAAATTGTTTATGACATCTGCCTCAAGTATTATTAAAATTGTACGACCAATTATTTCCACATACTAGAGTGCAAATATAGTCAAGATGTTTTCCTTTAAAGAGACTTGGATGGAAAATCTGGATGTGGAAGTAGTGATTCCTTAGGCAGTAGTTTTTTGTATGTTACCAATAATCATAAAAATAATCATACATTGGGATGGGGGTGTTCAGATTTTGTGACGTATTAATAGGTAGGAGGTTGAAAAGATACGATGCAGTGTTACAAAGGGGGAGGAAGGAGTCAAAATGCGTGAATTTTGTGACATATTTTATGGATGATTTAAACAATATGAAAAGGACTGGTGTCTTATTTTAATTATAAAAAAATGTACTTAAACTGTAAAGAAATGTACTTACATTAGGTAAGTATATGTCCATACTCTGTTTAGGCTACTTTCACAGAACACCTTGTTCCAGTCCACAATGTTGAATGCAAAATTATACTGCAATATTGCCTGACCTTGATCGAGAAATCCAAATATCATTTTTAATCTATAACTTTAAAAATGCACAATTAACAAAATAATTAGTTTGAAATTGAACACCTAACTACAGGAAGCCTGTCACTTTCATGATGCCTTCTAATTATTTAGCAAATTCAGCAAATTTTTACTTTCATTCTGTATGTATTAATATTTTAATGTTTAGATTTAAAATAAGTAAATTGTTTTTATATTATTCAAATATATACATATAAAGTAATATTGAACTTTCTTTCTCTTTCTTTATGATTTATTTTAAAACACCTGAATATCCATTTCATGTCCTTGAAAATGTTAAGCACCTACCTTCATAATAATGAAATAACAATGTGTCATCGAAATTTTGCAAATTATATGATAAGTGAGTCTGATAAAGATTTATGAAGAAATTACTAATTTATATAGCATGACCCACTCTGGATGGGAATACTCCTATAAAAAATATGTTTATTATCAGATTTTAATGGATTTTCTTTTAAATATAGACTATTAAAATCTTTATGATAAAAATTTAGATTAATTTTAATTTTCATGGCTACCATGACAAATTTGGTCAACAATTTCTTTATTGAAAATCTAACTATATACAGGGTGTTTCGGTTAACATTCCCTCAGTCGATATCTCGGAAACTAAAAAATATATCTTAATTCTGTAAATGGTAATAGATTTCTATTGTTAATGCCTTCTTCAAAAAATGCAGTTTACTCTTATTTTATCGCCAGAGATGGTCCAAGTAGCACAGACTAGTTATATAATGGTTTAATAAACGTTAATAAAATTTTGCTTAAAACTGTGTAATTTTTACTAAAACTCAAATAAAACCGAAAGATAGCTATCTCAACATTCCATAAACGTTGATAAGACTATAAGACTATTACAAAATATTGCAGTACCGTTTCAAACACTATCTTGAACACTACTAAACAACAAATCTTAAACAGTCTTGTTTTATTTTTATATCAGCGTTTCAACAACATACATATAATGATATGTAAAGACGTTAATACACCCTACTTATAAAAGTCAAAAAAAGTATATACATACCACTCATCCAAACTCTTGCAAAACTTTCTGTTATAAATTTTTCTCTATCTCTAGTTATAGCGTGAACACATACGACTAAACGATGACTTCGTTCTGGTCCATAATATTTTACTGTACATAATACACTTGGACGTTGTATGTAATATAATAATGAGCTGTTGAGTAATCCGCTGTTGAGAATTAGCTGCAAATGAATATTGTCTGTAAATATAATTATTTTATCTCCATAAAAAACAAAGTGCTTCAAAAATAATTTAAATAGAAGGAAATAAACTTATTTCTAAAAATATATCTTTGTTTATATTTAAACATTATGCGGTTCCAAAACTATTCTAAGGTATTAAGGATGCTCCAGAATAAGAAAAACTGAAGTAGCATTAGTCGTCTTGTCTTTAACCTTATCATTTAAAAAGTATTTTTCAAGTTATAGGATATATTATTTTACATTTTGTTAATATTAGTTTATCCAAAGGTAAACTTCCTGAAGCACTGAAAACTAGCAGTTATTCCTATTCCAAAAATAGAAAACTCAAATGAACCATTTGACTTTAGAACGATTAATACTTTACCACCTCTCGAAAAAAAATATTGGAATTATCCGTTTATCATCAATTACACAGGCCTGCATGAAATTTGTGATGACGTGATTTTTGTTTGTTAAGCTCAGTTTTTATATAGAAATAACTAATTAAATACCATTGGGCTCCATCACCCACAGAATTTTTTTTTCCCAAAAAAAAAAGAAAAACCGCTGCCTAAGGAATCACTACTTCCACATCCAGATTATTCGTCCAAGTCACTTTAAAGGAAACATCTTGACTATATGTGCACTCTAGTATGTGGAAATTATTGGTCATAGAATTTTAATAATATTTGGAGTAGATGTCATAGAAAAGTTTGAGGAGTTGGTTTCTACCATATACGTTAAAAATGAAGTTTCTAGTTTACCGTACTTATTTTCCACTATTTACAACATAATCTGAAACCTTGGCTTCTCTGAGACCTTGGCTTCTAGTACATACACCGAATTTCAAGTTTCTGTAGTCTTACCAGCTTGCTTTACTTATTTTCCCCTATTTACCCCTATTTAACCCCCAACCCTTCAACAGAATTATCTCAAAATATAATCTAGTTCCAGATGTCGTTATAATACATACGTGTAGAAAATTTAAAATGAACATCTCAATTTTATTTTATCAACCCTTTTCAAATTGGAGTAGGGGTGGTGGGGGTTGAAAAATATTATTAAAAAATCTGACGCTTTGGCTTCTAGTACATACACCGAATTTCAAGTTTCTGTACTCTTACCAACTTGTTTTACTTATATTCCTCTATTTACCCCAAATTAACCCCCAACCCTTCAACGGAATCATCCCAAAATATAATCTAATTCTAGACATCGTTATAATACATACGTGTACGAAATTTCAAATGAATATCTCAACTTTATTTTATCAACCCCATTAATGGGGAAGGGGTGGTGGGGGGTTGAAAAATATTATAAAAAAATCTGAGGCCTTAACTTCTAGTACATACACCGAATTTCAAGTTTCTGTACTCTTACAAGCTTGCTTTACTTATTTCCCCCTATTTACCCCTATTTAACCCCCAACCCTTCACCGGATTTCCTCAAAAAACAATCCAGTTCCAGATCTCGTTATAATATATACGTGTACAAAATTTCAGGTCAATATCTTAAACCGTTCCGGAGAAAGCGTGCGGACAAAAAAGTTACAGACAGACCGACAGACAGAAAAAATTTTTTCGCTCAAATTTAAAATCTCGACGTTTCATGACATTCTAAACCTATTTCACGAATAAAAATTTTTGAAAATTTTTTTGCGATTACTATACTTCCAATCCACTACGTGGATGTGGAAGTAAAAATATTAAAAACATCTTCTTTTACATAATGGCAATGTTTTTGCTTCTGTTCTTGTCGGCCATTCGGTTCATTTAAAGGAAAACTATGAAAATTTAGAGGAATTACTTTTAAGAATACAATATAAAGATCACAACTGGGAATTGTGTGGAGATCTAAAAATTTTAGGCCTTTTCTTGGGTCAGCAGTCTGGATTTACTAAATTTCCATGTTTCCTGTGCGAGTGGGATAGCAGGAACCGAGAACAGCATTGGATAAAAAGAGACTGGCCACAAAGAAAGACTTTAACACCTGAAACCAAAAATGTAATTCGCGGAAGTCTTATTGACCCTAAAAAAGTTTTACTTCCACCACTTCACATAAAATTTGGACTTATGAAACAATTTGTTAAGGCATTAAACAAAGAAGGAAATTGTTTTAAATATTTGTGTAACACATTTACGGCTCTGTCAAAGGCAAAATTAAAGGAGGGAATCTTTGTACGGCCGCAGATTAGGAGCTTGATGAAAGATAGAGAATTTGAAAATGTAATGGAAGATAAGGAAAAACATGCATGGAATGCTTTTAAAGAAGTTGTACATACATTTCTAGGGAATTATAAAGACACAAACTATGTTGAGATCGTTGAAAATATGCTGGAAAAATTCAGGATTCTTGGTTGCAATATGAGCATAAAAATTCACTTTTTACATTCCCATTTGGACTATTTCCCGGAAAATCTTGGGGACGTGAGTGAAGAGCAAGATGAAAGATTTCATCAAGATATTGAAGAGGTGGAAAAAAGATACCAGGGGCGCTGGGACACAAAAATGATGGCCGATTACTGTTGGACATTGAGGAGAGATCTTCCTTTAGCTGAAGATGACAGAAAAACAACAAAAAGAAGCTTTTCTGAAAAAAGAAAACGGTTTTTTAAGAAGCGTAAAGAATAAACAACTATTCCAAATAGTTTCAATGTCTATATCTTGTATGTTTTTGTATTTTTCTCTTTAATGTGTTATAAAACTAGCTTATAAATGAAATAAATCGTGTTTTTCTAAATTTCTTGATTTTGCTGGTTTGAAAAATAACCTTACGTGATACAAAAAAACTGAAAGCAGATTTGAAATCAGTGCTACTCAATTACCAAAAAACAGTTAAAATTTTTAAATCAACTTTGAAAATGTTATCAAATGCAGGCCTGTGTTATCAGCCTATTCTAATAATAATAATCTGTTCGTAGGTAACCAATCTGGTTTTAGAGCTAATTATTCATGCGAAACTTCACTTCAATTGACGATTGTACACTGGAATGATGAAATTGATGACAATAACTATGTGGTGGCAGTATTGTTGGATTTTAAAGGAGCATTTGAAACAACTGACAGAAATTTTGATCAATAAACTTAAATATTACGGCATATGGGGAACTGTGTTAGAATGATGTAAAAGTTACTTGTCTAACAGGTTACAATGTACAAGAGTCAACAATAAGATATCAAGTACAATGACAATTAATGTTGGTGTACCCTAAGGCAGTGTACGTGGACCACTCCTGTTTATTATATATCTTAATGATTTAAGTCTCGCTATTAATTGTGACTTCATTAACTTCTTTGCTGATGACACCTTAATTGCAATTATACATAGTGATGGATGTTAACATTGCCATTGATAAAATGAATATTGAATTAAATAAACTGTCAAGATATCTAAACACCAATAAATTAAAATTAAATATAAATAAAACCAAAGCAACGATTTGATTGATTGATTTGCCAGCGTATGGTGGGTATTACTGCCAATTCCGGGCATCCATGGAGGTTCGTTCCAACACACAGTCTGGTCGTCTGTCGAATACGCCCAACGGACGGACAAACCGCGTGCCGGAACTAAATCTCGGATGTTTTATATACCGCCGGACTGGCTGCATACGCCGGGTTGGACATTGGACATGCTTGTTGTCAGCAGCGAGAGCCGCATGACGCATGGGGTGGGAATATAGGATGGGAAGTGTAGGTGTTTGAGAGATGCTTCTTTTAAGTTTCCATGCTTCTATTAAGTTTCCATTTGTCATCATCGGCTGGGGTGTGGTGCAGTTGTTTGCGAGATGCTTCTTTTCAGTTTCCATGCTTCTTTTAAGTTTCCATCTATCGTCATCTCCTTATTTTTTTTCTTCTAAGTTTTCTGCTTCTTGTGTCTCTGAATCTGGCAGCTTTTATTTTTTATTTTATTTTTATATATTTTTCCCTCTTTGCCCTTCATTTTTTTTATTTATTAACCGCTCCACGAGTAAATATCCATCTACGGTGGAGTTGCTGGAAAAGGCTCTATTTCGTGGTAACATCATTTATTTTTTTTGGCGTTATGAAAAAAGAGGTCCGAAGGGATAGTTTGTACTAAAAAATATAATTACTCTAAATTAAATATAAATAATGTTAATATAGGCTCTGGTAACAACAAATTAGAATTGGTAACAGAAATCAAATATTTAGGCTTCATGATTAGTAACGATTTAAGTTTAAAAACACATTTTGTGCATGTACAAAAGAAAATATCGAAAAAATTGTTCTTCTTATCCAGAATTTCTTAATAGCAACAAGTATAACAGTTTTTAAAACAATAATACAGCCACACTTCGATTATTGTGGGAGTATCCTAAATTTTCTCTATAACAACAGCATTGCTGTGTTACAGGAACTGCAGAACAGAGGAATGTGAATTATATTAAGATGCAACAGACTTACACCTATTAGAACAATGTTAAGTGTATTAGACTGGTTAAGTGTGAAACAACGTTTAAAATATTTTACCTCAATTTTTATATATAAGATTTTGAATGGTTTACTCCCTTCTTATTTCAACAAATATATTACTTTTAATAATCAAGTACATAATCACTCAACTAGATTAACACGTTAAGTGCCACAATGATAGAACCAAAACCTTACTCTCTGTGCCAAATTTCGCTTTATTGTATTTCGAATTCATTTTACTAGTAAGATGATAAAAATATAATTTACAAAATGTTGCGAAATATTTTTGTACTTTTTTTTGCAAAAATCTTTGGGGCACAACATTTGTGCCTCGCAGCACAGACGTATCTTCTCTACACTCTCCGCATGCAAAAAGGCATTTTGTGTCGATTGCTTCTTCAAAGTACATAAAGCTAATTTTGTATAATTTCAAATATAAGTATCTATGAATACATAGTACATGAATACATATTAATACATGTGTTTATTTTTCTTTATATTAGGCTTTTTTATTTATCTTTTACATAAATTTTACTTCAATTTTCTATAAAATCCGAAACAAAGATAATTTTCTGGGGGTTTTTACACCGTCTGCATCATCTTGCCGAGCTTATTTCATTCCCATTTAATAATATGGTATCTGTGGCACTGCCGTTGTGTCACAGCCCAGGAAAGGATAATAGTACATGAGGCACTACATTTGTGCCTCGAAGCCGGGTGGGATAATTCTGTGAGGCACATCACGTATGCCTCATGGCAGTTAACGTGTTAAATAGTCATCTACACATTGGAAGAAAAAGTGTACCAAACATATGCACACATTGTTTTCTAATTCTTGTCGGGTATATAATATGTTACAAAATAAAGTCAAAGAAAGTACCAACTTGATTGCATTTAAAGAGGGGTTATTACAACATATTAAAAGTTTATAACATGGCACCCATGCACATTATTATTTTTACTATTTTATTCTCTTTCATACTTTTTACTAGTTTTCATATTTTGTTAGTGCTTTTAAATGTAAGAATGTCGTTATAAATTATCATATTACGTGGAATCTGTCGAAGACACGTATTAGGTTGTCCCATTTCAAATAAAGATTATTATTGTTATTATTATTATTATTAAATTTATTTAAAAGAATTTCGTTTTTACGATTTCAAGACGGTCGCTACAGATATCACAGATACAGATTTTAATACAACTATTTAAGAACACACGAAAATAATCTTTTACAATGTGGTCAACACCATTAAACAACTCCGAATAAAACTACAATACAACGTATTTATTATGTCATCTATAAACGTTTAGGAATCAAAAAAATATATTTACTTAATCATCGTCTTGTAGAACATCATAATTTAGTACATAACTTCAGATCGAACCATTAGATAACTTCCGTAAAAGACGTGGTATAAACTTTAATACAACTCCAAGCAAGAACTATATAAGAACTCTTACATATAACACTTTATTAACTTTAATAATCCTTAATCTAAATCCTCACTAAAACTTTATTAAGATGTTTAAAATTGGTACATACAACTTTTGAATAGTTGTATAACCGCCATTAACTTTTTAGTTTTATAATTTCAAATAACATAAGTTGTAGAGTAAAGTAAGTAAAGTAAAGTAAAGTAGACGCGTTTATTATATTGAAATAAATTCTTTATAGGATTTTGCAAATAGCAGAAAAAAAATAACTATCTATGAGAACTAAAAGAAAAACTATGTGTAAAAATATTAATGAAATCTTTGCATTCTTTCGATAACCTGAATTCTGGTTATGCTAGCAAATTAAAGAACATACTAGGGTTACAAGCAATACAAAATCTTGTCTGAATAACATAATTACAAATTTCAAAGGAAATTTCGAGGGTAAAATGATCGAAACGGGTATCTCAGATCATTCAGGGCAAGTACTAAACTTTGAGGTAGAGTCCCAAGTTCCAGCACAAAAAGCTGAAACTAGAGATTTTAGTAGCAGAAATATCTTAAATTTCTGCAATAAGCTTGGTGAAGAGACCTGGTCTGAAGTGTACCAAAGTCATGATATTAACTTCAGCTTTTCTTGTTTTGTATAAATTCTTTTACATTATTCTCAAATTCACTTCCCGAAAATAAAAGTTCGTGACAAAAAAATAATAAAACATTTTTTCTTAAAGATCCTAATATATTAGAATTTAAACAAGTGGTTATGTATCAAACTATAGCTAAGATTGACAACTCATATAAAGTCGCTTATATATAATGAATCAAAAATGCACTATAATAAATTGATAGTGGACACTAAAAAAAGATATAGAAATAAAATTAGTTTAGCTGAGAATAAATCTAAGGCTATGTGGCAAGCAATTAATGCCATAACAAGACCTCCCAATTCAAGAACTTTTCCACAGACAGATGATCCTGAAGATACTGCCAACAATTTTAACCATCTATTCGTTAATATGGCACATAACTTATTATCTCAACAGCCAGTATAAATACTGATTTCTATAATGCTCTGCTTCACAACAAGGATAGATCATTATTTTTTAGTCTCGTTACACTTAGCGAAATTTTATCATTCATAAGGAACATGCCAAACAAGAAAAACACTGGTATAGATCAGATTCCAGTTAGTATTTTAAAGACTTATGCACATCAGATTGCAGAACCCTTAAGTCACTTAATAAATTTATCCCTTAAAACAGGTACCTTTCCTGATGAATTAAAGATTGCAATACTCAAACCTTCATTTAAAAAAGGAGATTTTAACTCTCTAGAAAATTATCGTCCCATAAGCCTTCTAACTTGTTTCTCAAAAATATTTGAATATGTAGTGTCCACAAGGGTAATTTCTTTCTTTACCAACTATGGTCTGTTTTCAAATAACCAGCAAGGCTACCTAAAGGGAAGATCGATAGACACTGCTCTATTCGAATTCATCAACAGTGTGGTGCAAGAGTTAGAGGAGGGAAATGTATCCTGTGGGATTTTCCTGGATCCTTCTAAGGCATTTGATTGCAAAAACCATGAGATGTTACTGAATAACTTGCACAAATATGGTATTAGGGGAAATGTTCACAATTGGTTTCGTTCCTATTTAACAGGCCGAAAATAATTAGTTGAACTTGATCATAGAAAAGATCAGCAACTTATTACGAACAATGCAGATGATACAAATCTACTGATTAAGGGCCATGATTTTATGGAAATTTTGGAAATAGAAAGTTCATTACTGAAATCGATCAAACAATGGTTTTCTGAAAACAACTTAATCTAAACTAAATGAAAGTAAAACAGATGCTATTTTATTTAAAATAAACAATTCAATCAGAACTCCCCAAGACATCTTCTTAGACGGTAAAAAAAATTGTTTTTCTATATCTGTAAAATTTTTAGATGTTCACATTAATGATACCCATACGTAGACAACTCAAATTGATTATTTAGCCAGTAAATTCCCCTCTATTTCTTATGCAATTAGAATTTTACGAGATCAAGTAGACTAAGATGTGGTAAAAACGTTGTACTATGATAATTTTTATTCTTCAATAAAATTTGGTATTGTTACGTGGGGTAGTTTTTTAGAGCTTTGAAGAAATTTTTCATGTCAGAAGCGAGTTATTAGGCTTATGCTAAACATGAAAGCTAGAGATATGTGCAGGGGCAAATTTAAAGCTAATAAAATTTCGACCGTTACTGCCATCTGTATCTATGAATGCCTACAGTTTTTAGTTAAAAACCACAGTAAGTTCGACTCTTGTTTAAGTATCCACACTTACAGCACCAGGTTTCGAGGAGACTTTACCTTTCCAATACATAATAGAACACTATATGAAAAAGGGACGTTCTACCGTTGCTTAAGGTTAATTAAATATAAAAAATATTCAACGTGACAAAATGCTCGTAGAACATGCTGCTAAATTTTTTTTGTGATATTGAACCCTACTCTTTGGATGAATACTTTTCTCTTAATCTAAATACCTAACATATTGTGATAATTTTTAATCTGTAATTTGGTATGTTATATTTTCTGTGTAATATGTGTAATATTTTATTTTATTTTGTATACTGTTTAATTTTCCGGAGAAATTTGACGTATTTCTCAGACCAAACATCTTTGTACTGTATTACTCTGTAGAAATTAACGATTTACTTAAAGTCCTAAAATGAATTTGTCTAATTTCTTATTTAAAGCTCCAGAATAAGGTCGAAAAACGTTTCAAAGGCTAAGCATATCCAAGAAACAGAATGATAGATTTCATGGAAATGTAATCCATTAGAATGAATTTTTTTTAAGACAAGGTAGGTAAATAAATTCATTTTAGGCCTTTGTTCTCATGTTTAACTGAATCTTCATGACCATAGGGGGTAATGTAGATACTAGTTTAATCTGCATGGCTGTAGGGCACTGTGTGGATGCTAGTGTTAAAATGAGAATTTTCAAATAAGAAATTAGACAAATTTATTTTAGGATTTTAATTTGCTAGCATAACCAGAGTTCAGGTTATCGAAAGAATGAAAAGATTTCATTAATATTTTAAACATAGTTTTTCATTTAGTTCTCATAGATAGTTTTTTTTTGCTGTTTGCAAAATCCTAAAAGAATACAATTATATGCAAAGAAATGGAATGTTCTTGCTTGACACTTTCTATCAGTTGGATGTATTCAAATCAAATTAAATCAAATCAAATCAAATATACTTTATTCTTCAGAAGAACATTTCTTGTTGACAAAGAGCTGTATAAACAGATATATAAAATAGAGAAATATGAATAAACTAAGTAAAAAAGATAAAAGTGAAAAAGTAAAAACAATAAAAACAATATAAAAACTAGTCAAATAGCAACAATTTACAGACCAAAATTAATGTGTACTTCTGAACATATTACAGTGTGTCTTCTTCTTTCATTCTTTTAAATGATAATAAGGCTTTACAACAAGTTTACTTTTTACTGCCTTCCTGAAATGAATATACAAATTAATATCTTTAACACCTTTGGGTAGGCGATTATACATCTTATAACCATTGTAAATAATAGAGTCTTTGACCAAAAGGAGGAACTCGGAATAGGCATAGTAAGATTATTGTTTTCTCGAGTAATATAATGGGGAGAATTATCACTTATATTACTTTTATGTTTATGAATTAAACATACCGTTTCCAGAATGAAAATGGAAATAACTGTAAGACTTCCATGTGCCAAAAAAGTGGTTTGCAATAATCACGAATTTTTGCTTTACACAAGTAACGAACAGCACGTTTTTGAATTACAAGAATCCTATTTATCAAATAATTACTGCTTACACCCCAGAACGAAATACCACATCTCAAATGTGATTCAATTAGTGCAAAGTATGCAGCAGTTTTTGCAGTCATGAAGCCCAACTCATTTGAAATGACTCTAATTGAGTAGCAACCAGATGCTAGCTTATTACCGAGGTTAATAACATGATCTTTAAACTTTAAGTTGCAGTCGATATTTAAACCAAGTAATTTTGAGCACGACTTATTTTCAAGTATATGGTTACCGAGTGGGATATCTATTAGATTACAATGGACGGTCATTATATTTGTTTTGTTGACTTTAAGAGAAAGCAAGTTAGAGTTAAACCAATCTTTGAGTTTATTTACATCGGAACACATTTGCTCCCAGAGGGTATTCTCATCTTTACTATGCCAAAATATTGTGGTGTCATCAACAAATAAGGTAAACTTTCCATCAATGTCAATTTCAGTTAAGCCGTTAACATATAACAAAAATAAAAATGGGCCAAGAACAGAACCTTGAGGTACGCCATGAGTTATATTTAATCAATAAAGTACTTACTTACTTACTTACTAATTTGTTGGAGTATGATGAATTTTTAACTACTTGGCTGCGGTTTGACAAATAAGACTGAAACCAGTTTAAGGTAGTGCCTTTGAAACCCTAGTGTTCAAGCTTTCGCAACAATATATCATGCTCGACGCAATCAAAAGCTATTGACAAGTCACAGAATACTGCCGCAGCACACTCTCCACCATTGATTTCAGTGTACACCATCTTTGAAAGGCAAATATAGCATCGTTAGTATTTTTATTTTTTGGAACCCAAATTGCTGATTACTTAATATCTTGCATGGAAACAAAAATTCAACAACCCTTTTTTATACTAGCTTTTCAATAGTTTTTGCCAATGTGGGTAGTAACGATATGGGACGAAAATTAGATGGATCTTCTAAATCCTCACCTTTGTAATGGGGAATCACAATAGATGTTTTTAAAAGAGATGGAAATATTCCCGATTCAAATGATTCGTTAATATTCGAAACTAATACATGAAGAGCAGCGTCTGGTAGATTTTCCAGTATTTTTACAGAGATTTTATCCAGACCAGAAGATTTTTTATTTTTTATTTCCTTAATAGCTTCTTTTAATTCAATGATATTTGAATTGTACAAATATAAAGTAAATGTCATTCATGTAACTCAGTGGATCATTTGGAGGAATTATGTTTTCCGTTAAACTACCTGCAATCGAGCAGTAATAGTTGTTTAATGCATTGAGATGGGGGATTAAGGGGGATGTAAGTAAGTAAGTACGTAAGTAAGTAAGTACTTACTATTGATGCTTTCATGCATTTTGGCACTTACACAGGTTACATGGAGAAATCGTCATTGTAATACATAATAATGAATATCACAAACATTAAAGTGGAACTTTAAAGTTCCACTTTAAAAATAAAAACTTACAAATTAATTAAAATTAAAATATTACAAATAAAACTTAAAGTAATAGTAATTAAAATCTAAGACAGATCAGAAATATCACAGTCTAGAAATTCAGTGAAATTATAAAATGCTTTGGAGATTAAAAATTTTTTGATCCTCTGCTTAAAATGCTGTAAAGGCAAGTCTTTAATTTTTTGTGGCAATTTATTAAAAAATTTTATGGCCCAGTAGTTTGGCCCATTTTGGCACCTCTTCAAGGCAATACTTAACAATTAGATTAGATTTATTTCTCGTGCAATGATTATGTACAGAATCATATGTATCATATAAGACTTAGTTTCTTTTAATGTATAATAAGTTTTCTAAAATATATATAGAAGGAAAAGTTAAAATTTCATGATTTATGAATGAGTTCTTGCAGTCATCTCTATACTTGAGAGCATCCAGAATCCTTATTGCTTTTCTTTGCAGGTTGAAAACTCTGTGACAATCTGCAGCATGTTCCCAAGCAAGAACATCATATGAAATATTCGTATGACAGAGTGCAAAGTAAGCAGTTCTTAGTGTGTCAGTTGAGACACAGTTTGCTAGATTGCGTAAAATAAATATGTTGCTACTTAGTTTTTTTGAGAGATAATTCATATGCTCTTCCCATTATAGTTTTGGGTCAAGATGAATGCCTAAAAATTTCACACTATTCTGCGGGATAACAGCAGACTCAACATCTCTCAAAGTAAATATCATGTTCTGAGTTTTCAATTTGTTCAGAAATAGCTCGTTAGAGTTAAATCATTTTTTTGCTTTTGATTGTGCTTCACATGACCTTGCTACAACGTCATTGAGGTTATTAGCTGTTGAACATGTTGTTGTGTCATCTGCAAATAGGATATAATTCTCCATGTTTTCACAAAGAGGGAGGTCGTTGATAAATATTAAAAATAGCAGAGGTCCTAATACAGACCCCCTGCGGGACTCCCACAGTAAGCTGCCTCTTTGCAGATAGCGCATTACCTACCCTAACCCTCTGATACCTATCATCAAGGTAAGATTTCAATAATTGAATGCTACAATCCCCAAAATTATAGTATTTTAGTTTTTTTATAAGAAGTTCATGTGAGACACAATCAAATGCTTTACTTAAATCACAGAAAGTTATTGATGTGTAATTGAGATTTTCAAAGCCTTCCAATATTTAAGAATAAGAATAAGAACTTTATTTTCCCATTTGGATCTAGTATAAGATATTGTAGATAGTTCTAATATTCCCGAAACAGTGTTGCGGTTTTTTCGAAATCCGAACTGGCTACTTGTGAATAAGTTGTTACTCTCAAAATAGTGTGCCACTCTGTTTGCAATATATTTTTCTAGCATTTTTGATATTATTGGCAATAAGGAGATTGGTCTATAATTTGACACTTAGTATCACCTTTCTTGAAAATGGGTATGACTAATGCCTGCTTTAAGATGGAGGGGAACTTGCCTTCTTTAATGCATAAATTTATTAACTTAGTCAGGGGTATTATTATTAAATTTTTAATAGATTTTATGATCTCAACATTGAACCTATACATATTCCGACTGTGTTTATTTTTTAAAGTATTAATTATATCACATACTTCTATATAGGTAACCTCACTAAAGCAGAATTTTTCCCCAGGAACAGATATACTTTCTGCTTTAGTCAGGGGAGCTGTATCTGTATGTTCTATGTCTTTGAGTAAATTGTGAGCAATGCTAACAAAGAAGTTGTTATAGGTATCTGGTGTAGTGATATCAGCTTCAACACTTTTTGAAGGGATACCTCTGTGGTTATTAATAATGTTCCACATACATTTAGTAGAATTTTTTGATTGTTTAATATAATTATCGTTTGCATTTTCTTTGGCAGTAGCAATAGCCACCTTGTAATTTTGTTTTAAAATGTTCTTTTCTCTAAGTATTTCCTGTGTTGGCTATCGTTTATATAAATCACTTAGGAAGTGAAGCTGTTCTCGCATGTTTTTTAGTGTGTCATTGAACCAATTTACACTATTTGGCCGATTTTTTTTTGACTATATATGTTTTTTCAGGAAAAGCTTGATGGTATGCATTTTGCAGATGTTCTATAAACTCGCATTTGATATTAATTAATTATAGCAGGCAAAAAAGTTACCAAAATTTACATCCGAAAACCAATATTAAGAAAGTGACAGCAATTAAGTAAAAAGAAATACAATACTAAAAAATTAAACAATGAAAATAAAATATCTCAAAAACTACTGCAAATATGACTTTTTCGAATAAGAACAATTTTGCTTAAAATTTAGTTCTTAATCGAATGGCATATGTTTCAAAGCTTCCTTGATCGAAAAATATTTTTAAAGTGCAGCTCCATCTCTGGTAATATTACAATAGTAAATTCTTCCTGAAGGAGGCATTAATAATAGAAATCTATTACCGTTTACAAAATAAAAATATGTTTTTTAGTTTCCAAGGGAGTTTCCTGGGGGAATGTTAACTGAAACACCCTGTATATCACTGGTTTCAGAAACCTTTCAAATTGATAAATAGGTCCCAAGTTTCGTGAAAGAATATTAAACAAAGACAGATTGATGACAAAATTAATGTAGGCAGTATTTTATATGGAAACACTCCGGAAAAAAATGAGTCTGCTACCCGATTTTGACAGGATTCAGAGAAAATGTAGACTATAGAAACCTTTACTTTATGCCGGAGAAACCTACACATACCTGAGTGAGCAACAACATCACATCCAGGATGTGCAGCAAGTGAAACAATCTCTCCGTGGCAAGTACAGATGCCTACTCCAAAAGATTTGGTCATCCGAACTTTCGGGGAAAAACAAGATGTCTGCCACTAACATGCTTGCCGTTCCTGTTCTGCTCTACTCCTTTGGGGTAGTTAAATGGATAGTAGATGAGCTGCGCCAATTAGACAGAGGTACCCGCAAGATGATGAGTATCCATAGGAGCATTCATCCTAGATCGTCCGTTCCTCGTGTCTACCTCCCACGAAATCGGGGGGGGCCGAGGGATCTTGGGGTTGAAGTGTATGCATGGCAGAGTAGCACTGGGCATATAATGTCGTTAGAAGCTCAGACACGTTACTGCAATTGGTGAGAGATCACGAAAATGCAGGGGTGGGTGCAACATTGTTTAAGGCGGCAAAAAGGGCCGCGGATGAACTTGGTCTAGTATTCGACGAGAGGCGAGAAGGCCGGCGCGGTGCTGACCCAGAGTCAGTCACTGAACTTCAGTCACCTCGCTTGAAGGCCCAGATAAAAGCTGCCGAACAGGAGCGTCTGTTTAGGCAGCATGTCGATAAATCCATGCACGGGGTGTTCTACAAGACCCTAGACATACTGGCTTTATCGACAAGGCTGACATTCGCCTTTTTAAGGTCAGCTGGGCTAAAGTCGGAGACCAAGGTATTTATTGTGGCCTGACAAGACGGTGTAATTAACACGTTCAAAGATTTTAGAGTGAGCTGACAATACTGTGATGGCACGATAATTTATTATTAGACTGGTGTTATCAGATTATGTATAGGAGTAACTCGTCCACTTTTAAATTGACAAATTTAGACAAATACTGATATGAAATCAAACTAATCTGTATTCCCAAAAAATGATCAGCTCCTGTGATATTACATTTAAATGTAAAATACATGTGTCTTACCATTGATTAAGTAGTAATAGATAATTATTCCCGTAATTATTGGAGAGTGGCGGTACCTATCGATGAATGTCCGAAGCAACGTAATCCCATAATAATGTGGCACTCGGCAGAACAGTTGAATTTCGTTCTACTCTACCGCTAACGTCTTAGCGCCGACCTCGGGTAAGCCCCGCCTACCGTAGTACGCGATATTACGTCTTGCCACGTCTTGCTACCATTGATAATTCAATAATTATCAATACTTTCACTAATCTTTGAAAACATCCAGTGGACGCTCATCACAGAGAGGAAGAGAGAGACGTGTCTGTCTTCTTAGCGTCAAGTGATCACTGTTCAGCGATTTTCACAAATAAATGTACCTACAAACGGTTTATAAAACTTGTACTTGCTGCTTATATTTATGATAATTTCTTAAAGTAATCAATTTAACAACAAAAATAGACTTGGATGCTTACATGTATTTTAGTTAATTTCGTCAATATTTTTGATTTTCTGCTAAAGGAATTATATTGACATTGAGCAATTTTTTACATCTAGGTACATCAAATATTAACAAATAACCAAATAAGTCCAATGTATTTTAAGTTTTTATTACTAAAAACAAAAACAACCTACTTACATTAAATCAATACAATTAGGGAGTAAGCGTGATAATCATATTGGTTCTGTATTGATTAATGTAAGTATATATATATTTAAAACGTATTTTTCGTCAATTTCTGTGTATAAATTTAAACATGTAAATAGGTACATAGGGTATATACAATCAGAAGATGGCATATGTCAAAACATATTTATATTTACAGTAAAAAGCTGCCTTTGAGTAAAATAATTTTCAAGTGATTATAAATTAGGTCGATCGAATATTTTCATCTAGTTACTTACTACATGAAACTATTTTTTTGTTCTTTTACAGAATTAAGTGTAGTGGAATCGATAGAGGTTTTCACTTCGGAAAAATTCCGGGAAGCGGTAACTTTTGAGAAAACATCTCTGAACATGTCAGGGACAACATAAAAGTTACCAACAATAATCCTTGACCTTCATTGGTTAAACAAATTAGTTGCAAATTATTTTTTGTCAAAAATCTCTTAAAATATTTTTTTCTTAAAAAAAACTAATAGCGCCATTCGAAAGTATGAAGTTCGAAGTTCTTCCTACGATCAAAAATTTAGGCTCCACATTATTTTCTTTAACGCACGACGCGGCGACACGACAGTACGCCCGCGTAGCGTGGGCAGCCTCAGACGCGCTACACTAAATTTATTGTAACTTTTGAACTTAGGTTCAATAAAGCTTACATCAAAGAAAAAACATTATTGGATTATTATATTTTCAAATATTAAAATTAATGTAGGCATCTAGGAATAGTATATCATAAAAGCGTAGAAGGGCCACAATAAATTTTATATTTTATTTTCTTAAATTCCGACTTCAAACTCGGAATTTTGTTAAATTCCGAGTTAGAACTCGGAATTTTGTTATATTCCGACTTTGAACTCAGAATATTGTTAAATATACACCTCGGGAGAGGCCGCCATTTTTCCCTCGATGTATTTGTTGCCCTCGATCAGGCTTCGCCCTCGGGCCTCAAATTACACCTCAGGAAAAATAAGACGTTTCTCTCCTTTAGAGTGTATAATGTATACTATTATATTCATTGTTTTGTTAACTGCTCCTAGTATAGTGTAATCGAATTAGGGTTTGATCGAAAAATGAAAGATACTTCATGAATAAAAATTGATTCTTGTAAAAGATGCTAAGAATATTGAATATCATTGATTGATCAGTGATTTGGCAACACTTTTTATTTAGTGCCACATTGTTTAAATAATTCGCAAAGTTGAGAAAATCAATTTTTTGTAAATAACGAAAACACTAAGAACTTTCGAAAATAATGTTTTATATAACAAATGTAGCTAGTAAAAATACCTACAAAACCCAGTAAGAAATTTTCAAATCGGTTGTTTATCTGCAAAATCAAGAAAACTGTCAAAATGGCATGTTATTTCAACTGTTATTAACTAATGATAAATTAAGCCTTGTGACTTTGAAATTATCGGAAGTTGTACGTATCAATTTACTTAAAAAACTCTGAAAATTTCAAATGGATATCTTTTAAGGTTTTTGCAAAAAGTAATTTGTTTATTAAAAATGTGCTTTCGTAAAATTGTCCAAATTTTTTTTTGGCACCGTAGACTAATGACCAAAAATGGATTCTCTTCTCTACAAGTTGTACCATCAAGTACATTTTAAAATTAATTGATTTTCGCAGATTTAATTGTTTAAAATCGGGTTAGAAAAACACGTACATTTTCACGTTATAAACAAATAGACTAACTCAATTATTTTTAATCGTACTCCATTGGGACTAGGACCATTTGAAAGCTACGATTTTTCTGCGAATTTGAAAAGAAATAAGAATGTTTAAGCCGGCTTGTGAGCTGAGATAATTTTTTATTTTTCTTTTACTCATATAGCTGATTCACTTATTGGCATTTGTATTTAAAATCAACACATTAAGTAGATCAAGACCTGCTCTGCATTGTGTGACAATTTCAAATGAATATATGATGCAGTTTAATTATATGACAATATTTATATATTTTTAAGGAAAAAAAAAGTCGTGTTGGGTAGGAATCGATCCCCCGACCCTCGGATTTATGTCATCATCATAACAAATTTATTTAGTTCTTTTAATACAGGAAATTGCCTCCCCGGATGGAGACTCGGAGCCAACCGTACAACTACGTCCGAGCGCTCAAACATGTTGAGCTAAATTACCGATGCGACAAAAATTTACATTAGTGTAATAGATTTATTCCAAATGTATAAAAATTGTCTCATGTAAAAGAGGCCAAAAATATTGAATATCATGCTTTGGCAACACTTTTTATTTAATGCTACATTGTTTAAATAATTCGCAAAGTTGAGAAAATCAGTTTTTCGTAAATACCAAAAAACTAAGAATTTTACAAAAAAATTATCTCAGTTCCCAAGTGACTTGAAGCATTTATTATTCTTTTTAAATTCGCAGAAAAATCGTAGCTTTAAAATGATCCTAGCCCGAACGAAGTACCCTTAAAAATAAATAAATTATTCAATTTGTTTATAACTTTAAAACGCACGTGTTTTCGAACTCGATTTTAAACAAAGAAATTTGCGAAAATCAATTAAATTTGATATGTATATGATAGTACAACTTGTCAAAATGTGAATCCACTTTGATACGTAACTCTAAAATGTCTAAAAAAAAAATTACGACAATTTTACGAAAGCAAGTTTTTAATAAACAAATAACTTTTTGCAAAAAACCTTAAAAGATATCGATTTGAAATTTTTAGCATTTTTAAAGTATATAAATTGGGACGTACAACTTCCGATAATTTCGATGTCACAAGGCTTAATTTATCATAAGTTATTAATAATTGAAATAAGAGGCCATTTTGACGTTTTTTTTTATTTTGCAGATAAACAAATTAACCTATTGGAAAATTTATTATTAGGTTTTGTAGGTCTTTTTAGTAGCAACATTTGTCATGTAAAACATTATTTTCTAAAATTCTTCATTTTTTGGGTATTTACGAAAAACTGATTTTCTCAACTTTGCGAATTATTTAAACAATGTGGCACTAAATAAAAAGTGTTGCCAAAGCATGATATTCAATATTCTTGGCCTCTTTTACATGAGTCAATTTTTATACGTGAAGTACCTATATGTTTCATTTTTCGTTTCGGGGTACATTTGGAATAAACACTATAGCTATACAATAAATGGTGATGTCTGCCAAATATTTGTGATCTTGTTATTGTGTTTATATTTCTTTTATATATAAAACATATTTTATTTTCTTCCTGGTATTTTCTTGAAAAAAAAACTTTTATTCATTCCTATTAAATAAATTTCATATACCTACCTACCTATTCTTTTTGCATAAAGACAAAACAATAAAAAAGCTCTTCTTCGTAAAATAATTTCTAAGACTAATCAAACATAATGTTTTTAGTCGATTATAGTATTATAAGCAATATATACACATGTAAGTATTTTCCATGCTATTTTTAAAAGTACAAAACGCCAAGAATGGATAATTTCTTACAAAATCGGATAATTTTCTGCGAGTAGGTGAATCTCATGCCGAATAATTGGCAACGCTGGTTGCACTGCTGTCTTAGTTGCTAGGTCGTTTAGCTCCCTCCACACCCCACGGGCCCGCCCGCCCAACCATTCATTTCATTCATGAATTAATTTACCCGCCTTGCAAAGACCAGCTTGAACTTCGACTCGAAAAGTCACACGACATCTATGAATTTAAGACCGGAACTAACAGTACAAATTCTTTGGTTAAGTATCTATTTCTACTTAATCAATGGTCTTACGATTTACACGAATAGTACCTATTTTTTTCGCCGAGAATATTAATTTAGTTTCTATATAATTAATTGATCAGTTTAATAAATTTCGTAATATTCCGTAATGAGATATCAGACCATTCCTCACACATATTATTAAATCTGATTGTAATAAAGAACATTGATTAACACAAAACTTAATAATTAAACAATTTACATGAAACAAAAATTAGAATGAGAAATAGTACTGACATATTCAAAATAACAAAATAAGTAATTGTAATTTACATTAACTTACCAAAACTGTAATCGTAGTCACTGACCAAATGTCTGTGTTATAATAAAGATATGAGAAGAACAAACAGCGCGATTAGATTCAGTATTTTAATACTTTTTCAGTACCTACATGTTTTTTCCCCCTTTTTTTTATAGTTTGGTACTACTTTTGGCATTCCTCAATGTATCAGTATTTGTTTGGTATTTGTCATATACCTTAGTTTAGTTAATATGCATATTATTGCATATGGTATTTGTCAAATTACACAAATATATTTTAAGCCGGCTTTAGAGTACGACAAAGCAGTTTCACCACAAATCTGACATTTCAGGGTAGAATATATTAATTTTGAATTCACCAATCAGAATGAGTATGAAAAGGTAATGTCAAAGATTGGAGAACTAACAAGATAGGACACTTAGACGGAGAAGACGAAATAGACGAAGACAGTTGTGTACTCGAATTTAAAGGGACACGACATCCAGCGGAAACGGTTTCGGGATTTGTCCAATTTGACCAAGCTTACTAAAAGATAGGTTGGCTCATTAAAATCGCCAAGTGCTACGTCACGTATAGACCTCGATGACAGCTGCGTGTGGCTGTTTTTTCCTCATTTTATAGTAGTAGTTTCAAAATTATTCTTGCAATATATAATTCTATCCTAACCAAACAGATACCTTACATATAAACATAGAAATACTTCATGTGACATATATTACAAAGCAACCTGTTTTTTTACTGACCTTGGCCACCGACAGTCATCAGCTGAGTTCGGTCGCTCTATCAGGACAGTGTTGTCCACTTTTCACTATTGGCCTCTCTTTCTAATATTGCCTTCTCCGTCTGATTGTCATATCGTAGCAACTGCGCGAGAACTCCAATTTAAATGTCGAGGTCAGTGGCGCCATTGCTTAAAGATAAAGGGTTTCCGCTGGTTGTCCTATCTTGTTAATTCCCTAATCTTTTGTAATGCAAAGGCGAAGTTCATAGATAAAATGTTAATTAAATAGAAAATATCAACAAAATGTATGTAACTGCTTCTGTCATGTCTAGGAAAGATAGATAGATTATCTTTCCTATTTGAAGGATAGAAGGTACGAGAGTTAGGTAAGAGTGGGATATTTTTTAGACGGAGTATATCAAGAAGGATTAACAACGAGGAGTGCTCAATGGGACGATAGTCAATCAAAACAAAGCGAGGGACATAACGTCAAATTGACACATTTAAATAATCTTGTGACTATTATTTGCATACGAATAACGGAATAAGTAAACATAAATTACTTTATAACAAAGTTCTACAGTCGCAAAAATACACCAAGTTTATCTTATAAAACTAAATAGTCAATATAACAGTTCTCAGTCATCTTGCTTAATTCCATCTTAATTCTGTCTGCAATAACGTCACAAAATGTTCACCGTCTTTATAAGCACTCCTCCGCTTCTCCTTCTTGGGAGAATACAGACGTTATCTTCAACCAATCAAATCTTATCACACAAATAGAGTTAGGTCCGGTCCGTATTATTTCTAATGGGCAGAATGAACAATTGCAACGCGGTATCAATGAATTCTCGATTAATTTTATAAAAAGTATTTAGTACATTATAGTGCATTATTAATACTTTTTAATTAGTTTTTATAGTTAACAAATACAATTAGTGCATAATGAGACTGCGTATTCACTACATTCTGGGATTGATTTTCTATTCAATGAGTGAATGAGGCAATGAGTATAGTTTATATGTTCAGTTTGACTGGTAAGTGAAAAGAAATAGTACACAACTTTTATCTCTTTCTGTGGCACTTTCTCTAGTGTTCCTCTACTCTAAGAGCGTTCCAGATTGGTAGTATGTTCAATGCGGTAGCAGGGAAATTCTTCAAAAACATTTGGCATCATTGTTATTCGTGACCCTGGTTGTTGTTTTTATGTCAAATGTCAAAATGTAAAAAGAAAAAGTGTAGGTTATGTTAATAATGAATGAAATGCAAATGGAATTATGTAAACATTTTAGATTATAACAATAAAAATATCGTGTAAATAACATCAAGAGACTATTAAACATATTAGCAAAGTACAATGGCCAAAATTAAAAATAATTATGAGACGTACAAAATTTTAAGAGGTATATAATATCTCTTATTATTTTTAAATCTCGTGACGATTTCTAATTGTATTTTCAGGTGACAAAATGATGGACGGTTCTCAAGTCCATGCCAGGGCAAGTACATCAAAACCAATGCATCTACGCAGAGTAGAGAAGGCTTTGAATCTAAATTTGTTCTTAAAAAATGTTAATCAGCAGCTTATACTAAGCAGTGATTCAGAAGACTCAGATGATGATACACCAAATATTAATGATATAAGCATCGAAAACATATTAAGGGGTAAGTTATTGTCACCAATTTTTAGCGTTGATGTAGTGGGTAAGACCGATACATGACTATTGTCTGAGATCAGAGGTGTGCTGAGCACTGATAAAAAGTTCTTTAAACATTAAACTCACTGCTCTTAAAAAAAGTTCTTGTAATTACAGATCACTAAGCACTTTAAATAATGAAGGGCTCGCAATCATTAAGCACTTTTAGATAGTAATTTAAAATCACGAGCACTGAGTACAAAGCACTTTGATTCTAACACTTTAAATTTAATTAAAAAGTCACTTAAATTAGAGCTTATCTAATATCAGTTGGAAAATCATAAAAAAAAGACCGACAAATGAATAATCTTAGTTTCATTTGAGGTAAGCGCATAACATATCTGTTTGACTATATTCGTATTCGGGTATCGTTTGTAATATTCAAGCATGGTTTTGGTATTATTCTGTGAAGCAGGCTTTGTAATGTTTTATCCTGGTATCAATGCTTTCAGTTAGAGAGCTTGTGAACATTTCGTGTCATCACTAGTTGCCGGCTAAACATTTGCCAAACCATTGTGGTAGGTATAGGGGTAATGAATTGCCATCTCGAACATTTCGACCTGACGATGGGCAGAAGGAGATGTAAGAACACCCCCAAGTCGTAATATACCTAATATTCAAAACTTTCATTATTTGCACCCGGCTGAAACTTCGTATTCTGCTTGAATTAAGGTATCTAAATAATGTGCTCGTTATAATTTTTTTTTATTACATTTTCGGAAAGATCTTTTAATTCTAGAGCGGAATGCAAAAGAAAACAATTTGCTAAAGTCTCTTGAGGCCTTAAAATTAATCAAGAACATCAACATGTGGCGCTTTCATGTTATAACTACGTGACAAACCGCTTGCCTAGATACCTAACAGTCTGTATATAAATGCAGTAGTATAAAATACTGTTTGTATCATGAATAGTGCTGTTGTTGTTTGAATGGACTGTAGTTTTCACTTATTTTTATTAATAAAATGTGTAAGCAAATTTTAATACATGTATTGCTTGAATTTACAATGTTATTATGATGTACTTATATTTCAGTAATTTTAATGAGCATTGGTTCTTCTCTGCTCTTACTTCAATACTGTCACTATATTCATCAGTTCATCACTCATCACATTTATCCCCTCCCTTTCCAGGGGCGGCACAGTTTGTTTTTATAGTACTTCACAAAAAGTGTCAATATTTCGAACATACACCCCCCCGTTGAAAGTTTTTGCTTTCAACAACTAGTCTCTCACAGGTAATGGACATATTTTTGAAAATGAACGTTTGATGTCCCCACTATTGGTGTGAATAGTTGCTACTCTGCTAATATTATCTGGGCCAGGATGTAGTTGTACGACTCGTCCTAATATCCATTTTTGAGGTGGAGTGTTATTTTGTTTTATGATCACCATAGATCCTACTTCAAGTTTTCCCTGATTTTTCTTCCAGGAACTTAACTGCTGCAATTCTGAAACGTACTCCTTTTGCCAGCGACTCCAGAAATCTTGTTGAATTTTGCATATGAGTTGAAATCGAGATAATCTCCCTATTTTTATGTCTCTCAAATCGGGTTCTGATATGGATGTCAACGGTCTCCCAATTAAAAAATGAGCCGGGGTTAACGGGTTTAGATCATTAGGATCGGCTGACATTGGAAAGAGAGGTCTGGAATTCAATACTGCCTCAACCTGAACGAGCAACGTGTAAAATTCCTCAAAAGTAAGGTGAGCATCACCTAAAACTCTTTTTAAATGGTGCTTACTCGATTTAACCCCTGCTTCCCATAAGCCGCCGAAATGTGGTGAATATGGAGGAATAAATCTCCACTCGATATTTTCATGCAATATACATTCAGTTAACTCATTTTCGTTTTGTTTCAGAAATGTTTTTAAATCTGAAGCTGCTGATACAAAATGTTTGCCATTGTCAGAGAAAATTTGTGTTGGTTTTCCTCTGCGAGATACAAACCGTTTTAAAGCTAAAATAAACGCCTCTTTTGTGAGTTCTGTTACGAGTTCCAAATGAATCGCTTTGGTTGCAAAACACACGAAGAGACTGACATAACATTTGCTCAATTTTGCACCGCGACCTTTTTTGTTTTTCACCCAGAACGGCCCTGCATAGTCTACTCCCGTTACGTTAAATGGGGGTCCTGGTAGTAGGCGAGCCTCTGGTAATTGTCCCATAATGGGTTGTACAATTTGTGGTTTATACCGAAAGCATGTGACGCATTCTCTAGTTGTTTTCTTTGCTAAGTTACGCCCTGTGATAGGCCAGAATTTCTCTCTTAAAGCTGCCAGCATAAGTTGAGGGCCCGCGTGTAATAATCTTAAATGTTCATTAGCAAAAATTAGCTCTTTGTTAGGTGATGTTTGGAACATAATAATATAGGATGTTTTTTATCATATAAAAATTTTGAATTCTGCATGCGGCCTCCTACGCGAATGACACCTTCGTCATCTAAAAAAGGGTTAAGCTTTAAAATTCGACTTTTGTTAGAAATTTCTTTTCCATTGCTTAAATTTTCGTGTTCAACTTGAAATGATTCTTTTTGAGCTACTCTAATTAGGTACTTAAAGGCATGATTAATTTCTGTTAATGAAAGGGGGCCATTTTGACGCTCCTCCCGTGGTTTCTGGCAATTATTTTTAAATCTAAGTAAAAATGCAGTTACGCGTTTGAGTTTATTAATATTAGAAAATCTTTTAAAAGGAACTGTCACTGTCTTGTGTTGAAATGAAAACTTGTGTGCGAGTTTTTATTTCAGGTAAATTCTCCGATTTTGTACTTAAATTGGGCCAATTGGCTTGGTTTTTTGTTAGCCAAGAAGGGCCATGCCACCACAGCTTTAGATTTTTTAGTTGACTTGGATTAACTCCTCTAGTTAAGAGATCCGCGGGATTTTCTTTACTACTAACGTGATTCCATGAGTGGGAAAATGAGAAATCTTGAATTTCGGCTACACGACTACTCATGAAAGGTTTTAGCTACTGGGAGGTGTTTTTAACCAGCCCAGCACGATTGTTGAGTCTGTCCAAAAAACGCATTGGTCAATATTTGTGTCCCACGAAGTTAAAATTCGCTTTGCAATTCGTATTAAAGTGAGTGCTCCACAAAGCTCTAACCGAGGCAACGTGATAGATTTTAGTGGTGCTACTTTCGATTTAGCACAAAGTAAATGTACTGAGACTTCTCCCAGATGATTTTCTGAACGTACAAAAATTGCGCTGCCGTATGGGGCTTCTGAAGAATCCGAAAATCCATGAAGTTGGATATTTGTTGCATTTTCGCATACAACATGCCGATTTATTTTAAGCTCACTTAGGATGTGGAGCTGTTCCCGAAATTTCGACCAAGTTGTGTCTAAGTCTGCGGGAAGCGCTTCGTCCCATGATAACTTTTCTAACCACAATTTCTGTATGATAATTTTTGCTATTATAGTACATGGACTTAAAAGTCCTAATGGATCAAACACTTGTGCAATACTGGATAAAATAGTTCGCTTTGTAATTTTATGACTATGAAATTCATTAATGACGTAAGTTAAATTGTTTGTTTGGTAATGCCAAATAAGACCTAAAGTTTTTGCGTTTTCATTAGCTCCGAAATCGACTATTTTTGCTAAGGAATCGTTGTGTTTTACGTGTTTTAGCACATCTGGATGATTAGAATAAAATTTTCTAAGCTTAAAACAACCGCTGTTCAGTACCTCAGTAACTTCTTTGCATATTTGCGCTGCTCCGTCAATCGAGTCTGCTCCTGTAAGTAAGTCGTCAACGTAGAAATCGCGTTCAATTATTTTTGCAATGTTCGGCTTGCTCTCTCTAATGTCTAAACCTAACTGATATAAGCATCTAATAGCTAGATATGACGCGGCGGCCGTGCCATACGTGACCGTGTTTAATTCGTAAATGCTTAGTTCTTCGTTAGGATTTTCACGCCATAATATTCTTTGTAAAGATCTCTGTTCTGGATTTATTAAAACTTGGCGATACATTTTTGCTATGTCACCAGAGATGACGTATGTGTGTTTACGAAAACGTAATAAAATTGATTACAAGTCCTCCTGAATGGTTGGACCGACCATTTGTAGATCATTGAAAGAATAACCCGAAGTTGTTACTGCTGATGCATCAAAAACTACACGTAGTTTCGTGGTTAACCTGTCCTCGCGTAATACACCTTGATGAGGCATAAAATAAGAAATTGTTGAATTATCAATATTTTGCACTTTGGTCATATGACCCAATTCCTTGTATTCCGACATAAATTGATTGTACTGATTTTTTAGTTCCGGGTTAGATTGTAATTTTGTTTCTAGAGACAGAAACCGTTTTTCCGCCTGTTTTCGTGATTCACCCAGTTTTTCCAAAGAATCTTTTAATGGTATCGAAACTATGAACCTGCCGTTTGTGTCACGTGTTGTATGTTTTATAAATTGAGCTTCACAAGCTATTTCTTCTTGTGATTGTGCTTTTGCTGGAAAACCTTCTTCGATTTCCCAAAACCGAGATAGTTGTTGCTGAATTTCAGAATTTTGAGAAAAATTACACTGAATTTTGTTTGGTACCTGTACATTTATGGGACCAGAAATAATCCACCCAAATTTGGTTTTTTGTAAAACTGGTTTGTCAACACCTAAACAAATTTGGCCTATACATAATAGGTTCCAAAACAAGTCTGCTCCTATGAGTAGATCTACCTGATCTGGTTTGTAAAACATTGGATCCGCCATTTTAATATTTTTCGGGATATCAAATTGTCTTATATCTGACTTTATATTAGGCAAATTTCCTGTGATATTTTGAAGTACAAGGCACGTGATGTTTGTAGTGAATGAATTGTTTTTTGAGCATATTGTAACTTCACATTTTTTGTCGATTTTAGAAGTTGCCTGATTTAAACCTGAGACTGAAAAGTTTATCTTTGTTGTGTTTATTTTTTAATTTTTCGCAAAGATTAGAAGTTATGAAACTAGACATAGATCCCGAGTCAAGAAGGGCTCTAATTGTGTGGCTTTCACCATCTGCGTCTAAGACATCAATACACGCAGTAGATAACAAAACTTGCCGTATGGAACAAATAGATGACAAGGAGACATTTTGCGAATCATTTTCTAATTTTGTTTGACTTGCTACACCCACTGAGACTGTACCGTTGCTGTCATTGCTAGTCGTAGGCACGTTTGTTTTCGTTTGCTCAATGTGGAGCATTGTGTGGTGTTTAAGGTTGCACTTTTTGCAATTGCCTAAACGACAGACCTTGCTGTGATGTCCAAATCTCAAACAGTTTATACACAGTTTTATGTTTCGTACTTTGTTAATTCGTTCCTGTACCGGTAGTTTTAGAAAATCGTTACAATTGTAAATATAATGATCTTTTTTGCAAAACGCGCAATTGGGCGTGCCAGAAAAGAAACCCCTTGTATTTGTGTTTTGTTTGAAACTTTTCTTTTGCGATTGATTTTTAACCTCTAATGTTTCTAGCATGTCTGCGCGACCTTTTAGAAATGCCTTAAAGTTGTCCAGTGTGGGTACCTCATTATCTATTTTGTATTGCTCCCATTTACGGGCCGTGTTTTCGTCTAACTTAGTGCTTATTAAATAAATAACGAGAGTATCCCAATTATTCGTTGGTTGATTTAATTGCTCTAATGCTCGTAAATGTTTAGATAAAGAGTCCAATAAATTACGGATCTTTTCTGATGATTCCTTTGTTAAGACCGGTAAATTGAATAGAGCTTTTACATGATTATGTACTAAGAGACGTTCGTTGTCAAATCTTTCTAATAAAGTGTTCCATGCTACGTTGTAGTAACGTTCTTTAAATTCTATTGATTTAATTATTTGCGATGCATTACCTTCCAAGGCTGCTCTGAGATAATGAAATCTTTGCATGTCGTTTATGCCAGTGTGTTCGTGTATCAGCGATTTAAATGTATCTCGAAATTCTAGCCAACTTTCATAATCCCCACTGAATTTTGGTAACTGTATCGTGGGTAATTTTATACCTTGAAGATATTCATTATTTGACCTAGAACTTACACTTCTATGTGAAGAAGTTTGTTCGACATTTTCATTAACGTTTGTGTAATCGTTCAAGAGTTTTTTAGCTAGTGCAACTTGTGTATAATAATTTTGTTCGAATGTATTTCTCTCACGAAATTGTTCCTCCACATTCTCCGCAATGTTTTCAAGCTGGCTTTGTATTTCATCAAAATCCCCTAATAAACTTTCTTGAATTTTATTAAGACGCTCTTCTAATTGTATGATTTCTAATTCCGCGGGTATTTGTCCTTTTTCTAAATTGTCATTTATTATGGTGATAAAATTCGAAAATCCGGTTAATTTTGCTTTTTGGCTAGCTCTTTTTCTTATTAAAGATTGTAATTTTGATTGACTCATTGTGATTAAATTAAATCGTAAATATTAAATGCACTGAATAACTAAATGCCCTTGTATGAATGAATAATATTGAACCCAATGCTGTGTAGGAAACGTTCTTAACAGACAAATCTTTGTTTTGGATAATGTACTAAATTTAAATGATTTAATTTATTTTACACGCAAATAACTCGTACAAGTTTAAAACAGTATAGAAAAATGGATAGGTAATAAAAAGGAACCGACTCACCGATGCTCCGATGTTTTTGCAGAGTTGCCCTGATGAATTACGACCTTGTTGACTGAACCTGTGCTGAATCCCGCGATGTTTGTCAAAGACTGCGTTGGTCCACTTCAACTCGATCTGTGCGTTTGCTTGGTAACAACTATAGTAGTGTCTTTGTTCTCAAATAATTTGATTTGAATTTTTCACTGATTTTAATAATTCGGATCGAAGACCATAATTATGTTGTTGTTTGAATGGACTGTAGTTTTCACTTATTTTTATTAATAAAATGTGTAAGCAAATTTTAATACATGTATTGCTTGAATTTACAATGTTATTATGATGTACTTATATTTCAGTAATTTTAATGAGCATTGGTTCTTCTCTGCTCTTACTTCAATACTGTCACTATATTCATCAGTTCATCACTCATCACATTTATCCCCTCCCTTTCCAGGGGCGGCACAGTTTGTTTTTATAGTACTTCACAAAAAGTGTCAATATTTCGAACAAGTGCAAACACCGAAGTAAAACATTTTGTTTTTAACTATTATAATAAACATCTCGCTATACAATTTTCGAAAAACAAATTTTCAAAGGACCATCCGCCGCCAAAGGAAGCAAAAAGAACTTATTTAGAAACCCTAGGCCGTGACCCCCTAGAGAGTTATATTTATTTTGGGTATAAAAAATGCTGGCGTCTTTTACTTTGCGGTAAAGATCAAAGACATCGACATTTTTTATACCTAAAATAAGTCCGAGATAAACAGTAAGGCTGTGATACGAAACTTTCGTCACCTGAAAAACTTGCAAAAAGTATTTAAATAAAATTTTTGTAAAACCGTCGTCGTTATAATACTAAAACAGTGTGTTTTATTTCTAAAATCTCCGGAGAACAACCATATTTGCTTTACCACGAAAGAAAGTCGGCTTGACACTAGCTAAGTCGACTTGAGGTCAACAAGCAGTCATCCAATTTAATTTAGGGCGGTTCACCCTTGCTCAAATCATCCCTCAGGTCAACCATTGTCTCCCTACAAAATTTCAACCCCTTAGGAGCAAAAGTAAGCATAGGTGCTTTTTGATAAAATAAGTACACTGTGACTAGAGTCCCGATTCGGGACCTAAGTCCAGTCCTGAATAACGTCATCAAATATTGCATGCTATTTAAATCGCAAAGATCTACATACTCTTTGAGCAATAACTTTCCATTACAAACTGTAGACTGCATCAAAATGTTGGGCATCACCTTAGATAATCATTTGCGATGGAACACACACATCGAAAATCTCTGTCGAAAACTAAGTAAGTCCTGCTATGTATTAAGATTTCTGAAAAATTACTGCAGTAGTAACATTCTTATAACCCTCTATTATTCATCTTTTCACTCCCACTTAAGAAGTGGAATTGTAAACTGGGGGAGCAGTGGGCAAAATTAACGTGTTTTTATTTTACAGAAAGTTGCAATAAGAATCTTAGCAAATCTAGGTTATCGGGAATCTTGTAGAAATGCTTTTCGCCAATTTGGCATACTAATAGCTATTGGTAGCTACATCTATAAAGTCTGCTGCTTTGTTTTTAAGAACAGAGCCGAGAACAGAGCTATGTTCACTCAAAATATATCTCCCCATGACAATGATACTCATAAGTTTGAACTTCAACCTGACACTCATTCAACCTTATATCAAAGGAGCATTATATACAATGGCTGCAGACTATTCAACTTTCTATATCTAGAAATTAAGGAATCTGCAAATCAACATGTTTTCAAAAGATCTCCCAAAAAACACTTAATACAAAAAAATTGTTACACACTTAATGATTGTTTTTCTCCACATAGTCCTTTACCACAGAGTAATACAGAGTTTTCACTCAATGCTATTCCCTATGTTCACAGTTTCATTTTTTGTCGTGTGACGTATACCTGCCCAGATTATGCACAGAAATGTTCCTTGCGATAGACAGGGTTGGCTTCAGCTCAAGAGCTACTTTAGGCAGGGGTGGTATTAAGTATTTATTTCTATGTTATATTATGAAGGTGATTAAATGTTGTTAAATAAATTCTCATCAATCATAATTTTGTAACATTCACGTTAACAAATTACTTTCCCCTTTTATTGTACTTACATGCATTCCTAACCAAAATAAACCGAACTCTACTAAATTATTTAGAATTTAAAAAATATTTCATGGAAAATCCACAAGACAATATATGAAATTGAAAAACTTTTATCCAACCGAAAATTAAAAGAACATTTCTTTACGAGGATAAGCGATCATACTAAAATATAACAAAATATTAAAAGTTGTATTTCTTTTTATTCCAGTTTATTGTAAAAAATGTAGATTAACACAAAATTGATGGTTGAAAATTTGTACATAAATGCTTCTAATTGTATTGAAACATTCTTTATAGGATTTTGCAAACAGCAGAAAAAATAACTATCTATAACTAAAAGAAAAACTTTGTGTAGAAATATTAATGAAATATTTGCATTCTTTCGATAACCTGAATTCTGGTTATGCTAGCAAATTAAAATCCTAAAATGAATTTGTCTAATTTCTAATTTGACAATTCTCATTCTAACACTAGCATCCACACAGTCCCCTACGGCCATGCAGATTAAACTAGTATCCACATAACCCCCTACGATTATGAAGATTCAGTTAAAAATGAGAACAAAGACCTAAAATGAATTTATTTATCTACCTTGTCTTAAAAAAATTTTTTCATTCTAATGGATTACATTTTCATGAAATCTATCATTCTGTTTCCTGGAAATGCTTAGCCTTTGAAACGTTTTTCGCCCTTTCAAACGAATGCAAATATTTCATTAATATTTCTACACAAAGTTTTTCTTTTAGTTATAGATAGTTATTTTTTCTGCTGTTTGCAAAATCCTATAAAGAATGTTTCAATACAATTATAAGCAAACAAATAATAATTCATTTTTAAAAATGCTTCTAATTGTTCAAAAGATGCATAGATTTAAGTTTTGTGAGTAAAATTTCTGAAAATCTTCCTAGTAATAGTTTATTTCCAACATTTTCATATTAATACTTTCTAATATTAACTAGGAATAAACTATCTGTTTGATTTTTAAAATTAACAGTCAGAAGTAGAAAAATATATGTTTATAGAAATACGCATAAAGAGCATACAATTGTTAACAATATAACACACTGGACGTGGGTATATACAGAGTACATTGATTGTAAATGAAATTTAAAAAAAACAGATCAACAAAAATATTTAGATATCTCGATAACTAAATATTCAAAATAAGTTATTACAATAGTTTTCATAAATAATGGTAAAGTACATAGATATTTTTATAATTCTTGCCAGTGTTACGGCAAAATAGACTAAGTTACAGAAGACAGTCTCGGATGTCTCGGAAGAACAAATTTTCATGTGTGTGTGTGTGACGACAGGTGCCATTTTTTTATGGTATCACATGTTATTTTGAAAAGTGATCTTCACAAAATTGAATAAATCCATCTTTTTCTCCTTTTCGACTGATGAAATAATTTTCTTTTCAGTTTTATGACTTCTTCCCTAAATTTAGTTTTCCATGGGGAATTGGAAGTAAAAAAAGACGTTGCAGTCTGGGTCTGAGCAGATGTATCTGAAAATAAATAGTTTCTGTTGTACATAATTGGTCAAAAAAATATTATGACTATTTCGTTTTTTATTTCTAATATTTATCCTGAAGTAAACGGTGTACGTTGGATATACACGAGAAAAATTTGAGTCATATCCACAAACTAAAATAACAAAAAAAAAAAGAATTTATTTATGATACACTGTATACGTCTATACAAAATAAATATAAAGCATCTTAATTTTCCTTGCATAGCCCACTTTATTTCATATATAATATGTATACAAGAACAATAAGAAATGGTGGATATAACATAACCTAACGTTGAAATATGAACCGTATCGAAACCAGTTAAGGCATATAGTTAGAGTGTGATGTGCATAAACAAAGAAACATACAAACAAATGTACGGATCAAAATAAATAAGGCATACCTTTTTCTTTTCTGATAGGAAATTAAAAAGGACTTTTTAAGATATTCATCATTTATTTATTGCTCTTCATATTTAAGGATGAATTTCAAATTAAAACAAAATCTTAAAATACCAAATAACTTTCAGTATACATTTTGAACTCTTTAGAAACGAAAATATAACATACTAAAAGGAGGAAATTAATGACTCATCAAGAGAATCAGTACTTGAACTCGATCCCGGTTGTTCTACGGTAGTAGCAAAGATTAAGGAATTAACGTAGTAGTCACCAAGTGGGAGGTAATAAATATGCTTTATCAATGCTGCTAGAGCACATCTGTGATTTACATGCAATATGAAAAATAATTTAAACAAAAAAAAACACATTTAATTTAAGTATACCTACTTAACCGATTATAACCTTACTAAAATATTTGTTTGTTTATACATTTCTAACAACTTGGTTGTTTTAATAAAGTTAAATTGAAATACATCTATGCACATAAACAAAATTTTAGCCATTTATGTCCCTACTAAACATTAAATAATAAATAATGAAAATGAAGTATAGGTAGGTACCTAATGAATTTCGAAACTTTTCTTAAATTATTAATGGTCTTCTGTGTAAGTATTTAATAGTTGATTACAGACTTGAAAGTTAATTTATGATAGTCTTACCTGAATCTGAAAGACTTGAAAATTGATGGTATACCCATATAATGTTCATTTAACTTGTTTTTCAAAGGATCTGAAAACATCTCTCCACCGAAATGCAAGCTGCACACCTTGCACATATACGAGTGGGGGATTTTATTATATTTCCACGTCCATAATTCTTTGCCCAGCTAAAGATCTAATAAAAAAATATAATTAGGTATACTTAAGCTTTTATTTAATTATTAATTTCTTTTTACCTCTCATTATCCTTAGGGAACCTGAATAATATGATATTCATTACTTCAGAAAACAGTCACCCAATTAAAAAACACTATTATAAACATATAAAAACAATTCTACATAGAAAAATATTATGAAAAATGTTGAAATTATGAAATGTCTGAGCCTAATCACGACGTTCGACGTTCAAGCAAATAATGATTGATATGATGCGCAGATCATTTCTAAATCGGTACCTGCCCAGAGTGGAGGAGAGAGAGACAGAAAATTAAGCCATGAAACGTCATAAGTGAAAACTCTGTATTTAAATCTACTCTGTGCCTTTACATTGTATCTACATATTTATTTATATTGTTAGTTGCTAGGCTTATTACTATTCTACTTTTCTTGTGAAGTATATTTTAAAGGGTGCCTCTTCAAATATGTTATACAATCTCTGTTGTATATACAGGGTGTCCGGAAAGTAAAGGGACCCAGCTTAACTGTAGCTTTCTGAGGTCAAATGATGACGATTAAACTAAACATACCTTAGTCCAAAAATGCTTCCTTAAAGAGTTATAGGGCCTAAAAACAATTTTTTTTTAGATTTTATAATGGGTATGCTTCGGAAAACAATTGACTAATCAAGCTGAAAATCGGTACACATATAATTTAGGGGAGTCAGAATATTGTGAGGGTATAAGTACAACTGCATATAATAGATGGCGCTGTCGGCATATTTATTTGACACGTTTCTTATTATAACTTTTTATTATTATTATTTTGGGTTCGTATGATTTAATATTATGATATAACAACTCATTTTACAAAAATAAGGTCTACTTGTTTCATGTCGATAAAATGCAAAGTTTTGAGTACAATCGCCCTTACGTATTTTAGCACATTCCAAGAGCTACCATGTAACATGACATTCGATCAAGTTAGCCTTTGTCAAATTGACATTAGTGAACCAGTTTAGTGATAATTGTTGTTCTACTAAGACATTTGCGATTGTGTTCTTCTACTGTGTAATTTTTTCTTTCGTATTTTACCATATTTTGACAAGATGCCACGACACAATTTATTTTCCAACTCGGAAATGACGGATATGATTGCTGTTTATTGTCAAATGCAATTTAATGGAGGAGCTGCAGCGAGAAGGTACAGAGAACTGTACCAAAATCGTCGCCAACCCCCCAACAGAAAACTGTTTCAAATTTTGTTTCAACGGCAAAGAGAATATGGGACTGTTCGAGTGAAGCACCATGCAGGAAGACCAACTGCTCGAACTGTTGAAGAAGAGGAGGATATTTTAGAGCGAGTAGCAGAAAATCCTAATATTAGTGTACGACGTTTATCTACAGTTGCTGGTGTATGCCGGACAAGCGTTCATAACATTCTTCAGACCCAGTTACTCTATCCATATCACCATACAAAAGTACAGGAGTTGCTACCAAATGATTTACCACTTAGATTCAATTTTTGCAGATGGTTACGTAACAAACAAAACAATGACCCAACATTTTTTGGCCGTGTGCTCTTCACTGATGAGGCAACTTTTACTCGCCGTGGTATCTTTAATACACGGAATTCCCACACATGGAGTGAAGAAAATCCCCATATAACAAGAGCCAAACATTTTCAACATGAATTTTCTATTAATATATGGTGTGGTATTGTTGGTGACTACTTATTAGGACCTTACGAAATTCCTTCTCGTTTAAATGGCGAGTCATATTTAAATTCTTTAAAAAACATTTTGCCGACTTTGATAGAAGATGTCCCTTTAAATCTGCGGCCAAATCTATGGTTTATGCACGATGGCTCCCCTGTACATTTCGAACGAAATGTCCGAAATTATTTAGATAACCTGTTTCCGTAATGGTGGATTGGACGTGGATCTGATCATATATGGCCACCACGAAGTCCAGACCTTAATCCACTAGATTTTTTCATCTGGGGCCATATGAAGTGTAATGTGTACCAACACACAAGTCACACTAGAGACGAATTGTCAGGAAGAATTAGAGAGGCGGGAAATAAAATTAGAAATAATAATATATCATTTTTTCGAGTTAGACAAAATCTTGCAAAACGGTGTCAAAAATGTATTGAACAAAATTGTGGACATTTTGAGAACCTTCTTTAAATTGCAATAAGAGTAATTAAAAATTCATCTTTGATTTAAATAGTTATGAAAATATGTTCCTGAAATATACCTAAGAACAAGATATTTGTTTTATTTAAAAACGCATAATTTCATAAGGAAACACGTTAAGACTAAGGTACTTTTGGTTTAGTCACTAGAATGGTTCAATAATATCAATTTGACAAAGGCTAACTTGATCGAATATCATGTTGCATGGTATCGCTTGGAATGCGCTGAAATACGTAAGTGCGATTGTACTGGAAACAGTGTATTTTATCGACATGAAACATGTAGACCTTATTTTTGTAAAATGAGTTGTTATATCATAATATTAAGTCATACGAATCCAAAATAATAATAATAATAAAAAGTTATGATAAAAAACGTGTCAAAAAAATATGCCGACAGCGCCATCTATTATATGCAGATGTACCTATACCCTCACAATATTCTGACTCCCCTAAATTATATGTGTACCGATTTTCAGCTTGATTAGTCAACTGTTTTCCGAAGCATACCCATTATAAAATCTAAATAAAATTGTTTTTAGGCCCTATAACTCCTTAAGGAAGCATTTTTGGACTAAGGTATGTTTAGTTTAATCGTCACCATTTGACCTCAGAAAGCCACAGTTAAGCTGGGTCCCTTTACTTTCCAGACACCCTGTATGTATCTGATGAAATAAATCTATTTCTATTCTATTTTATTCTAATGACGTCATTAAGAGCATTGTTGGGACAGATATTCGGGACCCACGTCCAGTCCCGAATAACTCCATCAAATGGCATCATTAATAGTTTTGTTGGGACTGGTGTTCCGCCCCGACCAAAGCAACATTTTGTCTTGTTTTCTTATAACCAAGTCAGAAAAAACCATAACTTTGTTTTTTTTTTTTCTTTAAATCGATAGCAGTAAGATCAGAACCTTTTGGTCTACCCTTTTTTTTTAACACGGCATTTTAATCGACTCTATATCCGCATAATTCGACATATTTTTATTATTATTGCTATCTTGCAAAATTTAATTCGGTTCAGTTTGGAATTAATTTTTATAATTCAGAATTTGGTCGATGTATGAACAGTTACTTAATGTTTCGTTAATTATAATAATTATATTGGGATTATTCATGTTGGCAAAATTTGAAGTTACAATTACAATTACATCTTGGACTTGGTTTATAGTTACAATTTCCACACCTTCTATTAAGTCGAGACTGATTTGGGGCGGAACACCAGCCGCAATAAAACTACTAATGATGTCTTTTAATGGCGTTACTCAGGACTGGTCATAGATCCAGAGTCGGGACAGATTGTAACGCTTTTAATGACGTAATTTGATGACGTTATTAGGGACTGGACCGGGGTCCCGAATCGGGACTCTAGTCATAGCGAAATAAGTATTAGCAGCACAGAAGTGAATTTTCTAAAATCGCTAAAATTCACCCTTGAAGGAGCTTCACATCCCTCAGGATGACCACCATCGCTTCCCAGACCATCTATAGTGAGCACGCCGCCTCAAAGTAGGACAAATTCTGTTTATTAGTCGTTCCAGAGGGTGCGAAATTAAGGGAAACGTACCCCAACAAACAACAATATTTTTGCTTAGCCTTTGAAATGTTTTTCGACCTTATTCTGAAGCTCATCAGAACGACATAAAGCCACTCATAAAGATGTTTCATGCAAAACTAAGACAATTCCCGTGAATAAGTATGAAATAATTATATTTGATTGATAGTTTTTTCTTCTGTTTGCAAAATCCTGTAAAGAATATGTTTCATTACGAGTTTGTATGTATACGTGAAAGTGAGTTCATATGTTTTCAATACTTGTAAACTACAGATCTTATGGAAATAAATTGTTATTATCATTTAGTAAATCTTCTGCATTCTGTCTATATATTCTAACTTGTATTTTGTATTTTGTCCATATACACAATAAATATATTAATAATTATTATTATTGGTATTAATTTTATGTTTTAAAAATTTCAGAGTCAGAACCTCATTCTCCGAAAGATTATTACAATTTGAAGAATGTTTCAGTGAATCGTAAATGGCTGGCAGATGTGTTACAAGAAAATACAGATAGCACCCCGGAAGATGCTCAGTATAAACACATTATGAGAATGCATTCGTACCAAAAGAATCTAAGGAAGACCAAAGAGGTGGTATATGATTAAAATAATTTTTTAGGTGATTTCTATGTGTTTGTGTATTCATTATAGAATTTCGATAACCATCTGTTTTATGGAGCTGGACTAATTAGCACTGTTGATCATTATCCAGAAATAGAGAGAAAATTGCCATTGGTGGCAAAGAGGAGGTTGGTCAAAACTGAGGACACTTCAAAGTCACCGTTGTATCTACCAGACATATTGGATGATATATCTGTAAGTGTTTATTGTTTAAAAAAAATTAGGTTAGTGTCACAATGTTAAACAGTAACGCACTATTATTCGAAATTAATGTCAGGCCCGACCCAATGAAATTTCTCGCCCCAGGTTAGTTCTGAGTTTTGCGCCAAATACAACTGACCTGTTTGTTTCTTTTTTAAGTGTACGATAAATTCGGAATAAATTTTTAAAATTTCCTAATTATCAGACGATACATTTGTAGCTATATTAGATAATCAGAGTTATTTAAGCACATTTAATTAGGTCATATTGATGCGTATTACAGTCATTATCTATTATCTGTGTAAAAAATTGCATAAAATTGCTTTTGTACATTGTAATGTATGAAATTGATTTTCAACACAAATTGATGAGTCATCAGAATAATTGTAAAGAATATTTAGAATAAGTTCATCATGTAACTAGAAGATGGCGCCAATAGCGTTATGAATGAAAAGGGGTAATGATTTTGATTTATGAATGAAATGAAAAGTGACAAATTTAAATTTGTTAAATAAACTAAACAATGAAAGTATTATTAAATGGTCAACAGTTTGCAACTGTATTCAAGCACTAAAATGGCACTATATCCCAAGTATATAATATATACAATAAATTCTGTTAATTTTTGTCAAAAATTAGGTGAATTTTCAATGAATGTAAATATATAAATTAGGTTCGAACTCTGAATACGGTTCATGGCATTGGTGTTTTAATCAACTGTCCATAACTTTATCTCGTTTATACTTCCACAGAAAAGAGTATCTTATATTTCATTGTGTGACTGCTTCACCGAGAGGAAAGAACGTGTAACCTAAACCCTGAAGTTATGGGTTGAATCAGCCAGTTTTGGTAAATTTTTATTGTGTAAGAATGATTAACCCAATATACTTACTCGGATATTGGTTATGTTCTTTTCTTAGATATGTGCAAAAATATGTTAATTTTTTTGGAAAATACGATAATGATACACTATATCTAGAGGTCAGGCAAAGATTAGAGACCTAACAAGATAGGACAGTCAGACGGAGAAGACGAAATAGACGAAGACAGTTGTGTACTCCAATTTAAAAGGACAAGACATCCAGCGGAAATGGTTTCGGGATTTGTCGGTTATGCATTAAACGAATTTAACCAAGCTTGCTAAAAGATAGGTTGGCTCATCAAAATCGACAAGTGTTACGTCACGTATAGACCTCGATGACACCTGCGTGTGGCTGTTTTTTCCTCATTTTATAGAAAAAAGTTTCAAAGTTATTCTTTCAATGTACAATTCTATCCTAACCAAATAGATACCTTACACATATAAACATAGAAATACTTCGTGTGACATATATAGGCAACCTGTTTTTTAGTGACCTTGGCTACTGACAGTCAGCTGAGTTCGGTCGTTCTGTCAGAAGACATTGTTGTCCAATTTTCACTATTGGCGCGAAAACTTCAATTTAAATGTCGAGGTCAATGGCGCCATTGCTAAAAGATACAATGTTTTCCGCTGGCTGTTCTGTCTTGTTAATTCCCTAATCTTTGCCGAAAGTCCCTAGCTTCGAGCATATGCATTACTTTGTAAATGTGTAATAAATTCTGCAAGTCGAGAAATTGTCGAAATTGAAATATTTCGTGTTATTTTGCGAAAAAAGGCGGCATTTCTTTATTCTTTATTCGCCATGATTATGCTGTCTACGGCACTAATAATTATTATTATAACAATTAGATATCAGAATAAAAACCTACTAATCTAACCTAAAGAAATCAGACGAAAGAATGAAATTATTTTAAGCAGAATAAAAACCTCTAACCTAACGTAAAGAAATCATAGAAAAGAATTAGTGAAAAAATATATTAATCATTACAAAATTAAAGAAAAAAAAAAATTCAGCGGACTGAGGAGTTTGAACCCGGGACCTTCCATGGTTTTATCTACACGCTAGCCACTAGGCTGACGGTGAATGCTAGAACAAGGAATAAATATTAAATAGTCAGATAAATGATATCACGTTTTGCGCAAGGTCGAAGACCTTTGGTGTACCTAGACATTTCTCACACACACTACGGTCAAGGACATATTTACAACTGTTAGGTAGAATAAAAATTAGATGATGAACAGTTGCCAAATTTAAATACATATTGTCTGCGATTTTCAATAATTAAAACTTTGATGTGTTCCCATAATTTGGATAAAAGGTTCTTGCTGTTTCATTCGAAATTGATAATGTGGTTAACTATTCCATTTTAAAATTTAAACAATATCCCTATATGATATTAGTTGTACATGGCATAAATTATGCACACCTACATTTTAGAATTTACCTAACCAGATACTAGCTATTTTACGACTATTTATGTAATTGGGTATTATTTATAATTATAATTTGTAACATGTATTTTATCTTATACTAAAGAAATTTTTGTACATGTGGCAATGCGGACAACATTCAGACAAATATTGAAACTTGCCAATAAAATAAGATAAGAACACACAGTGCCATCTAGGATTACCATAAGTACTAGCTTACGAGTTTTTGATATTTCGATCCTGTCCTTAATGGTAGGCCACAAAGTTAGTGGAATTCTATCTCTTAAAATTTTATGTTTTTTGGCCATTCCTATTAAATTTTCTATAATAATCCTATGATTTGCAATTATCCTTGTTTTCATTAAATCTTCTTCAGATAATTGGGGTCCTGTTTTGAAAGGTGGAATATTTAAATGCACTCCCTTCTCTTCTAAAATATCTGAGATGTCAAACCCGCAATCTGCTAGAATATACTATCCATCCTGCAAACCATCTAATAATCCAGAAACGTCAGTATTTTTAAGATCAATATTATCATTTTCAGTATTTTCAGGAACCAAATCAGTTGCATTTATCTCAAGTTGTACTTGCTCAGTTTTCCTTTCCTCCCTGCAATTTTCTAATTTTTCTTTCAGCTTTCTTCTTCTATAACTTTCCACTTAGTACAATGCAGGTTTTCAGGGTCGTTGTCCAATGAAGTAGTTTCTTCCGGGTCTTTATGTCTATTAGCAATAGATGAATACTACGGCACAACAATTATAAGGCATATCCTTTAAATAACAAATAAAACAGAAATCAAAGAATTTGTGAGGTTATGGTTGATACCTAACATTGACTGCAATGCTGTCTACATGTAAATGATCTATTATGACAGTATTTTGCATAAAAAAATCTGTATCTACAGAACTAGCTAGTCTGTGATGTATGGAATCTTTTCTAGTGTGCAGTGATTTTTGGGAAATTTTGTGCTTGTTTATATTGTCAAAGTTGGATTACATTTTTTAAAATGATTTGTGGGAATATTCCTCAGAAAGTTAATATTGGATGAATTGGGGACAACTTTGCACCAAGAAATGCAGCATCTTTCCCCAAAATATTTCATTGGCTAAAAGAGTGTGGTTAAGTTGCAACAAAATGGACTGTCGTTTTGGAGGGAATTGTTATTCTGATATAATTTCTAGTAATAGAATATTATTTGAAAATATACCTCAGGAATTAGGAATAGAGGTGAAGTATATTATTTTTAAATTGCTCAATCAAATTTGGTATTAGAAACAACTTCAAATAACATTTTCCGATATTTTCAAAAATAAAGGTACTCTTGAGCCAGTTTTGAATAAAGTGATTTTCCGACTTGAATGCCCAGACAATATAAAGGCACAGCCTTTTCAAAAGCTTCTGGGCCATTTTACCGTACTTATCCAGCTACAGCCGTTATGTAGATACTTCGCTTGCAGCTATGCACTTTTATCATGAATGAAATTTATCTGAAAGTAAATAACATATCGATGGTATATAACGAAAAGTGACCAAGTCCAAAAATCATTAAAAATGAGAAAATATGACCAAATAGGAATACCTCTGACTGGTAAAAATATCTAACTTATCATTATGGCTTAATAGTATACAACCAATTATTAATTTATATTAGTGAACTAACTAAATTGGACGTGGACATTTTTTACTTGTTTTAAAAATAGCTTTGGAGAGTAATGGTCATAATATGCTAAATAATTTCCTTTACTTCAACTACATGCAGATGTAAAGAATGATTTAGATTTAGAAACTATATAAAAAAAAATAGTATAAAATTACACTTTATAAATGAATTATTTGAAAAATAAAAGCTAATCGTCATCAGAGTCAACACTGGACTCTGCAAAAACCTAAAAAAGGTAGAGATAGAACAAAAGTAAAAGTTGTACTTGAAGCTCTTTATTCAAACCAGTTACCTATATCTGAAAAAAAAATCTTTTAAAACTGTACTGGAAATGAAATTCCATATCAGGAACGGTTTAAATCGTTGCCCTCCAACAACAGTGTAACAGGCCGCTTGCCAGAACCAGATATCGCAGAGTCCAGTGCTGATTCTGACGACGATTAGCTTTTATTTTCAAACAATTCATTTATAAAGGGTAGTTTTATAATATTTGTTTATTTATTGAAACACATTCTTTATAGGATTTTGCAAACAGCAGAAATAAATAACTATCTATAAGAGCTAAAGGATTAACTATGCATAAAAATATTAATGAAATCTTTGCATTCTTTTGATAACCTGAATTCTGGTTATACTAGCAAATTAAAATCCTAAAATGAATTTGTCTAATTCCTTATTTGAAAATTCTTATTCTAACACTAGCATCCACACAGTCCCCTACAGCCATGCAGATTAAACTAGTATCTACATAATCCCGTACGGTCATGAAGATTCAGTTAAAAATGAGAACAAGGATCTAAAATGAATTTATTTACCTAACTTGTCTTAAAAAAATTTCATTCTGGATTACATTTTCATGAAATCTATCATTCTGTTTCTTGGAAATGTTTAGCTTTTGAAATGTTTTTCGCCCTTATTCTGGAGCTCATCAGCAAGACATAAAGCCACTCATAAAGATGTTTCATGCAAAACTAAGACAATTTCTAATAATAAGTATGAAATAATTATATTTTACATTAACTGATAAAAACAACAGATCTTCGCCTATTTATTAGCTAACTAGTATTGGAGCCTATATACTCTATGCATGTTTAAAAGTGAATTATTAGATGTTATAATTGTATTGAAACACATTACATTGACTGATAAAAACAACAAATATAATCATTTCATACTTATTCATAGAAATTGTCTTGGTTTTGCACATCTTTATGAGTGGCTTTTTGTCTTTCTGATGAGCTCCAGAATAAGGGTGAGAAACGTTTCAAAGGCTAAGCATTTGCAAGAAACAGAATGATAGATTTCATGAAAATGCAATCCATTAGAATGAAAAATTATAAAGACAAGTTAGGTAAATAAATTCATTTTAGGCCTTTGTTCTCATTTTTAACTGAATATTCATGACCGTAGGGGGTTATGTAGATAGATAAATTAGATAAATTTATTCGTCATTAAAATATTACAATTGCTATCTTGTAAAACTTATTAGACTAGTCAAAAATGATATAATTCACACATCTTCCATACATATGCAATATATGCATACTAACAATTTTCATCCATCAACTCATTCAGTAGGTTATTACACCACATGCACATAGAATATAAAATGTGATAAAATATAATATTAATATAAATGACATATACCTAGTAATAAGAAATACAAATAAAATAAGAACAACATGGCAATGACATAGTAATACATAATATATACACTATTATCAGAAGAGAGAACAATACATTTTCTATATTATGGCTATTGAGGACTAAAATTCAATGGTTTAGAAAATCTTCCACTGTATAAAAAGCATTGTCTATTAAGTGCTTAGATAATGTACGTTTGAATTTATTAAAATTATCAATAACACCGAACATGTTCACAAAATGATTATAACAGATGATCCCTCTGTATATGTGTGAATTTTGACCTATACTCAAGCGTGAATAAGGTACATGTAAATCATGTCTCTGTCGAGTATTATATTTGTGAATCATTTCATTTCTGATATAATTTAATTCATCTTTTTTTATGTTTAGTATTATTAAATATATGTATAAGCATGGTAAAGTCAAAATCTCCATGTTAATGAATAATTCTTTACAGGAACTTCTTGGTCCTGCACACGCCATACATCCAATTATTTTCTTTTGGATTGTAAATACTTTCTCCATATGTGATGAGTTTCCCCAAAACATGAGACCGTAGCTCAATACTGAGTGAACCAGGCCGTAATAAGCTATCTTTAGTACATCAAGAGACACTGTTTCTCTTATTTGTCGAATTACAAAACATATGCTACTTAATTTGGATATAACAGTTTCAATACTCTTTTCCCAGGTTAACTTTCGATCAACCGTGATGCCAAGAAATTTGGTATTATTAACATGTTTAATAGAAAGAAGTCAAGATTAATATTTTTTTTGTTGGAAAAGCACAAAGAAAGTTTTACTTAAGTTTACTGACAATCCATTATTTATGCACCATTGGTAAAAGCCCTTTGCACAAATGTTGGCTGTATTTATAGATTTCTGAAGCGTATTTTCGGCAATCAGTTAATTTGTATCATCAGCGTATATAATGATTGTATTTTGATTGTTACATGAGAATTCTATATCACTCATAAAAATTATGAAGAATAGTGGACCCAGAATTGAGCCCTGGGGGACACCCGTAAATACTTCCTTTGGCTGTGATTGATATTCGTCTATCGTTACTATTTGGTATCGATTTTTTAAGTAAGACGCTGCCCAGTCGTTGGTAATACCTCTAACCCCAATGTGGTAAAGCTTATCTAATAGCAGATCATGGTCTATTGTGTTAAATGCTCTTTTAAGATCAAAGTATAGAGCAATAGGATATTTTTTGTTATTTAGATGTTCATATATATTTTCACATAGTTCTGTTATGGCGGTTTCTGTGGATTTCTTATGTCTGAAACCATGTTGACAGTTCGGTAATAGTTTTTTTTTTGTTCTAGGAAAGAACTTAGTCTGATGTTATATGCATAGTCTATAACTTTTGCAAACTGCAATTGCAAACACAGATTTCTATAACTGCTTACGTCGTTTTTGGAGCCCTTGTTTTTAAATATTGGAATTGATTTAGATACTTTTAGTATTTCAGGATATTTTCCCGTAGAAAAACTGACATTTATTATGTGAGATAGTGGAGCATTAATCAAATCATATACCACCTTGAGTGATTGTCCATGAATGCCATCGATACCCGCAGCGGTTTTTTTTGTAGTTTTACTAATAATTTCTCTTATCTCAATTGGGGTGATTGGATGCAGAAAAAAGGTTGAAGTTACGATAGGGGTTAATATTAAGTTGTTTTTATTTGGCCTAATAGTTGTTATGTTCATGAAAAACTCGTTAAAGTACTCACATATTTGTTCCTTATTTGAGATGATTGTAGAATTTATGTTTAGTTCAATGGGTGTCTTAGTTTTAGATCCTTTTTTTTCTCATTAATTATTTTCCAGCTTTCTTTGCTGATATTGTAGGCATTACTTATTCTGTTGTTATTATAATTTGATTTACTTATATTTACCGAGCTCTTGTAGAGAATTTTTAACTGTTCTAATCTTTCTATCACATATTAATTTTTTGTGGATTTTGCTATTTTAGTCATGTCACATATGGTCTGATGTAATTGTTTTATCTCAGTATTGAACCACGGTTTTCTGTTTTTATTGATAATAGTTTTCTTGAGAGGAAATGCATTATGAAAATGATATTTAAAAATGGAATAAAGCGAGTCAAATGCATTGTTTGCATTATCCGATTCGTAGATTTCTGTCCAGCTCTCAGATGCTATTAAATTTCTAAATATTGTCAGATTTTCATCTGAATAATCATGCCTGTAAAACATGTTCAGTACCTCTGAGTCAGTTTTTGGTAGGTCAAAAAGACATAATTGAAATGTGTGATCTGATAGGTGTGTATCAGTGACATGAACTTCATCTACGATTATATTTGAGAAAATTGCGTCAATACCGGTTTTTGATGTGTTTGTTATACGTGTTGGTTGGTTTATATGATTTATCATTCCAAATTCATTAAATAGATTTATTATTTTTTTAAGATCTTTAGAGATAATTAATGAGTCTATGTTTATATCGCCACAAACAATGTAATAGCAGTTACTTTTATAGATGTCACATATCAGATCATTAATTTTTTCAAAAAAAGTATTGACAGTACCCTTTGGTGTTCGATATACCACAATTACAAATAACGTGTGCGCAATTTGAAATTTCATATGTGGCTATGGTTGCCTCAAAGTCTTTCTCAATACATTGGTGAAAAGTGTATGGTTTAAGACACATTTCGGTTTTTGCAAAAATGCAAACTCCTCCATGAATGTAATTAGTGCGACAAAAACTGTTTATTAGTGTGTACTTATTTATATTTAAATATTTGATTTCTGTTTGTGTGAGCCAGTGTTCTGAGAAACACACAATATCAACTGGGTAGAGTTCGAGTAGTACTTCTAACTGCAATATTTTTCAATTGATCCCTTGGATGTTAAGATGCAATACATTTAATTTATTTTTTTGTATTTGTCTCCTACACGTTGTGTCAGGATTTGAGTTTTGTTTTTGTCTGTTTTATTCTTCTGTCCTGTTATGTCTAAAAAAGAGTTTGTTCTTTCTTCAACTTCTCCTGTAATCACATCTCGAATTTGGAATTTTTCATAATAACGTTTAAAGTCAAACCTTTTAAATCTCACTCCTATGGGCCAGAGCTTGGGGTTATAGAACTTATTTTTATGTTTAATATCTGCAGCGACCATAAATTCCTTAAATTTGGTACCGTGCAGTGTTTTTAATTCCTTTACAATCAATTTGTCTTGTTCGATTTCGGTCTTTCCTCTTAAGTAATTTTTAATATCTTGTTCAGTGACATCTTGTTTTACCTTGTGTATGAACATCCATATTCTGGGATTTTCTCCTTTAAAATTGCATGTGTCATCTTCATTTTCTCCTTTGTGTTGTATTTTATGTTTCTGTTTCCTTCTGACCTCTCTCCATTCTTCATTGGGCCTCTTATTGTTGTCATCTATTATAGTTTCACTTTCTATCATTTCAGTGCTAGGGTTGAGAAACTTCTTTTGTTTATTCTGGTTATCTTTAGGGTCATTTGTTCTTAATACTTCTGAATTCTTGGAGCCAGATCCTCTTAATGCGTCATTTTATTGTTTTGTTATAGCTAGATTTTTTTGGTGGATGTTTTTCTTAGGTGTACCTTTATGTTTTGAGTAATTTTTTTCTTCGCCTTTTTTATTTGAATTCGGGTTTTGATTGTTATTACTTATTATGAATGCTTTCAATGTATCGACATATTCCATAATTTGATGATAATTATGATCACTAGTTTAATCTGCATGACCGTAGGGGACTGTGAGGATGCTAGTTGTTGAATGAGAATTTTCAAATAAGACATTAGACTTAGGATTTTAATTTTCTAGCATAACAAGTATTCAGGTTATCGAAAGAATGCAAAGATTTCATTAATATTTTTATACATAGTCATTTTTTTAGTTCTCATAGATATTTATTTATTTCTGCTGTTTGCAAAATCCTATAATGAATGGGTTTCAATACAATCATAAGCAAACAAATAATAATTCATTTTAAACATTTATTCATTTAGTTTCTAAATCTATATCATTCTTTACATTTGTATGTAGTTGAAGTAAATGAAATTATTTAGCATATTATGACCAAGCTATTTTTAATACAAGGTAAAATGACCAAGTCCATTTTATCAATATTTCCACCAACAAATTGTAAATTCTTACTTTTATTTTTAAAAACATCCTTAAAGAACAATAATATGAAAAGAAAAATTAAACTCTATTTTACCCAGAGAGTTAAAACTTCAAACTGCTCTTCTGAATATTTACTACATATGGACTTGGTCACTTTTCATTGTATACCCTTGATATTTTCTCATAGATATTCTTTATTTCATAAATATAAAAAATTGTACCCATTATGGGTGTGGAATGTAGCAATAACATCGCTATAGTAACCTAATTAACATACAAGAGTAAAATAGTAAAATTTTAAAAGAATCAGTCATCATACTATGAAATTTCAATATTACATAAAAAAAACTAAAGGCACATTCCTTATGGAAAGTGGTCCTTGGTTAAATAATAATAATAATAGTACAAGTATTTTATTGGATAAACCAAATGGCCATTGATCAAATCCTTCAGCCAGTATTACAAAAAAATTCTTCATGAAGTAGTAGAGTAATAATTTACTTATTATATATAAATATGAAAAAAAAACATGTATTTATATGTATAAATATAACAATGTTCATTATCTAGGTATTATGTTAGTTTGAGTCGTCTCTTAGGATCCCTATCTGGGATTGCCAGGAAGCTCTTACCCAACTGGGCTGAAATAACAAACTGACACTGATCTGGATTCCTGGCCACTCTGGAATGAAAGGCAACGAAGTTGCCGATTCTTTGTCCAGAAAAGGCATGGCAACCAAATTTATAGAACCAGACCTGATACTTGGCATATCTACAACTCTGCCAAGGCTGCTATCCTAGCCTGGGCTGAATTGAAAACAATCCAGCACTGGCAGGAACTACCAGGATTAGTTCATTCAAAGGAGTTTATTACATACCCCTTGAAGTCAAGAACTAAAAAACTAATAGAGTTAAATAGGCTACACCTAAGAACTCTAATTGGCGTATACACTTGCAGATTAAATCATCACTTACAAAGAATTGGACTGGTGGAAAACGATAAATGTCATCTGTGTCTGGAGGATGATGAAACGGCAGAGCACGTTTTGTGTACCTGGTTCTCACTATTTGGCAAAGGGGATTGGAGCCACAGGACCTGGACGGTTTCTCTCCCAAGATTATCGGCTTCATTAAAAAGCTGAATCTGTTGATTGAACTATAACTAGGAGTGAGCCACAATAGACCTGATGGTTGCAGTGAAGGGTCTGACAAGAGCCCACTCACATATTAACCTAACCTAACTTAAGAGTCCCGATACATTCCGAAATAGTATGTTTCTGTGATGATGGTGTGCCTAGTTTCGTGTTTTATGTTATGGTCTGAGTGAAGACAATTTAGTATTTCTTTGGTGCATGGGTTCAATATTTGTAATTTCATAGAGGAGTTGATTATAGGGGTTATGAGGGAGATTTCAGGGATGTTGAATTTTAGTAATGAATCTGACGGTGAAAGTTTCTGCTACTTTTAGATTACGATTTTCTAGAGCCCTTGCTTTTAAGCATACGGTTTCGGAAAATGTTTGTTTAGGTATAGCAATGGGAGCAAGTGAGAGTGAAACAACTAGGCTATTCTTGTTTATCATATAACACATCACCTGCTTTCCCTTCCACATGTGCCTGGGCAGCTCTGTCTGTGACATTTCGATTTGTTTCTGTCTCTCTTTACGTTTTAGTGCAATACCAAAACCAACACTTTCCTAATCTGCATAGGGTGGCTGTATTCCAAAATGATATAGTTTTATATCTGTGTGGCTGATTCTAAAGTATCTACCTCTTGAAATGCAGTTTTATTTAATCACTTTTGTGTGGCTTTTGGTCCAACTTATCTCCAAGATATTTAGCAGATGTTGACTTCTTAGTAAGTGGTTGATAATACTGATTTGAGGAGAATCTTTTTTAATCTTGTGACTAAAAATTGTTAACTGTGATTTGGACGGGTTTAGATTGATATGCCATTTGTCACATCTATGATTTCATCTGGTAATCTTTGTAGTTCCGCCATTGTATTACTTAACTTGTTATTCTGGCTTACTAGTGCGGTGTTGTCCACATTTTCCAGAATATATAGAGGGTTGAAGTTGTTTTCCAGTTCTCATAGAATGTCATAACAGTAGATATGTAAAGCATGGGTGATAGAGGAGAACCTCACGGGACTCCCTGATGAGGTATGGAATTTTGAAAGAGTTTTTGATTCACCTTTGTTAGTAGTTTACGTTGATTTAAGTAATCCCTTACAAGATGGATATGATATTTGTACCAGTCACACTATAGTGTTGAAGTTTTACTAATAAGCATTGCATGTCTGTACTGACATGCTTTTGACGTGTCTAGGAGGGTTAAACATATTACCATAGATTTGCCAGAGGCCTGGAGAATATCCTCTGCTACCGAACATAAGGTCGTTGATGTACCAAATCCCTTTTTAGAACCTGACTGTGTGTGGGGGATGATATCATTATTTGTTAGATAATCGGTTAATTGAGAATCTTTTGAACTTATTGTTGACCAGTTAAGTTCTTCTCCTGTTAATTTTTCCCATTTCCTCCTGGTATGTCTTTTTTATATTCTTCTATCTATAGTAGAAAAAGTGTTATTTGGTGTTTTGTTACATCGTTTATGTACTTCCGGTTTATTTCTCTCTAATTTTTCATGTAGTATTTTATGGATTGTGTTGCCTTTTGTTGTTCTTTTTGCCTTATTTTTTTTAACCCTCTCGCTTATTTTTCTATCCACCAGAATATGGTCTATTTATGAGTTGGTGTTTGCATTGCTCCATGGGGTTCCATTTATGTTTGACTATGTTTGAAGTAGAGTTTTCCAATGATGTTCTTATCTGTACGCACTTGATTGTCTTTTCCTGCATGTGTGTTGAAGTCACCTAACTTTACGATAGTCATTTTTCTATTCTTATTTCTTCTAATTTCTTGGGCGATCTGTCTGAATATTCGTCCTGCCTGCTTGAGTCCAGATTTGATTTCAGGTTTGCTAAAACCTTGTGTTTTTTCAACATCCTGTATACGTATGTCCATTTCTTTTGCTTCCCAGAATTTTTGTATTATCTGTACCACGGTTTTTTTTCCGGCATAGTTGCAAATGAGAAAGAGACCTTAGAGAATCTTTTGCATATTGCTCTGTTAATGTTTTTCTAGTAATGAATATCAATTGCTGTTTACTTTTAATTCCAGGCATTTTTCTATTTAATTACCTGCCTTCAGTTTAACAGTTTTGTTTTTGAAATTTGGATACTAAGAAAATATTTATTTATGAATTAATAAATTAGGTTAGTATAACAAATTAATATAGTTTATCTTCCTGTTATCTCCCTTTATTGGTCACAGTTGTTTTATTTTCTACGCTTATATTTTTTAATCACTGCCCACACAAATTTATTATTTATTAATTTTCACTTTCCAAATCAGATTCAGTTGGAGTTTTATTACTCTTAAGTCAAAACATAGCTACTATGTATATATTGCTTTATAAACACATGTCACCCTCTTGACGCTAAAAACACAGTATTCAACTTCCTTTACCAGTAACCACTTGAAGGGGTCTTGTCTTAAGTGAGAGCCCTTTCAATTTCACACATCTGCTCTCGTCGACGGCCAAACTAAGAAATCACATTGTAGAAGTTTTTTCTTTGAAATCAAATTGATGTGTTGTCCAACGGATTCATGTTAAGAGGTTCCGACAGTGTTGAGCAATTTATTAGAAGTACAAGGTGGTATCCCATCCGGTCTGCCAATTTTATTTTTATCCAAAGATATAAGTTTAGCTTCAATATCTTCTGTGGTAAAATGGTGGTAGCTGACAGAATGAATGTTGTTATAGTCTGTCATGACATTTTCAGTAGAAGTATTATGAACACGGTAACAGGATTGAAAATGCTTATTCTGTAGTGTACTATGTCAAATAAATAAAACAAATTCTTTTGTAATATTTTTTGTATTTGTAATAGTTTCGGCATAATTATTATATTACATCACTAAAGCGTATTTGATTCAAGCCAGTCTTAATTATTTCATTAAAAAATTAATTAATTTGAGCGTGAAAAAGCGAAATAATGTATTCTATAGTTTATAAAAATTTGTAGTCACCTGCTTTTTCATAAAAACTACTCGCTATAACCACATTGTTTTCGGTAATACTTTCATGCCCTCTAGCAGTTAAAAATGGCAATTTAGAATAGAGATAAATGTATTTAAACTGATACAAAAAATTTATGGTAGATCCTATATGGCGTGTGCATTGTATGACTAACATATCCTCAAATATTACATTTTTGTAAGTTGATACTGATTTTTAATGTTTTTATTCGAATTTCTAGATTGGTACCTGTGTACATTAATGAATTTTCTCCGATGGGGTGGATATAATTTTATAAATCATTGGTTTTTTTAAATATACTGAAATTTACAGGTTGGAAATCTAACCTATATTTAGCGGTATAATTTTAATATTCATTGATTTAAAAAATATATATGCATCCTATTTGAGAGATTTCATTAATGTTATACAGGTACCAATCTAGAAATGCGAATAAAAATATTAAAAATGAGTATAAACTTACAAAAATATAATATTTGATGTTATGTTAGTCATACAATCCACATGCCCTATGTACACGAAGTATTGGGCCCCCTGTATGTTTGTAGACCTCTTCTATGTTTGTTGGGGTTAAAATTATGCATCTTGATAATTTATCAATATCTACCTCTACATTTTTGTTAATGTCTGGGCAGGCATTGAAGAAATACTCGTTTGTTTCATCAAGAATTACATACGAGTTAGTTTTAATTTTAAAATATCAAGTATTGTGTTATTTTACCTTTTGATTCTTTGTTTATATGATACATGGTATAGCCTTTGTGGCATATATTCAATATTTTTATAATGGTATGTAGTTTTTAGTTTAACATACTAATAGCAATATTTGTAGGATGAACCGTGTTTGGATCTGAACCTTCAAAATGGAATGGAGTTCCAAACCATGGAGGAAATAGAAGATTCGAATATGAATTCGGAATACATGTCATCAGTGTGCATGCAATCCGTTCCAACACCTCAGTTGAGCATGACCGCACCTCCTAGAAAAAAGGCGAAGAAGTTTAGAGATGAGGAATCACGCAAAAAATGGGAGGACATGATGACCATCAAGAGGAGGAAATTATACACCAGCATTGTTAAAAAGGAAATAGGGAAGCAGCACAGAGCGAAAACTAACAAGCACAAGGAGATGTTGCTGCAGTGTAAACGAGTGGCATCACACTGTGCCAAATCTGCCAGACAAAAAGCAGTAAATATATATACCCCTAAATTTAAGCTTATTAGAACTTTTCCACAAACTATATATACAATTATTTAGTAGCATTTTTCTTTTGGTCAGTCCTATGTCTGATTTCTCATATTCTTTTCGTATTAGAAGTAGTATTTTTATTTTGGTTAGTCCTATGATCTGTGATCTCTCATATTTTTATTTATTTTAAAAGTAGTATTTTTATTTTGGTCAGTCGTATATCCCAACTAGCAATTTGGTACTTTACAAAAGCTGTAAATATGTTTTTGATGCAAATTTTATTATAACAATACTCTCAGGAACACCTTCAAAACGTTTTTACACCAGCTATAAATACAAAATATTCCAATCGCTGTTGACACTTTGCCTATTGGAACCATTATAAAATAGTTATATACACATTTCCACAATCCTTAGGGAAATTTAGTACCAATACTATATAACAGTTTTATTAAAGCTTTATTTAATTTCACTATAAAACACATTTCACTCTTACATTTTTACTATAAAGCAACTACACAATTGTTTTTAAGAGCTTTTAAGCAGCCGTTATTAAAAAAATTGCTACATTTAGACACACCAATAAAATAATCTGATAATCTAATGATTTCTTAGGTATGTCCTAATAGTCGCAAGAACTATTTTTGAACTTATAAGTATATAATTTCTGTGATTTAACACTAGAGGTAATAACCAATCTAATAACTATTTAAGAGATGTGTTATGGCTCACAGATATTGCAATTTTGGGTGCGGAGGAAATTTCACTGTGCATTATGGCTATGTTTTTAATATAATTTTAACACGCCCCACATTTATTGAGGATTTCTAGTAAGTTTTGAAATTTCCTAAACATTGAATTTACGTATTTGAGTTTTCTTGCATTGAAACTTACACCAATTTGTTTTGGTCATCATAACTTTATAATTACCACGTTTCTAACTATAAAGTACTTTTGTTTTAATAATAAGCCTCTCTTAGACGATTCCTATAAAACAGCAATAAAATAATGTACTTTAGAGGCGACGGTCTTGTGACATTATTTTTCATTTTTATTGCTGTGTCTTATTTCTATTAATACACGTGATATTTTGACAACACATTTTGAATTGCCCTTAAAAAACACCATTTTTCAAGTTTTTCCCATTGTCCTAAATATGATGTTTCTAATTTTTACACCATTCTCAATGTTAGTAACAAGCATTTTGGTGGAATAATTTTACTATAAACTTTTATGCTATGAATTTGGCAAATTTTCATTAAAACCAGACTTTAATTATGATAAAATGTAAACACAGCTAACGCAGGAAATCAATCATTTCAAATATTTTATTGTATTGTTAACCACAGTATTTTCATGTTCAAGTAAACAACTTTGTTTTATACTAACAGCATATTGCAACATTATATAATAATTGTATAACAGACTCTGGAACAACAATTTATTCTTAGCAGCAAAATTGTTGCAAATAGGTCTTTAATATAAAAGTTCTATGAGATGACAAGAAGCAGCGACCAGATAATTCTGATATAAATTTATAACAGTGCTAAAAATGTTGCTGAAAGTTACTTAACAGATGTTATAAAACAATTTAGTTTTTTTAAGCAGAAATGTTTTATAGTTTAGTCACTGAACATTTCTAAAATTAATCTTATCTGTACTATAAGATATTTTATAATTTTGCTGCAGAAATGTCTTAATGATACATTTATAAAACATTCAGTTGCAGACAACAAAATAGTATTTTCTGGAACTCTAATATAATAAATTGGAATTTTACAAGCATTAATAAAATAATAAAATAAATCGTTGAATATTTCAGTTATAAAACAAATTTGCTGGTTGGGATGTCTGTGATCGTTAATATTTTTTTATATTAAAAGTAGTATTTTTATTATGCTCAGTCCTATGTCTGTGATTTCATATTTTTATATATTAAAATTCATTCTATTTACATATCTGTTTTTCTAAATTCCATACCACTTTTTTTATAGTTGCAATCTGCGAGAACCGTAAAAGAACAACAATGGCGTATGAAGAGACTTGCTAGAGAAAATATAGCCTATTGGAAACGCTCACGACGCTTTGATAGGGAAGTTAAAAAGAGGTTAGAGAAGGAGGCCGAGGAACAGCGCAAAATTGACCATGAACTGGTAGAGGCTAAACGGCAGCAGAGGAAATTAAATTTCCTCATCACTCAAACTGAACTGTACGCTCATTTCATGTCGAAAAAAAAGGGTGAGGGTTCTCCAGAGGAGCAGTGGAGGATTTTGAGCCAGTTGGATGAAGAAAGCATGACCAAACTTAGCTGTGACACTTACGATAGGTGCGATACTAGTTACTATTTATTTATTATCACTAGGTGTTTGTTTATTTTATGCTTTTTATTAACTTCATTATTTCACATCATCATATATTTATTTTGCAGCACATTTCATTTTCAGATGATTTGCATATAGTTTTTTTTTTTTAACTCTTAGCCCAGTGTTCAAGACAAATTAGAGGTGTAACCTCTCGTTACAACCAAATAAACTGAAATTTTACGTGCAAATAGTTTTCAGTACTTATAGCTCAGTTCTTAGGGGTTTTGAGGTAGGATTAAGTAATCCTATTGTCACGGGCTTCCGCACTCCTTAGGAAACCTTCCCACAGTGGTCAATTTTCAAATTCTAGGCTGACAAAATTCCACAAATTTACAAATGAATAGAAAATATTTGTTAGAAAAGCGGAAAAATATTGAAAAAAATTTAGATACTAAAGGGGTGGTTCTTGAAGGCGTTTTAAAAAATTATTTAGTTTTAAACTTCTGATACTTTGTAGATACGATAATATTGTACCTGTGAAAACATCAAAAATAGTAAAAGAATTGTAAGGAGTAAGGGGATGGTTTTTAAGGGGGTTGAAAATTAAATATTTTATAATTACGTAACTTTTTGAATAAGATTTGTGAATCTAGGAAAAAACTGTAAAGTAAATGTAATGAAATAAATGTAAGCTCTTAACGGATGGTTTTTGAAAGGGCGTAGCGGACACTTTGATATTTCTAGGAGGACGAAATTATTTCAATTATCGTTTTTTTGTTTTTGATGCAGAATTATTTACTTTATAATTTTAGGTTCTTGAAGTAATATTAAGATATGTTGTAAATTAACTTGCATTTAAAATTAATTGCTCCTAGTAGAGAGATTACCAGTAGGAATTGTAATTTTCTGAATCTACAAATTCTTGCAGCTTTGTAATTTTACTGATCTTGATTTAAGTTTTGTCGTTTTAAGAACTATAATTACCTATTATTACTTTAGCATTTTATGAAGAAAAAAGCTGCTACCATCTGCTACTTTAATCATGATTTTACTTTATACTTACATATGCCATACCACGGAGAAGTCTCTTTGAGCTATGGTTAGTGGAATCTGACAAAGAGGGGAAAAAATAGGATGTACTTACATGTCGTTAACATACAGCATTGTAGAGGAAGTTTAGAACAGGCAATAATGGACAAAATTTTAAAAATTGGATAACAAATTTTTAAAATATGGCGAATTATAGGATTCAGGTCAGGTTTATAAAAACTAATGATTGGATGGGGAAATTAAGTTTAGTGAACTGGAAAAGTTAACAGAAGACACACCTAATCAGCCATCAACTTCCAAAACATCTGGTTGGCCAAAGAAATTGTTTGTTAAAGAGTGACCTAAAAGTCCTAAAATTCGCCTGTTTTTGCATAGTAGATAGCAGGCCAAGGGAAAGAGCAAAATAAATCCTCTATAGGGCTAAAATTAAACTTTGAGAAATTTTAAGATGGGCATATTTTTTACTTTTTTAAAAAAATACAAAAGTCACCCCTATTTAAGGGTAGAAAATATAACGAGATAAACACTAACGCTATTTATTGAATAACTTACTGAAAACTTCACAATACTTTTATTAACGAAAATACACATTTACTGACTAAAATAATCTTTTACAATATTTTCAATATTTATTATTTGATATTTTCACTTTGTGTCACTTCCGATTTATTTAACCTCAATTAATTTGAAAAACTTTCTCCCCGCGTGTTTACATCGATTTATATACTCTACAAAATGCCTCTAGAACCATCTAGCAGAGACCACAACCTTCTTGTGCGGTAATCTAGAACAATGTAGAAGTTCCTAGAATAGTTGTACTACTAGTGTCTGACAGATGTTGTGCAGAGATAGCACATTACAGATATGTTGGTATTGCAGTTGCCTATCACCTTTGCTACCTAATTCTGGCTTCTATTCATGCTATTACCCCCAGGGGGTGTAAACGCGTAACACTATTAAGAAATGTTGCACAGAAGTAGGTGTTTGTTAGTATAAAAGTATTAAAAATGTTCTCAAATCCACCATGATTGCAACAAAAACAAATTGGCATTAAAATTCAATATTAGTTTCAAAATTGTTTTAAAAAACACGAAATACAAAAAGAAGTACAAAGAAAAATTAAAAAGCACAAAATTTTACAATCACCAAAAAATTTTGCCAAATCTAACAGTATTCAGGGTGTTAGGTTAGGTTCGGGGTTTTTTTTTTTTATGGGCCGTCTGTCATGCTGACTCCGAGGGCATTGCAGCCATATAGACTTATTGTACCATCTCCCAGTCTTATCTATATCGGTCATTCCCTATAGACCTACGAGTGTTAACTATAGTTCTATGACTGGCCCGTGCGAGTCTGTAGTGAATTTCCTCGCATTCAGGGCAGCAACGGTTTCGGCACGCGGTGTGTCTCGATGGTCCGCCCACCCATCGAAACGGTATTTGCTCCGGTCGTTGCTTAACTTCAGCTAGTCTGACTAGGTCGGACTTAATACCAATCTGACTCCTCGCCTTAGGTTAGGTTAATATGTGAGTGTGCTCCTGTCAGACCCTCCACTGCTACCCTCAGGTCTATTGTGGCTCACTCCTAGTTATAGTTCACCCAACAGATTCAGCTTTTTAATAAAGCTGATGATCTTGTTGGTCTTTCCCAAACAGTGAGAACTTGGTTCTTTCTGCAGCAGGACAGGAACATAAAACGTGCTCTGCTGTTTTATCATCCTCCAGATACAGATGGCATTCGGCATTTTCCACCAGTCCAATTCTGTGTATTTAATGATTCAATTCAGTACCCAGTGTATAGGCCAATTAGAGTTCTTAGGTGTAGCCTATTCAACTCTAATAGTTTTTTGGTTTTTGACTTCAAGGGGTATGTAATAAACTCCTTTGAGTGAACTATTCCTGGTAGTTCCTGCCAGTGCTGGATTGTTTTCAGTTCAGCCCAGGCTAGGATAGCAGCCTTGGCAGAGTTTGCGGATATGCCAAGTGCCGCTTTTGGATCTATAAATTTGGTTGCCGCACCTTCTCTGGCCAAGGAATCTGCAACTTTGTTGCCTTCAATGCCAGGGTGGCCAGGTATCCAGATCAGAGTCAGTTTGTTGTTTTTGTCCAGTTGGGCAAGAACTTCCTGGCAATTCCTAACCGTTTTAGAGTTACAACGGTAGACTCCAAGGACCTTAAGAGCCGCTTGGCTATCTGAAAATATATTTATTGATCTGTGTCTAGGTTGCGTCTGTTCAAGTCTCCGTACATACAGCTCAATGGCATGGATTTCTACCTGAAATATAGTCGCATTGTCACCAAGGCTCGAAATTATCCTTACCCTTGGTTTGCTCCAGCTCCAGTTCCTTCAGGAGTTTTGGAGCCGTCCATTCAGGATGTTACTTGATTTTTTAATGCAAAATGCTCCATTTTTTTAAAATAAAATACCTTTTACTGAAGAGGCTACATTCACACTACAAGGCATGTTTAGTTCTCGGAATATGCATTTCTGTGCTGAGGAAAATCCATATGCAACAATACAAACCCATTTTCAACATACTTTCCAAATAAATATATGAGCAGCAGCTTTTCCAAGTAACAATTGTAGTTTTAAAATAATCTATAAGTTATCCTAACAACTTATTTCCAAGACTACTTATAAACGTGTAAATAGTTTGGAGGGACTCTATGAAGCCGATTTAAAACCTTTATAAGAGTACATGCACAGGGGCCCATCTAGAGAATTGCCTACATGCCTCTAAACTACTATTAAAACTTTCAAGTTTTAATGAATTATCTAAAGCTTTACTCAGAGTATCTGAAGAGTATTATAAAACCATACTTGGTTTAGGATAGGCACTGTATCAAAACTTAAAAGACATATTTAAGGATATAAAATAAACTAATTACATAGCATTTTCTTCAACCACAGCAGATCGCCCTGATTTTGGTAATATTAGCATTAGCCTAAATCAATCAATCAATGAAACATATAAAGTGAACTATCTAGGAATCCTTATTGATCAACACTTGAAATGGAATACTCATATTGAATATTTAACAAACAAAATTAGTATAAAACCAAGTAGGGTATAAATGACAGCGCTGCTGGAGCGGAGCTGATCCTCAGGGATCAGAGAGAGCTCACTCATGATCAGCTCCGCTCCAGCAGCGTTGTCATTATAAAATTTTCATAAAATTCGTTGGATCTGTTCCATCTGGCTGCCAGATGTTATCATGAGAACGAAGGTTACGATGCTCTCCCACGATCGCGAATCATGAATCACCGCCAGATGTTCGCCATATGTTCTCGATAAAAATATGCGATCTAACTTGTCTAGACATGTCTGGCAGCCAGATGGTCAACACGTGCATGCCAGATGTTCCCGGTCATTCACCTTCGGCCAGCTGCTTACCCACGTGCACGCCAGATGTTCAACACGTGTACCCCACACCGTGAGAACGGCCGTTACGATAGCTCCCCACGATCGAATATGAATCATCGCCAGATGTGTGTCATATGCGCTTCCTGTTTATCACTAGATTCGGCTATTTCCTGCTCACCTGTTCACTTTCGGTTTTGATAAAGAATACTTCCAGATTCACAATCCACTCCCGCTTCTATATCGGTCACTTCCGGTTTGATTCCATGCTTCCTTGGCCACTTCCGGTCCAATTTCTAGCGCTTCCGATCAGATTTTGGCCACTTCCGGTTTCGTGTCCGATGTATTTTTACTTCCGGTTTCATTTCCGGTCACTTCAGGTTTGCTTCCATGCTTCCTTGACCGCTTCCGGCCCAATTTTCAGCACTTCCGGTTAGATTTCGACCACTTCCGGTACCTCATCATATGTATTTTTACTTCCGGTTTCATTTCCGGTCACTTCCGGTTTGATTCCATGTCTCCTTGACCACTTCCGGCCCAATTTCCAACACTTCCGGTTAGATTTTGACCGCTTCCGGTACATCAATAGATGTATTTTTACTTCCGGTTTCATTTCCGGTCACTTCCGGTTTGCTCACATGCCTCCTTGACCACTTCCGGTCCAATTTTTGGCACTTCCGGGTATATTCTGGCCATTTCCGGTATCACATCCGATGTATTTTCACTTCCAGTTTCGGTTTACCTGGTTCATTTCCGGCCACTTCCGGTTTCACTTCCGGTTTACCTGGTTCATTTCCGGTCACTTCCGATTTCACTTCCGGTTTACCTGGTTCATATCCGGTCACTTCCGGTTTACCTGTCCACTTCCTGCATACCTGAATTATGAATCACCTCCATAAACAAGTTTAGACATGTTCATGAAATAACGGTTAAGCCAGATGCTCGCCCACGTGCATGCCAGATGTTCAACACGTGTACCCCACACCGTGAGAACGGCCGTTACGATACTTTCCCACGATCGATGCTCGCCCACGTGCATGCCAGATGTTGAACACGTGTACCCCACATTGTGAGAACGGCCGTTACGATACTTTCCCACGATCGATGCTCACCCACGTGCACGCCATAAATCACCTTCAGCCAGATGGTCACCCACGTGCACGCCATACCTAATGACAACGCTGCTGGAGCGGAGCTGATCATGAGTGAGCTCTCTCTGATCCCTGAGGATCAGCTCCGCTCCAGCAGCGCTGTCATTTATACCCTACTAAACCACAACATTTGCTTAATCTCTATAAGACTTGATCCTCCTAACTTGAACTTAACAGTAATAAAGTTTTATTGAAGGCTTGACAAATACCTTGATAAGTCAATCATAAGCCAATAAAGACTAAAAGATAATTTAGTTTTAATGTAAGTGCTTGAAGACCTTTTTAAAACTTTCTTTAAGACAAAATTATCTTAAGTGCATTTGGCATTTAATAAATCTGGCATAAATCAGTGGTTTATGAGGTGCCATTATAAAACACTGATAAAACCTAAATAAATCTATAAAGCATTTAAATTGTTACTTGGGCTAGGGAATCAGTTTGTTGGATACTATATATTTCCTGGAATTTTTTTGAAAACACCTTGCATGAAATATTAGGTAATATTTTATAGTGAAAGAGAAGAATTATGTTTTTTATGCATGGCGGCGCAACGCCGCATTTTACTAGAACATGCAGAACATGATTGCACAATCACTATCCTAATACATGAATTGGCCGGGGTGCAGATACACCGATTAAGTTGCCTGCTCAATCTCTTGACCTAACTGCCCTTGATGTCACTGTGTGGAGTTATCTAAAATCACAAGTTTATAATACTCAAATTGACATGATTGAACAGTTGAGGAAAGAATCGATCAAGAATTTGTGCTGCTACAGAATGATGAAGAATTTTACAGGGTGTTCAATGTTCCTTAAGAAATAGACTTAGATTGTAAATAAGGGAAAATGGAGGACATTTTGATCAATTTTTGTAATTGATAATTAGCTGTTTGCTACGTTTAATAATATTTCAAAACATTGTTAAGGTGTAAAAGAATTTAATAATAAATTGTTGTAAATGCACATTGTTTTTTATATACAAATTACTCGAGGCTTGGTTTAACGAAATGCAATAAGAATACCTTTTTTATTTCTAATGATCTAAAAATTTTGCACACAAACGTTATAATATTCAAAAATATTGTTTGATAGATAAATAGATAGATAATTTATTGATGCTAATATACATATTAAAATGCTTACACAAGTCTGAGGTGAGGTGAATGAAGTGTATAAAATAAAAAACAAAAAACAATAGTGTAACTAGGTACATAAAATATAAGATGAATATTAGTAGAATGTGAGTAGTATATGAGTAGTACATTTGTATACATGTAACAGCACCTAGGCAGTATTAAGTTAAATCAGAGAAGTCTTTCTCCAGAAATTCATTAAACGTGAAGAACTCCTTGACTTTTAGGTAGTGTTTGATTTTGATTTTAAATTTCGAGAAATTTAAGTTTTTGACTGAATTATGTAGAACATTATAGAATCTGACAGAGTAGTAGCCTGTTGCGTTTCTTGTTTTGATGAACCGAAGAAAATTTATATAATAATAATAATAATAATATCTTTATTTAACTACATGCATATGAAAACATATTTGTAGCAGGTCAACAGGAGAATACATAAAAAAATATAACAAGGTATATGGACATAGACGTGTCGCTAATAGCACAAACAACATATATTAGGTGTATAAAATTTAGTAAAATAAACCGCTGAATGATTGGTGGGTACACTACATGTCAACTGTTGGTCAATATCTCCATGTATTCTTGAGATGAGTAAAAACAGTACAACAATAAGAACTGTTTAATTCTTATTTTAAACGCATTGTAGTTTAAAGATTTTAAATTTGCAGGTAATTTATTGTAAAGGTTTATATAATTAATGATGAGTCTATTTTTATGACAATATCCATCAAATTGGCTGAGAACGTTATTAATTTTACGATGTAATTCCTGTAAGTTGGCACCATCATAGTTTCAAGTGCCAACTTACAGGAATTACACTGTAAAATTAATAACGTTCTCAGCCAATTTGATAAATATTGTCATAAAAATAGACTCATCATTAATTCTTCAAAGACGATAGCAATTGAGTTTCATAAATACTCGAGACCCAAACCCAATATCCTTATAGATAATAACTCAGTTGCTTTAAAGAGCCACTATAAATTCCTAGGTACGATTGTCGATGAACATCTAAACTGGAACGAACGTATAGATTCAGTTTGCTCGAAGCTAAACAAACAATTCTATGCGCTCTTGAATCTGAAGACTACTCTCTTAACTGCATATTATGCTCTAGTCTATTCCGCGATTAGCTACAACATAGTCGTTTATGGATTAGCGGTGGGGAGTGATAGGATATTCATAGCCTAGAAAAAAATTATCCGGCTTATGTATAATCTGGGATATAGAGAGTCATGCAGGCAAACATTTAAGGAAAAAAAGATCCTAACATTTACAGGCATTTATTTATTTAAACTGTTAAATTATATCTACTTGAATAAAAACACATTTAAAACAAATTCAGATGTACACAATTATAACACCAGGAATAATAATGATATTAGATTAGAAACTTTTACTTGTATAAGTTATAGAAAATCTCCTAAATATGCCGGCTGTTACTTATTTAATATGTTACCACCTCATATAAAAAATGCAGCGAACCTGACTAGATTCAAATTATTGTTAAAGCAATATCTACATGAAAATACTTTCTACTCACTAGCAGAATTTATTGAGTTTGCACAAAGAGCCTAGTTTTACATTTTTCTTTTGTCATTTCAAATATGAGTTGTGTATTATTTTATTCCTAATCAAAATTTTAATATGTAGCATTTGAGTAATTGATCAATTGATTGATTAATTAGTTTTAGTATCTGAATAGTTTGTAATATGTAATCTTCATGTTTGTGATATACCTTTCAATGTATTTTACTTATATGTTAATGTATGCTTATAATTATTTACTGTTGACTTATCTATCCAATGTAAATTGGTTAAAGATCAATAAATTCTATCTATCTATCTATCTATGTAGGCGACTGTGTGTCACATATAGGTGTTCATGTTGTTTAAGGTTTAATAGACACTCTAGGATCTAGACACAGACACTAGGAAAGTTGGAATCTTAAGTTTTATAAATTGATCTTTACAATCAGCTCTATACTTTAAATGTGAGAAGAGTATCAGAATGCATCTGCGTTGCAAACCAAATATTTTAGTGGTATGTGTTGAGTGCCTTCAGTTCAAGGTACATATGTGCATGAAATGAGCCATAGTAAGCCATAATTAAGAAGTTTTGGGATAAAGTGTTAGCTAGGTAAAAATAAATATTTTAGAGAGTTTAGTTGATAATTTTAAAATGTGTTGCTCCCAGGATAATATTGAGTCTAGATATACACCTAAAAATTTTACCATTTTATCTCTTTGAACAAATTGGTCTACTGGGTCAAGATTTCGTAGTGTGAAGTTTAGAGTTTAGAGAAGGCTTTTTTTGAAATGATTTATCAACAAAAGCCGTGAAAAAGAAAACAGAATAAATTTCCGAAACGTCGGCGAAATATTTAATTTCAAGTTTTTATACTTATTTGTGTTGTTTATTTAAAAAAAGCAACCTTTAACTGATCCTTTGACGTAAAAGTTACAGGCGTAGAGGTTATTTACCAGTAACATACTGGTTAATTGTGATATTTTGTAGATTCCCCGAGCACCGCTTAAAAAGAAAACATACATGTGGCAGGAAGTCCCAAAGAATTGAAGAGGAAAAAAAATGAAAAAATATGTTTATCACATTTGATAAGTCACATAAATGATATATTAAGGCTACGTCTATTGTCTAGTGACCTACCTCTCGTTCTATCGTCTAGTGGCAAAGTTATGTAATCTTAGACGGGAGTTGCATAGATGGTATATAATCCTTCCGAAGGGGCGTAAAGCAACGATTGTCTTGTTTATTAAATGTTAGGCCATGATACTATGAACTTTGTAGTATCGTGATGTTAGACAGGTAGAAAATTTCTACTATTCTATAAAGGAAAGACTCGGCAAAATTTTAAAGGTGGAAGTCATTTCCTGGCATCGGTAATTGGTCTCAGTAGTGGAAATAGGTCGACATTAAATAAATAAATTTAAAAAAGGTTTGTCTATGAACTTTAAATAAACAATATTTCATTCGTCACTATCCGAGTTTTCAGAACTTGAATCAGTATTTACATTAATAATAATTGGATTGATAGGTGGTAATATAGAATATTCATTTTCCTTTTTTTATCACATGAGATACACACTTCCTCCATATATCGCTTTTGCCTATTTTGTCTACTATTATCTTTATATTCTTTAAGACAGACTCACTTAATTGTGGGGATTGATTATATTGACGTAGTCTTGTTTTTATATCAGCCCACACCATTGCAATGGGGTTGAAAACGCAATAATATGGAGACGTAAAATTGTATGATCGTGTGCTTCAAAAATTTCTTCGGTCATTTTCCTTTTTAAAATTTTGCTTTCTAATCAGTTCTAATAAAGTAATTTTTGTGTTTTTTTCTGGTATCTCCAAGCCTTTACCTTCCATAAATTCAATGATATCGCCTTTTCTTGTGTTGGTGTTCGGAATATTTTTTGTGTTGCCGCGAATGGTATGACGCATTGTCCATAACAATTATAGAATTTGGTGGGATATTTGGTAACAGCTGTTCCACTTCTCAAATAATTCGGCTGTCATATCCTCGTGGTAGTCGGCAGAGGCTTACTTGATATTTTTAGCAGACAACAACAACGTATTTGGAATAAAACCCTTTTTACTTCCAGCATGTAGAATTATAATTCTTTTTCCCCTAGAACATGGAGCACTTAAACTACGCTTTTTGGTGTTATCTACCCAACCCTATTGAACTACATCATGGGTGTCACACCAACATGGATAAATTATGTCTCTATTTGCATCTCAGTATTCTTTTATTTTATGTAGGTACTTGTGTTGATGATCAACGATGCGTGTTGATTCCATAACTACCACTTGTTTGTCCAATTTTTTGTACCTAAAACCGGAATCGAGCAAAACGTTTCGCAAAGTATCTAATGATTTATAGCTATAATCTGGATAGTCGCGTAACTTATCCTTAATCATTTTTAATGTGGGCACCTTCTGTTCATTCTAAAAGCCATACACAAATCGACGAATGACATCTTTGGATGCGTTATCAAGTTTTTTAAGTTTTTGTCCAACTTCTCTCTGTTTAATAGAATGATCTACATCCCCGGCTCTAATAACCCTATAAATTGTAGTACGGCTAAACAATAATTTATTTTTCAAATCAAGAAAATATTCGAATGAAAAGCTTTCTGTTTGTTATAATGAAGAGCATTCGTAGTATGTTATTTACAAGATTCACAGATTTTGCGCCTTCCGGAGGTTGTAGAAGTCACGGAAATATAGTACGAGTTTGTGCACATGGAGAATTTGGTTTGTTTGGGTTTTTTCCATAAGAAAAGTGCAGGGGTCCTTGTTGTAGAAGTCACGGAAATATAGTACGAGCTGTGTGCCCATGGAGATTTTTGTTTGTAAGGATTTTGTCCATTAGAAAAGTGTGGGGGTCCTTTGTTAAGAGAAAAACAAATTATGAAGGAAAAAATGTCAATTTATCTCCATCCCATTTTCGCCGGTGTGTGTAGCACTAAATGTAACATTACTATCATGTCTACATTCCTATATTTGTAACCATATAACCTTGAAGTTTAATTTTCAGTGAGTCGATGAAAGAAAAAGCCAAGAAAAATGCCTTGGAGGCGTTCCAAAGTGAGAAGGCCAGGACTAAACATTTTGATAAACAGGCAAATTCCTGCTTAGGAAATTTTGATACAGCCGATGATGAACAACCACAACCTGACATGTTTAGAGGAAAATTGAAAGGTTATCAGCTGAGAGGAATGAATTGGTTGGCGAATTTGTACTCGAAGGGTATAAGTGGTATTTTAGCAGACGAAATGGGATTAGGAAAAACCGTACAGAGCATAGCTTTCCTCTGTCATGTTGCTGAAAAATGTTGTAAGTAAAGTCTATATGTTTACTATGATTCTACACTATTTGATTCATCTCTTGAAAACGCTTTTGAAATGATCCCAAAAAATTTGATGTTTTACATAAAAGGAACATATTTTATCCCATAGATTCTGAATGTGGTTCCCATTTCAAATTTCGAAGTTGCCTCCCACCCCATCCATAAAGGAGAATGGGGGCAGCTTCACTTTAGCATAATTGGATCCCTCTCTTGAAAATATTAAACACCCATTTTTTATTTTTTGATCGGAAATGTATTTCTAGAGATACTCCACCGTCAACAATAATTTATTTGTTGCGTTTGCTGCTACATAAGAACAGATATGAAAGTAAAAAAAAAAGAGTAAAAATACATGTAAATGCATAACAGTAAAACACAAAATAGATATATAATATCATAAACAATAGACATTTAAACAAACTCATTAAAGCCATATACACAGCTTTGAATTAGATACCCATGTAGCAGGCAATATTAGTACAATATTGGGTATTTATGGTATAAATAATGGCTAAATGTTGAAATGCAATATTTGCCCAATATCGAAATGTGAACATTTTTATTTATTGGCAAAATATTGTAATCAATCTTTACTGAATATTGTTCTACATTATTGCTCCAATATCTATTTCCAATATTTATTTTGACAACTAGGATAATATTTACCTAATATTGTATTTAAATTGGTACAACATTTCCTTTGGATTGATAGTCAATATTAGAAATCAATATAAAATACAGGGTCTTCGGCGCATGGACCGTCAAAATATTTTTATGGATTGGTGGGGTCATTTGGAGGTTTTAATCCCAAATGACTCAGGTCCTAACTGTTGTAGTACTAAGAAATATATTTTTTTTAGATTTCACTCAAAATTTCCCAAAATTCCCCACTTAAACTTTAGTATTCGTAGGTGTTTTTTTAAATTTTATTCTGTAATGTATTCTTGTTCAAAATAAATCATTTTTAATACGAAAGTTAGTTACAAGGCTCCAAATTCCTAAATGTAAATGAAAGAAATAGAAATTCTGAACTTCTAAAATCATTAAAAAAAACTAACAGCAACCGAGAGCATTTTCTTCAATTCAATTTCAATGTTCTACCGTTGATGCCCTTTCTAACGGTATGAAACAATGAAAAGTTGTAGGAGTTTTAGTGGGGAATTTTGGGAAATTTTGAGTAAAATATAAAAATGAAAAAAAATCTCAATAACTACAACAGTTAGGACCTGGGACATTTATGTTAAAACTTCCAAATGACCCCGCCGATCCACAAAAAAAATTTGATTGTCCATGCGCCGAACACCGTGTATATTACAATAAATTATAAATATGTTGCAAAAATAAAATATTTATTTATAGCATTAACAATACATTTAAAATTTGTAACAATTTTAAATTTACAAATAATGAGTCAGTCAAAAATAATATAAATCAAACAAGATAAAATAACAAGTATACTATATAATAAATATTAATATAATTTTAAGCAAAACGGTAACTTACAATATGCTTTCTAAATACCAAAGTTATCAAAAAGATGAGTCGTAAAATAAATGTACTTGAATTTAATTGCAAACCACGAACTTCATAAGTAAACTGGTTGTCACATCATAATGGTTCTCTAGCAAATTTCTTGACACCCCATTGACACATCTGGGCACTCATTTATTCCATCATTATCTTCGTCGGATAACAAACTTAAATTGAATTCGTGGTTACCACCCGGAAAATAATTGCAGTTATTTTCATCGCTTGAATCCTTGTTCAGCTGCCTTTTTATAAACATGGATTTTTTAGACAGTACTGATGAACTCATTCTGAAGTAACCTGAAAGTTTGGTTTTCATTAATTAATGGTACTCGGTACTCTTTATCATGTGTATACGTTAAAACATATATCTAATTAAATGAAAAACTTTAATAAAGCCAATTTCCAGTTAAACAGGAAGTTAAATGTAGGTATACCAAATTATATACCATTAGATTTACAAAAAGGAGCTAGGTATATAAAAACTAGAAATAAAAAGCGGTCAAGTGCAAAACCTACGCGCATACTGGTAGAAGTTTTTCTTTTAAACATTTAAAAAAAATTTTAACACCCTCTGTATCTCAAAAATAAAACAGTTGCGAGCTTGTGTTGATACGTATAAACTTTTTTCTTAAAATTACCTAAGAATTACGGCCCGTAAGTATTAGTATGCGATTCTGTACACCCTGCATATTACAAACATTCTACAACATGTAAACTTGAATATTTTTCAAAATTGTTATTTATTATTTCGGAAAGTCTATTTTTGCACATTTCAATACTTCTTGCTTGAGGCAATAAAATAAGTATGTAGCAGTATAAAACAAAAGTTAAATAATGATAATAATTAAATTATATCTATAACTATAATATTGCAATATTGGTTCAGTATTGGTTGGTTATTGGTAGGTACCAGTATGTAGTACCTATATTTTCAAATTACCAAATAAAGATAACGACGGGTACCTAGTCAAGGTGTTATCTGGGCACAGCTCACGTACTTACACAATGTGAATGAATAATTTTATTGTTTCCCAATACATTATTATCGTACTTTTACAGATAGAAAATGTGCATGGCAGCAAATTCACATTTACAGAACACTGTCAAACAATCAACAGATAAAAAGTATAATATAGTATTATGTACTTACATTGTGCACAAGATAACACACACACAGGTCACAATAATTGTTGCTAATAATCGAACACAGCCCAAGTTCTGTTCTTCTATGATCCAGCTAGGTACTTGTAAATTTACCATAATGGCGTCTCCGTTATGCGGAGAGCAAGCGCACGTGTCATATCAAACCGTTGCTGGTAACTCGGAGCCAATAAAATGTCTGCGCGGGAGTGATATCACTATCTAAATTCCTAGTATGAAGAATAAGTTTTGTTTAAGAATGTAAGTAATTATTTTACTAAAGATGTTAAAGTAAAACTAAATAAAAATAAACTATATAGATGAATCTATTCTTTAAATATAATGAAAACGCCTTGAAATTAAATAAACGATAATAGAATAAAAAGTCTTTGTTTTAAAATCAGAAATCCAACATTATTTCATAAATCAGATAAAAAGAATCACCTATTATATTATATAATAAATAATACAGATAAAATAAAAAGGGCTAAACAAGCCAAATTAATTAATAAATTACAAAACAACTTTGCTCAATAGATTACAGAGATCATATGTCTTTTTGTCTTCGAAAAATATCGCAAAGTAATATAAAAAATGTATGTTGTATGGTCACCAATATTTTTCCAATGTTGGAGTAATATATTGAATTCAGTATTTGTTATTATGTGGCAAAATAATTATTGTTTATTACTGGTTTAAAATTATTAATGTGTTTACATATAGAATATTGTGCAGTAATATTAATTAATGTTGTTTCCAATATTGCATTCATATGTTCAGAAAATAGTAAATGATCATCAATATTTCTCTAATATTAGAGCAATACAATTAATTCAATATTTATTATATACCAAAAATAAATATTCCTTCAATATTGGCTAAAAACTGTTAAATTGGAACAATTAACAGACGAAATTATTTGGCCAAATTGCACCAACGATTAAGTTATTATCATTATATATATGCCTATCATCTGCTTACATGGAATATTGTGCAGTAATATTAATTAATGTTGTTTCCAATATTGCATCAATATATTCAAAAAATAGTAAATGATCATCAATATTTCTCTAATATTAGAGCAATATAATGAATTCAATATTTATTGTTATTTATTAATGATTTATGCGAAACTCTTGAATGTGACAAACTAATATATGCAGATGATCTAAAACTCTTTAAAAATATAAAATCTGAAGATGACTGCAGAAAACTTCAAAAGGAACTTGATAAAATCAGTCAGTGGTGTTCACTTAATAGACTAGATCTGAATGTCGGTAAATGCAAAGTTGTTTCATATACGAAAAAGAAGAACAAATTTCAGTACAGCTATTCTATAATGGGAACGATACTAGAGCGCGATACATTGATTAAAGACTTGATTATTTATTTCGATCCTGAGCTGAACTTCGGAGAACATATAAGAATTAAGTGTAATGAAGCAATTAAATTACTTGGTTTCATTTTGAGAAATTGCAAATCATTCACCAATCTGGAGGCTTTAAAATTATTGTACTATTCATATGTAAGGTCTAAACTTGAATACGGAGCAATAATTTGGAACCCACATTACCAAATTCACAAAAGCAGTGTAGAACAAATACAGAGAAAATTTTTAAAGTTTATGACATTCAAATCAACAGGACAGTATCCAGAAAGAGGTGTAAATAACAGCAGCTTATTAAGCACATTTAACTTCAAGAGCCTTGAATTTAGAAGATTTTGCTATTTTCTGGTATTCTTATTTAAATTAATGCATAACAAAATTGACTCGCCGGAAATGCTTGTCCAGTTAAATATTCACGTTCCAAGGTTGCATTCTCGTCAAAATAATATGTTTTACAGTGAACGGGCTAATACAAATGTAATGTTAAAATCACCCATTTACTGTATGTGTAATTACTACAATAAAATAAATGAATTGTGCGATTTAAATGTGTGTTCCCAAAAAGAATTGATAAAATGCGCAAAACAAGTTTTCAACGTATAATTATTCCCATTATAAAGAATTATGTGTGTATAAACACATAAGTAATGTGTGAATGTTGATATGTTTTTATTTTGCTCTATATATACGCTTTCATTGTAAGTCTTATGTCATAGAATTATGCTATAGTCTGCTATATTATATGTTTATTATAAGTTCATTATAAGTTTATCATATAATTTCTTCTACAAATAATCATAGAATTATTGTATTATTGGATATAATTTTTGCCCTGTAATTGGGTTGTACCTGTTGGGCAAATAAAGTGTTTATTTATTTATTTATTATACAGCAAAAATAAATACTACTTCAATATTGGCTTAAAATTGCTAATATTGACCCAATAGACAAATATTACACCAATATTTTACCAATGAACTGCCAGTATATGTTGCTACATGGGTATTGTTTTAGTAAAGACTTAAAAGAATTAATACATGCGTATCTTTATAATAATAATAATAATAATGGTTTATTGATGTTAAAACACTGGGTGCGTACATAAGTCAATGGATTAATAATAGTTACTGCAATATAAAGTTTGAACTTATAAATATATAAAAGAATAAAACTAGACAAAGAACAAAAACTTGATAAAACTACGGACTAGAAATGAGATCCTCAAAATTATTCTGGAGGTATTCCTCAAAGGTGTAAAACACTTTTCTCTTCAAATAAGCTTTTAGCTTCATTTTGAACTGGTTTATGTTTAATTGTTTTGTTGCCTCTGGCAAGACATTGAAAAATTTCATACAATGATAACCAGTACCGTCTCTGGTTCTTGACAGCCTGTGAAAGTTTGGTACGACATTATTCTTTTTTCTTGTTTCATAATTGTGGACATCACTATGTTTATTGAGTAAATGTTCATTTTTTTTGTATGTATCAGGCATTCTAGTATAAAAATGCATCGTAGCGTGAGTATATTGAGTTTTTTGAAGGTTTGCCGACAGCAATCTTTGGTATTTCAATTTATCTATAATTCTGATGCATCTCCTTTGTAGTCCAAATATTCTTGAGGCGAGGGCAGAGTGTCCGCAATTAAGGATGGCGTAACTTATATTTGAGTGTATGTGACCATAGTATGCTGCTATCACAACTTCTTGGCTGACTGTATTCGCTGGGTTCCTGACTAAATAAATACTTCTCGAAATCTTTGTTGAGAGGTTATCCACGTGCTTTTCCTAAGTCAGCTTAGGATCTAGATGGATACCTAAGAATTTTACTGATTCGTCTTTTGTCTCTTTGTTGTGGTTTTTTGTAGGTCGTAAGCTAAATGTAAGATGTTGTGTCTTGCTATCATTTATTCCTAGTGTGTTAGCAGCATACCAGGTTTTGATATTTGATTGTTTGTTCATAGATTTAGTCTTGACAAGATCAAGCGATAAATCTTGTTGTATCTCTGTTGTATCATCTGCAAATAAAATTAGATTTGCATTGAGATCACAGTTGGGCAAATCGTTAATATAAATTATAAAAAGAGCGGGACCTAGCACCGAGCCCTGCGGAACTCCATGTAGGACAGTTTTTTCATTAGAATGTGTGTTATTGTATGTCACATATTGACACCTTCCTGTGAGGTATGATTTAACAAGATTCAGGCTGTTCTCGTCAAAACCATACGCAGATAACTTCCTTATAAGTGTAACATGAGACACACTGTCAAAGGCTTTTGTCAAATCATAAAAAGAGGCAAATGTAAACAAATGCTTTTCAAAACGGTCATTGATTAATTGAGTAAGGTTATTAATTGCTGTTGATGTTGATTTGCAGTTTCTGAACCCGTTTTGGCATGGACTGAACAGATTGTTGTTCTCAAAAAATTCCACTATTTGTATTTTTAAAAGAGACTCAAAAATTTTCGAGAAAATAGGTACCTGGGAGATCGGTCTGTAATTTGATGGTTCTTCGTAGGACCCCTTCTTGTAAATAGGAACTACTTTTGTTATTTTTAAGCTATTTGGAAATTTATTGGCTTTTATACATAAATTTATTAGTTTTGTCATTGGTATATATATTAAGTTTGCCAAAGTTTTGACAATTTTGACTGTAATGCCATAATGATCTTTGCTCTTGCTATTTTTTAACTTACTAATGCCCGCCTTTACTTCATTATAAGTAACATCTCTGAATTTGAATACTGATTTTTCATTTGTTTTAATGTAGTCTAATGGGTCTTTATTTACTTCTGGGACACTCTTGATTACCTCGTCAGCTATGTTTATAGAAAAATTATTGAAGACGTTGGCACTTAATTCTCTGCCTCGAGGGGAATTTGGTTTTTGACTATTACTTTTAATGATATCCCACTTGGCACGTTGTGAGTTGCTAGAGTTCTTGATATATTCATCGTGTGCTCTGCGTTTTGAGGTGTTTATCTCTGCACGGTACCTATTCTTATATTTTATTACTGTTTCTTTAGTTATTATTTCAGGATTTGATATGTTTACTTCTTTTAAAAATTTTATATTCTTTAAGACAGACTCGCTTAGTTGTGGGGATTGATTATATTGACGTAGTCTTGTTTTTACATCAGCCCACACCATTTCAATGGGGTTGAAAATAATATGGAGGCAGATGTAAAATAGTAAAATCGTCCATTTCATTGTCACTACTATCGAAAGGCCTCCAAAATGCCATTATAAACAATTCATTGCAAAAAATCACTCAACCACAGTAATAGAACTAACAATTTGTTCAAATATTTACGAGAATTAAGTAATTTATAACGCTGCCTGGCTGTACTGCACTGCCTCGTACAGATCATATGATACAAATAGTTCATACGTATTTTTTGTTTTGTATATTATGGCATGCAAAAACTCTGAATAAGGTTGGTGTTAACAAATCAAATTCGCTAAGCATCTAATCCCACCTATACTTTTATGTGACAAGTGGATCAAGTCCATGTGGGCTGTAGATAAGGAGTGGTGAATATAAATCTGTAAAATTCTGTGCTTTCTCATTCAATGTGAAGCGATATATTGACAATACCCTGTAAGATTCTCTAGTTCCGTGCTGTTCCAATTGGGTTTATAACTACTATATAAGATGAAAGCTACCATTATTTTTAAATGAGGATAAGTTTTTTTCTACATATTTAGAAATGTTGTATATATAAATTGATAAGTGTTAGAATTTTATGATATATAAAGTATGGTCTACAAGACTCAGTAGTTTTTATATTAAAGATAACTTAAATGACTCTCTTGTGAAGAATGAAGATTCGATTAATGGTGGGTGATCTACCCCATACCATGATATTCTAAGAGGTGCGGATATACCATAGCATAATAAATATTAAGTAAATATTCTTTCGGTTTATTCTGTTTTAATGAAATAGCATACAGCGAAGTGTTAATATTCTTGGCTACAGTCTACCTGGTCGTTCTACGTTAGATGCGAATCAACAAATGTGCTGAGAAATTTAACGGAACTAGAGACGTTAATATTTCAGTTGTTAAAAAAATTGTCAGGAATAGTTGTTTCTTGAGGAGGAAAATATGTACAATCAGTTTTCGTGATATTTAATATTATAATTTTTGAACACTATAAGTCATTGTGAGAGACTGCAGTTCTACAGAGCTTGGTGGTGGGACCATAACTGATGTATCATCCGCATACATAGTAATTTTCCTTTTTATATGACATGGGAGATCATTTATGTATAGTCAAAATAGTGGAAGTCCCAGCACGGAACCTAGTGGAACTCCCAGATTAATATGATTATCATTTGAGGAAAAATTTTGTATTTTGACTCGTATTAGTCTGTTAGATAGATAGGATATAATCCAATCTAGGAAGACAGTCCTAACCGAATATATAGGCCAATAGAATAGAATAGAATACACATTTATTCAATAGTCATACAAAAGTATAGAATATGTCAAAACCATTTAATTACGTAAATAAAATTAAAATTAAATACTGCACATTTGAACACATTAAAATATGTAGTTTCGCTAATTAAAATCAGTCTTAAAAAAGTCTTCTATTTTATAGAATACATTATTACACAAAAAATCTTTTAAACACTTCTTGTAGTTTTTAATTGGCATTTGTTTTACTTGATTAGGTAAATTCATTATATATACGTATTAATTGGTACAATGCACTTTTTTGAAGTTTAGTTCTGGTTGTTTGTGCTGGATATAAGCGTGGATTCACTATGCCTCTTGTGTCATATGTATGAATAAGTTCTTTGTTTGCTAAATAATTCATAATTGTGCTTGACAAAACATGCACATTCTAAATGTGGATGGAAGGTACAGTATCATTTCATTCTTGAATGTGTTTTTACATGTTGCATTATAATCTAGTTGGAACATACTTCTAATACAGGCTTTCTGGATTTTAAATAATCTTTCAGCTTCTACTGAATTACCCCAAAAAATAATGCCATATTTTAGACGAGAACGGACATAACCATAATAGGCCCTCAAACTGGCCTCTCTATTAACCGTTTTTGCCATAATTTTTAATTCGTAATTGAAACTACTTAACTTAGATGAAATATAGGAACATATATAATGTTCCTTCCAATTTAATTCAGAATCAATGTTGACTCCTAGAAATATTGTATCATTGGTGGGGTTAAGTTTTCATTTTTGAATTTGATTGCTACATTTTGTTTTTTTTTTAAATTCTATTGACCGTATTACGATGGATGTGTTGTCAGCAAATGATGTTGTTATGTGGTTTAACAATTTTGGCAGTTCGTTTACATAGAGAAGGTATAACATCGGTCTCAGAACCAAACCTTGAGGTACTCATCTTTCTATTGTATATCCGTTTGATGTTATTCGTTTACCAGTATGATTTTCTTCTGTGACTAAATATTGTTGTCTATTACATAAGTATGATTTAAGGACTTTTAATGTTGGTCCTCGAAATCCTAATGCTTCTAATTTATCAAGTAACGTTTGATGATGCACACTGTCAAATGCTTTTGTTAAGTCCACATATAGGCAAACCGTATATTCGTTTTTATTTATTCCTGTCATTATGTCTTCTAACATTTGAAAGACAGCTCTATTTGTAGACCGATTTTTTATGTAACCATTTCGATTGTCGTTTATTATTTTGGTAATATAGTAAGTATTTAAGAAATTTTTGATTTTCAGATTATCCGAGAATTTCATAAAATTGTCAGTACGTTTTGGGGAATAAAAGAAAAATCTTTATACCCTGCAAAAATTAGATTTTAACAAAATAAGAAGGCTTTTTATTTTCAATAATTTATCTGCAGTATTATTTTAATGGCGCTGTTTTGAACTATCCTATGTAAACAAACATTTTTCATATATCTAAATGTTAATATTTTCTAGCTGTATGGGGCCCATTTTTGATCATATCGCCTGCATCAACCCTTCATAATTGGCAGCAAGAAATAGCCAAGTTTGTGCCAGACTTCAAAGTCGTACCATACTGGGGAAATCCTAACGAGAGAAAAATCCTGAGGCAGTTCTGGGATCAAAAAGACATATACACAAGGGATGCTAGTTTTCACATTGTTATAACCTCCTACCAGATTGTTATAACAGATATAAAGTATTTTAATAGAATCAAGTGGCAGTATATGATTCTAGACGAGGCGCAGGCTATTAAAAGTACAAGTTCGATGAGGTGGAAGACTTTGCTAGGCTTCAGTTGTAGAAATAGACTTTTGTTGAGTGGTACACCTATACAGAATAGCATGGCGGAATTGTGGGCCTTGCTGCATTTCATTATGCCTACACTTTTCGATTCGCATGAGGAGTTCAATGAGTGGTTTTCCAAGGATATTGAGAGCCATGCAGAAAACAAAACTGGTATTGATGAAAGTAGGTATATTTTATTTATTTATATATTGGACAAGACCCTTTTGCAAAACTATCCAATATTTGTTATTTAGGGCAAGGTAATATGAATATACAACATACAGCCTAATGAACAATTTTTGTTCTGCAAAAGTACTCTGAATATCACCACCATCAAATTATAAAAACTTTAGTAATATAAATTCCTGATGAAAATTTTTCAGTAACCACTTTATACCACTTAAAGAGCTTATATATGGCACGCTCTGTAAGGGTAAATTTACATATCTCTAAGTATAGGAAATGTTACTGTTACTCTTATATCTTTCTTCCAATATATTGGAGGCTTTTATTTTGTACCTGAAATATAAAATGTGGTCCATATGGAGTGAATAAATTTATTTTCTACGTTATTAATAGTATTTATGTCAAATCCCGAGACAGGTCAATTTTTTATTTTAAATTTCATTCCCCTGTGACACTTACAACCCCTATTTTTTAAATTGGGGGTACTGTATTCTCATCATAGAATTTTTTACATCCACAAATTCATTTTTTTTTTTTTTCATATCGATTCTGATTATAATTTATGAACTGACAATCAAACAACAATCATGCCCTTATATGCAGCACTAATGAATTTCTTAAAATTTCAGAGCATTTATCGAGACTTCACATGATTCTAAAGCCGTTCATGTTGAGGCGAATAAAGAAGGATGTGGAGAATGAATTGTCAGATAAAATTGAGGTTATGGTGTACTGTCCATTAACAACCAGGCAGAATTTGTTGTACTTAGCTTTGAAACAGAAAATCAAAATTGAGGACCTACTGCACTACACAGTTGGCGGTGGGGATTCCCATGTTGTGGACAAAAATTTTACCTCAAATTTGATGAATTTGGTGATGCAGTTTCGTAAGGTATGAACATAATGTTTATTTTATAACTTCTTTATTAAATAATTCAATTCAAATTAAATCATTTATTGTTTAAAGTTTTACATCTGTATACATCTGACCAGTTCACATTTGTGAATGATATAGCCGTATCATCATCATATGAGATGATAAAATTTCCAATTTCGTTAATGTATACAAGGAAGAGGACAGAGGACCTAGCACAGTACCCTGTGGTATCCTCATGAAGATTACTCCGGACTTACTCATTGATTCACCAATTTTTTCCTTTTGTACTCTGTTACACATGTTTTAATTTTTTTATTTAAATATGTAATTAAAATTAATCTAAATACTAAGATTAACAAACAATATTTTTCTGATGTCTTAATATCTACTAATGCTCAGCTTTTGCACCTACTAAACTAAGTCAAGAGGCCTCGTCCTCTTGAGTCTTCTTATGCTATATTGATCAGGAAGCCGGATTGCTTCGATATTAACACGATTTTAAAGTCAGTTTTCATCATTTTATGCAAATCTTCTTACTCCGTCTGCAACCATTTCCACATTCAGGTCTCTGTGTAGGTCACTATTTCGTATGTACCAAGGAGCATTATGAGTGGCTTTATGTCTTTCTGATGAGCTCCAGAATAAGGGTGAGAAACGTTTCAAAGGCTAAGCGTTTCCAAGAAACAGAATGATAGATTTCATGAAAATGTAATCCATTAGAATGACATTTTTTTAATACAAGGTAGATAAATAAATTCATTTTAGGCCTTTGTTCTCATTTTTAACTGAATCTTCATGATGGTAGGGGGTTATGTAGATACTAGTTTAATCTGCATGGCCGTAGGGGACTGTGTGGATGCTAGTGTTAGAATGAGAATTGTCAAATAAGAAATTCATTTTAGGATTTCAATTTGCTAGCATAACCAGAATTCAGGCTATCGAAAGAATGCAAAGATTTCATTAATATTTTTACACAAAGTTTTTCTTTTAAATAGTTATTTTTTCTGCTGTTTGCAAAATCCTGTAAAGAATATGTTTCAATAGGAGCATTAACCACTTTGACACTTTATTTTATAAAAGTGGGATTATTGCAGTGTTACATAAACTAGTACAGCCTCAGAGTAGGATGTAGTACGTCCACACAGGTTTTAAAACATGTTTGTATAAGATTAGGTTGTTATAGATAGACAGCTCAGAATTTTTTCCTAGCAGCCAATACATTTTTCTATATTTAGGATTCAATTCATATTTTTGCTTCTTTATGTGTTCCTTCCGGTTTAGCTTGGCATCCAGGCTCACACTTAGATACTTATAGTTCAGGAATGGGGCAACAGACATGGGTTCTCTCTTAACCCTAGCAAAACAGAGCTAATGCTGTTCACTAAAAGGAGAAAAATAAGCGATTTCCATCTTCCTTATCTTATGGGCACACGTTTGTGTCTTTCCCGTACAGTAAGGTATCTTGGGGTAACCCTGAACTCCAAGCTGTCATGGAAGGATCACGTTGAAGCTCAAACGAGGAAAGCTATGGATGTACAAACTTATCTTCATCTTCGGTCCAAAATGAGGACATACACTACCGTGGTAAAACCCCTTATAACATACGCGGCACTAGTATGGTGATGCATCCAGGAGTATTCCACAGTTAGGCCTCTCCCAAGTCAAGTTCAAAGGCTAGTTTGCCTTGGAATAACAGGAGCTATCAGAACCACTCCAACAATAACAATGGAGGCTATTCTTAGGTTCACTCCCTTGCATATCGAGGTGGACTGGAAGCTAGAAACACAGCTAATAGGCTGTTCAAAAATGGAATGTGGACAGGACTGGCTGGGGGTGGGGGCATACAATGGCTCTGGATCTGCCTCTAAGAGACCGGGTCATCAGTCAAGCAGAAGATGACTGGTGTCTCCCCGTCTACAGATTCACTATTCCATACTTAGTTGTGTTTCCCAGTCGAGAGAACTGGGAGCGTGATAAAGATCATCTTCTGAGTCCCGGAGGTCTCGAGTGGTACAGAGACGGATCTAAGGAGGGAATTGGTGCTGGTATACATGGATGCAAACGCTCGTATATTGGTGCCACTTGGTATCCTTGTGTATTTCAAGCATAAGTATATGCCGTATTGGTGTGTGCATTGAGAATTTCAGAAGAGGTTCCACCAACAAACATATTTACATATGAAGTAAAGTAACAAAGTAACCTCAAGGCTGGTTTTAAACTGTCGAAATATTTTGGCAGAACTGTGTAAGCACAACTCTGTCAAACTCATGTGGGTGTCCAGGGACAGAGGTGTGGAGGGCAACGAAGAAACAGACCAATTGGTGGAAGAAGGAGCAACAACTCCTTTCCCTGGCCCTGCTTCAGCCAGAGTTACGAGACTGGGCCATTTCAAGGTTAAACAAACTATTGGGTTCAGACCCCTGGAATGAGGCAGTCGAGGCTCCATGTAAAGGGGCCCTCGACTGATTCAACCATTAAGTGGTTGTATGTGCTCGATAGTGAAAAAATAAGACAGATAGTAGGCTTGATAACATGATACTATCCTCAGAACAAACATCTCCATATAATGGGGTTGAAAAACAACCCTATTTGTAGGATGTGTGAAGTGGAGGATGAAACACTCATATTCTATGCAGGTGTGCACCTCTAGGTGCACCAAGGTATAGGCATCTCCAAATGCAATTTATTCAGTCGGAGGAACTACGGGATCAACCCTGGAACTGACTGGTTTCCTTTGTGGAGAACACTGGTCTGTTCTAGAAGATCCTATACGTCACGAATGCACAATGGGCCGACAGGCCTTAGTGCTACGAATCCTATAGATCTGCTCGTGTTTATAATAATAGATATTTAGCCATATATGGAAGATGAGTGTGATTACCATCTATACTAGTGTCTATTTGTGAAGTTAATGTGTACTGATTTGCTTTTGTTAAGTTTAATGCACCAAAATTTTGTCCATACATTGACTGTATTCAAAGATTCTTGCAGATTTTCATTAGCTTCTTGTTTAACTTTGCCTACTACTAATACTCCTGTGTCATCAGCAAAGATGGCAATTGTAGTTTGTTCTGTTATTGGGATATCATTTGTGTTTAATAAATACAGCAGTGGGCCCAAAACACTGCCCTGTGGTATACCTTTATTGATCTCAATTCAGAGTATTGTTTCTCACATGATTTTAAACATTTTTTTTACTAATGTATGATTTTAGTAAGAGACTATGTTATTTTGGTAGAAGTTGTTCTAGTTTGTGTTCTGCAAATAATTGGTTAATAGTTTTATGACATACTGTGTCAAACGCGTTGGCCAGGTCTAAAACATTTTCTGTATTTTTGTTTTTGACTTGATTCAAGCAAAAAATTACGTATTATTATTATTAAATGTATTGTTTCTAGGTTTGTAATCACCCAGAATTGTTTGAAAGAAGAGACGCCAAGTCACCCATAAGAGTTTCGGCTCTTCAGTGTGACATACCACGCCTGGTTTATAACTGTAATATTAGGCAGAAGCTTATGTTAAAACTCAACAAGTATTTTGTGTTTACTCCTGAATATATTACCAGAGCTGTTGAAGAGTATTTCGAGTCAACTATTTTTAATTTTTGCATTGGATTGAACTTGTCTTATAACGACCTCTACAAGATCTTCAATGGAGATATTTTACACAGGTAATAACATTATTTTTGAATCAAACATTTTCGGATTATACTGGGAGTAAGATGCATAATTTCTGGATAGTGTTTTGGGCATAAAAATAAGTCAAACATTTAAAAGCATTATAATGGAGTAAAGTTTAAAGAAACTTAAATATTTTCGGAATGGACATATTTAAACAGTTGAAAGGGTGTAGCAGAATAAGTAAGGTAAAATGGCCCCAAAAAGCGTTTGGACCTAATTCGGTATCAGATAATAGGAAAAAAATGTTTTCCTCGAGTTTTAGCTCCTGGTCGCCACTGGTAACCCTTACACTGTAATAAATGTAAATTTTCATTTTCATTTGTTATCTCTGCAAGTTGGGCATTAATTATTATGAAAAAAATTATAGATGTGATTTAAGTACATCTTAGGAAAAAAATTGTGCTGATTTTGCTGCAAAATATTGAAGAAGTCAAATCAAAATACACTGCGATGACTAGTTTATTCTAAATTTTCTCAAAATTTTTAGAAGCAGTGTGCCATACTTAAAAAAAAAGAATAAAAACTGTACCAACACAAAATGTTTAGTGGTGCTCACCATTGAAACTTTATGTATCTATTTTTCTTGTTTTATTTGTTCAGGTACTACCACTGAAGAAGAGAATGATCATCTCCAAAAAGTTGGTTAAATAATTGTAATATAAATCGGTATCAGAAATAATCACCTGCAATGATTCCGCAGTTACTTATTTGATACAAATCAATGCACTATAGTTCATACTTCGGTAGATATCTAGTTATCAAATCTTCGCTCTATAAAAGCTGGTGTACCACAGGCTTTCATTTTGGAACCCTTGCTATTTTCCATTTTTTTCTCGGATTTACATGTTATTGAATCTTGTGATATACATCTGTTTTGCTGATGACATTTCACTCAAAAATTGTTTTACACGTGATAATGAACAACAGGCTGTTTCTGAAATTAACGTGGATTTAAATAATATTAAACAGTGGTCTTATTACAATACGCTACAGCTAAACGCGGCAAATAGTCAACATATCATTATTTGTTCATGTCAAAATATTAGTAAACTTGGAAACTTTTTGATTTAAATTCACAACGAGCATATACCAATGGTTGATCATGTAAAAAACTTAGTCATGTTTGATCTGCAACTCAAATTTGCAAAGTGTGGATCTGATATGCCATAAGGCTTACTTAATTCAATTTTTTTTTCAATTCAATTAACTTTATTAGCTTAGCTAAAACAAATACATCGGTATTTAAATACATACATACTGAATGACTTGTAAAAATAAAAAATGTTTTATCAAAATAATGATAGACTATTAAATTATCACAAGGGCCATTTTTCTTTAACGCAGACTATACTTTTATGCTTAAATATATTAACATTTACACTATTTTTTACATTATTCGGTATTTCATTATACATCTTTAGTCCCTTTATAAATAACTGATTTTCTTCATATTGAGTGTTTGTTCTTTGAATATAGAAGTTGCCCTGAGACCTAGTATCGTAGTTATGAATATCCGACACAAATATACAGAATTCCAACATATGCTTGGGTAGCATATTATTTAATAGTTTATATATAAAAATAAAAACATTTAACATAACAGTTTGTTGCACAGCAGTGATGCAAAATTTCATGAAACTTAAAATTTGCGAAATTTTCAATGACATTTTTGTGAAAGTTTCGAAATTCATCTGAAATTTATGAAATTTCTGAAATATAAAATTAAACATTAAGCATCATGAAACTTTCATGAAATTTCAATGAAACTTTTATTTTATGAAATTTAATTAAATAATTCCCTAATATTATGAAAGTTAAGTGAAATTTCATTGAAATATTTCAAGAAATTATGAAATCTAAGTTCTGTATAACGTTAAGAGATGCAAAATTTCATGAAACTTAAAATTTGTGAAATTTCAATGACATTTTTGTGAAAGTTTCGAAATTCATCTGAAATTTCTAAATTTTCTAAAATATAAAATTAAATATTAAGTATCATGAAATTTTCGTGAAATTTCATTGAAACTTTCATTTTATGAAACTTAATTGAATATTTCCCCTAATATGAATGTTAAGTGAATTTTTATTAAAATATTTCATGAAATGATATGAAACTTAAGTTCTGTATAACATTCGTAATTTTTTTAATTTCCGAAGGTTAATAACAAATAAATCCCACTTTGGAACTAGTCTCATAAATTTTTAGTTTTAAATGTTTCTTCTGAATATAAAAAACATATTTTGTTTTCTCCTTGGTAAGATTAGAACTTAAAATTATATTCGTGAAAAGTACAAATAATATATTTTTCAAAATTCACGAGTAGATAATTTGTCAATATGTTTTCAAAATCTCCTGGTCCCCTATTCTCCATTAGAGAAAATGCTCATTTCGGGAGAAAGGAAAATGAAACGTAGCGAGACGAAAAGAGATAAAACATTAACATCTTTCACTCCCTGATTCATGCAAGAATATGGTCCCTATCCCTGGTAGATTCAGATTGAAATCCAAACTCTAACGCAATACATTACAATTACAACGTCATTAATCAATGACCTTAGTGAAATTATATTACTGATATATTTTAACCTCCCTACAATAAAATTGTGGGAGGTTACTAAAATTGGTCCAAAATCGAAAATTGAGATAACATCAAATCTTTACGTTTTGAGGTCCCAGGAATCCAAAAAAGTGGTTTTTGAAAAATGTCTGTGTGTGTGTATGTGTGTATGTGTGTGTGTATGTGTGTTAGCACGATAGCGGCGAAACTACTGGACGGATTTGGATGAAACTTTGCACGAGGGCATCTTTAGTGCTCTAGAAGATCTGAAAAGGTTTTGATTGAGATCGGATTACGTTTAGTGCCATTTTGGCACAACAACTTGTTTATTTTATTATTACTTACAATTTGTAATCTAACCACTGGAAAGCAGTTAAAATTCCGATTTCAACGATATATCACACTTGCACCTTTTTTTTATATACCTACATTTTTTTATACAAATTATTGTACAGAGAACAAACAAAATTCACTGTCTCTATAATATCAACATATGTAAAATTACGTCACAAGTTGTCGGTGGTCCAGTGAGCTAAAGCGTCGACTTACAAATCAAGAGATCGACGGTTCGATCCCAACACAGCGCTGTTTTTTTTTTCTTTCTTTTTTCATTATAAACTTATTAATAATTGCGGAAAATGTTACATGATTAAATATCATCATGTATTAGGTGTTTATAATTATTCAGAGTTTGAGGATTGGTCACTAGTTTTAAATGAAATATAAATAATTCTATTGCTGTTTTGGCGGTGAACACATACGACGTCGTAAATTAAATAAATATAGGTGGGTCATATTACAATAATATATTTGATTTAAAGGCATGTCATGACGGCTGATTTGAATTGACTTTTAGAGCTCGTACCATTTGCTACTGCTACGAATCAAATTACAGTTAAAAATAAAAAAAAGTAGTAGACTGCTGTTTGGCAGCCCATCACCGGGTAGGGAGGTTCCAGCCGCTTCCAGTAGCTGCCGATTTTTTTTTCATTCAAAATATGTTTTTCTTATTAATGCAAAAATAATAAAATCTAGGAACCTAGAAAGGGACGGAAGAAATGAAAAGCAGGATTCTTGTACTTAAAGAATAGCTAACCTAACTTCTAAAATAAATGTCAAAACCAGACTTTGTAAAACAAGTTAAAAAAACGTGCGAAATTTCGTTTGATGTAATGTAAATACAGATTTTGCAGCTGAAACTTTCATGAAAGTTTCAAAAATGTGGTAATTTTCAGATTAATCTGAAACTTTCATAAAATTCAGATATTTCAGAAATTTATGAGGGTACGTGGAAACTTTCAGAAGTTTCAGTTTGAAATTGAAACTTTCAAAATGAAATTTGAAATTTTGCATCACTGTTGCACAGATAAGACTTTTAAATTATCCAACATATAACCTAAGCCTAAAACAACTGTTTCCCTTTAAAGATTATTTCGATATTGGGACAAAAGAGATGTTAGTTAATAATCTAGGATTATCACATATGAACTATGCTAATATAGGATACAGTCCTTGCCAGTCACTGGAAAATAAAACTCGCATTCAAAAAATGCAAAATAACTATACGCTTTATAATTGAGGTGCCACGTGATGCCCACATTACCCCGTATATACGTGAGTAGGGGTTACCTAAACAAGATGAAGCTAGATTTGTTCACTTCTCTTGTTTCCTTAATAAAATTTTAGCAGCTGGGCTACCTGAATATCTGGCTGCTAAAATTGTTAGATGTGGCCGAGTTCATGAGACGAACTTAAGTAATATTACTGGCAGACTCACGGTTCCCTTGCATCATAGTGCTCTATTTCAAACAAGTTTTTCATATCTTGCGGCCTTTACTCAAAATAATTTACCAACTAGTTTTGAAAACCTTACAGTACATACAGATTTACCACAACATGCGGAAAATTTATAAGTTGTCCTCGCCGAAAGGAGTTAAAAAAATGAAAAATTTAAAAAATGTGACAAAAAAATTACCTTATTTTTTTGTAGAAATGCACCGACTATGACTTTAACCAGTCTGACGCAACGCGGTGCAACCATATCACTTTCCCTCGTCCTTTATCAGACTTGGGACTGACAGTGAAGCTGGCGGGGTTGGAAGAGACTTTTTGGATTTAATCACACAACAAAAATAGCAAAAGTTAAAATAATGTTTATAGAACACAGCGCACCAGAAAACTTAAAAGTAACGAAAAGTCAAAGAAAATGTTCGAATGTTTGACCATTGACACTCAATGCACTGTTCGAAGCTCAGATAATATTTTCGTGTTACGATCACATTTTACTCTTTGATCATGAGGCATTGTCAATGGCTTGTTGAAACTGTTCTAGGGAGTCTATTGACTTAGCGTACACCAAACTCTTCATGTAACCCAACAAAAACAAAAAAATCCATAGTGGTGATAACTGGGCTCCTTGTTCTTTTAGTTGGCACAAGCCTCTCTCATATTCTTGTGCAGCGGTTGCAAGATTTTCATTCATTGCACTATGAGTTAAAATCATATCGCAGAATTCATGCGATGTACACGCTGGCATATTGACTGGTAACGATCTACGAGTACAACTTTCAAAACGTAAAAATCCAAACAGAAGCCGGAAAAAACTGACCATACGTAAACAACTTCTGATCGTTTGAAAAAGACACGAAGCGGCACACGCATAAATACGCGTAAACAAGTGAAGCAATAAGGGTAGCCAAATTCCATGGTTCAGTAGTGTATCATTACAAGTTTTAATGCAAAAAATATACTAAATTATTTCGGATCACTCCAAAATTTTGCAGGGAGTTTTCCACATAGAAAACTAGTACACCATTTTATTTTCCGCATGTTGTGGTAAATCACCCTGTATATTAAAGCAGAAACTCAAACAAGTTATTTCTGACAATAGGCTAAATAATATTAATAATAATAATAATGAAAGTTATTTATTGATTGCATTAATATACAATGTAATAAAATACAATCGACAGGCCATCGACCTAGGTCCTTCAGCCAAGGAGATAATAATATTGTATTTAAAATTTTGTATAAAAACAAAAATATGGTGGAAAACAAAAGGTTGATTACATAGATAAATTGTAAAAAAAAAAAAATCCAATGTGAGATGTAGTGTTTCAGTACTCCTGCGATATCAATATCATCTGGTCAAAAATTGTGTAAATGATTGTGTGGGTGCCGAATCTTTGTAATTTTCCTTAATGCAGTCGTTTCAACTGTCTTTAAATTTTTTTTAGCTGGATTTCTGCTGTTCATGTATAATGTATGTCCATATTCTAAAATAGGTCTACAAATTGTTTTGTATATTTTGGCAGCTGCTGTGGTTTTTATCCCCTTGTTTTTGAATGTTAATACTCTGAAATGTTTCGCTCTGGATATGCATTTTTTTTACCATTTTAGAATGCAAGTTGAAGTTTAATTTATTGTCTAAATAAACCCCGAAATACTTGGCATTGGTTACTGGATGAATTTGGTGATTACTTATTTCGATAGAGGGAGAATTATTGGATATTGCGTGATTGAATAAAATGAATTGTGATTTCAGGGGATTGATTTGCAGTCTCCATTTGCTTGTCCATGCTAAAGTATTATTCAGTAATATTTGAAGATTGTCCCTTGCCTTTGCAATCGAACGTTCATGTGAGATCAAGGCTGTATCGTCTGCATATTGTAAAATGTATGACTGTTGTTCAGGTTAATTATTAAATATATCGGAACAATAAATGTTATATAAAAATGAAGATAGTGAGGAACTTTGTAAATTCTTGAGACATGGTATCCTTTATTATCACTGTTAAGTTTCTGTTCTCAAGGAAACTTTTCACCATGTAAATAATTGTGTCTGGTAAGTCAAGTCTTTTCAGTTTCCATAATAATCCTTTATGCCATACACTATCAAACGCCTTTTTGAAGTCCAGGAATAAAGCAGCTGTTTTATAATTATTTAGTTTAGCTGACTGCGTATTTGATGTTAAAATCGTGAGTGGGTGTAACGTGGAGCATTTTTGTTTAAAACCAAACTGATGTCTCGGAATTTTGTCTGTCATTAAAGCCTGCATTTTATTTTTAAGGAGTTTCTCAAGAAGTTTGCCTAATACAGGAAGCAAAGTAATTGGTCTATAGTTGTTTGCTCTTGAGTGATCTGTGTTTGGTTTTGGAATGACTATTACCATGTCTTTTTTCCATATTTTAGGGAAGTATTGATGAGCGATACAGTGGTTATAAATTTTCAGTATAAATAAATGTATGTTATAATCAAATTTTTTTGTTATCAACCAAGGGATGTTGTCGTAACCAGGAGCTGAGTTTCTTTGTTTTTCTAAAATTTGAAAATATTCTTCGACCGAAATATTTTCTTCAAGAGCTGTATTTTTAAAATAATCGTCGTACCACTCATTGACATAGTTGAAATTTTCTTGGTCAAAATATGGATGATTGTCTTCAGAAAAGTTTTCCTTGAACTGCTCTGAAAAATTTTTTGCATGTCAGAGATATATTCCTTGTTGTTTTCCACTATTGTCGATATGCCTTGTTTCGCTTTATATTTAGTGAGTTGGTTCACTTGATAAAAATTCCTGCCCTGTGCCTGATTAATTTTTTCACATACCTGTAGCCATTTGTGTGTTTTAAACTGTTGTATCAAAATGTGAATGTCTTTGTTGAGATCGTTAATGTTTCTTTTTATCTCTGGTATTTTATATTGTTGATATTCTCGATACATTTTTCTTTTAAGTTTGAATAGCTTTATAATATAAGGCGGTAATTGGTGACTGTAAAAATGGTGTTGGTAAGTTGGTGAGTTACGCAGAATAGCATCACTTAACCTTGCATTGAACTGTGATATAATATCTGATGTTATTTCACTGTTTTGTATTGATTCTAAATAATAAGAAATATCCTGATTCACTGCTTCAATGTTACATTTGTCATATTTTTATTTAATAATTAAATAATATTAATTTGATTAAATTTTAATAATCAACAAATGTTATGTACCTATTTTAAAATATTTTTATTTCTTTGTATTGGATTTGTTTTTTACTTTCAAATTGATAATTTTTAGGGTTAGGTTAAAATCATTAATGTGTTCTTAGTCCTTTTGTGTGTCTTTGTTTTTTTTACATTACGCACAATAAAGTATATTATTATTATTATTATTATTATTATTACACAGACCTGCAAAAAGACACACCGAAGGTTTTTGACATGCCAAACACGATGGCATTGATTGTTTTGCTTTAGTATATATAAATTGTTTTTATAAAACATTTCTGTTAGGTACAAATTACATTTTTTTGTTCAATGTGGCTGACCGTTATATTCCTCGACGGCTGGAAATAAAAAGGAGGCTGTATATATAAACCCTATAAACTGTGAATAATTCTACTTCAAACATGTTTTGCCTTAAAATACCTATTATATTACCAATTGTTCTCTAAGTATGTCGATTTATTCTTGTAAAAGTATATTTTAAGCCTCATTGGTCTTAATATATTTTTTTAAACTTGTAAGCTTATCTAAAAACCAATTTTAAACCATTTGAACACATAACACAACCGCTTTTAAACCTATTGAATTTATGGTGCTTGAATAATATAACCTAAAAAGTCAGTTTGCCGAGATGCTATTTGGTATATGTCTACTACATGCTCGCCTCTCCCGGTTTTTATCAAATGTCTTGGTTTTACTAGTGATATTTTAATTTATTGATCACTGCTCCACATACACAAACAAAATCCCAACGATATGTATATATCTTATGTAGTGATGGGTCGTTCATGAACGAGTCGTTCAAAGTGAACGGCTCACTTCAGTGAACTGTGAATGAACGACTTACATTTAAAATACAACTCGTTCAATACGCCATTACGACTCCGTACCATTCGTACCGCACTACAGGTTATGTGCTGAATGGCAAGCCTGAGCTGATGATATTTTGAATGAATCACGAGCTTGCTGCATCGTTCATTCGTTCACAAATGACGCAGGTGTGGGCTAGCTCGACCAAATGTTGCTTCTTTTTCTAGATTCCATTTTTAGATTTTATTTACTTATATAATATTTTATGGCTCTTAATAAAGTGTAAAAGTATATGCAGCGTACCACGATTTTATTTGAGTGAGAATGGGGGAACACGACATAAGTTCGACAACCACCTAGGTGAAACTAAATAAAATAAAAACAAAAGCACGTTAAGGATTTATACATAATATGTGACGTTCTCATAGCTCGTGCCCACAAGGTGTGCGCATCGCATAATTACACGAACTTGATATTTGGTACGATACATAGGTATATGTATTGTCTGAGTGGTTTGTAAAAGAATGAACGAAGTACCGTATGTCGGTACGTCGCTCAAATGAACGATTCTCGATGAACGACTCACCTCTGTGAGCTGAACGAACTGAGCGGGCTCAGTAAAAATAGGTGAGCGACCCATACTAATCTTATGACAGTTTTAAAACTATACATTTTAAAACATTATAGTCTAGGCAAATGTAAACCAGATCCTTTTAGGTTTGAGACTGATTTATTACAGATGTTTGTTTGCTTCATTAAAACTCTAGTAAGTAGTAGGTTTTATGAAGGGTCGATCTGAAACTTGGTGATTTCAAAGCTTATTAGATTTATAGCCCAGCATTAACATCCATTTCAAATTAATTTCATAAAGTAATGATAAAACCACAACATTTGCTTAATCTCTAAAACTTGATCCTCCTAACTTGAACTTAATAGCTTTAAGGTTTTATTGAAGGCTTGACAAATACCTTGATAAGTCAATCAAAAGCCCATAGACTAAAAGATAATTTAGTTTTATTGCAAGTTCTTGAAGGCCTTTTTAAAACATTCTTTAAGACAAAACTGTCTTTAATTCATTTGGCATTTAATAAATCTTGATAAAACCTAAATTAATCTAAACAGCATTTAAATTGTTACTTCGGATTAATTTGAATTTCGTTGGCACATTGGATTTGATCCAATACACATCTAACCCTAAAAGTTAAGATCTTAATTGAGTACCGTATAATATAATGTATTTGAACAATAGCATTTCTTTAGAACTGCAGTATATAACTTTCCTGCACTAATAAGTTTCAATTTTAAAAACAATAAAATTCTATGCATCGTGAAAGAATTTTTCTCAAACTTCCTATAAGCAATGACACCCTGTTAACTAATATTTTATGTCTATTTAGATGGAAGCATTATTTTGAAACTGAGAAGAGAGATTATACATTGTTTCATACGAACTATTGGAGTCCACACTCTCGCTCGAAGGCAACAGTTCGTTTGAGGAACCAATTTAGATTATGTCCCGCACATATAGAAAGCAGTAATGTTTTACCGGATTTAATATTTACACGCTACAGTAGGGGAAATAGAGTTATATACACCCATACGGATCACGTATACCACTCCATGCCCGAAACGGTAGAACATAAGAATATTCGGCTGAAGACTAAGGAAATGAACAATGAAGACGACTCCATTATAGATGTTGTTGCTGAAGAAGGAATGGTAAAATAATAATATTGCCATTTAGATTTTATTTTTATTGCTTTCAGTTTCAGAAAGCTCATCAAATGCATCCAGTGGCTGAGTTCCCTTATTTGCAAAGGCCAAAGCAAGTGTTCAAATGTACTAAGACTGAACTTCCCTCATTTTTGTTTTATAATATGCCAAAAGTAAGTATATTATGTTTTTTGTATGTAAGACTGACAGTTTATGTAAATGGTAAAAAAGAGAAACTTTTTATAATCCAACTAATAGATTTCAACATTGATTTAATAATGGAGACAAGTATAAGTAAAGCAATAAGTTATTGTATTTTATTCTAGATGCTGCAGCTGCAGCTACTATTTTTCCCTCTAACTTTTTCCATTTTTCCACAATATTCCTCTACTTTGTTACTTTCCTCATTCTTCCCCACTTTCTTTTCTTTCACTTTACCCCAATCTCCCTGCATTACCACCAACTTCCCATATCTTTCCACCATCTTCCTTCATTTTCTCACAATGTCCCCCCCCTCACCACATTTTCTCACTACCTTCCCATCATCTCTCACTTTCCACTACTTTTCTCCACTGTCTCCCCCTCCCCCACCTTCACACCATCCTCCCCTTCCTGCTACTTCTGATAACAAGTAGCCTATTCTCTAAGTTGAAAAGATGTCTATATGTGTATAGTTGCCTTCAATCTTTTAAGGCACATAAAAAACCTCAAAGCTATGCCGCTTTGACTTAACTACAGCATTGAGGAGTCCATTTTCGAGCTAACGCCTGTATAACATATTAAATATTAAATTTATTGTACAACTTAATACATAGAATATCATTTATTATATAAAATATTTTCCGGAATGATTAAAATAACAAATTGACGAAAACACACATGTTCCAATTGTTTAATAATAATAATAATAATAATAATGATAATAATAAACTTTATTGACTAACAGGAAAATCCCATTTACAAGACAATTAAGGAGGACAATACAATTAAGAACATAATAATTGAATAAGTTACAATCAGTTTAAAAATTAAGAATAAAAGATTATTAATAGCCCAACCGCCTTCTGCATGCATACGACACGCATTACTAACCATAATTCTTGATTATGAGTGGCTCGTTATTGATGAGATAAAAGCAATTCTTTGACTTTATTAGAATATTGACGATGATCATTGTGGTAAATGTCTAAATGGATTGATAGGTGATTATAAAGTGAGCACATGCGATAGAGGGGGGACCTAAAGCCCAGATTTGTATTAGCCCTAGTAAGGTAAAATAGTGAGGTGGACCTAGTATTAAATCTGGGAACCAGTAGGTTGAGTTGAGCATTCAGCTCAGCACAGTCCATCTGATTGTTACACAACTTGTATAAAAATTGTAGAGAAAGATATTTTCTTCTAGCTTCAAGTGAGGGAATGTTAAATCTGCTGAGAAGATCTGTACCTTGATGAGGATAAACCCCATCTAATTTCATAGCTAGGAATTTCAAGAATTTTCTTTGGATTTGCTCTAGTTTAGATGTGTACTCATTATATATAGGACTCCATACTGTTGAACCATACTCCAGCTTAGATCTTACATAACAATAGTATAAAGTTTTAAGTGAGGCAACGTTAGAAAAGTATCGACAGGTTCTGAAGATAAAACCTAACATTTTTAGTACGGTCTTGGTAACAGTTTCTACGTGCATATTGAATGATAGCTTGGAGTCAATGGTGACACCAAGATCCTTAAGCACTGTGCAGCGCTCAAGGCTTATCGACTGAATTGTATAGTTGAATAAGATTTTGTTGTGCTTTAGGCTAAAGGTTATGACCTTACATTTTTCAATGTTGAGGGGTAGTCTATTTTCTAGACACCATTTATCAACTCGGTACAGATCCTCATGTAGATCCAGACAGTCAGCCAGTGACTGGATAGACCTATAGATATTTAGATCATCAGCAAACAGAAGCATATTGCTACTAATTTGCCTGCCGATATCGTTGATGAATAGGGAGAAGAGCAGAGGAGCGAGGTTACTGCCTTGAGGGGTACCGCTGGTAGCGGTAAATCTAAGTGATTGGTGGCCTCTGTATTCAACAAATTGTTCCCTGTCTGACAAATAAGAATGAAGAAAGAGTAGGAGTTCCTTGTCGAATCCTACGATACGTAGCTTATTTAAGAGTATGGTGAGATCCAATATGTCGAAGGCCTTCGAGAAGTCGGTGTAAACTGTGTCAAATTGATTATGAGCGTCTAGGGTTGAAGTTGCGAATTCTGTGAATGAAACAAGGTTAGTAATGGTGCTTGTTGACGAGTAGAAGCCATGTTGCGATGGGGAGATAGTGTATTTAACTTGAGGAAATATTTCATCATATAGGCACATCTCGAAAACCTTTGCAAAGTTGGAGAGCATGCAAATTGGTCTATAATTGTCAACAAGGCCCGGGTCGCCTTTTTTAACTTATTTATGTTATTCATATTACTCAACTCGCCCTCACGGAAAATATATTTACGACCTAACGGCAAGCTAACAGTTTTTTAGTAAGGACATAGAGTCGAACTTTTAACATTGTCAGTGTATCACTGAATTTCATATTAACCGCTATAATATTTATAAATAAAAATAGTTTGTGATCTGTGTTCCGTGTTTACATTATATTTAAATATTCAGCATTTTTTTAATTTTTTTAGAAATCGAAAATAGAACACCTTTTAAGACATTTTCAAATTTTTAGGTTTTTATTCGAACATTTAAGCCCTTAAATAAATTACCAAAGCTGGATCTCACGAAAACGGGGCGGAGCTTCGCGTGACGTCACTTTGCATGTGCTGATCGGGTGACAGTCGAGATTTAATAAGCATGTGGTGCGTTTTATTGTGTCTGTATGGAAACGGTGTTTGATTGTGAAATTATATCTTGGAAACAAACACCTTTTTTATTCAAACTTCAGATTAACTCATTTCATGATATTAAAGTTTGACGGATTATAATGGACTATGGACTACTTGACTACTATAGCAAACTCAAACCCTTTCACTGTAGTGTTTATGCATAATGAAGTCACGAGTCGGCGAGGCGCTTTGTACTGAAACCCAATCTTTAACATTGAATATCTAAGGAGTGGATATACTTATGAAGCTGAAATTTTAACAGCTTGTCTGGATTATCGAATACTATTGAATACCATTAAAAAAAAATAACGAAAAAAAATTATCGGTAACAAGCCCATAGTGACAGATTAAAAGGGTAATACTTTAAAAGGTATTATACATGATATTTACCTTTGTGTTTTAGCGTATTTTATGCAATTGTGTTTTTATAAATATTTTGGCGGGTAGAGAATTATTCGGGTGTTTTGTGTTTATAAGTGGCTATGGTAAAATAATATCGTGAAAATGTTTAGGCCTTGGGAAGATTGTCTACCTAGCACTAGCAGAGAATGTCAAGAAAGTATGGAGATTAATAACAGCTCACAAATTACAGAGAAAGTTTCTAGACACCATTTATGTGAACATAGCGAAAAAGTAGTTTTAAATATTTATAAAAATACAAAAACCGGAGCCGTGGAAAAAGCCGCCTACTTTACAGAAACTGAGCAACAAGAGAATATCTGGTAATTCTAATTTACACTCAAAATGCATCAATGCTTAACAAATAGTGTGCACAAAAATTTTAAGTACGGCTCTGTGAGACATCAATTATCTCAATGAGTCAAATTTATGGTCCGTTTTTTACAGCTTTTTTTACCTGCACTAAAAGAATGAAGGTAACTATACTAAATGTATTCAAAATATGTTAAGCTGTTTCCATGTTGTGATGGATCAAACATTAACAGATAGACACAAACCAAAATTATGAAAATGTGTTTTCTGGCTTTGATATCAATAAACAAATCTGAAAAAAATGATCAGAGAAATTTACGTAAATATGGTTCATCTATATAATGAGTTGAGAGGATTGCAAAGAAATCAGAAACTTCGCCTCTCGCTCTGAATTAGGGGCAAGTGGACTCATTCACATATGTAATTTGAAATATGAAAAGTGTGTTAGCATCTTAATTTCTCTGTGAAATATTACAAAATGACCATATTATTGTTTAAACAATAATAATTACATTGTACGTTGCCTTTATAGCGTAAAATACGTGACGAATTCTATGTTATACTTCTACTACGTCATTTTCACATACTGTGATATATGGCCTTGTGTACAAACAGACACATGTTAGCGCAGTACAGAATCGGCTTTGTTTCATGTTATACGTGGTGCTTCATATTTGTGATGTATTTACTGTGTTTATAATTTGTAATGAGGTATTCATAACACATTACTAGATTTCCATTTACCAATCATTTTTGCACACACACCCAATAATCATAGGTCACCTATATACCCAAAATCCACACGCGAATCTATAATTGCACACGCCACCAATGGGTCACATGTGTAGAATTTCGGCAATAAAAGCGCGACCAAATTCAAGACAAATCAGTGCCATTCTGGCATTGGCTTTCAGCGTGCTGAGGTGAGTCTTTTAGAGTTAGTGCTCTATCACAACGTACCACAGTGGAGTGAATATAAGTTGACCGGTAGAGTCCTTCAGCGTGCTGAGCTGGGACCTATCTGAGTTATTTGTTATTTAACCAACATCGGTGAGTGGTCAAAAGGTACCCAATGCATGCTATCGACGCCAGGACGAATCACCGCAACGTTGCCAACATTACACTCTCACCGCTTTGAAAACATTTACGAAATGATTAAAAGTCCGTAAAGATATGGAAACACACTGACAGTTAATACTTTTGTATTGTATAAACTTTTATGATGAATAAAATACTTTACTTTACTTCACTTTACATGATCTACCTGTTATTGAGAGCATAAACTGTTTATTTGAAATTCGACTATTTATTTACTAACCGAAAACCAGTTACCCAAACAAACACGTTGCAAATTTAATCCACATGTTTAAGCCGGGGGAAAGCCCCCAACCGTACACAAGCAGAGGAGATGTTGAAAATGAAGAAAACACAACTATTGCATGTCCTAAGCAATCAAGAAGAAAATATTTATGGGAAAGAGTGCAAGAAATGGTTACCAACTGTTTATAAAAATATAGTAGCAAGTAGGGTTTCTGATTTCCCGTCTTTTTTTCATTCCCGGGATTCGGGAAATAGAATTTACCGTTCCCGGGAAACAATAACTTTTTCATATATTTCTTGAAAAACACAATTTTTTTTTTCAAAATGTCGCACCACTCAAATATTCATTTCTTTAAATGTTTGTTTTCTTCCTTTGGTCAAAAAATAAATCCGTCAGTTTCGTTTTGCTTTATTTATAATTAAGAAGACACTAACTACAGGAAATAATACAATAACGAAATAAAACATAAATGCCGTCCGACGCGCACGCTCGGTAAAATTTCGAAGCGTGTGCGCACTCTTCCATGTCTCCGGTTCACTCGTTGCAGTCGTTACAGAGTCGATTTATGTGATGAGAGCAGGAAATTTAATATTTTTAAAACTTATTTTTATTTCCAAGGGTCCGGGAAATCCCAACTGTTATTTCCCGGGAACGGGAACGATAAAAAGTGGGATTCTGGGATTTCCGGGACAGAAACACTAGTAGCGAGTGAAGAACGAGAAGCAAAAGAGAAAATGGCTTACTTGGCGGAAGTATTGATATCGACAATCGAGAATTTATTGTGTAGGTGAGGCCAGAAAAAGAAAAATATGACGAAACAAGGGAGTATCCAAGAAGGTAGATCCTTCAATGGCCAAGCAGGGTATAAGGGAAGGAAATAAATACAAATACAAAAACAATGAAATACCGACACTAGAAACGATATATAGCGAATTATAAGAAAATTATAGGATTACTATTAGCCAGGCAACATTAGCAAGGTGGGTTTCAAAATTGAGTGTTAAATTTACAATGATAAATAAGCGAGCCAGGATCATGGAAACTTAAAGAATTTTGAAATAGCATAAGAACTACTTGGACAATATTACAACATATAAAGAAAAAAACAACTAGTTATTATTTGGACGAGACCTGGTATGACACCCACGACACTTACCAGTACATTTCGTTACAGGAACAACATAATAGAAATGGAAAGAGATTCATCATACGTGTTGGGGGCGACGATAGTAACTGGACCAATGATGAATCGAATAGTGACCTCGGTAGTGTGTGACAGATAACGAATATAGTTGTTAAGTGGAAAGTGCTCTTTAGCAAAAAGTATTTAGTGAAATTCATGTTGTTTAGTGACAACTGTTATTTAGTGGAAGGTACTGTTTAGTGTTAGTGAAAATGAATGTAGTTTAGTGAAAAGTTTTTGTTTCATTGCAAAGTAAATAATTATTCCTATTGTTATTTGGTAAGAATATTCTGCCAAAAATATAGACAAATTTCTATAGTTCCAGGCTTCTCCAAAATATTAGAATCAGCAATATCCAATAATCTAATAGTTTACTTAGAATTAAATAAGGCAGCCGTTTGGATTTAGAAAGGGTGTTACATGTTCTGATGCATTCTTATCATTAACAACCTCTATAAAAAATGCATCTGAAAACAAAAACCAAAGCTTAGGGATATTTACAGACCTAAGAGTTGCGTTTGACAATGTTAACCATAATATTTTACTAAATAAGTTTGTATGGAATTTAGAAGCAACTGTTTAGAGCTATTGAACTCTTATCTAAATAATAGAACTCAACTAGTGGATAGGGATGAACAAAGAATACTGCAGTAAAGTAAAAGAGGAGTTTCCCAAGGCCCGGTTCTAGGACCCATACTTTTTCTTGTTTACATTAATGATATGCCACAAAGCATACGTAATTTTAACACAGCTGTTTTGTATGTAGATGATCCACTTTTATTACAAGCCTAGATAAGGAAATTGATAGTCAAGCCACACTACACAACATTCTGCAACATGCTAAAGCTTGTTTTGCACAGTCATAGGGCTAAATAAAAGTAAAACAGTAAACTTAACATTTGAGACCAAGTCTACCGCTATGCTAGAACAGAATCATGAAACCAATGTCAAGTCTTTGGGGATACATATTGACATCACATTAACATGGGTATAACATATTAACATACTATGTGGGAAACTGTCCAAAAATGTATTTGATATTAAGAACATAAAAAGGATGGTTAGCTAACATGCTGCAGTCACTGCTTATTTCTCTTTGTTCCACTTGCAACTACTATATGGTATACTGTCATGGTGAAATGCAGCACATACATTTACAATGAGTATTTATCATACAGAAGTCTACAATAAAAAGTATAGTCAGTGCCAAATGGGATGCCAGTTGCAGGCCACTATTTATATGCTAAGGATAAGGTCTCTGTTTTTCATTATAGTGAATCAGAACATTATTATGTACATCAAACAAAATATAAATAAAGTTGGGTACAATCTAAGCTGACTTGTGCCATGGCTGCTAAAAGTCTGAACTAAGATTTTATTTGATGCATAAGAAGTGACAGTAGTTCTCAAACAGTTCTCTCCTGTAACAGCAATGATGTTACAATAATTATAAAAAAAATAAGAAAGATGTTATAAAATGTTAAAATTATTAATTTAGTAACTTCGTCATTTTAGTGGAATTCTGATTATACAGTGTCTGCCATAAAGTTGGCTACATATGGGAAAGAATTGTATTATTGACATTTCTAAAAAACTCCATTGGGGGTTCGTTTATGCATCTGCATGTCCGACAGCAAAAATTACATTTTGACACATGTCATGTGATCACCGTTTGGCAAGACTCTAAAAAATAGTTGACGGTGTTACCGAAAAATGGGTCAAATTGTTAAAATATCGAAAAATTTTATTAAGAAAAAGTGCATAGTTTACAACAAGGACCCCATATATCATTTTCAAGCAGATATGAGAAAAATAAAAAAGTGCTAATTTTGCCCCTACCATTAATCACTATATGAAAAATCATAAATTCTTGTGTCTATTCCACAAACATTTGATTAGTTTCGACAAAAACTTTAGTTGGATAAAGGTATTTGCATGTAAAAAGAGAAACGAACCCCCAATATAGTATTTTTTACAAATCTCAATAGTACAAATTTTTCCCATATGTAGCCAACTTTATGACAGACACTGTAGGTATATAGGCTCGGGCACAAATGAAACTGATAACAAAAAATGAATTGCCCAATTCGGTCAATAACAATGAGTTATCAGAAAAAGAAATCAAAGACTAATATTGTTACAGTCCAGCAAGAATCACATGGAGGTATGGACATTTCTTGCCAGGAAAGGATAGGATCGTATTAGTAAGGGAAATGATGTTAGTAAAAATAAAATATTTCATGTAATAAAAAAAAAAACCTGAAATCTCTATGAGAATAACGAAAATAAATTATTTTTCTTTTAGCGGTAATAATTAAATATTCTGGTTGACAAAATATATTTTAGAAAAATTAACAATAATTTTAAAACAAATAAATTAAAACAATTCTGAAAGAACAACACATTGGCACGTTTTCATAAACACAATTTACGACACATTTTCATAAACAATACAGCAGTACGCTTGCATAATTTATCTACTCGACGCACGTTTCACCATTCGTGTATTAATATATAACGTAAGAAAGTCAATTGTATTAGAGATAAATACACGCTAGTAGTAATAAACGACACATTTTTGGGGAAAATGAAGTTTTAATAAAACTTGCGGCGTGGTTTAATAAAATAAAAATTTTAGGAAGAAAATTATTAACTTTTATTAGAGCTTAATCAAATAAAAAAAAAAGTAGAAGTGAGGATCGAACTCACAACCACTCCATTTACATTTATTGCTGCTCGAGTATCTTACCGATTGAGCTATGCGATCCTATGTTCATTAGATAGATAGACAGAATTTATTGATCTTTAACCAATTTACATTGGATAGACAAGTCAACAGTAAATCATCATAAGCATACATGAACATATAAGTAAAATACATTGAGAGGTGTATCACAAACATGAAAATTACACATTGCAAACTATTCAATTACTATACTAATTAATCTGTCAATTGATCAATTACTCAAATAAATTCTGCTAGTGAGTAGAAAGTATTTTCATGTAGATATTGCTTTAACAATAATTTGAATCTAGTCAGTTTCGCTGCATTTATATTGTAAAACGTGTAATATGTACATACTCGAAAATTGTAAGACTTAGTGGTTTGACATTGTTCGTTTGACGGATGAATATCCACTATTTACCACTAAAAATAACTTAATATTTTATACAAAGACGTTTTTCCTATTTAGAGTGGTATTAGTTCACGGGAATAAATAATATTTACCGTCAAATCACACAGTTCGCTGAGCTTATGACTGTTTCTCACTCCTCAGTGTACATTTCATATTTCCGTCTCAAAAGAAGTGGGAAAGAATCTTGGTAGACGTACATTGACAATGTCTTTAGGCTATTGCTTTAAGTTTGTTTGCAAGAGATAGTGAAAACGTATACGCAACGTTAATTCATACATCGGTCATTTTAAACTGGACCCGATTTTAATAATACTGCCTATCAAGGAGTTACATCAACATGACACCAGAAATAAACATAACCTTATAACACCTCAACATATACTCCAAAAAAATAATTCCATCTGTACTGTCTGTCCTTTACTACTGTATATTATATTGTATTTTACCATTTTAACTTTATATAACTTAAGTGTTTCTATTCTTTGACCTGTCTATAAAATATAAATAAATATAGCGTTTGGATGTTTGTAAAGCCTATTTCTACCTTAGGAGGAAATCATTGACTTTCAATATGCATGACGACATTAGTTTAAATTTATTTATTTTTTCTTTTTAGGTTTCCGCTGCCCCCATCGGTTTGTACTGCTACTCACGAAGAGCCGCCTGGGATTTAAAAAGACATATAGATGACTATAGCTTTAGTTCTCTAAATTACTACTGGTCTGAAGCAACAGAAAATAAGTTGAACTTTAAGTCCCCAGAAAATTTTTATCCTCAACCTTTCAGTTGCGTGGATAACATTCGACCTGTGAATGGTTGGTCGAACATAGCGATACCAGACAAAGAAAGCTTGGTGACTGATTCTGGAAAGTTATCTGTGTTAGATGGGTTGTTAAAGAGGCTTAAAGAAGAAGGACACAGGGTTCTCATTTATTCGCAAATGACAAAAATGATAGATTTATTAGAGGTAGGTGTGTGTGTTATTTAATTAGTTTTGTAGCTGATGTACCTCTTTATATTTAGGAATATATGTGGCACCGGCATCATAAATACATGCGGTTGGATGGTTCTTCGAAAATTTCTGAACGTAGAGATATGGTAGCAGATTTCCAAGCCAGAACTGATATTTTTGTATTTTTGCTGTCAACCAGAGCAGGAGGTCTAGGAATTAACTTGACGGCTGCAGACACGGTAAGCCATAGACATTATTATTATCCATTTTTAATGTTTGTCTGTTTGTACCAATTTTTGACCAATCTGCTGTATTATTAATAGTGGAACATATGTTCGTATCATTAGTGTATAGTTAAGAAATATTAAATTTCATCCAATATTATTTATAACTATTGAATAATACCAAGCCTAAATTAGAGCCTTGTGGGACTTCTGATATAGCAGCTAGTTTGATAGACTAATAACCATAACATGGATTGAAAAATACTTTGTATCTGTGATATAAGGTTTGAAAAACCCAAGAGACAGTGAAGAAAACCACTTACTGAGATATCAAACATCTGCTACATATTTTAGAGTTACATCGGACCAAAAATTAAATATTAACAGCCACACAAAATCGATTTAAAAGAAGTAAAGTAAAGTAAGCTTTATTGTCCAATAGACCATAATACATAATATAGGACATGTCAAAATAAAGCTAATAGTAAATAATACAACAAAGTTAAGTATCTAACATGAGAAATTACATAGGTTTGCAAAAAAAAAGTTGTGGGGATCTGGGGTCAGACCATATGTTTCTTATGTATTTTTCGATGCTGAATTCGAATCTGTTTTTAGTTTTGCTCCATCACGTCAGGATTTTGAGGTATTCTAACCTAAAAGTTGGACATATTTGAGGTTATGTAGCTTTGAGATTTTTTTTTTCTCAAGAAACCATGTATGGGATCTTAAAGTGCAAATCTTCCTCTTTAAAATGCCGTAGAGTTTTCTCAAATATATTTTTTTTTCGCTGAGATATCGAATTTTTAAAATTGTCTGTTCATATCATATCTTTCCCAATACATTTAATTAGTACATAAACCTTATGGTCATTATTTAAATTGCAATATCTCGGCGAAAAAAAAAGATATTTGAGCAAACTCAACGGTATTTTAAAGGTGAAGACTTGTACTTTAAGATCCCACACATGGTTTCTTGAGAAAAAAAAATCTCAAAGCTATATAACCTCAAATATGTCCAACTTTTAGGTTAGAATATCTCAAAATCCAAACGTGATAGAGCAAAACTAAATACAGATTCGAATTCAACGTCAAAAAATACATAAGAAACGTATGGTCTGACCCCAGATCCTGAAAACTTTTTTCTTTTTGTAAACCTATGTTATTAATAATCCAAGTACTCTACCATAGCATAATAATTTTTCCTAACAACTATGTTTGTAACTTATCCTTAAATTTTCTTAAGTTCTCAATATCCTTAATTGCGGAAGGCAACTTATTGTAACATTTAATACCTATATAATTAGCATATTTGTCAAAAAGAGCACTATTGTGGGAAGGTATGGTTATTTCTGAATTATTTCTTATATTGTAGCTATGAAAATTTAGATTTCTAACAAAATGGTTCTCATTAGACTTTATAATAATAGTTCGGTAATATATCTACAAATAAGAGGCAGAAATTGCAATTCTGTAAAAATAGGATGACATGACTGATTTTTGAGGCACCCGCAATATTTCTTACAATTTTTTCTTGTAATATAAAAAGTTCTGTTAAAATACCTCAAAGAATCCCAAAAAATTATTCCATACCTTACTCTTGACATAAATTCGGCATGATAAAATGACATCACCTTCAGAGTTATAATAGTACTTAATCTTTAAAAAGCAAGAGAGTGAACATAACTTTTCCGACAAATTTTTAATATGATCTTCCCAACTTAATCTATTATTAATATGAACCCCTTAAAATTTTGTTACATTTACCAGTTCAATCGATCTATGTTCTACTTTTAAGAGATAACTTTTGTTGGTTATGCAACTTCTTTGTGTGAAATTTTTAAACACAGTTTTAAATACAGTCATAAAAGTATTAATCATACTTTGCATTTCTTCTATGACATCTTTTTTCGTCAAACCAGTACCGAGCATTGTGTTGTCAAATTATTAACAGGGAACAATTCTGGTAAATCGTTTACAAATATTAAAAATAGTAGCGGCCCCAATATATACCCATGTGGTACACCTATTTTCATATTTAATTTCTCAGATCTGGCCCCATACTTCCACTACTCGATTTCGATTGGATAAAAATGAAGATAACCATTCATTTATCTTGCCCCTAAAACCATACACAATAAGCTTTTCCCTGAGCAAATCATGGTCGACTAAGTCGAAAGCTTTGCTCGGGTCAACGAAAAGGCCCATTGATGCACAGCCTGTATCGAGATTTTTGTAAAGATTGCTGAAAAAGTCTAATATAGCAGATTGAGTATTTTCTCATTTTATAAACCATGTTGAGCTGATCTTAGTATGCTATGAATAGAGATAAAATGTTTTAATTGATTAAATCAAATTTGCACTAATATTTTTGTCACAATGATATTGGACAGTAATTTTCCACATTTATTTTGTCTGCTTGTTTTGCTGTGTTAAATATGTTAGGAAAAATGTATTAAAAATGTAAGAGAAGACAATGAAATTGACAGATTTTTTAAAAATATTTGATGACATGCCATCGATCAGTTGTATTTGAATTTTTCATTTGCATAATTGCATTCTCAGTAACTGGCTCTATAAACATAGCCGGGAAATTCTTACTGCATTTAAAATTGTTGTCAAGTTTAGAGTTTTTTAATTTTTCATGCAGTTATTCAGGCATATTTATGAATAATTTATTAAAATTATTTGCAATTTTGAACGGCTTTATCATCACTTTATCATGTTTTACAATTCTACTAACAATATTTTTGTTACTTTTTGTTTCTTTCCTGGGAGGGTAATTCCTACCCAAACTATTTTTTCCCAACGATTGGGGGGATGGTTTTCCTTACAGTGCGGTTTTCATCTCGCTTGTAAAGTTTCGGTAGGCAAGCGGTACTGCTTCTTTAGTTCGGCCTACATTTTTCCTCGTCAAAAATTTATTTATTACCTCTTAACAATTGAAATTTGCATATGCATCTTCATCTCTAGGAATTCGGGCTTCATCAAACGGTTCAGGGCCCCTCAAGAACTCCGGGCTCGGGGGCGAAACACCTCCGACCCCCTCTCGACGGGTCTGATCACGATTAATAATATTCCATATGGTAATTTTCAGATTGCTCATATAACTTATCATTCTGCAGTTTTTGAGCAGCTGTTAAAAATTTTTTGTATGTTTTCTTATACTTCTTGTAATGTTCAATATCAGCAATATTTTTTGTTCTAATTTTTATTTTATATAAAATTTTCAATTGGTTCAAGGAAATTCTTATACCTTGTGTTAACCAGTATTTTTTATTTTAACACTTTTAACTTTAGTGACAGAAAAAGACAACTCAAAGTAGTATTTAATTGTTTCACAAAATATTGTAAAACTCTCACTGGGTTACATTGAAATTTTTGAGCCCACATTTCTGTACTTAAATAATTTATAAATATACTATAGTTCTTTTCACTAAAAATTCTTTTATGAACAAATTTTTCTTTATTTCCATCATATTTAATATTCAAAATTTGTGACGAGTCATCAGATATATCATTAAAGTCAATCATATGGGATATTACATAGTTTTCATTATCAGAATCTAAACAGGTATAGTCAGTGGCTGAATTTGCAGCATATCTGGTTGGTATGTTAATAATGAGATTGACATTGTATGCATGTAAAATATCTATCAGTTTATTCCGGTCTTCTGAAGAAGATGAAAAGTTGATGTTAAAATCTCCACATATAGAATAATTTTATTTTTATTATTACAATATTTTTTTAATAGTGATTCTATTTAAAAGTGAATAGTTTTTTGCTTGCTTATGCTTGTAATGAAACATATTCTTTATAGGATTCTGAAAACTGCAGAAAAAACTATCTATGAGAACTAAAATAGAAACTATTTGTAAAATTAGTGATTTACAATGTTTGCATTCTTTCGATAACCTGAATTCTGGTTATCCTAGCAATTAAAATCCTAAAATCAATCTGTCTTTCTTATTGGACAATTCTCATTCAAACACTAATTTCTACACAGTCCCATAGGGCTATGCAGAATAAACCAGTATCCACATAACCCCCTACGGCTATGAAGATTCAGTTAAAATGAGAACAAAGGCCTAAAATGAAGGTATGTAAATAAATTCATTTTAGGCCTTTATTCTCATTTTAACTGAATCTTCATAGCCGTAGGGGGTTATGTGGATACTGGTTTATTCTGCATAACCGTAGGGGACTGTGTAGAAACTGGTGTTAGAATGCGAATTGTCCAATAGGAACGACAAATTGATTTTAGGATTTTAATTACCAGCATAACCAGAATTGAGGTTATCGAAAGAATGCAAAGATTGTAAATCAATAATATTACAAAGTTTTTATTTTAGTTCTCTTAGATAGTTTTTTTCTGCTGTTTGCAAAATCCTATAAAGAATATGTTTCATTATAGCGATTCTAGTCGAGCAAGAAATTCATTGGCATCGGATAACGGAGATCTGTATAAACAAAATACATATATTTTGTTTGTATAATTTTTGTTATCTAATTTTGCTCCGCACACTTCAAATAATTTAATTATATGTAGAGCCATTTTGAAATATAGCCACCCTATAATGGTCTATTTTTAAATAGGTACAACCTAATTCACATTACATTTACATTAATAATGCACTTGTAATTATATAAAAAGTAGCTAATAATAATTAAAAACGTACATAAAGAAAATACATGTATAAACAAGCTAACCGTTATACTCTTCGCCGATATGCTGCACTTTGTATATATTTGTTGCACATTCTATAGGATACTCTTCGCAGTTTTTTGTAAATAATATTAGCCTTAGAGATTTTTAGTTTACATACAAAACATAAAAAAAAATATGTAAGAAATATATTTTTTTTATTTGAAATATTTATAACTTCTTTATCTTTTTATCGATTTTGTTCAATAACAATAGGGTTCGTCCTCTAGCTAACACTAACTTACTGTCCAATTTTCAATACGATTGGACTTTTCGTTCTTAAGTTATTGTGCTTACAAGAAACGTTACGGACGGACAGATAGACAGACAGATAAACTGACGGGCGGACAGACGGACAGACGGACGGACGGGCATTTTGAAAGTTGTTCAGAATTCGATCAGTAAACACAGTGATATGAAAATTTTTTCTCTACGAGCAATATTACCGGTTTTAGAAATCTGCTGATCAAATGCAATATACTCTTTGTTTTGCATTTGCGAAGAGTATAATAAAATATCTAAAGTGCATACAAAAAAAAACAAATACAATTTACATACATTTAAAAAAATGTTAATAAGATTTTAATGATTTTGAACTTTTAACTTCCATTGGAAGACATATTCATTTAATCCTTTAAAGAACAGACAATTCATTGATTTTTTAGTATAGGCTCTACTGATATGCATATTATCCCTACTTCTCGTGAGGTAGTCATGAATTTCATTGTTAAAGGTAATGTTCACATACAGGTATGGTATGATGCTAGAAGTTTATTTAAAATTTTATAAATAAAGACCATAGTTAAGTATAGCTCTTAACTCTACTGAGAAGCATCAGGTCCGGATAGGGCCGGTGGGCTAGTGGGCAAAGCCCACTGGGCCACCACCGGTGCCCCCCAGTGGTCCGGTAAAAAAAATACAAATACGGTTAAGAATCAAATGAAAAATACTGCTTATTTGGTATTTTTACTACCTACTTACCTTATTTTGTGATTTATCTTTATTTCCAAATAAAGAGCTATTCTATTTTAATATATGGTCGGCTGACCAGTAGAGAGCGATATTGTTTTGACTAGGTGTAGGTGAATACATTCTTATCCAAAACTACTGTTAATTATATTATAAAGTCAATATATCTGGTAATGAAAAAAAATGTATTTGAAGAAATAAAGATAGTATGTTTTCAATACAAATTGGATTCAACGCAAGACATCAATGATCCATTAAGCGTGATTATCAGATATGTTTCGGAAGAACTCAATAAAAGATTACTTGGAATAATTAACTGCACATCTAGTACATGTGCCAACTTATACCAAATTGTGACGGAATTACACGTCAAAATGGCACTAATATGAAGAATTGTGTTGGTAGTTCAACTAATGTCGCTTTGAATATGCAAGGATGGTATAAGGGTTTTTCGGCATACATGGAAAAATAATTGACAGGCCAAGCCATATTTGGTGTTCTGAACTTGGTGATGGTTGATACCACTCGCATTTGCGTTGAAAAAATTTGACAATTTGGTATTATTAACCAATGTGCAGTTTTTATTCTTGAATCTTATAAAAGGATGGTGATTTGGGACACCATCGCAGCTGGTAAAAAAAAATGTTATCCTAAATCGGAGAAACTCATTAGTGGGCAAAGGATAATGTTTTAACGAAAATGTCTACCCATTATGATAAACCAGAATATGCATATTTTGTAGAGATTAATACCCTAGAAGAAATTGCTAATTCATCCAATTTTCCAAACAATGTCCGCTTTAAGGTAAATTCAATAGCTGACTCGCTGAAAAAAATTGAGATATTATGTGCTCAAATTTCAAAATGGAATGGATCCTATCATGGCAGTGCAGTGGTTGAACCAACCGTTGCCACCCTCAAAACGAACTCGAGGCAAATCAGAAAAAGGATGCAAATGTTGAATTAAAACAAATCTCAACAGACGATAATAATAATGAAACTGTCGTTGAAGTGGAAAGAAGACGATATTTTACAGCCAGTTTTGCTGCAAGATGAATGGTAAGAAGAAAAAAGATAGCTGGTGAAAATAGTATTGAGAATGTATTGCCGATCCAGAAAAAAAAATTTGAAATAGGTACAGGTGTATAATGTTATTTGACAATGCTTTACAAAGTTTAGATAATAGATTCACAGGACATGAAAACATATGTCCGGATCTTACTTGGGGATATCTTGGAAAAATTAATAGTTTATCAGAAGATTCATTTCAAAATATTGCGGATCAAATAACAAATTACTGTGACAGTATTGTGAGTGTGACCTCCACAGGTATTCAAAGTGAGCTGAGAAGATTTTGCAAGTAAATAGAGCGAGATAAAAGCGATCTTGGTGAATGAAGAAAGTAAATCAACATCGAAGGAAGTGGACTCCGAAGATCTCACGGTGACTAACTGCCAAACATGCAAAAGCGTGCTCTTTTAAATTTTGGCTCCAATTTAAATTGCATAGAGGATCTTACAATAATTTATATCTTGCTTATAAATATGTTTTAACTTTTTCGTGCACCCAAATCTCTTCGAAGTTAAAATTTGTTCAAAATAGGCTTAGAAGTTGTCTTACACAAGAGCACTTGGATGCACTACTTCTAATATTAGTAGAAAAGAATATTATTGTAAATATTGAAACAGAAGATATTATAAATCACCTCACTACTAGCAGTGAGTTTTCTAGCAATTCGTAATGTAAAAGTAGCAGAAACTTCCACCATTAGATTCATTACCAAAATCTGACATTCCAGAAATGCCCCTCATAACCCCCCTGATCAACTAAGAAATTACAAATATGGAACCTGTCCACCAACGAATTGCTCTAAATTGTCTTCAATATTCTCCCATTCAGACCACATAGAAATATTCTAACAACTCTGTAAAACACGAAACTAGAAACACCACTACTACAGAAAATCCCCAGAATATACTATTTGGGAATGTATCAAGACCCTAATAGAAAACTGAAATTAAAATAATATCTACATAATTGAATATTGTTATATTTATACATAGAGTCGGGTCTAGTTTAAAATGACCGATGTATAAATTAATATTGTGCATACGTTTTCACTATCTCTTGCACACAAACTTAAAGCAATAGCCTAAAGACATTGTCAATGTATGTCTACCAAGATTCTTTCCCACTTATTTTGAAAGGGAAATATGAAATGTACACTGATGAGTGAGAAACATAGTCATAAACTCAGCGATTCTCAAACTGTGTGATTTGACGACGAATATTATTTATTTCCGTGGACTAACACTACTCTAAATATGAAAAACGTCTTTATATAAAATATTTAAGTTATTTTTAGTGATAAATAGTGCATATTCATCCGCCAAACGAACAATATCAAACCACTAAGTCTTACAATTTTCTAGTACATACATATTACACGCTTTAGAATAAAATGAACAAGATCACGTAGCTCAATCGGTAAGATACTCGAGCAATAAATATAAATGGGGTGGTTGCGAGTTCGATCCTCACTTCTACTCTTTTTTTTTAAATTTCATTAAGCTCTATTAAAAGTTAATAATTTCACTTCTAAAATTTCTGTTTTATTAAACCGCGCCGCGAGTTTTGTTAAAACGTTATTTTCCCCAAAAATTTATCTTTTATTACTACTAGCGCGTGTTTATCTCTAATAAAATCGACTTTACATTATATATTAATACACGAATGGTGAAACGTGCATTGAGTAGATAAATTGTTCAAGTGTAGTGTTGTATTGTTTATGAAAACGTGTCGTAAATTGTTCAAGTCTAGTGTTTAGTGTTTATGAAAACGTGTCAATGCTTTGTTCTTTCAGAATTGTTTTAATTTATTTGTTTTAAAATTATTGTTAATTTTTTTAATATTTATTTTGTGAACCAGAATTTTTATTTATTACCGCTAAAAGAAAAATAATTTATTTTCGTTATTCTTAGAGACTTTTTTTTGTTATTATATGAAATATTTTATTTTTTACTAACATTATTTCCCCTGCTAATACTACGATTCTACCCTTTCCTGGCAAGAAATGCCCGTACCTCCCCGTGGTTCTTGCTGGACTGTAACAATATTAGTCTTTGATTTCTTTTTCTGATAACTCTTTGTTATTGACTGAATGGGGCAATTCATTTTTTGTTATCAGTATCATTTGTGCCCGAACCTATATACCTACAGTGTCTGCCATAAAGTTTACTATATATGGGAAAAATTAGTATTATTGAGATTTCTAAAAAATGCTGTGTTGTGGGTTTGTTTCTTTTTTTACGTGCAAATACCTTTATTCAAAATACATAAAGTTTTTGTCGAAACTGATAAAATATTTGTGAAATAGACACAAGAATTTATGATTTTTCATATAGTAATTAAGTAATGGTAGGAGTAAAATTTGCACTTTTTTATTTTCCTCATATCTGCTTCAGAATTGATATATGGGGTCCTTGTTCTATTCTATGTACTTTTTCTTAATAAATTTTTTATCAATTTGACCCATTTTTCGGTACCACCGTCAACTATTTTTTACAGTCCTGAAAAACCGGCGCTCACGTGACATGTGTCCAAATGTCATTATTTATTATCGGACATGCATAAATGAACCCCCAATAGAGTTTTTTAGAAATGTCAATAACACAATTTTTTCCCATACGTAGCCAACTTTATGGCGGACACTGTATAATCAGAATTCCACTAAAATGACTAAATTACTAAATTAATAACCTTAACATTTTATAATTATTTAGCGACATCATTGCTGTTACAGGAGAGAACTGTTTGAGAACTACTGGCATTTCTTATGCATCAAATAAAATCTTGGTTCAAACGTTTTAGCGGCCATGACACTAGTCAGCTTAAACTGTACCCGACTCTATACATACGTTCTCTATTTTTTGATATACATATAATAAGTAAATGCATATAATTAATTGCCATTAGGAGTGATATGGTCTCCGTGTTTCTGCCCCTTACTAACCAAACCTGAGCGAAAGCGAGATCATTTTAAAAAGTGAGCAACTGTTCTGAAATTGCCCCTCAGTTCTTATATTTGTAGTGGGTTTTTCAACTTTTACAGAATTCTATCTTCAAAAGTATTTCTCAAGTATAGCTAGCTGCACACAGATGCCGCTGATAGTGCTTTCAGTTCTCTAACTACGAGTTTATTTGCTTTTAATACCTCCATCGGTACACAGATGGCACCACGTGGACTATATTTGCGAATTATTTTTTAATTTTTACGTGAAGATACTACACTCCAATGATGTTGAAATAAAATGGGAATCCCGCGTTTTTTGCTAAGATTATTCGGATTATTTAAATTCCACTTGAAAAAAAAATCCAAAGCATTGATAGCTTATGCAAATCGAAGTTTACTATTGTATTTCCTGATATGGAAGGAACAAAGCGATTTATCTATTATTCTGTAACGAGGCATGTCTTTAACTTCTTTCTACCAAAGGATCCGAATGTTTAAAATTATATTGCAAAGGGTCCCATAGTGTCAACTGTTTTTAAGGCGGTATGTTCTGTAGAATGTCACATCAATTGAATATTATTACTTTTATTACGCCTATTTAGTTTTTATTTAATTAAATAGCTATATTATAATCGCACAATTTTTTAAAATAATCTTGGTAGACAATTGTTACTGAGGCTTTCTATTTGACACTCAAAAATACTATCGCTTTTTGTAGCATTACACGGGTCATTTAGAATAAATCGAAACCATCATGGCACACTTAAATGGGAAACTAAAAATTATATTATAAAAAATTGAAAATGTCACTTATTCGGCATCGTTGGATTCAGAAAATTATACAAAATTTAAAAATGCAATAATATATAGGGTGTTCCATTTAAAAATCGAAAGTTAGTGTCACTTCTGGCAAAACCGAAAGCGAAAAAAAATCAATTGTATGTCAAAAGGTGCCGCTTATTGTGTATGTAGTGTATACTAAATTTCAATCAATTATCTTCAAAACTGAAGTAGAAAAGGGGGGTATACCATGATCCTGTTACACCCGGTATACTACTACAGACATATACTATTATAGTTATATTTATGAAAAATTTGGAAGAGGTATCCGATGACAGGAACATTATCAATTAAAAAAAAAAAACATTAAAATTCGTTTACAATTACAGCACACCTACCAAATTTTCTTTGGTGAAAAATTGGGACGGTTTTTGACAATACCTAATTTATTGAAAATGATGTAAGTGGGCGGCACTTGAGGAAAATAAAACGTCTTTGTTTATTTTTTGTAATCATTATATACTCACAATATGATTACCCAATTTTTTTAAGAGACGGGGGTGGTGTTCTATAACAAATAATTTATTTGAATCGATATAAGGATATAAGGACCTTTTAGACCTTATGATCTTGTCCTTATGTCCTTGAAATAAATAAAACGCCATTTTTCATTAATTATCTTAATTTGTAAATTAATAGTTAAAATTGTTAATCAAATTGAATTAATTAATAACTAATTAATTATCCCTGATCGTGTACTAACACATAATTTTTTCAAAAATAATTTCTTCTAGGTAAAAAAGATTAAAATATAGCACCATCCATGCACTAAACTTCTCGATCAAACATCTGAAAGTGAGTTTTTTATTCAAATAGAAAGCATTAAAAAAATTGATAATAATTTTTTTGAAACTTCTCATTTTTGCGAATTAAGACTTGAATTCATATTTAAAGTTGTGTGGGAGCAAATGTTAATCATCTCAAAAAGTAGGCTATTGGTAAATATAAAATTGAATATAATGTAAGAAGGTATAATGTTAATCGAACTAATTGTAAAACAAGAAACAATTACTAACAGAAGATTAATAAGGTTTAAAAATTATAACAAGTAATAAATGTCAAAAACATAACAGATTCACAAACAAATTAATTATTGACCAATACAAAACAATGTTTACAATTTTTTTATTATTCGATGTAGCTACCACCCACATCCACACACATTTCGATCCTTCGCCTGAAGTGCTTAAAACTGTTTCGAATATGATCCAACGGTAATTGTAATTCTTTGCTTCAATACTGCTACATCGTTAGGAAGTGGTTCAGCGTAAACCAACTGCTTGAGGCGACCCCATCTCTTATCTCCAAATACCATTCCAAAATTCCAAAATTTTTGGTCCATTACAGCTCTTGTTACATCTATCCTGGGACACACTGTATATTATATCTCGACTGACAAACGTTCGAGCGCCATTTTTAAACAGTCATATTTTTAGAACTATTCATCGTACAGAAACAAACAAAAATAAAACAGTTGTAATTTTCATAATCTTATTTTTGTTTCATACCACTTTTTCCATAAATGTAAGACTTTTGAATTATTTACGAAAAACAGTCTCAAAAAAGTATCAATTTTTCAAAGCCAAAATAGTAATCTTCAAATTCTTATAACTTATATGATTCTAAATCAGATTCGGTGGCGACTATTTTACTTTTGTGCCAATCCCTCTAGAGGTGGTGGGAACCACCCTCAAGTAAAAAGCGGCAATGTTTAAATAGTAAACTTTTTTGTACTCAGTATTAGAAACTCAGTGCAAAAAATATCACGAAAATTCATTCATTATAACAGGGTTCCGTCATTTCTTATTGTGTCTATAGTCCAATTCACAAGTTCAAAGAGGTGGTAATTCGTGAAATAGCTCCTAAAAATATGAGCGATAGCTCATTGGATTCGGAATGACGCCTAGAAAAATGTGTTAAAATGTTTTATTAGCACATACAAAATTGCAAGAATTATAAACAAATTAAGATGAAAGAAAAATATCATTTGGTTCTTCGCTTATAACTCAAAAACTATAAGCGATAACGGAAATCGGAAAAAATATTCTGAAGGAGGAGGAAATTTTCAGTAAAAAAGTCGTAAGTCTATCTCCATTATTTATCATTTTAATTTAAAGCTGAAAATAGGACTCCGCGCGACCGCTGCAGGATGCTAGCGCCGCGCCGCCCCAAAAGAGAGTACATCACATAAAATAATTTCTTAATACTATTAAATATCAATTAAAAAATTTGAAAAAATTATGGTATATTCTTAACACTTCAAAGAATAAGGTCCCTTTGGAAAAAATGTTAAAGTTTATTTTTCAACAAGTTAGGGCATTGTTAACTAACGAAATTTTATGGGACCTCCGTTGTCATTGGAGACAATTTTTTTTTTTAAATAATTGGCCTATAAAATTTTCGCTTCTTGGAGCCTTCTTATACATATACTTAACAAGATCACATTATAAAAGTGTTTAAAAATTCCTTATTTTGTTTATTATAATTTCTTAAAGTAAACAAAAAATGAAAAACCAATGAAAATTTGTAAAAAAATATTTTTTTCAGATTCGTTATCATATTGCTATTTTTACATTGAAGAAAGGCATTCATTAACATTATAACAAAATTTTTTTACGCCATTTGTTTATAAATTGTTTATAAACAAATTGACTAGTTTTATATTAAAACAATTTTTTTTACAGTTTTGTTGTCTTGAGAATATTATGATTATAATTTTTTTTCTTAAAAACATTATCTTAGTGTTTATAATCGTTTTTTTAAATTATCCGTAATTTATTTTTCTCTTAAAAATCATAATTGGCAATCGTCAATAAAGTAACAAAAAAAAAGTTTTTTTATCAGCAATTTCATTATTTATTAATTCAACAATTTGTTATAAACAAATTATAATATATTTTTTTAAATCTTAAAAAAATTACAAAAACAGCCATATTCAACAACATATTGAAAAAAAAATTGTTAGTATTTTTTATAGCGTTTTTCAATATTACACGATACAGAAGTTGAAACGGCCACTTGATTTGTCAACTAAAAAACTGATATAACTTTTAAACTATTAGAGATATCACAATAGACATTCGGGTCGTTTTTATAGAGGATTAATTAATTTTTAAATGACTTGACTGTTGACTCCCAAGTTTGTAACTATTATTAATCTGTTATTATGCGTCTTTGTTTATAAAAATTAAACATGTTTTCCATTTATTTTTAAATAAACAATTGCAACTTTCAGATATTTTATCATTTAACAAAATTTCCTTGAAGGTCCATTACCGTATCTGCATTATTTGATAAGCTAGAAGTTATAAAAGATTCAAAACGTCGAAAACATTTAATTTTTATAAAAAAATGCGCAAATAACTGACTAATAATAGTTACAAACTTGGAAGTGAACTCATTTAAAGATTAGTTAATTAATCCTCTATAAAGATGACTTGAATGTCTACTGTGATATCTCTAATAGTTTAAAAGTTATATCAGTTTTTTAGTTGACAAATCAAGTGACCGTTTCAACTTCCGGAACGTGTAATATTGAAAAACGCTGTAAAAAATACAAACAATTTGTTTTCAATATGTTGTTGCATATGGCTGTTTCTATATATTTTTTTAAGATTTAGAAAACAAATGTTTGGATTGTCAGAATTTGTTTAAATTAAAAAAAAACGATTATAAACAATAAGATAATGTTTTTAAGAAAAAATAATTTTAAAAAAATCTTAATATTCTCAAGGCAACAAAATTGTAAATTTTTTTTTTTAAAATATAGAACTAGTCAATTTGTTTATAAACAATTTATAAACAAATGCCGTAAGCAATTTTTTTTAACGTTAATGAATGTCTTTCTTCAATGCAAAAACAGTAATACGAATATAAAGAAAAATATTTTTTACAACTTTACTTTGGTTTTTAATTTTTTGTTTACTTTAAAAAATTATAATAAACAAGATAAACAATTTTTAAAAACTTTTATAACGTGATATATGTATAAGAAGGGCGTCAAGAAGCGAAAATTTTATAGTCCAATTATTTAAAGAAATAATTTTGTCTCCAATGACAACGGAGGTCCCATAAAATTTCGTTAGTTAACAATGGCCTAACTCATTGAAAAATAAAATTTAACATTTTTTTCCAACGGGACCTTATTCTTTGAAGTGTCAAGAATACACCAAAATTTTTCCAAATTTTTAAATTGATTTTTAATAGTAAAAAAATTATTATATGTGATGTACTCTCTTTTGAGACGACGCGACGGACGCTCGCATCCTGCAGCGGTCGCGCGGTGTCCTGTTTTCAGCGTTAACTTAAAATTTTAAATAATGGAGATAGAGTTCCGAGAGTTGGGACTTTTTTATTGGAAATTTCCTCTTCTTTAAGAATCTTTTTTCCAATTTCCGTTATCGCTTATAGTTTTTGGGTTATAAGCGAAAAACTAAATGCCATTTTTTTTTCATCTTAATTTGTTTATAACTTTTGCAATTTTTTATGTGCTAATAAAACATTTTAATACATTTTTCTAGACGTCATTCCGAATCCAATGAGCTATCGCTCATATTTATAGGAGCTATTTCAAGAATTAACACCTTTTTGCACTTGTGAATTAAACTACTAATTGCACTCGAGATAGGTACAGTGTACAGTACACAAATGCCATTTATTGTTTCGTTATTTGCAAAAATGACGTCATAAAAATAGCCGTAATTTTTTTCCCTTCCTCGTAAGAGTATCGTGTGAAAATAGCCACTGTGACATTTCTCATTGTTTATATGAAATGTTATAATCTGAGAAATACGTAATAGTATTACTCAGTACTTATACTAAAGTAAAAATGCATTCTGAATATAAAATGAGTTAACAACAGAAAGTTTATAATGAAACGGTCTTAGAATTTGAAAGTAGTACATTATTCATTGTATAAAAAGAAAATAAATACCTCTGTATGACCTTGTCAACTATATATTTCAGAAAATATTTAAACGTATAAAAAACAAGTATGTTAAATAAGTTTTCTTAACATTTTTTTAATTTCATTAATTATTAGCTATACTAAGAAATCCCTGATCTACTACACATTAATTATTTATTATATGTACGAAACGAGTCAATTTTCTCAACCTTATCTTTAGAGAAGACTGTATTGCATCTAAATCTGGATATTAGGTTAAATGAAAGTAAAACTTGGATTTCGGACAGTGGCGTCTCATAATACTGCGAAAATAATAATATCCTGCATGTATGATACAATTATATACAGTGATATTCATATTCAACCCCCTTGGAGTGACAGCTACCCCTTTAACATTTTTGAATGGAACGAGGGTGCGTGTGATAGCTCATGTGAAAGGGTTTATAATTCTCTATCCAGCAATATAAGATTTTTAATGTTACTAAGCAAACAAAAGAGCATTAAACAGTATAAAGCTAAAGATCAAACTGGGGGTCCGTTGCTCCTTGACAATAATGGAGGCGTTGCTGAAATTCTTCTAAAATATTTTGAATCGTTTCCTGGGTGATTTGATTAATTTCTTGCCTTATTCTGTTTTTTAAATCATCGACATTATTTGGTCTGTTGAAGTAGATTTTCGATTTCGAATCTCATAAAAAATAGTTAAGCGGGGTCAAATCGGGAGAACGGGCAGGTCACTCAATTTCACTGCGTCTATCGATCCACCTATCGGGAAAAACTTAATTGAGATATGTTCTTATTTCCAATGCGAAATGAGGTGTAGCTCCAACCTGCTGATACCAAATACTTCTATCAGTTTCATTAGGGTTGTCATCATCTGGGAAAAGTATTCTTAACTATGGGACTAAGAAATTTTGCAAGAAATCCAAGTAAAACGCGCCAGTTAATGTGCTATCAAAGAAATATGATCCGATAGTTTGAAAATTTATAATTCGAACCCAAACATTCACCTTCTCAGTATATTGAGCATTAGCTCCATCATTCAAGGATTTTTTGTACTCCAGTATCTTTTTTTTGGCAGTATGTTTATTTACAATCTACATCTATACAGAGTATTAAGTGTTGAAGAGAGTTTCGCTTGCTAGGAGAACACCCATTGATATTTCTCCTTATCGAGTAAGTTTTCATTGTTGAAGTAAATCAGGCCAGGTTTTTTACAGTCTTCTAGCATTGGAACCATTAGCGTACAGTTGTTCAACTAGCTAGTTCTCGTGGTTTGTTATTCGTTGGCTGGAGGTAGCGGCGAATCGCTGGATGTCATCCGTGATGTATGGGATATTTAGGTCATGATGGAGTGTTTGGTTAACATAAACACCACACATAGTAGACAACCCCCAAAGCCTCTCATAGGCTGTCCGGAAGAGAGTTACACATTTGAAAAAACGCAGACAACATCCATTACCCACCAACATAGCCAGTGCCGGTGCTGGGGACCGAACCCAGTACACGTTAGGCTGTCCGACCAAGCGCGCTCGCTACTAAGACACGTAGCCGACTGAGCTACCGTGTCGGTTACTGACCTACGAGGGGGCGTCAATTAATGTTCTAAGTATTTTAGACTGAAATCTCTGTATGGTTTTATCTTAGTGGGTTTTACACAACCTCATAGCTGAATTTCGTAAGTCCATATAGGTTTTAGCATTGTTTTGTACAGAAGAACTTTGTTGGATAAAGACAGTTTTGATTTGCGGCCCATGAGCCAGTACATTTGACAAAATTTGGCATCTAGTTGTCTGCGTTTTGCTTCTATGTGTGGATTCTAGGAAAAATTGTGACATGGTGGGGCAAAACTGACACTGGATTCGGATTCAGCAAGCCAAAATGCACTGGAGATGATTGGCCTGGTCCGTGTAATCGACAATTCTTTTTGTGTGTGTGTGTGTGCCTGTGTAGTTAGTTTCAATGTGAAATTAATTGTTTTAATCGAGAACTGTGCGTCTGACGAGAAAAACGCAAGAGACCGTTTTCATGTAGAATTGATCAGGCTAATCAGGAAAAATCGACATGGAAAAATGTCAGTGACGTACCACTTTTTTTGGTAAAAAATATCAGAGGACATTCTCGCAGGGACGCCACTGGTGGAGCGATAAAATAATTTTTCGAATTAAAATATGTGGTTCTCTATCCTATTAACACATACCAAAATTGAAAATAATGTCTAAAATACTTCCTGAGATATTAAAAGATAAAGAGTAGAGAAAAAAAATTCAACGCCCTGTAGCAAAAAATTGAAGCCGTTGCGGGCATATGTTCATATGAACGAAGCGTAACAAGTTACGGAAGCTGTTCAATTAAATTCCCATTTTCATTAAGGCATACGTTTATTCTTCTATTGATGTTATGTATTGTAAGTCCAATGTCACTCCTGAGCAAGGAGGCAAAAGAATTTGGAATTATTGGCCCCAGTTGTTCAATATTTTTGATGGGTTCCTTGTACACTTTGTTTTCTAAAGTACCCCACATAAAATCACACGGTATTAAGTCAGGTGACTTGGCAGGCCACCTCGTTACACCTTGATTGTCAATCCACTGGCCTGGAAATTGTTTTTCCAGGAATGCTCTTACATCTTGTTACGCTTCGTTTGTTAGCTTTTAAAAATTTGCCTTTATAAAAAAATCAATAAATAATATCAGTCAAATCAACAATCCAATATAAAAAATAAAACATACAGGGCCGTATTCGGGCAACCTGTTATAATTAAGTAATAGTTTAAGTATAATGAAACCTTGAGTTTGTATTACAAAATTATTTCCAAAACCGATGTAAAGACTTCAGGTCCGTATTTAAAATCTTGAAGTTGATGATGGTCCTGAGGCAATTTAACGTCGCCAAATAAAACTGATACTGTAGGCGTGTAGGGCATTGTAAAGTGCTGTAAGAAAGCATTCTTGGATTTTTAACCGAAATATTTCAAGAAATCGGAAATTCATAATTTGGATTTTTTCTATAAAATATTAAAAAAAAAATCTGAGGCTTTGGCTTCTAGTATATACACCTAATCCCAAGTTTCTGTACTCTTACCAGCTTGCTTTAATTATTTTCCCTTATTTACCCCTATTTATCCCCCAACTCTTCACTGAAATTAGCTCAAAATATAATCTAGTTCCAAATCTCATCATTATACATATAGTGCAGTAAAAAAAGCATTTTAATTTGCAGTCTGGATACAGAAAAATTATGATTTTATCCTGTTTGGGGTATCACCGGGAGTATATTCCTAAGTTTTTGATTTCCAAAACCTTGTGCTACTTTTTTTATAAACAATTAAAGTCTTTTTGCCACGTTTTTCGAGCTTAAAATGTCCGGCTCTATAAGTCGGATCGGGGCAAACTAAAAACCAGTTTCTTCGTAATAAAATTGCCAATAAATCCTCGTCGGTTTCAAGTCTCTGAAGTACGTACCTACATAACCTACAGAACTGAAAAAACGAGAAAAAATTGTGTTTTTTCATTTTAGTGCCGAAGCCCGTCAACTAGACCAATTTGCATCAAACTTTCGGAAAATATACTTTTTGATATAATAAAAAGACCCTGAAAAGTTGGTGTCAAAATATTGGATCCATTGGCCAAAATTGTATTTGTTATCTAAAATTTGAAATTCCCGCCACTTTATGCCATTAAGTCCAAAATGCATTTCTTTTTTCAAAATGTAGATCTCGACGCCAGCTTTCGACTACAGTTAAAAAGAAATTGTTTTAATGTAATTTTGTTTACTTTTTTTTACATTTTTTTAATAACTCAAATAACAATTGCATTTTTTGGGCAATTTTGATAAAACAAATTTAAATTTTTTTATCAGATCTGGTAGAGAATTTTGGGTCCTTTAATTTAGAAAAAAGGAAAGTTAATTTTTGTTAACGTGAACCCGAGCTATTCAACTTTTTGCATTTTGGCTAATTGTTAATTTATCAAATGCGTATTTTGAGCTAAAATTTGAACTGTATCATTTTGAAACCTATTCACTTCATGTGAAAATTCAAAAAATTTTAAGTTTTATAGAAACTTATTTACTAGCATTATAACGTAAGTATTGTTAATTGAGCTAAAAAGTGATTTTTTTTTTATGTATTTCATTAAGCTTAGTTGCAAAACGCAATAACTTCCTTGTTTCTTAAAATTCGGAGGACTTTTTTTTTAAATATGTTATTTTTTCCCTAACAATACGATGAGAAACTTCGTTTTTTTGTTAATAATGAAAGTGAGTATTTTTTATTTCCAAATTCATATGTACACATGTACCAACGATTGCTATTTTTTTTTACTATTTTTGTATATAAATATGAATACTTAGATTAAATTCATATCGTCTTCTAAATATAAATTTAAAAATATAAAATATTTATTATTATTATTAACAAAAAACGAAGTTGAGGGAAAAATAACATATTTAAAAAAAATCCTCTGTATGTTAAAAAACAAGAAAGTTCTTGCATTTTGCAACTAAGCTCTATAAAACTATTAAAAAAATAATAACGAATTTTAAATAAAAAAAATAACAAAAGTTTCCCATCGTATTGCTAGGGAAAAAATAACACATTAAAACAAAGTCCTCCGAATTTTAAGAAACATTGCATTTTGCAACTAAGCTTTATGAAAAAATCAAAAAAATCACTTTTTAGCTCAATTAACAATACTTACATTATAATGCTTGTAAATAAGTTTCTATAAAACTTAAAATTTTTTTGAATTTTTCACTTGAAGTGAATAGGTTTCAAAATGATACAGTCCAAATTTTAGCTCAAAATATGCATTTCTTAATTAACAATTAGCCAATATACAAAAAGTTGAATATCTCGAGTCACGTTAACAAAAATGAACTTTACTTTTTTTTTAATTTAAATTCTCTACCAGATCTGAATAAAATTTTTATTTTTTTTTTTTCAAAGTGGCCGAAAAAATGCAATTCTTGTTATTTGAGTTATATATATATATTTCTTTAAAAGTAACCAAAATTACACTAAAAAAATTTCTTTTTAATTGCATTCGAAAGCTGGCGTCGAGGTCTACATTTTGAAAAAAAAAAAAAATTCATTTTGGACTTAATGGCACAAAATGGCGGCCATTTCAAATTTTAGATAGCAAATGCAATTTTGGGCAATGGGTTCAATATTTTGACACCAACTTTTCAGGGTCTTTTTATTACATCAAAAAGTATATTTTCTGAAAGTTTGATGCAAATTGGTCTAGTTGGCGGTCTTGGGCACTAAAATGAGAAAAATAATGTTCTTTTCTCGTTTTTTCAATTTTGTGGGTTATGTACGTACTTCAGAGACTTGAAATCAACGAGGATTTATTGGCAATTTTATTACGAAGAGACCGGTTTTTAGTTTGCCCCGATCCGACTTATAGAACCGGAGTTATTTACATTTTTAGCTCGAAAATGCGGTAAAAAAAACTTTAATTGTTTATAAAATAAGTAGCACAAGGTTTTCGAGGTCCAAAACTTAGGAATATACTCCCGGTGATACCCCAAACAGGATAAAATCATAATCTTGCTGTATACAGCGTATACCTTATCTTTTCACTTTTTTGGCCTTTTTTTATGCACTAATAAGTGTATCAAATTTCAAGTCAACATGTTAAAGCGTTCCTGAAAGAATGTGCGCACAAAAAAAGTTACAGACTGACCGACAGACAGAATTTTTTTCCGCTCGTATTTATAATATCAACGTTTCATAATATTCTAAGTCTATTTCAACAACAAAAAATTGAAAATTATTTTACGATTACTACTTTCACTCCACTACGTGAATGTCAAAGTAATTTAAGAAAACAGCCCCGGTATGCGTATTAATGACAGAATACAAAAAATGTTTTGGAAATATTTAATGCATGAAGAACATACAGAAATCTCAGATTGAAATTTTTGTCAGTACCACAGAAAAATGATGTAATTTTAGTGCATTTAAGATTCTTCAGTAAGATGGCTAAGATTCCCATATTACCCAACTGGAAAAAAAATTCTAGCACATTTGAGGGCTTTACCCGCTATAGTATACCGGATGTATGTGACTATTAGGTTTGTATTTATGCAAGAAAAAGTTTCGACTACGTAGAAACTCTGTTTGAATTTTTGTAAAGTCGACAATGTTCCGCCAATGGTCCTAAAACTTACTATTAGTTGCACAGAAAAGGATATGCGCGACAAATTCTCTTTAATTATAAATGTCTATATCTGGTAATAAAATATATGTATGGGATAGAGGGCGTGAGAAAATGTCTATCTTTAATGATTTTCTTTTTCTAAATATTGTTTTTAAATGACAATTCTTTTGTTTTGTCGCAAAGTGATACATTGTTATATTATATAGCCAGCATTTAATCAGTATAGTAACATTGTAGGTTTCTTGATGCAGAGGGAAGTTTCTGTGATGTAAAAGTAAGGCATCGGAATTAATAGGATTTAAGGATTTGATCTTAGACCAAGCGTCAGTGATGAAAAAGATCAAATTGAGATAGAAGGTTGCTGGTTTTTATAATCAATAGATTTTACCATTTTGAATATATGTCTTGATTGGCGAATAACACTAACACTTTCTACTTATTGTTTTAGAGCTAACAGAATTTTTAAAGAGCACTTTTTTCGCGATTTTTTTTTAAAGAGTGAAAAACATTTAAGATAAAATTGTAGACCATAAAGTTATCCATCCGCCTCTTCTATGTCCGATGTCTAAATAGTAAAATCTGTTCAATTGGCTAATATTTTGTAAATACTTGATCTAGCATAAAATGGCAATTAAATGACTCTAACTACGTATAATACAGAAAATGCTCGATGCGTGCACCGTTATAACACAGCCACACAAAAAAAAGGTTCGCTTCCACCAACGAAACCTAGTACACCCTAGGTTTTTGGAGTCATTGAATCCGAATCCAAGGTCGGTTTGTCTGTATCAGGTCGCGTTAAGGTCATTTCAAGGTCAGATCATTAGGTTTCGACAATATATTTGAAAAAAATTGTGTATAGGTTTTTGAAGTCGCTGAATCCAAATCCGAGGGCGGTTTGTCGGTATCAGGTTGCGTTAAGGTCATTTCAAGGTCAAATCATTAGATTTCGACTGAAAAATTTGAAAAAAAATTGAGTATAGGTTTTTGAGGTCGCTGAATCCAAATGCGACGTCGGATGGTCTGTATCAGGACGCGTTAAGGTCATTTCAAGGTCAAATCATTAGATTGCGACAAAAATTCGAAAAAATTTGTGCGTAGGTTTTTGAGGTCGCTGAATCCAAATCCGAGGTCGGATTTGTGATATATAAATATTGATTTGTACCTCGACAAGCTGATGAGTGGATCATTCTACACATTCCCTTTCGAGACAGTTGTCACCGACATCGCACTTGACGAGGCAGCAGGTAAAGACTAATTTGCCGAAAAAATGCTTTACAGTAGATTTATTCTTATTTATTACATCATTCATTTATAAAATTTAAAGATGCCTAAGGATTGACTTAAATATTTAAAAAAATGCTTAATGAAATCAAAATGCACTTTAAAAAGTACAAAGGAACAATGTTATAAATAGGAGTAAATATATTTTTATCTTGAAAGTGGTCTCATGAAAAGTATTGCTGAAGCTACGAGAATAGCTGTATATTGAAATCGGACACTTTGTCTAAATAAGTTATTTTCGACCAAATGTCTAGAAAAGCAAAATGGTTCAGGCAGGCAAAAGAATCCATTTTTGTAGCATATGAGAAAAAAAGTGGACATTAGAACTACTAGATATGGGACACGCTCGACAATGTTCATAGCTCGTAAAATTAAATGTGTTTCATTTGAAAAATAGACCAAGTTCACAACGTGAGAGTAACTTAACGATCTAGTAAGAGAGTTGGAAAAATCGCGAAATAACAGGCGAATATTTTTGTCAGGTTTTCCACCATTCGACCTTAAAATGACCTTAAAGCGACCTGATACCGTCAAAAATTAAATGTGTTTGATTTGAAAAATAGACCAGGTTCACAACGTGAGAGTAACTTAACCATCTAGTAAGATAGTTGGAAAAATCGTGAAATAATAGGTGAATATTTTTGTCAGGTTTTCCACCATTCGACCTTGAAATGACCTTAACGCGGCCTGATACCGTCAAGCCGACCTCGGATTTGGATTCAGCGACCTCAAAAACCTATATACAAATTTCCTCAAATTCTTCTGTCGAAATCTAATGATTTGACCGTGAAATGACCTTAACGCGACCTGATACCGACAAACCAACGTCGGATTTAGGATTCAGTGCCTCAAAAACCTATATGCACATTTTTTTCAAATTTTTCTGTAGAAATCTAATGATATGACCTTGAAATGAACTTAACGCGACCTGATACCGACAAACCGACCTCGGATTTGGATTCGGCGACCTCAAGAACCTATATACAATTTTTTACAAATTCTTCTGTCGAAATCTAATGATTTGACCTTGAAATTACCTTAACGCGACCTGATGCCGACAAACCGACCTCGGATTCGGATTCAGCGACCCCAAAAACCTAGGGTGTACTAGGTTTCGTTGGTGGAAGTGAAAGTTTTTTTTTTTTTTTTTGTGTGGCTGTGTAATCCGACGCTGGACGGCTGCGCTAGCATTTCTGATTTCACATCAAACAATCTCATTCATGGCTTGTGTTATTTTCAATCTCAAGTCTTCCCTAAACGCGGGTGTAGTTTAATAAACCAGATAAAAAACTAATTGTGCCAGATCCGGTGATCTAGGGGGCCAAAGAAATTGACCTCTATTGCGTCACCATATGTCGTGAAACTATTCTCCCAGTCTTAAATCAACATCATTTGTTGAATGTACTGATGCCTCATCCATTTGATACCATGCATGAACGTCATGCTGCAATGGAAAATTATCAACAAAATATTAAACTAATAATCTCTAAATGTTTGTTCCCATCCAAATTTTCATCTTACATGTACCCATGTAACCGATTACACAGCCCCACAAAAAAAATGCTCTGACCTAGCAATGAGACGAGTATATCCTTATGTATTTTTGATCGCTGATTCCGATTCCGGGGTCAAAAAAAGTCGTACACACCCAAAAAAAAATTTTAGAGCCAAAAAACACCACCTGATAGGGTACATATGAGATAACGCTCTGAAAATGATGATCATTTTAATCAATCGTTTTGTTTAATATTTTCGGGAAAAATTGAATGTATTACGATAAAAATAAAGGTGAATTGCAGCGTTCACCCTATCGGTATGAAACGCACCCCCAATGATGTTATCATTTTAATCAATCGTTTTGTTTAATATTTTCGGGAAAAATTGAATGTATTACGATAAAAATAAATGTGAATTGCAGCGTTCACCCTATCGGTATGAAACGCACCCCCATAGAGGGTGAGAACCACCCTCATCTGCCTTCAAACCGATTGATAACGACAATGACTGAAAGACATCTAAAAATGTTTAATACCGTTTCAATTTTGATTGATTTCTTGTTTAAAATTTAATAAACCAATGCTAATGCTACATAAAAAAAAAATTCTGTTTCATTCACACATCTGGCTAGCTGTTGCTTATTTTGTATCATCCACTTCAAGAAGGGACGGATCCAGATATAGATTCCACGGTCAAGCAGTACACTTATTTTCATTCATTTATAATTGTAATTTTTCTCTCGTTAACCTGTAATTCGACCTTGCTCCTGTTGGATATCGTAATAAATAAATAAATTAATAAGTAAATAAATAAATAAATAAATAAATAGATAAATAAATAAATAAACAATTATTCTCGTTTTAACAAAAAATGGGATTTTTCCAATTAATGTAATCTGACGATTAGAAAAAAACAGCAACCATATACCTCATTTTGACACAAAAATATCTCTAGCGCTTGGTCTATTTCGTCTAGAAATATTTTTATACCTTTTTGAATTATCTGAACTGAATCGAATAAATATATGACAGCCATAAACCAGCAGACGCTCATCTGTGCATAAATATTAAGATAAGTATATTGCGAAAGAATAAAAGCAGACAAAACTGAATTTGAAGCGTGCTCTTGTGACAAATAAAATAAAACATAATATCAGAAGCGATATTTTCGTTAGTCTGGCTGCAATTATTTTTGGTATCTTCTTTTCCTATTTTCTTTGCGCGCTTTCGTAAATTCCATTGCAAACAATTCTGTTCCAGTTTACTGAACCGGAAGAAACAATTCGACTGTGTTAGATAAGTCTCTTAAAAGAAAATACATTGCCCTCGCGTTATTGTCCTTCAAAATAAAACCAGACATTTAGCATTTAAATTATTCTATTTTCTTTCATAGTTTCATTGAAGTACACACACCGGCAAATTTAAAGGAACTGAGATAAATTGATATTTTTTACATATTACTTCTACATCCATGCAGTTAGTGGAGTAGAAGTAGGTTAGTAATCGAAAAAAAAAATTTCAACAATTTTTTTTGTTGAAATAGGCTTACAATGTTATAAAACGTCGAGATTTTAAATTTGAGCGGAAAAAAAAATTCTGTCTGTCTGTCGGTCGGTCTATCGGTTGGTCTGTAACTTTTTGTGTGCACGTTTTCTTTCTGATATTGACTTGAAATTTGATATACATGTATCATGACGAGATCTGAAACTATATTCTATTTTGCACTAATTTACTCAACACCCCCCCCACTCCCACTTCATTATTGAAAGGGTTGATAAAATGAAATATAGATATTCACTTGAAATTTGTGATGACGGTCTCGGATGATTATGGGTCGAGCTTGAGCTCTTTGCCCCAATCATCGCTGTAGACCTGGACCGGCCTCATAAGGGGTGGGTCCGCTTTTTACGACTACCCCCCCCGTGCAAATGCAGACGGTGTAGGCGAAGTTAGTAGACCTCTCCTGGTCCTAGTTCTTGGACCCTGCCAGCTGGGTCGTTTCTACTGGCGCTCTTCTGTTTTGAGTTTCTTTCTTCGCTGGCATGTCGGCTCCCGGGAGGGTCTTTCGTCTGTCGTGATAGGAAAGGGCTGTTGCCGTATCCTCTCGGAGTTTGGAAGGGTTTGGAGGTGTGTGACTAGTCGGAGCTAGGGATGGCAAAAAAAATTGATATATCGATATATGAATCATTTGATACATCACAAGACTCAGATCGATATATCGACAAAAAATTACCGATATTTCTATATATCGACATATTTTATACATTTTGAACACGGGGGGAATATTCCTCGCAATAAAGTTTTTATCCAAAATGAAATTTTGAAGAGCGGAATGAGGAAATATTCCTCGCAATAAAGTTTGTATGCAACATAAAATTTTGAGGAGCGGGGGCAGGGGGTTGCAGACTGCGTTTAGCAGTACAGTTCCCTTTCGATATATTTAAAAAAATATCGATATTTGCACCCGATATATGGCAACAAAAAAACGATATGAATATATTCATGATTTAGGATTAATATATCAATAATTATTTTATGTTTTATGCCTTAGTCGGAGCCCAGGGTACCAATTGAAATCATGTGCTCCGATTTCGTTGGAAGGAAGTTTTGGGCTGTGCTCAAGGATTGTGTTCGGAAAAGTACTCTTGTTTTAGCCTCGGAGGCCGGCACAGGCTAGGGTAAGGGTATCTAGCTGATTGTTTGCTGGATACCCCCGGGATCGGGTGATTTGGGTGTTTTGGTAATTGTCTCCTTGCGGCGTGGCTTGAGATCGGGCAGAAAGAAAGGTTAGTTATACTTACCCGTTATCCAGGATCTGGAGCTTCGGCCTCTTGTGTCTAGGAGCGTCGTTGGGGTCGTAATCAGTCGCCTGTCAGACCAGTGGATTCCCATGCTCTGCTGCACGGGCGTATAGATTCTTCGCTCTGTCCTAGATGACGTCAGTTACCGGGGTGTATTCCAGGTCTCTGAAGATGTCGGCGTTTCTGACAAACCATGGTGCATTCACGGCGCACCTGGGTGCGACGTTTTCCACGTCTTGTATCCTCTTTAAGTAGGTGGCTGCTTGGTATCCCAAGGCAACGGATGCATAGGTCAGAATGGGTGCAATAAGGGTCCTGATGAGCGTAAGCTTGTTCCTCAGGTTGAGTTGGCTTTGTCTACCTATCATTGCATAGAGTAGAGTCCTTCTCGTCCTCGCCTTCCGTATAATGAACTTCCGCGTTCTGTTTCCACGTCAGGCTTCTGTCCATGATAACGCCAAGGTACTTGACACTATCGTGCCATTGGATGTTGTCGCCGTTCATGGATACGTATCCTGTGAGAGTTTGCTTCCTCACTCTCTTGAAGAGTATGGCTTTGCTCTTCTCCGCATTGACTTTGACTTTCCACTTGTTACACTACTCTTCCAGAAGGTATTATAACGACATCTGGAATTGGATTATATTTTGAGTTGAATCCGTTGAAGAGTGGGGGGGTTAAATAGGGGAAAATAAGTAAAGCAAGTTGGTAAAAGTACACAAACTTGTGATTTGGTGTATATACTAGAAGCCAATGCCTCAGATTCTTTTTATAACTTTTTTCAACCCCTCCACCACCTCCATTCCATTATTAAAGGAGATGTTAACAAAAATGATATATTCACTTGAAATTTGGTACACGTATGTATTATACACTGAGATCTGGTTGAGATGATTTCGCTGAAGGGTGGAGGGGTAAATAAGGAAAAATAAGTAAAGCAAGCTAAGAAGAGTCCAGCCAACACCTTAATTTTTTTGTGATATCTGCCTCAAATATATTATTTCTTTCTATGATAATTATTTCCACATACTAGAGTGCAAAAAATATAGTCAAAATGTTTTCCTTTAAAAATACTTGAATGGTTAATCTGGATGTAGAGGTAGACGAGGTAGTGATTTCTTAGACACCGTTTTTTAAGGCATTAGCGAATTCTTTCTCTGGGTAAAAAAACTAAACCTAACTACTCTCACATTGGCGTCTGGATTGTTGCTGAAATAATTTAAAAAGATCTGTTCGTACCTGGGTCGTCTTTATGCATTATCTGTTTTTATAATAAGTCTTGTCACAGGCCCACACTCATTAAAAATTTTGTTTTATAAACGGTACTTGAGTGATATTTGGCGGATATAGATGCCTGTCAGAAATTTAGGAACTAATATGCGATTGAAATGTATTGGCCCCTCACTTTAACTGCGAATATCTCAAAAATGGAAGAGCTGGAAAAATTGATAAAATTACATTTCACTTGTAAATCACTCACTGAAAATTTAATAATTTAGGTTAAAACGTATTGAAAATTATTTAATTTACGCCACAAAATGTACCCATTTTTAACGATTCTCGTCACATTAAACTTTAAGCGGTCATGTTTCCAAAATCACGAAAGAATATCTTTTTCTTATGTGGTAATTTTTAAAACTTTTTTGTCCAAACCCCTCGTTATTATTTACAAAAATGTGCCGCCGCACAGTGATTAAAAAATGAATTTTTGTGGACAAAATTCGATCTACACCTGAGTTTTGCTTGAAATGACTAAATTTTTCTTTTAAGTAATTTCAAAGCAATACTTTACAACGCCTAACTGCCCAAATTGGCTAAAAACCATAATTTTGATTTAGTGTATAAGAGATAAAATACTTGTTACTAATTTTTTGAAAATTGATGTTTCTGGTCTCTAAGCACAAAAATTAAGGCAATTTTCACAAAAATTACTTTAATGGCATTATGTTCTTATAACCTTCCAGATTTTTGCCGCAATATTCTCTCAAAATTTGAGTTGAATCGGTCAAGCAGTTTTTGAGTTATAATCAAACAAACATACTGAATTTTGTATATTAGTAAGATTAAAGATAATGGATTTTTTGAATTGTTGTTCAAGAAATCAATACTTCTCTATTTATCAATCCAAAAAGCTTAGAATGCTATGATTATATTATAGTTTAATAAATTATGTAATAAAAACGTCGAAAAATTTTCAAAAACCCCCAAAAATGGCAAATTTCTCAAAATTGGACCACACTTTTGGGTAAAACGAATATCATATTCGTAATCAACGATTCAAAAACAAAACCAACCCAACCATTAAAAAACCAGAGATCTTAAATGTAAGAAGGTCCATATCCTCGCCATTTCACTGTAATTATTCTGTTTCTCAAAAAATTAATCAAAAAACAAAAAGATAAGGTTTTTAGCCAATTTGCCTCAATTTGGGCAGTTAGGCGTTGTAATAGTATTGTTTTGAGAATACTTTAAAAAAAAAGTAGTCGTTTAAAGCAAAACTCAGGTGTAGATCGAATTTTGTCCACAAAAATTCATTTTTTAGATGTCGTTCACGCGTAGCATACGTAGCCAGGGCGGGACTTAAAGCGCATCTTTATTTGACACTATAATAGTAACCATGGCAGATTATTACTGTTTCTTTTTCCTGCTTTTCTATAGGAAGTAATAGAAAAAATGTATTAAGGACATAATTATTCATACTCCTCAGAAATTGAAATGCTGCAATAATTATTTCCACATTTTCAAAAATTTTTTTGTTGAAATAGTCTTAGAATGTCATAAAACGTCGAGATTTTAAATTTGTGCGAAAATGAATTTTCTGTCCGTCTGGCGGTCTGTCTGTCGGTCTATCGGTCGGTCTGTCTGTAGCTTTCTTGTGCGCACATTTTCTCTGGAATGGTTGATAGATAGAAGGTGCCATTTGAAAATTGCCTTGCGCCCATATGGTACATAATGGGACCACCGATGGGACAACATGAATTAGCCTGGACTTCTAGCTAAATGCTATACAAATTTGGTTTCCTGATTTTGAACAATATGCGAGATATACATTTGTTCGTAAACTACTACAAGGGTTAGTTTTTTGAAAAAAATCGACATATGTCAAAAACTGTAATAGATATGTTAACATAACTTGGGTTGCCCAATCTCAGAATTAAAGGGCCAATCGAATCATGTGAAAAATAATGTAGGTTTCTATTTAAAATAAGAAAGTTGGTATCTACTTTTGGCATACCCTGTATAGCCGGAGAACTGAAAATATTTTAGGTAGACTGGAAATGATCAATTATGGTTGCGCACCAGATTTCAAGTTGAAAGACTTCTAATGCACGACCTACGTAAAGCACCCTGTATGCGTGTGTATTATAACTAAGTAGGACTTTCACACACATACTTTGATGTATATATATATGTTATATGAACTATCTCATAAACATAACAATATTTGTATTTTTTTTAAACTGAGAAACTGAAATTACTGTTTAAAAGCTAAAAAATCGATTATATTGCGAATCCTAGCAGATCCGATTTTCCCGTTAACATTTTCCGAATCCTCAGACATCCTAGAAAAGTTCTACAAAAGCCGTTCTCGTCGGCATTTTCATCAAACTAAAAACTGGTTGAGGAGGGGTGTGTCCCGAAGTTTGGTACTTTCCTCCCCGACTCACTCTGTATTGTGAAAACAACTAATTATATAAAAAGAAAATTTGGTTGCCAAAAAAAAATGTGGCGCGTTAATGAGTCAATTTTAAGTGTGGAATAAAAATTGTGTTAATTGCCAGTTCATGGGATAATCTTACAGTGTCAGTATAATAAGAATAACATTTTATGCATAAGTACACACAAGTTAACCGCATTTTTTCTACTAAGTGAAACTGATAATGAATAATGAATGAATTTGAAACGGCATTGACATTAACAAATTATCGAATAATAAATATGTTATTTGTGATTGGATTTACAAGTGCGCCGCTGTATAACGGATGTCCACGTACCTCGATAAACATGCTGGGAGAACCGCGAAGAAAAGTTCTCAGCAAATCCGTAGCATACGTCAGGCCATTCCGAGTCCGTCGTCCACCTTCATACTATTCACAGGCTTACTAACAGGTAGAGGTAGTTTGCACAGAGCCGCATTTCCAGAAGCCCGTCGCATTTTTTCACGTGCCACTCCGTTTAATATTTCTCATACCCTTTTATCGATAATTAACATAATTTGTATGTAATAGGAAAGTGTTTGCGCATTACCGACATCGAGTACTTATTTGAACAACCTTTTACTCCAATTAATTTTTTCACTTAAGAGTCCTATCGCTTATGTTCAAAATACGAGGATCGTGGGCTTGGAATGATGAAAGCAAGCTATTCATTTTATCTGATATGGGGTTTAATATACAACACTAAGCCACTTCCTGGCCAACCCAGATATGCGTCGTTCATCCCCTGCGGCCTGCATCCCTTCGAAGAGTGAAATATTCAATGGTCTGTAACTCGGTAACCCACTTAACCTTTAGATTCGTTTGGATATCAAAATTCGTAATTTAAAGGAAAATAAATAGTTTTATTACTATAACATCCATTATCGAGATAATTTCAAAAACATTTTTTTTGGTATACCCTCTTGCATGTTTATAAATAACTCTGAAATGAACAGTCTTAAGAAAAAATATGTGAAAATAAAAATTACTGCCAAAACATTTAGCTTTATTGTGGTATAATATATCTGTATTTCTAGTTGTTAAAAACCTGTTAAATAATTTTAAAGTAGGTAACTTACGTATGCATATAGTATAGCAGTATTATAGTAGTATAGGAATCTGTTCAATATAATTCAATATATTGATGCTTCTACTGAGTTTAATAAAACTAACAATACTTTACATGCAAGCGCATTTAATTGTTTGGTAACTGAAAAACGATAAAACGAAAGAAGAAGCTGATACAATAAATCGCTGCCTAAGGAATCACTACTTCCACATCCTGATTTTCCATCCGAGTCTCTTCAAAGGAAAACATTTTCACTATATTTGCACTCTGGAAATAATTGGTCATAGAATTTTAATGATATTTGAGGCAGATGTTAAAAAAATTTGAGGCGTTGGTTTCTAGCATAATGCAAAAAATGAAGTTTCTGGACACATATTAGCTTGCTCTATTTATTTTCCCCAATTTACGCACCCCAACTCCTTCAACGGAATCATCTCAATTAGATGTTATTACAATACATACGTGTACAAAATTTCAAGTGAAAAATGTTAAAACAAATTTGAGGCCTTTGCTTCTAATATATACACCAAATCCCAAGTGTCTGTACTCTTACCAGCTTGCTTTATTTGTTTTCCCTTATTTAATAATAATAATAAAATAATTTATCCCTATTTAACCTCCAACCCTTCAACGGAATCATCTCAAAATATAATCTAGTTCCAGGCGTCGTTAGAATATATGCGTGTACCAGATTTCAAGTAAATATCTCAATTTTGTTTTATCAACCACTTTAATAATGGAGTGGGGTGGTGCGGGGGGTATGGAAATATTATAAAAAAATCTGAGGCCTTGACTTCTAGTTTAAAAACCAAATACCAAAATTATGTACTCTTACCAGCTTGCTTTACTTATTTTCTCCTATTTACCCCTATTTACCCCCAACCCTCATCGGAGAAGTTACAAAAACAATCCAGTTCCAGATCTACGATACATCTGTGTATAAAATTTCGACGTTATATGACATTATATTTCAAGAAACAAAATTTTTGATATATTTTTTACGACTACTGTATATTTATTTATTTATCGTTTGTATCAACAGTACATATGACCAATTACAGATACACTTTAAAACTATATGAAAACATATGTATGTAGACACATATACACACATACATACTCATATAAACATACATATAAAATTGCACTTAATCTAATGAAGCACACACATAAAATACATTACATTTAGCTAGCATTTTCAAGCTGATTAATTACCTCATTTTTCAGACTAGACAAACTAGTGCAGAAGGGGTCAACATTGCTAGTATACGTATTGACCAATGAACACATTCTGAACAGTGGACTGTTTTTGTAGAAATTTGTTCTGGGAACATTTAAATAAAATAGGCTATTATTTCTTGTCATTATTGATGTACCTATTCTGAATGGAAGTTGAGCAAGAAAGTTTGTGTTGTCTATTAAACCTTTTATTAATTTGAAGACAAACATTGCACATGCTACAAATCTTCTAAACTCCAAGCTTTTATAATTAACTATACTATACTAACTATACTCCACTCTATTTATACCTCTAAGAAATACTCTTCCAAGGACTCCATGTCACTTAATTCTCATCAGATGGCGACGGAATTACGTACCCAGTTACACTTTTTGCTCCTGGTCACCAGAAAACTTAATGTTAATATTTTGTCAAAAAAAATTGACTAAACTTCAGAAACACTATCGGCGTTTTACGCTATTTTTGGTTGTAATAACAAAGAGGTTTTAAAATAAGATAAATTAACAATTTCCTTATTTATTTTAGGTATTACATTAACATTTAGCTAAACCAATATTTTAAGTAGACGATGACTTAAGGCACCTATTTCATTGGTGAAGGCAAACTAATTTAAATTTGATTATTGGCGATTTAGAAAAAAATTATAGTGTACAAATATCAATTCATTAGCTGAACTAAGGTGCTTGTGTATTGTCAAGATGCAACAAGACGATGATTACTTAAGAGCCAGTGTGCAAAATCGACTTATTTTGAATACCTGTTAACAATTGTGGTATACTGAGGAAAATATTTTACTAATCACCGTAGGCCGGATCGCAAGTCCCCAGAGTGGTTTGATTTTGGGCCCGGGGCCATGGAATAATAAATATTTTTGAACCAAATGAATACCTGCTAACAACTGAGTTGATAAAAAAAAGTTAGAATTTTTTGCTGGTACAGGAAAAAGCGCGGCAAGTTTAAAATTTGGTCATGATCCAACCGAATGAATACCACTTCTATTTTGCGACAAAACGTTTGTTATAAGTGTTTGACAGCATGTACAAACAGTTACAATTTTCCCATGGCCCAAGAAAAAGTTACAAGGCCATTTTACACTCAGAATTAAGCAAAAATTGAAAATTTCACAAAGCACCTATACAATCGAAAGTTTTCGACGGAAAACGCTAAAAATTGACATAGGCCTTCGGGATATTAAGGCATGACGTACATAAAAGTTGCAGCCTACAGGAATTGCATTCAGCAGGTCGGAAAGGCAAAAATCGGTGGAGGAACGAACTATTTAATGTGTTGAAAAAAATTTTTGTCATTTTTGGCCCTCCGGAGGCGAGTGATTGGGCAGAAAGGTGTAACTTTTATGTATGTCATTTCTTATGATATCCCAAAGGCCCTTGCCAATTTTTAGCGTTTTCCGTCGAGAACTTTCCGTTTTATCGGTGCTTTGTGAAATTTTCAATTTTTGCCTAATTCTGAGTCTAAAATGACCTTGTAACTTTTTTTCGGACCATGGGTAAATTGTAACTTTTTGTTCATGGTCTCAAATACTTATAACAAATGTTTTGCCGCAAAGTAGAAGTGATATTCATTCCACTCAGGCGACCTGTGTCCCGGCCTACGGTGATTAGTATAATATTTTTCTCAGTATACCACAGTTGTTAGCAGGTATTCAAAATAAGTAGATTTTGCACATTGGCTCTTAAGCTTACTAAAGAAAACTATCCTGCACTCCAGCGAGCAAGATTACAAATATTTATTTGGATAACTTATATTACTACAACTCTCTTATTAAATCCTACCGATTTTGGATGAGAAAAAAAATTAAAGAGACCACCTGATACCGCTATTGCAAATACAGATATGACTATATTGTAATAAAGCTAAAATAGTTGGCAATCATTTTAGCCACATGTTAGTTTCAAAATTATTTACGAATATTCTAAGAGGGTGTCCAAAAAAATACCTTTTCAAAAATATCTCCTTAAAGATAAGGAAATTGATGTATACAGCAACGAAACTTTTTATTTTTTTTCTTTAAACTACGAATTTTGATAATCAATCGAATCTGATAATTTAAAGGGTTACCAAGTTACAGGCCATTGAATATTTCGCCCTTCGAAAGGGTACAGGGATGAACGATGCTTATGTGGGTTGGCCACGAAGTGATTTAGTGTTGTTTATTACACCCCCTTATCACATAAAATGAGTCGCTTGTCTGATATCTCTGATATCATGTGTTCCTCCTATAGTTTAATTATTTGAAGTGGAAGTATTGTAATCATAGAAAAATTTAGTGAAATAGGCTTAGAATATCATAAAACGTCGAGATGTTAAAGAGCGAAGAAAAAAAAATTCTGTCTGTCGGTCGGTCTGTGTAACTTTTTTGGGCGCACATTTTCTCGGGAACGGTTTAAGATATAGACTTGAAATTTGGTACACGGATATATTATAACGAGATCTAGAACTAAATTATTTTGATCTTACTCCGGTGAAGGGTTGGAGGAGTAAATAGGGGAAAACAAGTAAAAAGCTGGCAATAGTGCAGAAACTTTAAATTTAGTGTATATATTAGAAACCAGAGCTTCAAATTTTTTATAACATGTGCCACTCCCCCAACTCCAATATTAAAATTGAGATATTCACTTGAAATTTAGTACACGTATGTATTATAACATTTGAAACTAGATTATATTTTGAGATGATTCCGTTGATGGGTTGGGGGGTGTATAAGGGAGAACAAGTAAAGCAAGCTAGTAAGAGTGCAGAAACTTTGGATTTGGTGTACATAATATAAACCAAAGCCTCAAATTTTTTATAACATTTGACACCACCACCCCCACTCCATTATTAAATGGATTAATACAATAAAATTGAGATATTTTCTGGAAATTTGGAACACGTACATATGTATTATAACGACATATGGAAGTAGATTATACTGGGGTTGGTTATCCCCCAACTCTTCAATGGAATTATCTCAAAATATGTGAAAGTAAGTAAAGCAAGTTATTTAGAAGTCCAGAAGCTTGGTATTTGGTGTATATACTAGAAGACAAGGCCTCTACCTTTTCTAACCCCCGTACGACCACGCCCACACTATTATTCAAGGTGTTAACAAAATTAAATTGAGATACTTACTTGAAATTGGAACACGTATATCGTACATATTATAACATCTAGAACTAGATTATATTTTGAGATCATTCCGTTGAATGGTTGGAGGTAAATAGGGGAACATAAATAAAGCAAGCTGGTAAGAGTCCGGCAACGCGGGATTTGGTGTATATACTAGAGGCCAAAGTCAAATTTTTCTGGCATGTGCCACCCCTCCACCACCCCCACTTCATTATTAAAGATGTTAACAAAATAAAATTAAGATATTGAATTTGGTACACGTGCGTATGATAACGTGATCTGGAACTGATGGTATTTTGAGCTTATTCATTTGAAAGATTGGGGGTAAACATGGGCAAATAGTAAAACGAGCTCGTAAGAGCCCAGAAATTTGAAATTTGGTGTATATACTAGAAGTCAGGTCTCAATTTTCTTTACGTGCCGCCCCCATCATCACCTCCATTATTGTAGGGGTTACATCCCCCCACCCCCCATTGTCACCTCAGGGTCGACGATTTTAAATATTATGTTATTAAAATTCTATAAGCAATTATGTCCACTGGAAGTAGGGATTCCTTAGGCAGCGATTTTGTTAAGGCATCGGCGAATCCTGTATCTGGGTAGAAGATCTAAGCCTAGCTACTCACACATTGGCGTCTGGATTGTTATCTTTGTGCATTATCTGTTTTTATAATACGTCTTGTCATAACGCCACACTCATTAAAAATTTTGCTTGTTTTATAAACGGTACTTGACTAATATTTGGCTGATAAAGATGCCTGTTAGAAATTCAGAAACTAGTACATGGCCTTGACTAACATTGAAAGTGAAATGACGGTCAAATTGGAATGACGTGGCAACGCCGCGCCGCAGCGTAAGTCCAAAAATGAGATATGTCTGCATAGAGAATTAAGTGTAAAATATAAACATACAAAAACATTGGGTGTTCCACTTCAAATATCTAAGCATTAGCTTACCACCACTATGCGAAACATTCGGTAGATTAAAAAATTATTTTAAAATAAGTCGCTCTTCATCTTCTACATTTTTGGAAATTTCAAACCGTTGAGAGATATTGACTGATTCACCCGGTATCAAGCAATGGTCGATTTTAATTCCAAAAAGTCAGGAACATATTTCTTATCCAAGAATGAAATTCTTATCCAAGAATGAAATTGCTATTCCACAACAATTTCACTCCAGTATTAAATTTTTTAAAGATGTTATGAACTTAAGTACGGCTAATATCTCCCCTCTTATTAAAGTTTTTGTAGGGTGATGTACCGAACAACTTAGCACTTCTATTATGCAACATTGGCGTTTATCTAGATGCTAAGATGAGGAGAATTTATACACATACTTGATATAAAATAACAGTTTTTAAATGAAACACTTAACTTAACTATAAGTTTTTTTGACAAGAAAAGCCGCTAAAACTGCGACGATAGAACGAAAATTATTTTCATTATCATTATTGCGCCAAAAACTAAATAGCTGTGTCGGCTAAGCCTTTGAAATTATACCTGTGGAGGGGAGGCGACAAAAAAGCGGGATATAAAGAACTAGGTATTTGCATATCGCCGACTCCCGGGAAGAATAAACTTTACGACCGCGAGAGCTTTTTTTGTTTGCTTTTGGTATGCATCTCCAGGTCCGGTTGCAGTATAATGGTAAAGTAAACTTCATGTTTCTAAGTCAGATAAAAAATTTCAAAGCTTTGCCGCCTATTACCACTAGGATAGAGCGGGGCATGGATTAAAATAAGAAATTAAGGGAAACTCGCCAGTATCAGTTATAATTTCTAATAATTACGCCACTCACTCCTAAAGTATTTTACGATCTAACGGTCACTACTGTTTACTTAATTTTTTACACACATGCATAATGTTGTAAAAGGGCAAGCACTTTTATGGCCGAGTTTTATGGCTTTTTTTTGGGTGTCTCGCGCCGTTGGGTGTCTCCTTTGTCGGACATTTTTTATTTGACAGAAATACGAAGTTCACTTTAAACGAAAATCAGAAATTTGTGCGAAAGATCGCCTGCTATGTCCAGAATATTTTAACTTTGTTTTTTTGTGGTGGATATTACAAAAAAGATTGGGTTCGTGATCCCACAGGGGGTGGACACCCTTAAAGATGCAAAAAACACCGCATCAAATGAGTTTCTCGCTTTTATTGATACAAATTATTTTTTCACATATTTTGTTATAAATTGAGTAAAATTACGTGTAAATGAAGAAGATGGTCGTTTTCGCCTTGAAAACTAAATAGCCCATGCCACCTCCAAATTGCTGAAAACCTCGAAATAAATAGTGTTTCTATTTTTTTTATTTTCTAATAATTCAGTGAGAACTTAGTAGCTTCTGTAGGTTATTATAGGTGACAGCTACCTTTTATTTATGAGAGCTACCCCCCAGAAAGGGTGAAAACGTACAAAAAGTCTTAAAAATTCATTTTTTTTTAAATTTTTAGGACAAAATTGAAGTACAGGGAAATATTTACAAACATTACACTATAATTCCTCCTTTAAACTTAAAAATACCCCCGAAGGAGCATTAGAGTAAAAGAGGTGAAAGATTCGATTTAGTTTAGGTCAGATTTTAGATAAAATTGTCCGTATAAAAGTATTTATTCACAATGTACAGCAGATTTTGTGTATTCTATCAATAAATGCGAGAAACTCCCTTGAGAGGGCGTTTTTTGCATTTTTAAGTATGTCCCACCCCCCGAGGGATCGCGACATCTATTTTTTGATAATCTCCACCACAAAAAACATAAAGTTAAAGTATTATGGATATAGCAGGCCATCTTTCGACCCCCATTTTTGCCTTTTACTAAACCATCAGACAATGAGACTGATGGTGTATGACAGCAACGCCAAAAATGACTCCAATATCGTAAATTTCTCACATTTTACCCCTAAGAACACGTCTATTCTTTCAATTTTGTCAAAATTGAAGCCATAGCTTAATTTTACCAGTTTTTTGCGTCTTGGGCCGAAATGGCTTAATTATTACAGCCTATTAAATTTTTACCAGGTTACATTACACATATATAGTGTGACCCATTTTGAATGGCAACACCCCTGTAAGAAATGTGTCTATTATCTGATTTTAACGGAGCTTTTTTTAAAAGGTAAGCCATTGAAAGTTCTACTTTATGACAAAAATTTAAAGATAAATTTCAATTTTCAAGACCTACTATGATTTTTTTTCAATGTTAAAAATGGACAAATTTGATTAGCGATTTTTTAAATAAAATCTAACTATACCACTGGATTCAGAAATATCTCAAATGGGTAAATCCAGAATTTCGTGAAAAAATATTAAATAATGACAGATTTATGACAAAATTAACGTAGGCAATATTTTATAATAACTTTTACATGATTTTTTCTAAAAATAGGAGTAGCCCATGAAAAATAAACAATAGAAAAATAAATTACGAGGATAGTTTTAATAAATATTGTCTTTTAAACCAACTTAATCATATTAGACTTAAAAACATGTATGAACAATTGAAAGTATAATAATTAGGTATTTAATTTCGATGCACTTGTCGAATCGTTTTTTAATATTCTTTACAACATTCTGTAATTGTTGCCGATTAACTTCTGCACAAGCTTGTCTTATTCTTGCACACAAATCTTCTCTATTACTCGAGTGTGACCTGTAAAGTTTGGATTTTATTAAACCCCATAAAAAGAAGTCCATCGGTGTTATGTCCGGAGATCGGGGTGGCCGTCCAATTAACCGGTTACCTCGACCTATCCATCGATTAGGAAAGTTAGCATTAAGCCATCTGGTAACCACTCTGGCATTATGGACAGGGCTGCCATCTAATTGAAAGTGTAGATTTACTCTTTCTTGTATTGAAAGTTCATGTAGCATATTCCAAAATTCGTTTCTTAGGAACTGTAAAAACTGCATGCTATTCATATTACCTTTAAAATTGAAAGGACCAATGATTGTTTCATTTAGTAGCCCACACCAAACATTAACTTTTTGGGAATATTATATTTCACAATTAATGACCCACTCTGGGTTTTCAGTAGCCTAAAACCTACAATTTTGTGACGATACCACCCCATTTGTGGTAGTTTTCAAAAAGTTTCTGTTATTAAGATACTTTCCTTGAGCCCACAAGCAAAATTTCATCCGTGTTTTATCATCACCAGGTTCCAACGTATGTAAAAACTTGGGTTTGAATGGAATTATCTTATTCTTTTAAGACATCGTCGAATATTTTCTCTAGGTAAATTCAAATCTAACTAGCCACTCTTACACTGGCGTTTGGATTGTTGTTAAAATAATTTAAAACGGTCTGCTCGTACCTGAGTCTTCTTTGTACATTATCCGTTCTTATAATACGCCTTGTCACAGCGCCACACTCATTAAAAATTTTGTTTATTTTAGTAACGGTACTTTTAGTGATGTTGGGCCTATTCGGGTGCCTATTATTAAATATCTCACATACCTCTCCCAAAGTTCTGTCATTATCTCATCTAAGGCCCACAAGTTCAATTTTTTCTATTACATTTAGAGTATCCATACTTTCAACTTCAAACTAATAAACTAATACTTGATGATATTATTGATCAATTTTATAATTTCAATAACAGGACGTTGAAACGAGAACACGTCAATTACTGGTACAAAAAAAAAATCGACGGCGACGGAATGCCTATATGGAAACAATTGCAGTAACAACAAATATGAAAAACAGGACAATAATAGTACATCAAGAAGAAGGAGAGCATATAATCTTCCATCCTACTAACCAACAGGGAAGAGAGAACACACCACTAGAGATAGTATATAGGAAGCACTGAAACGAAAGAAATCACTACGATAGCGCGATTATTGCACAAGAAAAACATGAAGCAGAACAACCAGAAGAAACATACGCTCGAACTGGGGCTATAACACCCCGCCCAGAATTAGAGGAAGCAACGCACATAAACATGTACCAAATATCACAAAGAACAGAGGAAGCCAACAGTCAAGAATTACAACACGATGACATCATTCTGGCGACATGGAATGTCAGAGGATGCATAACGAGAGAGAAAAGAGACAAAATCGAGGAGGTTCTTATAATGGAACACATACACGTTGCATGCATACAAGAGACACACACGATAGACGGAACAGCAGTTACTCAAAACTACAAATGGCATCTAAGTGGAGGGGACAAAGAAAAAACCAGCAGAGGAGTCGCATGGGCAATAAGACGGAACACCCCTATCCAGATAAAGCCAAGAAAAGTAAACGAAAACATAACCATGGCAGACTTACAAATTGGAAAGGAAAACATATGCATACTAGGAGTACATGTGCCCTCCGACAAACGGGCAGGACGAGTATTCAGACAGATTACCCAAGAGACTAAAAGAAATAGGAATAGAAAAATGAACACAATAATACTAGGAGACTTCAACGCGCATATAGGAAAGGACGACCAAACACATGAAGACAAGAATATCATAGGAAAAACCTTACTTCACATATGGACAAACGATAAGGGAAGCTTGCTAAAAAACTTGGCACATCTGTTAGATCTAACAGTCAGAAACACATGGAGCAAGAACCTAACCTGCCTTAATACCTGGAGTAAAGGAAACATCAACTCTCAAATAGACCATATCCTAGTGGATAGAAAAATAAGGGACAGGGTCAAAAATATTAAGGCAAAACAAGCAACAAACGTCAAAACAGATCACAAACATATGGAACACTAGTAATAAAGAAACAAGAAGAAAAAAAGAAAAAAAAGATACAGCAAAACAGCAAATGACACATGGAACATCTCACTGCTACAAAACAAAGGAATAAAAAAGAAATACCAGGAGGAGATAGAAAAACAGAGAGGAGGCACGAACAAAAAAAAAAAAATGCAGGGAATTCTTCGAAAACATAGAATCCACTCCAGCAGGACAGAGATTAAACCAAACTTTTAGACACCCCAAAACATACAGGAGAAACAACAATACGCAGTCAAGAAAATACATACCACTACAGCATTGGGTCAGGAAACTAGAAGAAGGAAACGCAGAGAGAAGTCAAATAGAACCAATACAAGAAATGGACCACTGGCCTCTGGGAAAGCCACCGTCAAAAGACGAACTACTAGAAATAATGGCCAGAGCTAAAAGAAACACGGCCCGGGAATAGATAAAATAAATAACGAACTAGTATACTATGGACCGGACAACATAAAACAGCTAATCCTAGAAATCATCACCAACGCATGGACGGAAACCACACCCCTGTCTGAGGAATGGAATACAACCATACAGATACCGCTCCCTAAAATCAAATCACCACAAAACGTGGACGATTACAGAAGAATAATACTCTGCAGTGTAGGGTACAAATACTACGCACAATTCCTCCTCAGAGAAATGGAAAAATACATCGGCGAACTACCAGATTATCAAACGGCATTTATCAAGGGTAGATCGACAGACGACCACATGTACACCACCAGACGGATCCTGGAAGAAAAGTGGAAAGAAGGAACAAAACTATATATAGTCTCAATTGACCTCAAAAAAGGCATTTGATACTATAAGGCATGAGGCTATAGTCAACACTTTGCTCAACAGGGGAGTACCGCACTACTTAATAAACAGAATAATAAAAGCATGCCTACACGAAAACACTGCAATACAATGGTTTGGACAGACGACGGAATCAAAAATGAAGAATATAGGAGTCAAACAAGGATGTTCCCTATCCCCCCGACTATTCACCACAGTCCTGGACCAAGTCAAAACAGCCTACAGAGTCACAACAGCTCTACTACCCTTCATTGAGGACAACAAACCACCATGGTGCCTAACCAAAAAGGTATACACGACCATCATAATGCCTACGATGATATATGGAGTCAAAAACGCAGCAACGATAAAGGCCAACCGAAGAAGCCTGAGAAGAGCTGAAAGGGACATTATCCAACTGCTAGCAAAAACAGGAAAACCACAAAAACGACAGAAAACGTCAACATTACTAGAGGGAAGAACAATAATCAAAAGAATAGAATCATACGCAATGAAATACTGGGGACATGTCCAAAGACGGGACACGACACACCTACTGAAGAAAGCGCTGCGAATGAACAGCAACAAACTGAAAATAGGGAGGCCATGCTACACATGGAGTACAACAATCAAGAGGATTATGAATAAGCTAGGAAAGGATTATACACACTGGGAAAAGTTGCCACAACAAAAAATGGAATACAATAAAGAAATATCAAGGATATACACACTGCCAGACTCAGAAACAGAAGAAACAGAAAACTCAGAAGTAGAATAGGAGAGAAGATGATCACAGACAGAAACTAGGAAGAAGCATATCACAAAAACCTGAAAGTAAAAAGAAGCACGAAAACCTAAAAGAAGCATCTCACAAACGCCTACACTTTCCATCCGATGAAGACAGAAGGAAAACAAGAAGAAACATCTCACAAACACCTACACGCTCCATCCTATACTCCTACCCCATGCGTCATGCGGCTCTCGCTGCTGACAACAAGCATATCCAATGTCCAATCCAGCGTATGCAGCTGGTCCGGCGGTATATAAAAGCACTGGGGGTTTGTTCTGGCACACGGTGGGATGATCGGTGGGCGATCGGGCTGCGTGGTGGAACAAATCTCCCTGCACCGGAATTGGCAGCAATGCCCACCTTACGCTGGCAAATCAATCAATCAATCAATATACTCTGAGTATATGTGTATTTTAAAGATTTGACGCCGGCCTTTAAATTTGTTTTCCATGGCACCCTATCATTATCTATCATTACTCAATAAAAAGACAATATTTATTTTTCATGGGCTACTTCGATTTTTAGAAAAAATCATGTAAAATTTATTTCAAAATATTACCTATATATAATATTAATTTTGTCATAAATCTGTCATTATTTAATATTTTTTCACGAAATTTTTCATTTACTCATTTGGGATGTTTCTGAATCCAGTGATATAGTTATCTCTAAATTTTGGGCATAAAGTAGAGCTTTCGATGGCCTGTCTTAAAAAAGCCGTGTTAAAATCAGATAATAGACACATTTTTTACAAGGGTCTTTCCATTCAAAATGGGTCTCACACAGTATATAAACATTGTATTCTATTATTATTAATATTATTATTATTTTCTTTAACAATGGAGACCATAATAAATTGCATACACATAAAACCCTGTACGACAATACCTAAATTCAGTTACACTTACTTGCCACGTAAGCCCAGAGTTGGTCTGTGGCAAATTATACAGTTTTTTAAATTACCAAATATAAATAATATGTGTGCTACACCTAAATTTATACATAATTCTGTATTTTGTATTTACTTGTAGGTATAGTTTCTTAAAGATAACTAAATAACAGAAATATTTTTATTTTTTTATATATTAAGGCTAAAAAATATAAAGTCATCAGGAAAAAATGTCATCACCGTCCATTAGAAGAATATTACAACCCCCATACGTAGTTGACCTTGTTCCGGAGCCATGATCTGGTAATAGTAATGGTCGCTATTCAAACAGATATTTTAGGTTTTCACCTACTTACAGATCTTCAAGATCTTTTAGCCAACATTCTCTATCAAGTAATTCTGTTGGATAACGTATTGGTTTTTCCATAATAATTTTTATAAGAATTTGTTGACTTATAACATTTTTTAAATGAGCTTAAAGGTACCACACCATGCTATTATAGACCGGTAGCACGGGAAAGATTCTGGTGAACAATTAGCTAACGTCAGCGTCTCATGGAGACCTTTCTTAAGCACGTAAAATAGACTACGAGATATTTTTTATCATTGCCACTGGCGCAAAACAATTTTTAATTCATTTTTTATTTTGTAAAATAAATGCATCATTTTTGTCAATTAGTTCACGTCTGCGATGTTAATACTAGTTTACTTTAGGAAAAAAAAGTGACGGGTAGCGCAATCGCAGACGTGTAGGTGGCGCACTTGTCTTTGAAATCGGCAATCGCATTTGTATCGAAAACCGGCTTTTAAAAACAATCGGTTCACGTCTGCGAAAGGCGTCACCCGGTATATAATGTCTTTTTAAGTACTTGCACAGTCTCCCAGACGATTTGACTGTGTATGTGATATTTTTATACATTTTCGAATATGCTACCGATTCCGATAATTTTGTACGATTAGCTAACGTCTGCGAAGTGCATTATCAAAAACTTTGAGCTCAAACTGTTGTATCAAATTATTCCCAGACGCGTAGAACAAGCCCAGACGCTTGTCTGTACGCTATTACTTTGTGAAAAAAAAAATTTTTTTGAACAATTAGTTTACATCTGCGAATGGTTTTTTATGCAAAGTACGTCACTTTTAGGCCACGACATTATTCGCAGATGTGTATATTGTGCATAATTGCTTATATGAGTACGATCGCATGAATTTTATTTGCGGTCGCTTAAAAATACTTGCAAAGAAAGAGTTTTTGTTTGATTTTATAGTCGGTCAAACAAACATTTAACTATTTACTACCGTGACAATGGCAAGAAAAAACCAATTTTTATGAAGTATGGTAAAGAAAAGGGGGGATGGACGCGGCAACACCCAGGTCACTTGTTGAAAGCATTTTCGTTGTCGCCAGGATTTTGTAAAATAAACGATTAGGCCACAATGGGTGTTAAAACCAAAGATATCTGCATTACAAAAAAAAAAACATGTATTTGTAAATTATCTTGAACGCGAGTAAAACATTCATTCATTCGTCGTCATCGTCATCATCATCATCCAGATCAACACAGTTCTCCTCATCCTCATCCACAGCGATTATATTGTCGTCCTCATCTATTGCTAAAAAAATTGCTTGTATTTGCTTTATTATTTTGCAATTATTTTATCGTACGCGGAGCTTAAGATTAGTCGAACATTAAGCTTCCTTAAAAACGTTTGTAATTATACGTATTAAAATCAATTAATTGAGAACTGTAGTCAGTTTGCTTGTATGTGTGTATTAACGTTTCGACAATAACTTTCATGTAAACACAGAATGTAATACACAATCGGCAAATGATGCCCCTTGCACATGTTTAATTTTATTGAAGTTGATAAAATAGTTTAATAAGTCTCATTGAAATACAACTCTTAATAAAGTATTTTAACATTGGAAATATTTAAGGAATCAGGAATGTAATGGTAGATATAGGGGGACATATACATCGAAAGTGAAACATATATTCGGGCGTCACCGCTGGACGCAGGGGTGATCAGATCGGAGTGATTTGAGTGGAGTTGTGTAGGTTGTTAGGTTCTAAGTTTACGGGGGCGGCAAGGGGAAGGTCAATAGTGAAGGTCTGCGTTTTGACTATTTTAATAAAATTATGCCGAGGTTTAAGTGCGATATAAGAAAATTAGGTTGGTCAGATCGGGATGCTTTGAGTGACGTTCTGTGGGTTGGACATTTGTGTATCGAACAAAAGTTGTCCGGGCATTCTAAGTTTACGGGGGCGGCAAGGGGTAGGTCAATAGTTTTACATTTTGACTTCTTAAAATCATTGAATGGGTATAAAAAATAAAAACTTTTGAATTGGACGTAGAACGGGCCCATAAGACCGATGCTCATTTTTGAGATTTTTCGGGAGGGAAGAAGGGCGGTGGGTGGCAAAATGGGATGCTAGCAGAGCAGACAGGTAAGTAAATATAAACAAGTTAAGTTAAGTAGCCCAATATTAGTATATTTTACAGGGTGTTACAGAAAAAATGTCCATTTGTGCAGAAAAATCACCTATATTTCCTACAGAAATTAATCAACAGTGGTACTCTTAGTAAATTATTGTTGTTAACTTGCATCTAATTATATTAGACTCTCCACACATATAAGTCAAAACACTTGTACGAATCAATAGATACGTATATCAGAATGAAAATTGTGACAGTAAAACCGAAGTCATGTATTGTAATTGTTTTTTTTTTTTTAATTCAAATTCACCGCTCCCGCAATGCTGCTAATTCTATGGAAGGCGCTACTTATACATTACGCTTATGGAGCTTGTCTCCTCTATTTGTTAAACTCTTTGAACCTAGCACGCTCGAGAACTAATAGGAAAAATGACATCACCAAGAAGGAGCAGTACCGCCAGTACCGGATCAAGGGAATACCTTTCAACGATCAGTGGTATGATAGTAAGTATAATATATTTCATGACAAAGCAAGACCCATAGAATACACTAGCTAAAATGATAACGTGCGGAACGTTCGTGAGCACCTGATACATTAATTTGATTGAAATATATGCAAGTAGTAGGCGTCTGCAAAATTCACTATGAGTAAGCAGAAATCAATTATTAACGCGGTTTGCACACACAGACGTGAACTGATTGTTCCACTGTGTATATGGTTTTCAAAGTTCTTAATCTTAATGTTAAAAATATTTATGCGGACGCTAAACGTCTGTGAAAAATATTTTAATATTGTTATACCATTATAGCAATAAACAAGTTATTCGCAGACGTAAGTCGATCGGTAAAACATGTGTGTTATTTTTTACAAATTAATTTTTTCTTTACTTACACTTATACACGCGCGCAACGTCTGCGAATGCGTCCATAAGTATCGCTATATCAAAAAATTTTAATATCTATTTGTGTGAAAAGTGAGCTTATTGTACAAAGTTACCGGAATCGATAGCATAATCGAAAATATATAAAAATATCACATACACAGCCAAATCGTCTGGGAGACTATTCAAGTACTTAAAAAGACATTATATAACGGGTGACGCCTTTCGCAGACGTGAACCGATTGTTTTTAAAAGCCGATTTTCGATACAAACGCGATTGCCGATTTCAAAGACTAGTGCGCCACCTACACGTCTGCGATTACGCTTCCCGTCACTTTTTTTTCCTGAAGTAAACTAATATTAACATCGCAGACGTGAACTAATTGATAAAAATGATGCATTTATTTTACAAAATAAAAAATTAATTAAAAATTGTTTTGCGCCAGTGGCAATGATAAAAAATATCTCGTAGTCGATTTTACGTGCTTAAGAAAGGTCTCCATGAGACGCAGACGTTAGCTAATTGTTCACCAGAATCTTTCCCGTGCTACCGCTCTATTAGTCCATATGCGATAATTGACTGTGCAAGAGCATAATGCAGTTTCTAGGAGAGCGGTAATATATTTCTCAATGTTTTAAATGTATAGAATAGGTTTCTCATTTTATTACAGACTGCATATGACTGCTCTTCCCACCGTAAAAAACAATCTATAATAATTTCTAGACATTTTGTAGATGTTACCCTGTCAATGAAAACTGAACAATCACAATTATTATGTGTGTTACAATCAGATGTATGTATACAATATACATATCCTATTATATTGCGGCTATCCAGTTACATTAGATGAAAATGATAAGAATTTAGTTTAATCGTAAGTCAACTTTAATAAATTTTATTTTAACTTCCCAACTTTTTCCCTCAACATGTAACGCTGTACCGTCAGCGTACGACACAATGTCACATATATAGTCAATTTTAAAAGTACTGTTGATGTACAATAAAAAAAGAATGGGTCCCAATACCGTTCCTTGCGGTACACCGCCTTTTGTATTTAAGGGCTCAATAATTGCGTCTCCATTCTTTACATACTGTACTATCAGTTCAGATAACTTTTTATTATTTTTAATGTTTAGCCTTGAATCCCATAAAGTTTTCATTTGTTAGATGAATAATAGTATCTTCTGAGCTCAAATTTGATCTAAAGCCAAATTGACAATTTGATAATAAATTATTTATGCAGAAAATTTACAATTTCATTTTTCATGACATTTTAAAAAGTTTTTGAAATGCATATTTGATATTAGAAATACTGGACGATAATTGTCCGGTTCACGTTTGTCTCCACCTTTAAATAAAGACTTGACAACTGCACTTTTTAAAATGTCTGAAAAAACTTCTTTTTTTTAAGGTGGCCATTCCCTAGAAAGAGACATCCGATAGGGAAATATTTATTATTTTAGTTCATTACTTTTTTTTCTTAATACGTATATTTAAAACAACTATAAGAGTACCTAAGTAGAACTATAACAAGACTATTGCTATGAATTTTCACTCAATAATTTCAGTGATTTGCAAAATAGCTCGATTTAAAACTACGAAATAGGAAGATTAACATAATTTTCAAATTTTCAAATTCTACTTAGGTACTCTTATAGTTTTTTTAAATAAACGTACTAAGAAAAAAGTTATGGCTAAAAACAATAAATATTTCCCCATCGGATGTCTCTTTCTAAGGAATGGCCACCTTAAGAAAATATTAATAATTTTAGCTAAAATGATAATGATAAACAGTTTATATTTACGAAGCTTCAAATTCAACCATAATTTGTGCGCGAGTGTACTTCTTGAAGTGGCATATCGGATGACAGATAGGTAAGGCATTGAAAACAACTCTACAGCATCTCTTTTGGAGTAACTAAATTGTTCTTTGAATAATGTACCGGAAGAAACGAGTAGTTAATGCCACTTCCTGCCTTGCGCACGTGTGGGATCACGTATCAGAGATCTAGAGAGGCACTGCAAGCTCTTCTTGCGAATTGATTACACATATACTGCTTGAAGTGCTTTTGGATCCTCTGGCCCTTAGCCCACTCCCTTTCTTTGGTAGGCGGCCCAGAAGTCCACATCAATTAGATTAATTCGTTTTAGAGAAAGTATCATAGATATTGAATCAAGTAAATTTGATATTAATTTTATTCTTGAAATTTTTTTTCGGCGTCTTAAGAAAGGATCATATTTTGTAATAAAATCTGCTGTTGATTCATATAAAACTATAAAACCAGCAGATATTTTACATTAAATACCATTAGGTACAATTAAAAAATATCTTACATACAGTGTCACCAATAAAGTCTGCATCATATGTTGTGTTAACCAATTTAGATTCATTTTGACGTTGTCAATACATAAATATAATTCCAAATGACACGCATAAAAAAAACCACGTCATTTTCTTTATCTGTCATATTTGACTTTTTTTTAAATGCCAAACATTTGTGTTCCTCTAAAAATGTTACAGAAAAGTTGTTTATTACTTCCACATCCAATTTCATTTTTTTTTTGTTGAAATGGGTTTACAATGTCATGAAACGTCGAGATTTTAAATTTGAGTGAAAAAAATTTTCTGTCTGTCCGTCGATCTGTCTGTCTGTCTGTGACTTTCTTTGTCCGCACGTTTTCTCTGGAACGGTTTAAGATATTAACTTGAAATTTTACACACTTATGTATTATAACGAGATCTGGAACTGGATTGTTTTTTGAAGGGTTGGGGGGTAAATAGGGGTAAGTAAAGAAAAATAAGTAAAGCAAGCTGTTTAGTGTACAGAAACTTGACATTTGGTTTATATATTAGAAGCCAAGGCCTCAAATTTTTTTATAATACTTTACATCCCCCTCACCACCCCCACTCCATCATTAAAGGGATTGATAAAATAAAATTTAGGTTTCCACTTGAAATTTGGTACACATATGTATTATAACAACATCTGGAACTAATATACGATTCAAATGTATTGACCCCTCACTTTACCCACGATTATCTCAGAAACGAAGGAGCAGAAAAAAATGGAGAAATTATGTGTTCATTATGTGTCTATTCTAAATGATTCACTGAAATTTGAATGATGTACATCGGACAGTTTTGAAGTTCTCCTAAGTTATATTGAGAAATGTCCTACTTTTTAAGGAAATTTTGACAATACCATTTTTAAATTCATTAAATCTTGTAAAATATGCTTACCATGTAATATTTTAGATACCGATAAAGCACGGCATTTTTTGTACGAGGACATTTTTTCAAAATTTTTTATTCTAAAACTTTGCAGTTATTCTCAGAAACGTGACCTCATGTTTATTCGGTTATTATACTCTTCCCAAATACAAGACGAAGAGTATATTGCATTCGATCGGCACATTTCTAAAACTGGTAATATAAGGTACTCGTAGGGAGAACCTGGTAACTCATTGCCTCACCCAGAAATGGGAACTAATCATGGGATGTGACGCCAATGCTCACCATGTAACCTGGGGCAACAAAGACAACAATGTTAGAGGTAAGTCACTTTACGACTATATAATCGGTAATAACCTTAATATAATTAACCAAGGCTGTACACCGACATTTATTAACTCTAGAAGTCAAACCATAGTAGATATAACCTTAGCTACAAACCGTATATCCAACTCGATCCAAGACTGGCATGTGTCTGACGCTGCTTCAATGTCAGACCACCGCTGGATTGAATTTGGCATTAAATTAATCAAAGCACCAAGAAAACTCCTCAGGAACCCACGAGACACTGACAGAGATGAATATCGACGTCAACTCAGGGAGAACCTGATGGATGTACACAACGGGGTGCCACAAAACAACGGAGAGATTGAGCAGTATGTTAAAACTGTTCAAACCGCTATGAAAAAAGCTTACGAAGCATCGTGTCCCTTGAAGGCCGTACAACAGCAGCCTGGGGAAGCCACTAAATGGTGGTGCCAGACGCTGACCGACCTCAAGAAACAAGCTAGGACATCGTTCAACAAGGCGAAAATGACAAAACTTGAATCAGATTGGGAGTCATACAGAACCAATCAAAGAGAGTTCAAAAAACTAGTCAGACAGAGACAACGAGAGGCATGGAGAGCCTACTGCGAGGAGATCGAGGACTACTCGCAGGCTGCTAGGCTACATAAAATACTTGCCAAAAACAAAGACAATCACCTAGGTCTACTGAAAAAGGATGATGGTACCAGTACCAACGACCTACATGAAAGCCTAGAGTTGCTTATGGAAACTCACTTCCCAGAATCTGTTGTGACAGATCGGAAGGAATGGCCAAATGAAACCGACACTCAACCCACCGAACTGGATTGGCAAACTGCCAAACAAATTGTGAGTGAAGACAGAATTAAATGGGCAATACTGGGCTTCTCCCCCTTCAAATCGCCAGGTACTGACGGCATTCATCCAGCCCTTTTACAATGGGGTCTGGATGAAATAGTGCCGCACCTGACAGCAATATTCAGGACGTGCCTAGCACACCTTTATATTCCGAAGGTGTGGAGAGAAGTCAAAGTAGTGTTCATACCAAAGGCGGGAAGAATAGACTATACTACCCCCAAAGCATACCGACCCATTAGCTTGACCTCGTTCCTTCTCAAGGCGATGGAAAAGCTATGTGAGCGATACTTGAGGGATGTTGCGATCACTGCTAATCCCACACATCCCAATCAGCATGCATACACCCCGGGCAGATCCACCGACACCGCCCTTCATGCGGTTAGCGGTCGGATTGAAAAGTCTTTGGACAATAAAGAGTCCACCCTGGGTGTCTTCATAGACATAGAAGGCGCTTTTGATAAAACCACCTTTCCAAAAATCACAGCAGCCCTCACGAACAGGAACGTTTCTCCGATCGTAAGTGGCTGGATATCCAACATGCTCTCAAAAAGAGCGGTACAGATTAACATGGGAGACACCGCTGTTAGAGGAATGGTTGCAAGAGGCTGTCCTCAGGGGGGTGTCTTATCACCTCTTCTATGGAACTTAGTTCTCGACAGCCTCCTGCGCCGCCTCAACTCCGAGGGATTCCACACAATTGCATACGCAGATGATCTAACGATACTGCTTAGTGGTAAATTCGAAGGAGTCCTCTGTGATCGAATGCAGATGGCCCTGAGAATAATCGAAAGATGGTGCAGAGAACACTCTCTGTCGGTCAACCCCAGGAAGACAGAGCTGGTCCTCTTCACAAGGAAAAGGAGATTGGGGCCAATGACGGCCCCCGTTCTCCTAAATACCACACTAAATTTCGCATCAGAAGTAAAATACCTTGGAGTAACTTTTGATGCCAAACTAACATGGAATCTTCATTTAGACAGAAGACTAAAGAAGGCTTACATCTCTTTTGAGCAGTGCCGCAGAACCATAGGGAAAACCTGGGGAATGAAACCCAAAGTGGCTATGTGGATTTACACTGCTATAATAAGACCAATGATAGCCTATGGAGCCATCGTCTGGTGGCCTAAGAGTCAGCAGACTGTAGCGAAACGTAAGCTCAGCCAGGTACAACGAGTAGCCTGTTTAAACACAATTGGAGCTATGAGAACAACACCAACAAGAGCAATGGAAGTGATGCTGTGCCTGCCACCACTAGACATATATCTAGAAGAGGTGGCCCTAACTACTATGGCACGTCTCAAATCCGTTGGCATACAGCCAAACATAGGATGTGGAGTGACCAGATGCCGGCTGTGGAATGAGGCAATTAAACAAATGCCACTTCTGCAGGTACGTGCAGATGGTATTTCTCCACAGTTCATCTTTGATAGACCCTATGAAATACACACCAACAGTAGCAATGAGGCCGTCAGTGAAGGAACAGTTAACATCTTCACAGACGGATCGAAAAAGAAAGAAGGAACAGGTTGTGGGGTATACTCCAGGAACCTGCAAATTCAAATTAAATGGGCTATGGACAAACAAGCCAGTATAATACAAACAGAACTGGCGGGAATAACCATAGCCGCAAAAGAAATTTCCCGTAGACAAATAACAGGAAAAACAATAAGAATCTACACTGATAGTAGACAATCACTACTGGCCCTACAGAGACACAAAATAACAACAGGGTCAGTATGGGAATTCCATCAGGCACTCGTGGGCGCCTCCAGCATGAACAGTGTCATTCTATGCTGGGTCAAAGGGCATGCACAGTGCAGAGGCAACAGGGAAGCTGACAGTCTGGCTAAGAAGGCAGCCAGTCTTAGTATACTTGGAACTGGCCCTTCCAACATACTGCCGACCTCAGCAATAATGCTAATGATTAAAGAAGACACCCACAGAAAATTTAAAAAACTGTGGGATGAAACTCATAGTTGTCAGTTGGCCAGGGATCTGCTTAGATACCCTGACAAGGATACAACGATGATCTACCTGGGAATGTCCAGGAAGAACCTGCGCTTCGCGACAGGAATTCTTACTGGTCATTGCCAGCTGAGGAAGCACCTTTACAACATGAAGTTAAATGACACACCCCTATGTAGAGGTTGTGAACAAGAAGACGAGACTGTCCAACACGTACTCTGTGAGTGCCCGGCAGTCTCCTCTAGCAGAGAATCCATTTTGGGAGAACGTTGGCCTACACTGGCCGACTTGAGGGATATTCCCCTAGGCAGCATCACCACCTTCTTCACAAGATTAGGATGGTTGGAGGCCTAGGTGGAATCCTGTATCCCTCGGGAGGACGTACAAGGGGCCCAATGGGGCCTAGGTGCTGCGGTCACCTAAATGTGACTGCCCTCCCACAAACTCCAAACTCCAAGGTACTCGTAGAGAAAAAAAATTCATTAATCTGTGTTGGTGATTGAATTTTGAACAACTTTCAAAATGTCCGTTCGTCTGTCTGTCCGTCACGTTTCTTGTAAGCACGATAACTTAAAAACCCAACTAGTAATTTGATATTTTATAAAAGTGGTAGGAATGTTCCTGACACAAATTTTATAAAACAAGATTACTCTCAGAAACACTTTAATAACGTTTTCGCAACAGCTGTAAATGCAAACTTGGCACCATTCTATAAAATATTTCAGTCGCTGTTGATATTTTGTAACGCCTATTGGAACCATTACAAAATAATTGTATAAACATTTCCAGATGCCTTATGAAAATTTAGTATCATCACTATATAGCAGTTGTATTAAAGCTTCATTTAATTGTACTTAAAACACACTTCACTGTTTGTCAAATTACTGCTATAAAACAACTAAACAACTGTTTTATAAGAGTTTTTAAATAGTGATTATTTAAAAAAAATGCTGCTTTATACACACTAATAAAATAAAATGATTTCTAAAATGTATACTAAAAGTTGAAGAAGTATTTTTGACACTAAAAGCATATGGCATTATGATTTAATACTAGGTACTTTATAACCTATAAATTATTTAAGAGACTTGTTCTGGATTACAACGACTGCAATTTTTGATGCGGAGAAAATTTTACTGTGAACTATGGCTATATTTTTAATATATTTTTAACGGGCTTCACATTTGATGATTTCCAATAATTTTTGAAATTTTATAAATATCGATTTTATGAATTTGAGTTTTTTTGCAATGGAATTTACACTAGTTTGTTTTAGTAGTCATAACTGTATAGTTAGCACGTTTCTGACTCCATAAATTCTAATAAACATTTGATATTTTAAATTTTCATATCTTGTCATATTTACCATCACGAATGCTGGCCTTTCAAAATGGCCTCCCTCTATAAAATACTTTTGTGTTAGTAGCAAGCATTTCACGATATTTAAATTATTAGACAATTCCTATAAAACGTGTATAAAATAATGCGCCTAAGTGCAACATTCCGTGAATTTTATAAAATAGATCACTCACTTTCGCGATAATTTTGTAGCTCTTATGATAAATCTGTTAGGACTAAGTTGGAAATGCAACCATGGAAACAGAATTGTTTCAATTTGCATAAATATAACCTAGAAATTAGTAGCAGTAAATCACCTTACTTACAGAGCTGTTTATTTATATGGTTTATTTATTGCCAAAAAACACATAGTTACTTTTACTAGTGGAAACAACACAACACAAAATACACAGCTAACGCAGGAAATCAATTTTCTCAAATGTGTTTTATTGTATTGTCAATACCACATTTTATGCTCAAGTAAACAATTTTGTTTTGTAATGACTTTGTTGCTGTTTCTATATTACAGCAAGTACAATGCACAAATAGATCTTTAATATAACTGTTTTGTAAGATGATAAGAAATAACTATAAAATAATTCGAAATGCATATTTATAACGGTGCTAAAAATGCTGCTGAACGTTACTAAAAAATCGTTATAAAATGATTTAGTTTTATAATCTGAAATATTTTATAACTTGGCCACGAAAACATTTATAAAATAATTTCTTGACTCCGTTATAAGATATTTTCTAGTTTTGCTGTAGAAACGTTTTAATGATAAATTTATAGAATAGTTCAGTTGCAGACAACAAAATAGTATTTTTTGGAACTCTAATATAATCAATCGGCATTTAGAAGCATTAATAAAATAACAATAAAATAAAATAGTCGTAGAACATTTAAATTATAAAACAAATTTGCTGGTTGGGAACGAAAAGTCCGATTGTATTGAAATTTGGACAGTAAGTTACTGTTAGCTAGAAGAAAAACCCTATTGTTTTTGAATAAAGTCTATCAATAAAGAAAAAAGTTATTAATTTTTTAAATAAAAAAAAATTAGTATTTTGTAATTAAACTAAAAATCTAAAATTATTTACAAAAAACTGCGAACAGTATTTTATAGAATGTGTAACAATTATAATATAAAAAGTACAGTAAATCGGCGAAGAGTACAATGGTTAGCTTGTTTATCAATGTATTTTTTTAAAAAATGATAAGAAGTAGAAAGAAGAATTGGTATATGTCAAATATTAATTTAATTATCAAGCGCAATAGATAATATTACTGTAAGCTTGCAATAATATTATTTATTGCGCTTGATAACTAAATTTATATCTGAAAATGCTTACATTTTACATGATTAACTATTTTACAGATTTTTTTTTTAAATACATAGATAAATAACCGAATAAACATGAGGTCACGGTTTTGACAATAACTACAACATTTTAGAATAAAAAATTATGGAAAAATTTCTTCGTACGAAAAATGTCCTGCTTTATCGGTATCTAAAATATTATTTATATAGTGGGCACATTTTCCAAGAAATAATGAATTTAAAACTGGTATGGTTAAAATTTTCTTAAAAAGTACCTAGGACATTCTTCAATATAACTTAGCAGAACTTCAAAACCATCCAATGTACGTTATTCAAATTTCAGTGGATGATTTAGAATAAAGACATAATGAGTGCATAATTTTTTAAATTTTTTCCGCTCCTCCGTTTCTGAGAAATTCGCGGTTAAAGTGAGGGGTCAATACATTTGAATCATATATGAGGTTACAATATGAGATGAGGGTTAAACATGAGGGTAAATAAGGGAAAATAAATAAAGCAAGATGGTATAGTAGGTTTCATATGAAATCCAGCGATACAAAGAAGCTCGCAAAGAAGCCTAAAGGAGACCGACCGCTGGACAATAATGTGAAAAATTTAATAAATCTTTTCTCAAACTTTTATGACAAACAAATAATTATTCCACCCCTGGAAGTCCACGTTCACTAGATCGCTTATTTCAATGAGTTATCTATTTGGTAGGACAAATTTCAACCAATTATACAGTGAGATTGGTCCACGTTCTTAACTCGTTAGGAAATATTTATGACAATTTTTTGTGATGACTATAAAAGCCGAACACCTTCCTTATGATCTTTTTTGTATATAAATTGATATCTAATTGCGGTCGGTCTACTTTAAACTTTTTTGCAAGTTTTTCATATGGCTGAATTATATGCGGAACCTACTATACAGAAACTGAGATATGGTGTATATACTAGAAGTCAAGGTCTTAGATTTTTTATAATATACCACACCCACTCCATTATTAAAGTGGTTGATAAAATAAAATTGAGATATTCACTTGAAATTTGGTACATGTATGTATTATAACCACATCTGTAATTAGATTATGTTTTGTGATGATTCCGGTGAAGAGTTCAGGAGTAAGTAGGGGTAAATAGGGGAAAATAAGTAAAGCAAGCTCTTCATATAATTAAGGCAAATAAAAATTGTCGGGGTGTTTGATCTTTACCGCAAAGTCAAAGGCACCGACACTTTTTATGTGACTTAGATATATGCAGAGAACTATAAAGGCACAGAAACTTATACTTGGTGTAATTACTAGAAGCCAGAGCCTCATTTTTTATATTAAATGGGGGTTGATAAAATTAAATTGAGATATTCACATAAAATTTGGTAGACGTATGTATTATAACGATATCTGGAACTAGATTATATTTTGAGATGATTCCGTTGAAGGGGTGGGGGTAAGTAGAGGTAAATAGGGGAAAATGAGTAAAGCATGCTGATAAGAGTACAGAAACTTGAGATTTGGTGTATATACTAGGGGCCAGGGTCTCAGATTTGTTTATCATATTTTTCAAATCCCCCACTACCTCCTTTCTATTATTAAAGGGGTTGATAAAATTAAATTGAGATATTCTCTTGAAATTTGGTATACGTATGTCAGAACTGAGTACTTCGGTACAAAAATGTACTGCAAATATGTACTGTAGTAGTTTAGGTACTTTAAGTACTTTACTTTAAATACTTTTAATATTTCTGTACTGGTATTGTAAATTCCCAGTACATGTTTGCAATGTACTTGTACTTGTTACTTAAAAAAAAGTACTGTAAAATCATAATCTACTTCAAGTACTTTACGTAAGTTACTCCCAGTATTACAAAACACTCTCAGTGATAATAAAAACTGTAAAAGTATAAACTACTCCAAGTACCAACAGTTTCAACCTCATTCAACAATAATTGTCTTGTTTGGTGGTAATGGCCTTATTAATTTATCAAGTTAAATTGATATAATCCTGTCCACCCTCTATCTCCAAACAATGCATCTGTTCATATTTTTACGGCCATCTGCAGATCAAAAATTACCATTCCTCAAAATTTCATCAATGCTGTAACTGGGAAACTATAATAATTTTTTTTTGACAGTTAAAAAAAATACATAGCCGCCCGAATTGAGCATCAATGAAACTTTGGGGCATGGTAGTTTTTGATCTCTCTGTAGAAGACTGTAAAATATGGATATATGCCTAAGGTGAGAAGAGAGGGCGCTAAGGGCGATTAACCCTTTAGACAATTTTTAAAAAATACGTAGCCCCCCGAGTTGAGCATTAATGAAACTTTGGGAATGGTGGTTTTTTGATCTCTGTAGATGGCCGTAAAATACGGATATATGCCTAAGGTGAGAATAAAGGGCGTTAGGAGCGATTAACCCTTTATCCGGGGGGGGGTGGGTGGTGTGTTGGCATTTTTTCCCCCCTAGTATACAACACTTGAACAAATGTTTTTTTGTTAAGTATGCTTAATGTTCACTGCTCAGATGGGGCAGAATAAACTGGTGGCTTAAATTTTATCTCGAGTTTAATGGAGTTTTAACCGATTTTTTAACGCTTTCTTCGGGAGCGTCCTAAAATATGTCTATACACGACGTTTATCAACTCCTGAATCCCCTGGAACGCGACTATATGATGTTTGAGATAAAATGTGGGCAAAACATCAAATCAGCTCAATGTACTTGTCAAATTAAATTTGATATCGTGAGACGTGTGTTTAAAGACGAATCTTTGGAAATTTTTTGGTCATTTCGACAAAATTATATATATTTTTTTGCAAAATTAAACGCGTTACGCTAATATAACAACAAAAATACGTTCTTCGAGATTTAACTTTTAAGGCTGAATAGCTCCAAAGGGGGGACCTCTTAAGGAAAAAAATACCGGCATTTTTTGTGTTATTTTCCCACAAACTGTACGCATAATCCTAAGACCCTGTATAATCATCGAAACATTCGTTACTTAGAACTAAAGTATTCAATACCTGAATAAATTTATACGACAATTCTCAGAAATATATTGAATTTTAATATAGTACGTGTGTACGTGATATAACCCGTGTGAATTATTTAGCTAGCTGTAATAATTATTAAATGATTAAGTAAGGACATCTTTTGCATTACGTAGCCTACACCCAGATATATCTCTTATCTTCATTATAAACAGTATTACTTTCATTTAATTATTTTTAAGTATATTCGGAGAACTAGCGAATATTTTTTAAAAGTGATTTTAACAAGTTTAGTTTCTGATTCATATCGTGTAATTTATCATGCAATAAAATGACTTTGTGGTCGAGGTCATGGGAACGACGACGTCCACCTCAAAAGTCCACGTTGATATCGCCCCGCAATATTTTTATAGGGGATGAATGGGGGTAAAATTTAGATTTTCGCTTTTATCTTAAAATTTATCAAATTTTCAAGGAAAAGGTACCTATATCAAAGCATTAAATATCGATTTCTTTATCTTCATATGTTATCTTTTTCATTACACGCTTATCATTGAATTTTCCCCACTGTGCAACACAATTCTTAACGAATCTATTTGATTTTTGCTTTACTCGTTTCGTCTACTATGAGAATAAAATTCTATCACAGACGTAATTTCATCATTTTTATTGGGTAGGCAGGTATTTTTCACAGATAACCCAATAGATGGAAGCGAAGTGAACCTTGTAATTCTTAAACGATAACCCTATAAACCCAAATGACCGAGGGAAAGCGAATGCTGCAAAAAGTTAAAACATAGATAGAAAACCCTAAACCCAAAAAATGACCGAGGGAAAGCGAGTTTAGCACTTCACAGGTAATAATAATTTAGCACTTCACAGGGAAAGCGAGTGGTGTGCAATGACATTTGGTAAATAATGCTTGCGCAAAAATCGAAAAACTTGGCGATCGTTCACCGAACATTTGTGCGAACGTTCCTCAGATAATTGTCATCGCATACGTTCGCTGACTCCCTTGCATATCGAGGTGGAACTGGAAGCTAAAAAGGCAGCAAATAGGGTTTTCGAAAATGGAATGTGGAATGGGACTGGCCGGGGACGGGGGCACAAAGGCCCTGGATCTGCCGGTAAGGGACCGGGTCATCACCCAAGCGGAGGATGACCGGTGTCTCCCTGTCTACAATTTCCGTACTCAGCGGTGTTTCTCAGTCGAGAGGATTGGGAGCACGATAAAAACCGTCTTCTGAGTCCCAAAGGTCTCGAGTGGTACACAGACGGATCTAAGACTCAGGAGGGAACTGGTGCTGGCATACACGGCTGCAAACCAAAGGCTCGTATATCAGTGTCACTTGGAAGGTATCCTAGGTATTCCAAGCAGAAGTATATGCCATATTGGTGTGTGCAAGCGAGAATCTCGGGAGAGGCATCGCCAACAAACATATTTATATATGTAGCGATAGCCAAGCAGCCTTGAGGGCTCTTGTGTCAAACAAAGTGACCTCAAGACTAGTTTTAAACTGTCGGAATATTTTGACAGAACTGTGCGAACACAACTCTGTCAAACTCATATGGGTGCCGCCCGGTCACAGAGGTGTGGAGGGCAACGAAGAGGCAGACCGATTGGCGGGAGAAGGAGCAATAACTCCGTTCCCTGGCCCCGAGCCAGCCTTCGGTTTGCCAAGAAGTCTGATTCATTCAGAGTTACGAGACTGGGCCACTGCAAGGTTCAGCAACTATTGGACTCAGGGCCCTAGAATGAGGCAGTTAAGGCTCCATATAAAGGGGCCCTCGACTGACTCCATTAAGTGGCTGCTTGGGCTCGATAGAGAAAAAATGAGACGGATAGTAGGCTTGTTAACAGGACACTGTCCTCTGAACAAACATCTTCACACAATGGGGTTAAAAAACAGAGCCCTATTTGTAGGATGTGTGGAGTGGAGGGTAAAACCACCACTCATATCCTATGCAGTTGTGCACCCTTAGGTGCGTTAAGGTATAGGTATCTCCAAAGAATTTTTACAGCCGGAGGAATTACGAGATCAACCATGGAATGAACTGCTATCCTTTGTGGAGAGCACTGGTCTCTTCTAGAACATCCCACATGACGCGAATACACAATGGGCCGACAAGCCTGAGTGCTGCGGATTCCACAGATCTGCTCGCGCTATAATAATAATAATAATTATACGTTTGCTAATATGTTGGCGAGTGCTCGCTGATGTGTACAATTTGAATTTTTTGGGCATAACGCCGCGAGCATTCGCAATTTTATAAACAAATAGTAAATAATACGATTTTCGATTCCAAATTACTTCTATCGTAAAGTATGAGCCAAAACATGAAAAAAGTCATGTTGTCTCAAAAAGGTTTAAGTTTAAAAAGTTGTTAACTTATAAATAATGAAAAAATGCGTTACTTAGCCTTTTTACCTTTAATAACTTTGGAACGGAAAGAAATTTTTATATTCTGAAAAAATATTCTGAAAGTGTAAGGTTTTAAGTAATTTTGAAAAAGCCGAAGGAGTTCTAAAAATTACTACAATATAAAAGTTATACCGATTTCAAAATTGGAAATTTTCGCGCCATACTTTTTCGGTTACAGACCATGTCTCTGACAGCAGGCAACATAAGTATAGTAATCATAGCATGCTGTAAAATTAACTTAAGAATTATTGATGTAATTTTTATAAATCTTTCGGCATTTTGAAGTAGAAGTTTCCATTTATTTTTGCAGAATCTAAAAATTCCTTTCCATTCAAAAGTTATTAAAGGTCAACCAGATTAAAAATCGCATTTTTTTCCATGTTTAAACATAACATCTATGACTATTTTTTCTTGTATTAACTCTACGATAGTGTTTTGGAATCGAAAATCGCGTTATTTATGGTTTGTATATAAAATTGTTATTAAAAAATGGGTTCCCATGGGACTATTTCGCTAAAAGTTTAAATTTAAACCATGTTTTAGAAACCAGTCTGGGGTTTTAGTCGCCTGTCTGTGGTTTTACGAGAATTGCAAAAAGGCTCAAAATTTAGCCAGAGGCCCCAGAAAGTCTTAATCCGCCCCTGTCTAATTGTATTGAAAACGTTTGACTTGATTGGCGTAATTGTCATACCTTATTTTTCCGGAAGAATTTCGGAATTCGCCAGATTTACCTTAAACAATTTAATGCTCTTTCAAAATATTGGTTGGGCTGTTGCATATCCTTGCCCACCCCGAACCACGCCTATTCTATTGAATTTCATAATGTTTCATAGAATAGTCAGTCAATTATTTAAAGAATTATTTAGATTTCGTTATAATTTATATGTGTATAAAATTTCAAGTCAGTATCTTAAACCGTTCCGGACCAAATGTGCGGACAAAAAAAAAAAAAAAGTTACAGACAGACCGACAGACAGACAGAAACATATTTTTCACTCAAATTTAGTATCTCGATGTTCCATGACATTCTAAACCTGTTTCAAGCAAGAAAAATATTGAATTTTTTTTTACGATTACTGTACACTATACTTCCATCCCACTACGTGGATTTGGAAGTAAAATAAGCAAGTTGGTAAGAGTACAGAAACAGTGTATATATTAGCAGCCAAGGCCTCAGATTTTTTTATAACACTTTTCAACCTCTCCACCACCCCCACTCCATCACTAAAGGGGTTGATAAATTAAAATTGAGATATTTGCTTAACAGTTGTAGAGCAATCTAATAAGATGCCAGATATTTCATTTTCGGCGTAAATGCTAAAAATCAACGCCTCAAATTTTTTTATGACATCTGCCTCAAGTATTATTAAAGTTCTATGACTAATTATTTCCACATACTGCAAATATAGTCAAAATGTTTTCTTTAAAGGGACTTGGATGGAAAATTTGGATGTGCAAGTAGTGATTCCTTAGGCAGCGGTTTTTTTTATTTTTCATCTCATTGTTGACCAGTTCAGTTCTTCCCCGTTAATTGTTTCCCATTTCCTCCTGGTATGTCTTTTTTATATTCTTTTTTCCATGGTAGAAAAATATTCCAAGTGTTATTTGGTGTTTTGTTGTATACTTACGTACCAGTTTCTTTCTCTCTAGTTTTCCATATAGTATTTTATGGACTATGCTTTTTGTTGTTCTTTTGTCCAAATATTTTTAACCCTCTCCCTTATATTCTTTACCCACCAGGATATGGTCTATTAGGAGTTGGTGTTTGCGTTGCTCCATATATTCAGACAGATTTGGCTCTTGCTCCGTGTGTTTCTTATTGTCCCATCGAAGAGCTGTGCTGAGAATATGTAAATTCTAAAATTTCTAATAAAACTCAAATTAGTTTAAATTCCTCATAAATAATAAAATATATTTTCATGTTCGAGGGACAATGTTCTGCTTAAGGAATGTATTGGAAGAATGAAATGAACATGAGCACACGCCCGGCACTTAGTTCCGATTTTTGCCAACGAATTTACAGCAGATGCAAGTACTGCATCGAGAGCAAACGATTACATTTCCTTTACACATGAAAATGATTTGAGGACAGTTTCAATTAAATATATGAACCAGGACATCTTTAAAAGTTTACACAATCTAATTCCATATTTATTACAGCAAACTATTAACAGAATTAACTCATTACTTGTAGCAAGTGAGAGGGTGCATAAACGTTAGAAATTTGTGATGTAATCAAAAGTGATGCGTTTGTATGTAAATGTTATATAAAGGTATTAAATTTGATGGGGCAATAAAATGAATCGTTTTCACAAATGAGGAGGTAAGTGTATGGCGAAGGCATAAAGATTTTTATGAAAAATAATGTTATGCTACAACGTGGAACGATCAAGTAATCCAAGTGACACCTGCCAGTAATGATGGGCAAGACAAATAAACTGCTTCAAGACATTACAAATTATTGTATGTCGTAGTTTTTTCAAGACAATTTTCTGACACTGACTAATAAAGAAGCGCAAAAGAGATTGAATTTATTGCAATTCTTGCAACATAGTAGTGTCTGGTCTTTAAATCAGCGAAGTTCAAGGAAAAATGAAAAGAATTTTATGAAAGGAAGTACGCACCACTGTATACATAAAGCGGTACCTACAGAGAAATTGTGTATTATCTTATCCCGGCTCACACACAGCCAGAGATTGGTAAAATTGGCCAATAATATTATTTTGAGTTTAGTTATTCTAGAATACATAATATAGGAAACATAATACAAAGGTATACAATACTGCTAAGGCATGCAGTTGTAAACACATCAAAATAGAAAAAGACTCGTACAAAAAGTAGGTAGCTACAAGAACAATTTACAAACAATTTGTAAAAACTCAAACAAATATGAATTTATAAAATTGTGATGACAGTAAGCTTTTCTCAGTATATATTTGTATGTAAATATTTAATGAATTAATTGGGGATATAATTTCAAAGACCGTTTGCACATAATTCCTCAACCGAATAAAAACAATGCCTTAGCAAATGCTTTTTGATTATCCCCTTAAATTTATTTCGATTAGACAAGGATTTTAAATAGTTAGGTAGATAATTGGTCAATTTAAAATCCAAATAATTTTCTGTTGCTTTCGAAAGTCGAAAGCGTGGTGTTCGAAGATCACTTTTACTTCTAGTTCTTATGAACTTCAGCATTTGTGTAAATTGAATCTTGTTTATGTAAATTCTGACAACTCGTTTTTGTAGCCGGAAAATTGTATCTGCGTAAGAAGAGTTACCCCACAGCAATGTACCATAACTAATATGTGAATGGAATAGCGCAAAATAGCTCATTCTCAGAGTCTCCATTGTTACGTTCTTGTTAAATTACGTAAAACAAATACCGATCTTGATAGTTTCTGACTTAGTTGTGCGACGTGAGAAGACCAATTTAGTCTGTCGTCGTTAGTGATGTAGATGTACCTAGCATCGTATGGTCTGATGGACACGACAAGGATTTTATATAATTCAGGCCGGAGCCGTGTCGTCGCTACGATACCTATCAACTCTACAAGGAGTATTCAAGTTACCCTTCAGACTCCCCAAGACGAAAATAGACAAAATTATACTTACTGTGATTGCTACAGTCTGCTTCCTCCGTCGAAATCTTATGTCGGGCGGTGCACTTTTAATGAACATATCTTATAATTAGCACTTTCTTAGAAACACTTCTTAATAATTAAGACCGTCGATGGATTCTATCAGTACTTGGACAACTACACAGACGTGGCGGAATCAAAGGTGACCCGCGGTAAGTAATTGTCCGACTCACGCCACAGAATCGCACGTCGGTCACAAATCTTATAATTAGTGGATCAATAAGAAATCGAATTCAAAATATATTTTCATTTATTGAAATAATTCATAAAATGTAAACAATATAAATATTCAATACTTAACTAATGTATATAAGGCAAACATCAAAGAGCACCACCACTCGGCAAGCCGTTACCTCCCGTAGGAGTGTAACTCATCCAGCGTCGAGAGAACTATGACAATCGACTGTACAAAAATATTCAGACTCCCAATTAGTAATGATTGTAAAATGATTGCGGAACTTTTTTGAAAATTATTCACTTTTAATTTTGCACTGAAATTATCGAAATGCTTGTCAGCATGCTTAAAGAAGGTATTTATATGAGTTCGATGGTTTTCCTGCTTTTATAAACGTACTAACGGCATCGAACCCAATTATACTTTTTTCCGTCGACTCGCATTCGAGCACTACTATGGCGATGCCCGCCTTAGCCTGAATTAAAAGTATTTTGGAATCAACTCTCCGAGTTTGAATTTTTTTACTAATTCTTTGCACGTTCTAGTGGTTTGGATAAGGATTATGCTCTCCCCTTTTGAGGATAACTAAATGAGGAGTTTGGTTTTTATTGGAAAAACCGTCCCATTGAATTTTTCTTAAATTTTGACGTTTAAAATAGCTACTCGCTACATCATGACTGAGGATTTCGCCCTGTGAACGGCCAAATTCTTGGTACTTTCGAAAAATGCATCTCGAGGAGTGGTTTCCCGCTTTATGCAAGTCTCTTAATTGTACTTTCGAAAAACTAAATTTGTTGGTCGGAGCAGATTTCCGTCATGTGTGATTTTATTCGTGATTCTTCCGAAAAACCAGATTCGTAGTACTTTCGAGAAATCAAATTCGTTGTACTTTCGAAAAATCTGTTGGACGGAGCAGTTTTTCGTCCTGTGCGACTTTATTCGTGGTACTTTCGAAAAACCAAATTCATGGTACTTTCAAAAAGTTTGTCGGACGGGAGCGGTTTTCCGCTCCGTGCAACTTGAAATTTCTTGAGTACTTTTGAAAATTCGATCGACGGAGCCCAAAGCCGATTGACCGTCGTCCTCGAGATGAAAAATTTTTCAAATATTTTGGTCATTTTTAGTGAAATAATTTTTTACTTAGATTTCGATTTAAGATGATGCCAAAGGTGGTTATAAGTGTTTTTAATGTTTTAAAGATGATTTTTTCATGGGATTTTTGTCTGAATTTACTTTCATAGTAAATTGGATATTTTTTCAAAGGGATCGCTTTACTGGGTTCTATAACAGTGACACCGAGCAGTTTTGAGCAATTTCCTTTAGTTGTATTATGAGTTTCAAAATGTTAGATGTAACCCATTGTTTGGATTTTTAACATGAGATCATTCATGCCTGGACTTGAATTTATTATGGTCATCAGCAAATGCAACACAGATGTTGGGGAACATGTTATGGAATAAGTCATTGACATATATAATAAACATCAGGAGTCCCAAAACTGAACCTTGTGGTTCTCCGTGCATGACTGACGTATAATCGAAAAAATTATTTTTTATACATACGGCTTGTTTTCTAATGGGAACAATAATAAAAAAAAAATGAAAGTTCTAAGGATTATTCATAGGGGATACTTTATCTTAGAATGAGCAATTCATAGATTTTTCATTTACGGTGCGTCGCACTTATTATGAATACACGTACAATCTTAGGCAGGAGTTGCATAGATGGTATATAATCTTTCCGAAGGGATGTAAAGCAGCGACTTCTTGTTTATTAAATGTTAGGCCATGATACTATGAACTTTCCAGTATCATGATGTTGGGCAGGTAGAAAATTTCCACTATTCTATAAAGGAAAGACTCGGCAAAATTTTAAAGGGGGAACTCGTTTCCTGGCATCGATAATTGGTCTCAGTAGCGGAAATAAGTCGACGTTAAATAAACAAATTTCAAAAAAGCATTGTCTATGAACTTTAAATAAACAATATTTCATTGGTCACTATCCGAGTTTTCAGAGCTTGAATCGGTATTTACTACATTAATAATAATTGGATTGATAGGTGGTAATATAGAATATTCATTTTCCTTTTTTATCACATGAGATACACACTTCCTTCATATGTCGCTTTAGCCTCTTTCGTCTATTATCTTTATATTCATTAAGACAGACTCACTGAATTGTGGGGATTGATTATATTGACGTAGTCTTGTTTTTACATTAGCCCACCCCATTTCAATGGGGTTGAAATCGCATTAATATGGAGGCAGACGTAAAATAGTATAATCGTGTGCTTTAAAAATTTATTCAACGGCATATTCCTTTTTAAAATTTTGCTTTATAATCAGTTCTAATAAAGTCTTTTTTGTGGTTTTTTCTGGTATTTCCAAGCCTTTACCTTTCATAAATCCAACGATATCGCCTTTTCTTGTGTTGGTGTTCGGAATTTTTGTGTGTTGCTGCGAATGGTATGACGCATTGTCCATAACAGTTACAGAATTCGGTGAGATATTTGGTAACAGCTGTTCCGTTGCCCACTTCTCAAATAATTCGGCTGTCATATCCTCGTGGTAGTCGGTAGAGGACTGCTTGATATTTTTAGCAGACCACAACAATGCATTTGAAATACAACCGTTTTTACTTCCAGCATGTAGAATTATAATTATTTTTCCCTTAAAACATGGGGCACTTAAATCACACTTTTTGGTGTAATCTACCCAACCGTATTGAACTACATCGTGGGTGTCAAACCATGTTTCGTCAAGATAAATTATGTCTCTATTTGCATCTCCATATTCTTTTATTTTACGCAGGTACTCGTGTCGATGATCAACGATGCGTGCTGATTCCATAACTACCATTAGTTTGTCCAATTTTTGTACCTAAAACAGCAATCGAGCAAAACGTTTCGCAAAGTATCTAGAGGTGTTTTAAAACCTCATGAGCTGTGACCTTCATATGCGCAAAGACATAATCCGTCCTGTTGACTCAGTTACACTTCTTAAAAATATTATATTTATTGTTTACAATTTATCCCGAGGTCTTGTTTATGTATACAGCAAGGCTGTTTTGTGCGCATTTCGCGGCTCATGAGATTCTGAAACACCTCTAATGATTTATATTTATAATCTGGATAGTCGCGTAACTTATCCCTAATCATTTCTTCTAATTCTTCTGTTCATTGTAAAAACCATACACAAATCGACGAATGACATCTTTGGACGCGTTATCAAGTTTTTAAAGTTTTTGTTCAACTCTTTTCCGTTTAATAGAATGATCAACTACATCCCCGGCTCCAATAACCGTGTAAATTGTAGTACGGCTAAATTTGGTTAATTCACAAATCCTCTTCACAATTTCATTATATGAAGAATCAATATTTTCGCCTTTTAAACACAGGTAAATATTCAAAATAACCCTTTGAGTTTGAACAACGTGTAAGTCTTTATTTTCAAATTCCGTTTGCATAGGCTCTGTATCAAAATCATCCGTTTCGTTGTCACTACCATCGAAAGGCCTCCGAAATGCCATTTTAAATAATTAATTGCAAAAAATCACTCAAACATAGTAATAAAACTAATAAATTGTTCAAATATTCACTAGAATTAAGTAATTTATAACGCTTCCTGTCTATACTGCACTGCCTCGTACAGATCATACGATAGAGTCGGGTACAATTTAAACTGACTTGTGTCATGGCCGCTAAAACGTCTTAACTAAGATTTTATTTGATGCATAAGAAATGCCAGTAGTTCTTAAACAGTTCTCAGCAATGATGTCGCTAAATACTTAAAAAAAAGAGGAAAGATATTATCATAAAATGTTAAAAGATTATTAATTTAGTAACTTCATAATTTTAACGGAGTTCTGATTATACAGTTTTCATAAAGTTGGCTACATATGGGTAAAAATTGTATTTTTGACATTTCTAAAAAACTCTATTGGGGGTTCGTATATGCATGTCCAACAACAAAAAATTACATTTTGACACATGTCATAAAAAAATAGTTGACCTTGGTACCGAAATGTGGGTTAAATTGTTAAGTTACCGAAAAATTTTATGAAGAAAAAGTGCATATAGAATACAACAAGGACCCCACATGTCAATTTTGAAACAGATATGAGGAAAATAAAAAAGTGCAAATTTTACCCCTACCATTACCATATTTGATTAGTTTCGACAAAAGCTTTATGTATTTTAGTTGAATAAAGGTATTTGCATGTAAAAAAAGAAACGAACCCTCAATATAGTATTTTTTAGAAATCTCAATAATACAAATTTTTCCCATATGTAGCCAACTTTACGACGGACACTGTAGGTATATAGGTTCGGGCACAAATGAAACTGATAACAAAAAACGAATTGCCCAATTCAGTCAATAACACTGAGTGAGCAGAAAAAGAAATGAAGGACTAATATTGCTACAGTCCAGCAGGAGACACAGGAAGACTTGGGAATTTCTTGCCAGGAAAGGATAGGATCCTAGTATTAGTAGGGGAAACGATGTCAGTAAAAATAAAAAATTTCATATAACAAAAAAAAATCTGAAATCTCTATGAGAATAACGAAAATAAATTATTTTTCTTTTAGTGGTAATAAATAAAAATTCGGGTTGACAAAACAAATATTAAAAAAATTAACAATAATTTTAAAACAAATAAATTAAAACAATTCTGAAAGAACGACGCATTGACACGTTTTCATAAACACTAAAACACTACACTTGAACAATTTACATTTTTGGGGAAAATGAAGTTTTAACAAAACTCGCGGCGCAGTTTAATAACAAAAATTTTAGAAGGAAAATTATTAACTTTTAATAATTAATCAAATTAAAAAAAGTGGAAGTGCTTGGGGATCGATCTCGCAACAACCCCCATTTATATTTATTACTGTTAGAACATCTTACCGATTGAGCTATGCGATCGTGTTTATTCTGCTCTAAAACGTGTAATATCTACGTACTAGAAGAAAATTGTAAGACTTAGTGGTTTGACATTGTTCGTTTGACGGATGAATATCCACTATTTACCACTAAAAATAACTTAAACATTTCATGTAAAGACGTTTTTCATATTTAGAATGGTGTTAGTTCACGGAAATAAATAATATTCGTCGTTAAATCACAGTTTGAGAATCACTGAGCTTATGACTATGTTTCTCACTCCTCAGTGTACATTTCATATTTTCGTTTCAAAAGAAGTGGGAAAGAATCTAGGTAGACATTCATTGACAATGTCTTTAGGCTATGGCTTTAAGTTTGTGTGCAAAAGATAGTAAAAACGTATGTGCAATATTAATTCATACATCGGTCTTTTTAAACTTGACCCGACTCTACAAATAGTTCATACGTATTTTTTGTTTGATGTATTATGGCATGCAAAAACTCTGAACAAGGTTGGTGTTGTCAAATCAAATTCGCTAAGCATCTAATCCCACCTATACTTCTATGTGACAGGCGGATCAAGTCCACGTGGACTGTAGACGAGGAGTGGTGAATATAAATCTGTAAAATTCTGTGCCCTCTCATTCAATGTGAAGCGATATATTGACAATACCTCGTAAGATCCTCTAGTTTCGTTCCAATTGAGTTCGTGAATACTATACCATAATTATTTATTTAATCATAGCCTTTTTTGAAATTAGACGAGTTTTGTTTACGTGAAACGAATTATAAAGGGTGTCTCAGAATTGAGTTTCCGGACGGGAACCTGTGCTTTCTGAGTTCATGTTGGGCCCGTATAATCCAACTTACCTTAGTACAAAAATGCGTCCCTTCGGAAGTACATTATCTTACAGTAGGACAGAAAAAAATTTCCGATTAAAAAAAAATCCGTTATATTGAAGATAAAATGTTCAAATTTTCATGGAACCTGTATCTCTATAAGTACTCTATGTAAGCTTGATAACAACCAGATATCTTTTGTTTCTCAAACGCGACAGATTTTCTGTTTCACAAGCACCTATGGCCTACATAGAAAAAATGATAATTCTTGATTTTTCGCTGATATTACACAACATTTTAAAAGTATTAATTTGTGTACTGAAACAGGTGGATGTCATGTGGAGCATTTGTTATTAATGTGTTTTTTAAAATAAACTGTACTTTTCTGTTATTGTAACATTTTAATCTAAATTGTAAATAAATGTTAAATACAAATGGAAGAAACGATAATTTCTTCTTTTTTGTGTTTTGATTGTTACTACAAACATTTTTATTAGTACCTTTTTTACAGCCCTTTCAATGCTCTATAAAATGTATTCCGTAATATTACAGAGTGATTAAAAAATTATAGCCACTTAAATATTAATTATTGCGAAAAAAAAAAAGAAAAATAATGGAAGCAAAAGATATTTGATTGATATCAAGTTCACGTAGAGTACCTACAGTGATAGAGCTCCCATCAACTTTAAAAAATTTTATCTTCAATATAACGGAAATTATTTGAAAAAATTTTCCTCTCACTTTAAAAGAATGTACCTCCCCAGGGATGCATTACTAAGATAAGTTGGGTTATATAGGCCCAATATGAACTCAGATATCACAGGTTCCCGTCCGGGAACTCAATTCCGGGACCCTGTATTAATTTTAACAATTAATAGATAAATTATTTAATTGCTTCTAAACTGGCCGTTTCTTAGAACACATAAGTAATATTTTGAATGAACAATATTTTTTAAGTTAATAAAAACAAAATCAACAACCAACCGTGTTGGATGTTTTTTTGACATCGTTCTTGTTTCCAGGTGATTTTTTACGACAGCGACTGGAATCCAACGGTGGACCAACAAGCCATGGACAGAGCCCATCGATTAGGTCAAACCAAGCAGGTTACGGTATACAGATTGATATGTAAAGGAACTATAGAAGAAAGAATCCTGCAAAGGGCTAGAGAAAAGAGCGAGGTAATGATTGGTTTAAAATACAACAAATACAGAAATTGCGTTCAAATATAAATTTTGTTTTAGATTCAAAAGTTGGTAATCAGTGGAGGCAATTTCAAGCCCGATACCCTTAAACCTAAAGAAGTGGTTTCGCTTCTGCTAGACGATGACGAGTTGGTTCAAAAATGTAGGTTTGTCCTATATGGCATTTAAATTATGTTCTAATAAAATACGTTTCAGATCATTTGAAAATAGAGAGTCCGCCAGAAGAAAACAGGGACTTGGATAGGAAGAGAAAATTGTCGTTCAAGGTGAGTACTAGTAATTTAAAGTAAAAATCGTTTTTGTAATATTGTGCTAAAGCCACAATTTTTTTTTTCAAATCAGAATTTTGACTTATAACCAGTGCTTTTAATCCCTGCTAGTGGCGTCATTTTAGCATGAAAAACCTGAAAATCTCCAAAATTTTAAGTACAAGGTCAGTTCAGAAATAGTACAGGCAATGAAGGCAAAATGTTGTAAAAACCTCTCAAAAATTAATAAAAGAATCATCTCTGGGATTTAAATAGTTTATAACCTGTAGAATGGAAATGCATTCTTTGCACTTGTAAGTTCCAGGAAAATTCAAAAAAATTTGGAAAAACTTTTCGATTTTTGGTTTTTTGGCTCTAACGGCTAAAATAATGAAAATACAGATAAAAGTTTTCAACAAAATTTGTAGCTCGTCTCTTTCTCTACAAAATAGGTCTTTACCAAGTTTTGTCTTATTGAAGCCGTTTAGGAGATAAATCCAGTTTTCCACTTATAGTTTTGAGCCGCTCCGATATGCGCGGAAAATGAGAATTCTCTGGGAGTATTGTACGACCGGACATATCGATCGATAATTATTACTATTCAGAATCGCTAAAAAAAATGAAAGCAACGTGAAGTGTAGAGAAAAGTCTCAGCTTTAATGTGGAACTAACCACAAAATTCATACAAATGTTTATCATAGAGAAAAAAGCGTTAGAAGATGGCTTAGTAAACTTTATACAGTTGATTTATTCACATCTTTGAGTTTTATGCATCCTGCCTATTTCTCCCGTAACAATGGGTGCTTTTTCACTACATGGATTCGATACCACGCACTTTAATCTATATTTCGTGAAAATTTTATTGAAGAGTGTTAAGAAACAAATAAGTTGTATATATTTTACTGTGTAATTGTACATTTTCTGAACGTATATGAATAATGTAGAAAAATTCAAAAAGTACTGCGCGCATTTAAAAACCTCTAAAGTCATTCGAAAGAATATGTTTTATTGTACTTATAATCCGAAAATTAACACTGTGCTATTATCATTACTTAAGATATAGCGAATTGAACTCCAGAATTTGGAGGTGATTGATCGATGAAAAATATACCCTCTACTTTGATCGCAAGGCATATTCTTCCAACAATAGTAATTGCAATAAAATGTTAATTGGATTAATATATCATTATATAAGAATATATAAGCAAAATGAATGATCATTCTAACGACTCCCGGCAGAGATATGAATAAATCTGTGGATCAACTGTACAAAGTTCACTAAGCCATCTTCTGACACTTTCTCTCGATAAATTTTTTTATGAATTTTGTGATTAGTTCCACATTAAAGCTGAGACTTTTCTCTACATTTTGTTATTTTCATTTTTTTAGGGGCTCTGAATAGTAAGAATTATCGATCGATGCGCCCGGTCGCGGTCGTACGAAACTCCTTTAGAATTCTCATACTGCGTCTCTGCTGAGTTTAGAAAATAGTTTGACTAATATATTACCTCGGGTAGATGAAATTATTTGCGTTGGAGATTTAAATATTAACCAATTCAATATTTCTAATAATGATGTTATAAAATTTAATTCCTTATTGGAAGCTTATGGTTTAATGCAAATTATAAGTGAACCAACTAGAATTACGAATATTAGTGAGACCTTAATAGACGTGGTTATTGTTAGTGATGAGTCCGTTGTAAATACTGTTCGAGTAATAGATAATGATATATCAGATCATAGGCTTATTTTTTGTGAATTATCATGTGTAATAGAAAAAATCACCCAGTTCCTTTACACATATCGTGATTTCAAATACTTTGATTACAATACATTTTTATACGATCTAAATAGTATTCCGTGGGATAGTATCTATTATTACGAACATGTAAATGATATGATTAGTTTCCTTAACAATAATATTTTGTTATTATATGATATCCACGCACCTATCAGAACAGTGAGAATATCTAAACCTAAATCACCTTGGCTAACTGATACCATCAAATTAATGATTAAAACTAAAAACAATGCATTAACTAAATTTAAACAAACAAAAAGTTTACGTGACTGGTCGTACTATAAATATTTGCGTAATACTACTACCTCAGCAACTAGGCGTGAAAAAAAGGCTTACCTAAACTCTGTCCAAAATTCAAAAACTGCAAAAGAGTTATGGCAAACTCTAGAAAACATGAATATTACTAAAGCAAAAAACGCATCCGAAATTCCTCCACACCTTTCAAGTCCTAATGAGCTAAACGAATATTTTGCGTCAACATGTAAATACAATCCTGCTTGCAATGAATTGCTAAACTATTTTGATCAAAATGTCTTTAAAATTTGTGACAAATTTTCTTTTGAGGAGGTAACAAAAGACCAAGTACAGAAAGCACTTAATTCAGTCAAGTCAAATGCTTCTGGTACTGACTCTATATAAAAAAAATGCTTTTATTGTGTTTTCCAGATTTGCTGGTGTATTTAACTTATATAATAAATCAATGTATTCTGCAAGGCGTATTTCCAGACGTCTGGAAAGAAGCGCTTGTAAAACCCCTCAAGAAAGTTAAATCTCCCACTGATTTTACTTACTTGCGTCCCATTAGTTTGTTACCAATAATGTCCAAAATAATAGAAAAGCTCATGTACGATCAAATTATTAATTACGCGACAAAACATCAAATAATACCAAAGAATCAATCTGGCTTTAGAGTTGTTCATAGCACCACAAGTGCTCTTCTCAAAGTCTCTGATGATATAATTAAAGGCTACGATATAGGAAAAACACAGCTACTCAGCTCTTGTGTTGCTTGACTATTCTAAAGCGTTTGATACGATTAATCACAACTTATTGCTCTCCAAACTAAAATACTATAACTTTTCTAACAGTGCTTTAAAAATACTTAAATCTTACTTTACTAATCGCAAACAGAAAGTTGTAGTCAAGAATACTTCTTTTTCGGAGTCAAAGATGCTTGAATCTGGTGTACCACAAGGGTCAATTTTGGGACCACTGTTATTTATCTTATACACTGCTGATTTTTTCAGTGTCTTAAAAACCTGTAGATCACACTTCTATGCCGACGATACCCAGATTTACAGCACCTTTGATTCATCACAGATTATGCAGTCCATTGAGCACATAAATCAAGATATTAAAAATCTTGTAAATTACTCTTGCCGGCATTGCCTAAAAATTAATGCAACTAAATCTGCTGTTATCGTATTTGGGAAGGAGAGCAATAGACAATTCATTAGGGATAACACCAATATTCTTGTGGAAGATCAAAAACTAGCGTTTATGGATAGTATAAAAAATTTGGGCCTATTTTTTGACCATAATTTCAAATTTCAACAACATGTTAATAACCTTATGAAAAAGTCCTACTGCGCATTAAAAAAATTATACTCTTGTCGTCATAGTTTGAATGTAAAATTAAGAACTTTTTTGTGTGAATCTCTAGTCTTATCTTTTTTTAACTATGGCGATATTATATATGATCCCTGTCTCGACCAAGCTAATGCTTATAAGATTCAAAAGGTGCAAAATACTTGTATTAGATTTATATTTGATTTAAAAAAACAAGATCATGTATCGCATAAGTTAAAAACCCTTGGATGGTTAAATATGGCCACAAGACGCAAATTACATCTTGCAAATTTTACGCATAAATTGGTACAATCAGCAAATCCCCAATATCTAAAAGAACTATTGATTCCCAGGTCGTCCATTCACGATCGAAATCTAAGATACACTGAGAATTTAACAATTCCTCATCATTCAACAGCTTTTTTCCAAAAATCCTTTACGTACTCCGCATCAACGTTATATAACTCCATTCCTCTTAATATCAAGCAAGTTTCAGTTAACTCGTTTAAATTCCATTACAAACGATTTCTTCAAAACCAGTGAACAAAGAATCAGAAATAAAATATTTTTAAGCCTACCTGATGTAGGCACATTCTTCTCTCGTTATCAAATTGTGTTTAGTATAATTTCATTCTCATTTATTATCCTTTTTCTTTTGTAATTATTTACTTTGTTAATTTTAATGGTTGAGTATTTGAGCAGCCTCTGGGCTGGACTCCGCCATATGTATATTTTCAATAAAGGCACTTTATTATTATTATTATTATTATTATTATTATTTTTTGCGCATTTCGAAGCGGCTTAAAACTATAAGTGGAAAACTCGATTTACCTTCTAAACGGCTTAAGTACGACAAAAATTTGTAAAGACCTTTTATGTAGAGAAAAAGACGAGCTACAACTTTTGTTGGGAACTACTTTCTCTATTTTCATTATTTTGGCAGCTAGAGCAAAGAAACCGAAAATCAAAAAGTTTTTCCAAATTATTTTGAATTTTCCCGGAACTTAGAAGTACAACGAATTCATCGTCTCATTCTGCAGGTTATTACCTACTTAAATCCCAGAGAATGATCCTTTTATTAATTTTTGTTACCCTAAATTGTTAATTTGCCTGTACTAAGAGGCATTTAGGAAAAACAGTACCTTTTATTTTTTGGCGGAAATGTTTGATTTCATTTTTTGTCAAATTATTGGCCAATTTAATTAAATTAATTGAAACATTTGTTATCATACACAATAGCCATAAATTAGAAGAAAATGGTTACTCGTGGGTTTTCCACCAAAAATAAGAATGGATATCTTGGCCTTGAAAATAGGTACTCTGGGGTTTTCGAGGTCGCTGATTACGAATCCTAGGTCTAATTTGGTAAATTCAAAATGGCGAACCGGAAGTAGAGTCAATTTCTCAGGCAAAACTCGCATTTTTTTCGTTTTTGGGCTGAAAATGGGAACTCGGAGGTTTTCGTGGTCGCGACCCCAAAAACCCCCGAGTAACCATTTTCGTCTAATTTTATGGCATTTTGTGTATTATAACAAATGTTTCTATTAATTGATTAAATTGGCCATTAAAACTGGCCAATTATTGGACAGAAAATGAAACCAAACATTTCCGCCAAAAAATAAAAGGTACTGTTTTTTCTAAATCCGAATCTGTTTTTTCGAACTCTTTGCAACAAAAATGAAGTCAATTGAGTCTGTACTTAAATTTTAGAAGTCAAGTGCAAAAATGACGCGACTAAGCTTATAAATTCAGAATTCCGAATGAGAGTCGCACCTTTAACAGTTTGGAGCCATTTTATTACTCTGACATTTAGACATAACATCAGGTGGTATGTGCATTAGGGTGGGCCGACAAAAGATTTTTTTTTTGATGCGCGACCGGTAGATATTAACCGATTCTTCATTTCTTTGTTTTATTTTATTTATCTGTCCGAGGGGCAAGTTTTCCGTGGTATAGTAGTTCGTCCTTAATCAGTTTATCACATTTTAAAAAACACGAAGATTCGTTGAATTTCACTAATTTTTACGAATAGGCTAGACGGCAGGGAGGAAAAAATGGTAAAAATGAATTTTTGACCCTTAGGCGAGATTATTATTGGATTTGCTTTGTTTTAGGGTGTAGTTGAATACCCTAAGTTTGCTTACAAATTAGTGAACCGCTTGATTTTATAATTAACAATTAGTGAGTAAAATAGGTTCTTTTCCTATAGGTATTTCTTTAAATATCTCCGTTCCTGCTACTAAATTTTAGTATAACATACCTATGCATTAAGAAAATTGTTCGTTATGAAATTCTCTAAAAAATGAGCACTGATAGAGGTCGCTAGGTGCAATCGTTGCAAATGGCTTCCAAAGCTTTCCAAATACGTTATTTTCACTATATTTTTACTCGAACACACCAGCACATAGAGGGCTAAAAATTGAAGTTGGTGTCTATGTTGTCCCGATAATGTACACAAAATTTCAGCAAGATCGGTCTATTACTTTTTGAGTAATTAACGGCCTATTTGGTTTTAATCCTTAATTAACAATTGTACCATTTTTTGTAAAATCCATTTATAATTGGGAAACTCATTTAGAAATATCAGTGAAAAAAAAATTGTTACTGCTCCTGCTTATGCCAGGACAATTTTTTTTTAATTTGTAAAAAAATAGCAGCTTTTTAAATATGCAAGAGCGGATTCTCTAAAGTTAAAATGTACCAAGATATTTGTTTATTTGTGTCGCGCATAAAAAGGTTCACGCGTAGGAAATCTCATAAAATCGGCCAAAATGGCGATTTTTCAAAAATTTCAACGGGATATCATTTTTCAAAAGTTTCTTGAATTTTATAAATGAGTTTCTCAATTATAAATTGATTTTACAAAAAATGACACAATTGTTAATTAAGGATTAAAAAAAAATGATTGCTAATTATTCAAAATTTCACAAATTTCGCAATCCTTGCAACCATCGGGACATTGGAAATGATAACACCATACATAAAACATACGATCCATCCCAAAAATCATGATTTTAGGTACTTGTTACAAAAATAACTATTCGCTATTTGTCGAACTTTGTGAATCCATGGCGACTACGATTGGCGCTGACCACGCCACATTATAACTTTATGTTCTCCGCGCATACTCATACTGTGCACCCTTGCTCAGTATTACGTCATCTGATCTCGACACTTTCATGTAGGCGGCCCTGGATAAAACTCGTAACTTTGGCCCCATATACGAACATCAACATTTCGAATGTTATAAAGCGGTGATACATCCCCGCACCCCCCCCTTTCTTTGTCTGTGACGCTAATACTGCTTGCGGCGCTTATAGTTATTAACAATTAGATAGCAAAATAAAAATCAACCTAACTAACCTAACGACCTAACCATCCCATGAAAGATTGAAATCATTATAGGAGAAAGAAGGAAAACATTATTTCTGCCGTTGAATCAAATCTGAATTTGTGAAAAAATTTGTTAATCGTTACAAAATACAAATAAAAATTCGGTGTGCCCAGGAGTTGACAAACAGCGCTATAGCACAGAAGAAATAGTTGAACAGACAAGACGATACGGAGAGAGCAAATTTTGTAACATCTAGCCGGCATTGTTGGACCGAGAGTTAACGATGCGTTACGAACATAGTGATTTTAATGATTTCAAATTAATTTTGTGTTATTCTGTGGACGCGACGCTAATACTGCCTGCGGCGCTAATAATTATTGACAGTTAGATATCAGAATAAAAACCTACTAAACTAACCTAAAAAAATCACACGAAAGAATGAATTTATTTTAAGCAGAATAAAAACCTACTGACCTAACCTAAAGAAGTCATAGAAAAGAATTTGTGGAAAAATGTAATAATCGTCATAAAATTAAAGAAAAAAATCAGCAGGCATAGGAGTTTGAACCCGGGACCTTTCGCACCGTAAGCGAGAACATTATCTATGCGCCAACTGTACGGCTGATGATGAACACTAGGGCAAAGAATAAATAGTGAGACAAATGAAATTGCGCTTCTTTATTCGTCCGCCCCAGCAGCACCAATGCGTCCCGGCTTGATGCTACACGATTTGCTCTCTCCGTACCGCCTTTTGTTGAACAGGCGGTACAATATCGATCGGCGCTGATACTACACCGCATCGCCCCACATAGTAACAGGCTCTCGCTCAGTATTACATCATCTGACCTTGATACTTTGATGTCGGCGGCCTTGGAAAAATCTGGTAACTTTTGTCCTATACGCTATACGCGAACATTAACATTTCCAATGTTAAAAGTAATAAATCGATGTTGCTGAAATTTCTTGTACATTATCGGGACAACATGGGCACCATCTTGATTTTTAGCCTTCTATGTGCAGTTGTTTTCGAGTAAAGAGATAGTCAAAATCGGCTTCGCCTCGTCCGGAAACAGCTACGATCCGTCCCAAAAATCATGATTTTAGGTACTTGTTACAAAAATAGCTATTGAATCTATGGCGAGACTACGATTGGCGCTCGCCACAACCGCATTATAACTTCATGTTCTCCGCGCATACCCATACTGTGCATACTTGCTCAGTATTGCGTCATCTGATCTCAACTCTTTCATGTCGGCGGCCTAGGATAAAACTCGTAACTTTGGCCCCATATACGAACATTAACATTTCCAATGTTAAAAAGCGGTGGGACATCCCCGCACCCTCCTTTCTTTGTCTGCGACGCTAATACTGCCTGCGGCGCTGATAGTTATTAACAGTTAGATACCAAAATAAAAATCAACCTAATCACCTTACCATCCCATGAAAGATTGAAATCATTATAGGAAAAAGAAGGAAAACATTATTTCTGCCACCATATCAAATCTGTATTTGTGAAAAAATTCATTAATCGTTACAAAAGAAAAATAAAAATTCGGCGTTCCCAGGAGTTGACAAACACGCTATAGCACGGAAGAAATAGTTGAACAGACAGGACGATACGGAGAGAGCAAATTTTGTAGCATCTAGACGGCATTGTTGGACCGAGAGTTAACAACACGTTACGAACATATTGATTTTAATGATTTCAAATTAATTTTGTGTTATTCTGTGGACGCGACACTAATACTGCCTGCGGCGCTAATAATTATTGACAATTAGATATCAGAATAAAAACCTACTAAACTAATCTAAAGAAATCACACGAAAGAATGAATTTATTTTAAGCAGAATAAAGACCTACTGACATAATCTAAAGAAACCATAGAGAATAATTTGTGAAAAAATATATTAATCGTCACAAAATTAAAGAAAAAAAATCAGCAGGCATAGGAGTTTGAACCCGGGACCTTTCGCACCGTAAGCGAGAACATTACCCATGTGCCAACTGTATGGCTGATGATGAACACTAGGGCAAGGAATAAATAGTGAGACAAATGATATCACGCTTCTTTGTTTGTTCGCCGCAGCAGGACTAATGCGTTTCGGCTCTGTAGCATCGAGATTTGCTCTCTCCGTACCGCCTTTTGTTGAACAGGCGGTACAATATCGATCGGCGCTGATACTACACCGCATCGCCCCACATAGTAACAGGCTCTCGCCACATATAAATCCCATATGCGACACTCCTTTGATCTAGCAGAAATGCCGCCGATGACCTCGAACTTTTACTGTGGATTTGACACGTTAAGATTAAATACGCTCGGGATGATTCGGATAATCCGAATCGGAATTTTAGTACCTGACTGAAGTAGGTAATAGAGGATTTTAATCGTATAATTATAATATCTGCATCATACAATACATTTACCTACATCGCATAATTCCTTACATTACCTATTTGTATCATTTGTAACGCTTCTTTTAAAATAATAGTGAAATTTGTGCGTCTTACGAAAATTCAATCTTTTATTGCAGCTAAACTGTTTATGCGTATGAGTCTCGGCTCTTTAACCTGGATATATCTCTGCTAGTGTTGCACAAAATATCTCTGTCCTTTTCAGTGTCGCATATGGGATTTATATGTGCTCTCGCTCAGTATTACATCATCTGACCTTGATACTTTCATGTCGGCGGCCTTGGAAAAATCTCGTAACTTTTGTCCTATACGCGAACATTAACAGGTATAAGTAATGAACCGATCTTGCTGAAATTTCTTGTATATTATCGGGACAACATGGATACCATCTTCATTTTTAGCCCTCTATGTGCAGTTTTTTTGAGATAATCAAGATAACGTGCCTTGAAAGCTTTGGAAGCCATTTGCAAGTTAACAATTACACCTAGCGACCTCTATCGGTGCTCATTTTTTAGAGAATTTCGTAACGAACAATTTTCCTAATGCATATGTTATAGGTACTAAAAGTTAGCAGGAACGGAGATGTTTAAAGAAATATAGAGAAATGGTCTATTGTTAATTTTAAAGCGGTTTACTAATTTGTAAGCAAGATTGGGGCGTTCAACTAATCGCCTATGGGCCAAAAATCCAATAAAAATCCCTCACCATCTAGCCTAGAATCTTGAAGACGATACGCGACCGGAAGATCTTGAACGATTTTTCATTTCTTTGTTTTATTTTACTTACTTGGCTGAGGGGCAAGTTTTCCGCGGTATAGCAAAATGTGTTCCGCCCACATTAATGTGCATGCTTCAGATTTTGACAGAAATGTTTATACAGGGTATTTTAGCAAACACTGTCGAACATGGCAAATATACCGGGTGTAACACGATCCTGGTACACCCCCTTTTCCTTCAGTTTTGAAGATAAATGATTGAAATTTGGAACATCCCGTATTCTTAGTAAACGTCACTTTTTGACATACTCGAAGAGTTTTGAAAAACTACATAGTAAACTGATCGTTGTGTAATTTTCATGATATTATTCTTACCGCATTTTGATATATTTACACGACTCGCTCCTACCGAAATTATTTTAGGACGGTTTACAGCAGGCAGGTGTGTAAACCCAACCCTCGACAGAGTCGAACTTAATAGTGTCAGTGTATCCTGGAATATCGAATTTGTCAATGCTTCACAAATATACAGATTCGAAAAATGCAGTTTAGGGTATAGGAATAACGATGTAATTCACCACGCCTCGCTAGTTCGATAAATCGTGAAAGCAGAGACACACAATGAATTGAATTTAGTACGGCATGAACTAAGGATGGATGCGGACGTAGGTAATAATTTCTATACGAAACGAGAAAATATCTCTTCGTCAAAAGCGAAGAAGTTATTTGTCACATTTTTGACAAATATACTTCTTCTATTGAAAGCATTTCTGCAGTTTCTTTTTTAGCCGTAAATGCTATGGGACTAAAATAATAATTCTTATTAAAACCGAAATGAAAATAGAACATTAAAATAAAATTAAATAACTCGATAACTAAAATCAACTAATAATTATCAAAAAATAAATTATTCTTATTAAATTGCAAAAATAGAACATTAAAATAAAATTAAATAACTCTCAGAAACTAAAATCAACTAATAATTATCAAACAATAAATTAATGAAGTAAGGATTCAAACAAACCACCTTCTTGTGCCAAACAATAGCCAAACCGATTATACAATGAACCTCTCATATCATTGAGTTGATTTGGAGTAATGCTTGCACAAAGCTGGATAAGTTTTTCCCGTAATTCAACTAAATTACTCGTTCAAACGTATGTTTGTACACGGTTTCCCTTAAAAAGCCCCACAGAAAGAAATCATGGGGTGCTAGATCAGGTGACCTGAGGGGCCATTTTATCATTCCCCTCGAAGCTATTAAACGATTGGGAAATGTTCTTTCCAGAAAATTAATAACAGTTAAGGTATTGTGACTTGGCCAGCCGTCTTGTAGAAACCAAATGTCGTCAAAGTTGACAGGAAGATTTTGAACTGCAGGAATTATTTGGTTTTGTAAAAGCTCTAAATATTTATTACCATTTAAATTGCTATCGATTAGTAGTGGGCCTATAATACGATTGTCTAAAATTCGCGTAAAAAAACTTTTGAGGATACACGCACAGCAACACTCAAATGTTTATTTTCTCGAGACCAATATCGTACTACGGATGGATTGTGTTTCCTATGTAATGAAAAGGATGATTCATCTGTAAACAATATATTCTTTAAGAAGTTTTCAATCTCATTCACTTTATTTATCATGATTTCACAAATTTCCATCCGTTTGAAATTGTCCTCGGGAAATATTTCTTGCATTGTTTGAACTTTAAAACAACTGTACCCATTTCTTTTCAAAATATTTCTTACAGTTCTTTCCTTCATGTCAACTTCATCAGCAATTTGTCTGCTAGAACAAGGTTCACTAGTTTCAACAAGTGCACAGACATTAGTTTCGCGAATTTCACGTTCTTCGCTCATTTGTTGATTACGGGGTTCGGGTTGACAGCATTTTTTACAATAATTCACGACACACCCGAAATTCTCAAATTTTTTAATAATGTATGAAATTATGCCTGCTGAGGGGATTGGTCTGTCTTGATATGCCACAGTAAATAAATGTATTGTGTCATCAGTGGAATGGCCCCCGAAGTACCACTTCACAATTTGCACTTTTTCTGCAGTTGTGTAAACACACGGCATTTTAATAACGAAATTGCATTGTTCTACAACAAGGCGTGGTTTAACTGCGCAGAAACAAGTTTACGTACCTAAAACTAAATTTGCTGAATCTGTATAAGATATTATTCCTATCTTGACAAACAAAATAGAGTATTTTTTTAAATTTATCACTGTACCAAATAATTATATTTATTTGCCAAAGACAATACTTCCAAATTTCTACTGTTATTATGCATACAAATTTTAAGTGCGGCTCTGTAGGATATCCCTTTTCCTAACGAGACAGTGATTTACGGTCGGTTTTTATGGCTTTTTTATATGCTTTAAATATATGTATCGAACTACACTAGCAACCAAAGAAAGTTAGTATACACTCCAACGAGCAAGATTACAAATCTTTATTTGCGCAAAATATTACTAAAACTCCCTTATCGAATTGCACTTATTTTAGATGAGAAAAATAATGAAACAGGCCACGTGGTACCGATTTATTGCCTACAAGACTGCGTTCCACCAGAAATATTAAATTTAGTTATATGTTGTACGTGATATTGCGAATACACAGTAGATTATTCTCAAAATTCACAGTTAATAAATATTAATTTATACGATAATGAGTAGTGTGAGTTTGTGAAGAAAATAAAGAAATGTTTCTAAATTAGACATTTTGTTTTTGTTTGTTTTTTTTTTATCAGCAGAGATCGGGAATTTTATCTAGGTGATGTAAAAGGGTTGGCTCTGCCGGCGCGGAAAGATTTTTATGCAAGTATGATACAATTTATCTTACCTTGTACTTTTTTAAGGGAATTCCGTGATATCTAACGTTAATAGGTCAGTTCATTATATCTCCAACGTCACCCGAAGAGTAGGCATTGGGGATGTAACAAAAAAAGACAGTTCACAAGATATGCATGTAGTAGCTAAGCATTATCTTTATAAAAAGTGGAATATTTACTGGCAACAATATAGATATAGAACTAGGACATTTTACTTCAGAGTTCTAGTCGAGGAAATTTTGAACAAAAATAGGGGAAACTGTCGAAAACCTGTGCAGTAAGATGGATCAAAAAACATACACACGTATTTTTCACTACCTTAAAGTAACACATTCATATGTAATTTTTCACGACCTATAACGAATATAAAAGTATATTATTAATATTTGTTCTAAATATTCTGAAGTTAACCTTCGCCGCCTGTTATTAAAAACCCACTTATAATGAGAAAAAGATCGCTCGACGTCAACAGATGTCGTCTGGGCGTACTTAAAATATGTAAAATTTCTTAAAATCGTCTTATTGACGCCTGGTGTAGAAAAGTCTATTTCTTTATCGTTTAAAAGGTCTATTGTAGTCGACATCGTTACAAATCCGGAATTAGGTTTTAAAACTCTAAATTTTGTTTGAACCCTCTCAGCGACTCCTCTAGGTAATTGAAAAATATATTGCCGGAGATCGAACACGATGTTTATTGCATCACCTGCAGTAAATTTTGATGTTGTTGGCATATGTTGACCGGTTCGGTGGCGCAATGCTAAGGCGTTTGGCTTGCGACCACGGAGTCCCGGGTTCGAATCCTGGCCAGGGTATGGATGTCTAGTGGCGTTTTTCATGTTTTACCGAGATGGTAGCAGTGTACTAGACCGCTGTTGGGTGGCACAACATGTCTAGTCGCTGTGGTTGTGTTGATGTCTATGTGTACGTGTCCTGGTAAGTGGTGGAATAGCATTAGCTAAACTCCGCCAGGACGTTAATATAAATAAGACGATTAAATGAAAAAATAAATAAATAAATATGTTGAAAGTGCTGTATGACTAGAGGAATCCGCGAGTAACTTCCGTGTATGGTTTTCAGATCTTCTTGATCAGTTGGATCCATAAACACCTTTTCATCCTGTGAAATAACAACTGCGTCATCTGGATTCAACTACACTAGTTTAAGGTTTTCAAAATAGCAAAAATAGTATGATGCCGCCTCTAGCCAAGTTTCCCACCGAGTTATAATGGGTGCTGGAGTTAATGGCGTATTTGGAAATATTCCTTTAAATAACAGTACACGCTGTGGTGCTTTCAGGAAAACTTTCTTTACACTAGATATTAAGTTATAAACATTAGCGTAGCATCCTCTAATAGTTTCAGCAATTCTATGAAGTCCATGTGCTAGACATGTTACATGCAATATATTGCGATATGTTCCCTTCATATATCGTCTTGCAGCTTTCATATAATTCACTCCATCGTCGGCATCGGTAAGAAATAATAAGACCTTGTCCTTATTTCCTACATATTCGTCACCCCATAACTCTTGTAGACTTGAATTAACTGCCTTCACTATAATGCGATAATTTGTCGTTTCTACAACTTTTGAGGCGATCAAGTGTCCACGCACTGAATAATTTTCCCCAATGCTCCCAGCAAAACATTCGCTACCGTCTCACCTCAAGCATTGGTGGTTTCGTCCACACTAATCCATATGTATTTCCCAGTAAGCTCAGAAGAAATTCTTTTTCTATCATTATCACACTCCGTTGAGTCTTATTATCGTTTCCGATGCACCTGAACGTTGTTATATTAGCCATTTCCAAAAATTGTCTAAAAATTGGATTATCTAGTTTTGATCACGGTATGTTACATCCCACCATCACTTCCACTTAATCTAAATTAAAACTACGTTGGCTGTTACTATTAGTAGGGGAAATATGTATTAACATTTGTATTAGATGCCCAAGAATTTGTTTTGTTGCAACTACTACAATAAAAATGTTCCTTCAAATTGAAGTTCTGGGAAATTGCGAATCCACAAGTCTATTACAGCCTGAGAAGCACTAGACATTTTTGTATACTGCCGACTCTGTATAATTATAATTTCACACTAGGTTTATAGATACATATGGCTAGATTTATACTACACTGCGATCTGGGATGGTCTCCTCTTTCCCTTTATTAAATGTTGACGTAAATGCTAATAATTGCCACAGTATAGGTAAGAAGCGATTTTGAAATGTTACACAATTTCGGCGGCGGAGATAAAATCGCATAAGTAAAAAACACAGAAATACCTCCGTACACTGGAATTTAATATTGACACTCGATCGGGGTCGAATGCCTTTAACACTGCAAATATAAAAAATCAACTATGTTTTTAGGTAATTGTCACTACGTTTCACAAATGTAGTAGATTTCCGATAAAACTAGGTTATACGTATTAACATTTTAAAATGAAATAAAATTCACTTTATCACGTGATGCATACCGTACATGGCGGTTTTATGCCATTAATCCTTAACTGTGTTTGTTATGTATGATTTAATATTATATAAAGATGGTTTATTTTATCGGGAAAATTTTTTTATGTTGCCAGAAGTTAATTGGGTTTTCATGTTTAATTATTATGAAAATAAACAAAATAAACACACTTCATAATTATTTTTTTATTTGGTAGATATATTTTACATGTTTCTGTAAGAACTATTTCCGTTTTTAAGTTAAATTTAGTACCAATAATAATAATAATAATAATAATTTATTGGTGTCAAAATACATAATATAATGCTTACACACGTCAAAACATTGGACAATATAGTAGATGTAAAACATATTAAAAATGGATAAGTCACAAAATTACATAAGACAAAGAGTGACACACAAGATTAAAAGTAGTATAAAATTATATAAACCAATTAACAAATTAAGTAAGGGTAATAATATGAGGTCGTGAATATACAGTGCCTGTTAAATTAAATCTGAGAAATGTAACTGGCAATAATAAATATTTCATCACTTCCTCGTTTTTCTAATTGTTTCAGTAAATGTTTGCAATATAATATTACGTCCATATTTGAGCCGTCTCTGGCACCGTGATAAAATTTCCAATCTCTGATTATAAATCACCCAGTATGCTAAATAATTAAATGCACAAATTACATAAATACGAGACAATTAATCACACCCTGTATACTGTTGATTTGTAATAGGTGTCAACTTTCAGCAATTATTTTACGCAAAAGCCTAAATACCAGCCAGAACTATTCGAATGAATAAAATTCCACTACAAAAAAAAATAAATTCTTATTATATTTTATGCGAAAAGGACTTGACTTATTCCAAGAATTTCAACCGTCGCATCGTTTAAATATTAATTTGTCGGTGTTGTTATTAGCTCCATGTCCACAATTCCACTGACAAAGTAAACGTCAAGCCTTGTTGTTTTTTGCCGTTTCAGACAATACCTGCCGTATCCGAAGCGAAACGACTAAAACAAGATAATCCGTCATTAGATAGCAGCTTTGAAGAGCAGTCTAGTGGTGGCAATGGGACTACTCTGGACAGCTCACCCAACAGCCCTCGCAGTGTCCACTCACCTGATTTGACAGATGATTTGGCGGACACGTATAATGATGATGCAGACTCTCCAATTACGAACAGTGAGTATACTTTTTTAAGTTTCCAGGGTCGTATTCTTAAGGCTGGTATATTTTTAACATTGTTAGTAAGACACACTTGATTCACTGGAAATTTGGGTAAAATTTAAATAAATGCACTGCCTGAGTTATCAAATTTGAATAATAAATTTTTTGCAGAATTTAAAAATTATGTACAAAAATTTTTTAAAGCATAGGGTTATTTATTATATTTTGACCCCCCTCTATTTCTTTTATTATTGGAGATAAAAAAAAGTTTCATATAAAAGTTGTACGGTTGTATTTGGGGCATTCTCTGGGAAAATGCGACCCCACTCTTTCCAAAATTCGGAGCTACAAAAATATTGTTATGGGGCATGAAAAGATCTGAAAAAATGTCTACTTTAAAAAGAGTTTTCAAAAGAATTTTTGACGTTGAAAACAATGATAAATTATTCTTTTTTAATTTTTGAGTAAAAACAAAAAAAAGTCTTGAGATTTGTTCTAAGAAGTTAACCCTTTTCAGTAAAATTGGGTCAAAATTAAAACTTTGAGAATATTTAACTCCAAAACAACGCACTTGATGAAAGAATTCTATAGAACTAAACATGTTTGTAAGAGGTCAAAGAATAACGTTATTTTTTTCAGAATTTTTTAATCAGTGTTTGGAAATTTTTATTTTTTAATTTTTTTCTTCCATCGCAATTATTGCTAGAGATTTCCAAAAATCGATCGAAAAATTCTGAAAAACTTCACAGTTATTCTTTGACCCTCCATAAAGTGTAATTACAGCTAAAGGAAAATTAGAAAATACAATTTTGTTCTAATTAAATGTTAAGTAACTAAGGTGGCTTTGAAAACAATGAAATATTTAGCTTGTCAAACATTTGTTGGTTGAACGGTGTTTTTATTGTGTCCTTAAAAATTGTTTAAAATTCTTATTAATTGTGTTCAAAATGCCGCAAATTTATACAAGCGATGAAAAAGTGGGCGTGTTAATTATTTATGGGGAAAGTAAAAAAAAATGCAATTGCAGCTATGGACCTTTATGGCCGACGATATCCCGATAGACAGTGTCCAGCGAAAAATTATTTTAAACGTGCTGAAAACCAATTCCGAACAGAGCCCAACAATAATTCCGAAGAAAACTTCATTATTGACGAAGGAATGGAAATTAATGTTTTGGCTCGAATAGAAGTTGATAAGACTATTTTTTTAAGGCAAGTTAGGTTTGAATTAAACATCAGTCACCAAACAATAAGCCGAATTTAGCACAAATACCACTATAAATCTTTTAAATACCAATTGCACCAGCATTAGTACGAAAGTGATTAATTGGATTTGGTATAATAACGTGCAGCCAAACAATGATTTCTTGGAACTGATTGTATTTTCGGAGGAGTCAAGGTTTACAAATTTGGGCTTACTTAACCAACAAAATACAAAATATTGGTCACAGGAAAATAAAAATTTATTACGGGAAGGTAACTTTCAAGTGCGGTTTGGTTTCAATGTTTGGCTTGGAATAATCGGTAGTAGAATCATTGGTCCAATAATATTTGAAAGACCTCAGACTGGTGCCAGATACTTGAGATTCCTGGAAAATGAGATTGAGGATATTTTAGATGAGTTACCTTTAGATTTAGGACAGGGAATGTATTTCTAACAAGATGGCGCTCCTCCCCATAATTCAAGGATAGTAATTGATTACCTTCAACGGAGTTTCGGAGAAAACGTAATTTCGACGAATGGTCCTGTGAGGTGGCCTCCAAGGTCAGCTGATTTAACGCCCTTTGATTTCTTTTTTGGAGTCATTTAAAAAATATTGTCTATGCAACCGCCGTTACAACCCGTCAAGACCTGGAGCTACGAGTAAGACGAGCAATTAATAGCATTTATAACGGCCCAGCAATTGGCGAACGTTCTTCGAGAAACAAGTATGTGAGTTTAAAAGTACACTGACGTTAATGGACAGCATTTTGAACAACTGTTGTAATGTTTTGTGTTAATTTTTTTGTATTCGAAAACCACCTTATATGTAACAAGGTAATTAGAATAAAACTCTATTTTCTTATTTTCTTTTAGTAATTTTGTTTGTATCTATCGCACATTTTAATTCGACATATGAATAAATTCCCTATTAATTGTACTAATAAATGATACAACATTACCGATATGGTTCCATTTGAAAAAGTTGAGTTTTGTCCCAAAAACAATTTTGGTGAATTTTATTTGCTCATAAATCACGACCTTTGTAGTATTACACGGGTCATTTAGAATAAATCGGAACCGTCATGGCACACTTCAATGGAAAACTAAAAATTATATTATAAAAAAGATGATGTTAGAAATGTCACTTATTTAGCATCGTTGGATTCAGAAAATTATGCAAAATTCAAAAATGCAATGATATATAGTGTGTTCCATTTAAAAATCGAAAGTTAGTGTCACTTCCGGCGAAACCGGAAGTGGAAAACAATCAGTTGAATGTCAAAAAGTGCCGCTTATTATGTATGTAGTATTTCCTAAATTTCAATCAATTATCTTCAAAACTAAGGGAGAAAAGGGGGGTATACCATGATCCTGTCACACCCGGTATATATTTTTTAAATGTAAATAAAATTTTTTGACCCAGTTTTACTGAAAAAACTTTTTAGAAAAAAATCTCAAGATATTTTTTTTGTTCTTACACAAAAAATAAGATCCCCCGTCCCAAAAATAAGTAAAAAAAAATTATCATTTTTTTCAACGTAAAAATTTTTTTTAAAAAATCTTTTTGCCTTTTTAGGGCTGAATCACCCATAAAACGTCTAGAGACCGGCCTACATGCCTCCTTTTAAAACTGCTGTTATTTTTAGACTTTCAAGTTTTAATGAATTATCTAAAGCTTTATTCAGAGAATATCTGAATCGTATTATAAAACCATACTTGGTTTAGGATAGGCACTATATCGAAACTTAAAAGACACGCACAAATGCTTTGAGTCGACTTTTTGTATTTAATGAAGTAAAAATAAAAGCAAATAAACCTATTCTACATGCACTATGGGCCGCTATAGTTATAGGTATATAAGTTATAAAATAGACATTGGCGACTACTAAGAACAGTTCAGAAAAACAGTTAAAGATGGACTACTGGTAATGAATTTATGGGACTACTTATAGTGGGCTAAAATTTACAACGAGGCTAAGTTTACTATAAAACATGTATTAGATAGTAAGTAGTAAACATGTTTCGTCTTAAAATGCCTACTACATTACCAATTGATCTTTAGGTATGTCGATTTATTCTTGTAAAAGTATATTTAAGCGTCATTCGTCTTAATAATATATTTTTAAAACTTGTAGGCTTATCTTAAAACCAACGTTAAACCATTTGAGCACATAACACAACCGCTTTAAAACCTATAGAATTCATGGTGCTCGGATAATATAATCTAAAGTCAGTTTGCCGAGACTCTATTTGGTACGTCATACACAAACAAAATGCCAACGAATATGTATATATCTTATCACGGTTGTAAAACAACATATTTTAAAACGTTATAGTCTGGACAAAAGTAAACCAAATCCATTTATGTTTAACACTGATTTATTACAGATGTTTGTTTGCTTCATTAAAACTCTACCAAGCCGTTGGTTTTATGAAGGTTCGCCCTGAAACTTAGTGATTTCAAAGCATATTAGATTTATAGCCCAGCATTAACAACCACCTCAAATTAAGTTCATAAATGATAAAACCACAAGATTTGTTTAATCTCTATAAAACTTGATCCTCCTAACTTGAACTTAACAGCTATAAAGTTTTATTGAAGGCTTGACAAATACCTTGATAAGTCAATCATAAGCCAATAAAGACTAATGTAAGTTCTTGAAGGCCTCTTAAAAACTTTCTAAAGAATAAACCATCTTTAAGTATATTCGGCATTTAATAAATCAAGCATGAATCAGTGGTTTATGAGGCGGCCATTATAAAACCCTGATAAAACCTAAAGAAATCAAATCAAAAGCATTTAAATTGTTACTTGGGTCATACAGGATAGACAGGAACGCTGGCGGGAGAGGGGGCGGAGTTGGTATATATTTAAGACAGTCTACATTTTGAACTGCTTGAAAATGGGGATAATTTTGAGGACCTGTGGATTTGTATTAGGTATAATACATTAAATATTGCCGTTGGCTGTGTTTATAGAGTGCCTAATCACAATGTGAATAATTTTTTGTCCGACTTTGAAAATACTTTGCTTGGGGTTCTATCTAAAGTAGACGAAATAATCTGTCTCGGTGATTTTAACATCGACTTGTTTAATTTAAATAATAGTTCCACTAAGCTCCTTGACATTTTACACAGCATCGGTTTAAAACAGATCATTAATGAGCCCACAAGAATTACGTTAAACTCCGTCTCATTATTAGATTTTATTATAGTAAAGGAAAATTGTAATATTTCCTCAAGCGTTACTGCATCTGTTAATAATATTTCGGATCATGAATTAGTCTATGCGAGTTTGTGTTATAATAAAAAGAGTACTATAGCTATGTCAACTATATACAGATACATAAAAAATATTAATTTAGAATTACTTTATGAGCACGTACAATCTATTCCGTGGACAAATATTTATGACATTGACAACATTGATGGTAAAATTACATTTTTTAATCAAAATTTCAAAATATTAATGGATATGCATGCACCCGTAAGGACATGTACTTTTAAAAAGTAGAACAAACCCTGGATTACCGATAACATTAAGTTATTAATTACGCTTAAAGATAAAGCTCTTGCTAAATTTAAAAGAACCAAAAATCCTATTCGTTGGGAAGAATATAAAAAACTTTACAACTAGCTCAATCAGAAGAGAGAAAAAAGTTTATTTACAACACTTCTTAAATACTGATAAAAAATCTGTGTGGAAATCTTTGAACAACCTGGGTATTAACACTAAAACAAAAAAAAGAGTATTCCTTCTCATCTTTCAAATGTAAATTCAATCAATCATCACTTTTTAGATTCCGTACCTCATACTGCACCTGATAATAACATACTAAACTATTATAGTAATCTAAAAGAGTCTCTAAATTCGACTCTTACCTTCAAAACAGTCACAGTAGCAGAAATTAGTAAACTCTTATTTTCGATAAAAACCAGCGCAGTCGGTGAGGATGGAATTCACATAAAATTTATAATAACTTGTTGTTCTTATATTTTTCCCACCGACTGGAAAAATGCTCACATTGTACCACTTCCTAAAATAAATTTATCGGGTACGGTTAGCAAAAATACGGACTCACTCCTGGTCACGGGCGTTATTTTCGGTAGACGGATGTCCACGTGGCTTTCTGGCTGGCTGGGGACTAGGCCAGAAAGCATTCACGGGACTTCCCAGGTTCTCGCTGTCCTCTGGCTGTCTGGGGGCTAGGCCAGAGGGCAAACACGGTACCTGTTGTCCGCCGAGAATTTCCCAGTTGTTGACCAACCCACTCCTGCTCTTGTTTCCTTAACGGTTTAGCCCATTCAGAGAATGCACCAAACCGACAAGGTCCGCGTATTACTTTGCTTGTCAGAAGTCCTCGTGGCTTCCCGGCTGGCTGGGGACTAGGCCAGGAAGCATGCACGTGACCGTTCAGATTCTCGCTGTCCTCTGGCTGTCTGGGGGCTCTTACCTATAATGATCTAAGACCGATTAGTATTTTGCCAGTAATGTCAAAAATATTAGAGTACATTATTAAAGCACCGCTTATTGAACATCTGGAGATTAATCTGATACCTGATACTCAATCCGGGTTTAGGAATGGCCACAGTTGTGCTACCGCCCTTTTAAACGTCACAGATCACATATTAACGGCAACAGATGCTGGGAAATGCACAGTGTTGGTACTGCTGGATTATTCCAAGGCGTTCGACACTCTGGATCACAGTGTTTTATTAAAGATTTTGCAATACATTGGCTTAGATGATGCATCGCTATTATTTTTTTTAAATTATTTGACTACTCGAAAGCAAAGTCGTTCTGGATAGTCGGTCTTCTGATTTCGCTGATGTGGCAAAGGGGGTTCCGCAAGGATCAGTACTAGGACCTATTTTATATACTATATATACGTCATCACTACCTAATTTTACTCAGGTACTTTTTTCCATTTTTCCCCAATGATATACAGCGTAGTTGTGACATTGTAAATTGCAAAGAATTTACAAGGTCTCATTGGAGCACTGTTTACATTTAAATCCGTTTACATTTAAATCCTAACAAGCTCATAGAGACTTATCTGCTAATGTTCGATTATCGATAAATGCCACTCAATTACCGTTTAAAGATGAGGCTAAAGATCTAGGCTTAATCGTTGAAACATCCCTCAGATTTGATAAACATATCTCATGTTGTATTAAAAGAGCTATGACAAGGCTAAAAATACTGTATAATGCTCGCCACATTTTAAATACTGAATAAAGTGTATTATTATTATTATTTATTATTTTGGTCCAAAGAATGCCTATTATAAATGGTCCACCCTGTATATGCGTTTTGTTTTTTTTATCTAATTATCTTGTAAATAATTATAAATATCTAGTCAGTCTGCATTTTCCCCTTAAAAAATATTTATATAATAATAAACCGCCGATAATATGGTTTAATGAATCTTTACGTAAAATGCGCGTCTAGTATTAAACATGTGTGTAACGTAACTAGAAATCCTGTTGATTTTAAAGTTTATAACAATTTACATAAAGAATATAAGATTGCAATCAAGGAAACAAAAAGAGCCGCGTATGGCTAATACATAGTAAATTCCGATAATAAAGCCAAAGACGCTTGGAGAGTAATAAATTATGAACGTAATGAAAAACATCTGTCTAAAATTGATCCAAGTCTATCGGAGAATGATTTTAACACTTACTTTAGTACTGTAGCTGAGAATATTCTTACCTCGTTACCAAATAGTGATTTCGATTTAGCGGATATATTACAAGGAATACCTGTAACAGCAAAAATTTTTTTTCTAGGGCCTGTTTCTACTTATGATGTTCTTGAGGCGGTAAACACATTAAAAAATTCTCCTTGTACTGATGTCTATGATTTAAATAGTAAAATAATCAAAGAAACCATTGATATAATTCTGGGCCCACTTACAATATTAATAAATAGGTGCTTTAGTGAAGGAGTTTTTCCGGATTCATTTAAAAAACCGCTGCCTAAGGAATCACTACTTCCACATCCAGATTATTCATCCAAGTCACTTTAAAGGAAACATCTTGACTGTATTTGCACTCCAGTATGTGGAAATTATTGGTCATAGAATTTTAATAATATTTGGGGCAGATGTCATAGAAAAGTTTGAGGAGATGTTTTCTACCATATACGTTAAAAATGAAGTTTCTAGTTTACCGTACTTATTTTCCACTATTCACAACCTACCACCACAATGGAATCGCCTCAATCAGATGTGACTACAATACATACGTGTACTAACTTTCAAGTGAATATCTCAATTTGATGTTATCAATCCCATTAATAATGAAGCGGAGGTGGTAGAGTTTGAAAAATATTAGAAAGAAATCTGAGGCCTTGGTTTCTAGTGTATACACCGAATCCCAAATTTCTGTACTCTTACCAGCTTTATTTACTTATTTTCCCCTAGTTACTCCTATTAACCCCAACCCTTCTACGGAATCACCCCAAAATATAATCTAGTTCCAGATGTCGTTATAATACATACGTCTACCAAATTACAAGTGAATATCTCAATTTTATTTTATCAACCCCTTTAATAATGTAGTAAGGGTAGTGGAAGGGTTCAAAATTTTATTAAAAAATTTGAGGCCTTGGCTTCTAGGACATACACCGAATTTCAAATTGCAGTACTCTTACCAGCTTGCTTTACATATCTTTCCCTATTTACCTCTACTTACCCCCACTCCTTCAACGCAATCATGTCAAAATATAATCTAGTTTCAGATATAGTTATAACACATAAATGAACCAAATTTCGAGTGAAAATTTAAATTTAATTTTTTCAACTATTTTAATAAGGGAGTGGGGGTGGTGGGGGGATGGAAATTACCAATAAAAAACCTGAGACCTTCGCTTCTAGTATATACACCAAATTTCTGTACTTTTACCAGCTTGCTTTACTTATTTTCTCTTATATACCCCTATTTAACCCCCAACCCTTCAACGGAATCATCTCAAAATATAATCTAGTTCCAGATGTCGTCATAATACATATGCGTACTAAATTTCATGTGAATATGTCAATTTTGTTTTATCAACCCTTTTCATATTGGAGTAGGAGTGGTGGGGGTTAAAAACTATTATAAATAATCTGAGACCTTGGCTTCTAGTACATACACCGAATTTCAAGTTTCTGTAGTCTTACCAGCTTGCTTTACTTATTTACCCCTATTTAACCCCCAACCCTTCAACGGAATCATCTCAAAATATAATCTAGTTTCAGATGTCGTTATAATACAGACGTGTACCAAATTTCAAATGAATATCTCAATTTTATTTTATCAACACTTTTCATATTGGAGTAGGGGTGGTGGGGGTTGAAAAATATTATTAAAAAATTCGACGCTTTGGCTTCTAGTACATACACCGAATTTCAAGTATCTGTACTCTTACCAACTTTTTTTACTTATATTCCTCTATTTACCCCAAATTAACCCCCAACCCTTCAATGGAATCATCCCAAAATATAATCTAAATCCAGACGTCGTTATAATACATACGTGTACGAAATTTCAAATGAATATCTCAACTTTATTTTATCAACCCCATTAATGGGGTAGGGGTGGTGGGGGGTTGAAAAATATTATAAAAAAATCTGAGGCCTTAACTTCTAGTACATACACCCAATTTCAAGTTTCTGTACTCTTACAAGCTTGCTTTACTTATTTTCCCCTATTTACCCCTATTTAACCCCCAACCCTTCACCGGATTTCCTCAAAAAACAATCCAGTTCCAGATCTCGTTATAATATATACGTGTACAAAATTTCAGGTCAATATCTTAAACCGTTCCGGAGAAAACGTGCGGACAAAAAAAAGTTACAGACCGACAGACAGACAGACAGAAAATTTTTTTTCGCTCAAATTTAAAATCTCGATGTTTCATGGCATTCTAAACCTATTTCACGAATAAAAATTTTTGAAAATTTTTTTGCGATTACTATACTTCCAATCCACTACGTGGATGTGGAAGTAATTACGAAACTCATTCCCCTTTTAAAAAAAGGGAGATATGGGATTATTAGATAACTACCGCCCTATCTCAATTATACCTGTATTTGGTAAATTAATAGAAATTCTCTTAAAGTGGTCGCTGACAAGGTTTCTTGATCAAAATACCATAATTTCTAATTCGCAATTTGGGTTTCGGCCTAAATTTTCAACCATAGAAGCTGTGCAGCAGGTGGTGGTTGTTGAGGGTCTGGAGGAAGGAAAACATACTGGACTTGCTTTATGTGACCTCTCCAAGGCCTTTGATTGTGTATCTTATGACCTGTTGCTAATAAAGTTAACGTATTATGGTATAAGAGGTGTACCTCTCTCACTACTTAAATCGTACCTAAACAACAGACAACAATGTGTTAGTATCAATAATATCAATTCTGCTCTTACCAATATCAAAAGTGGCGTTCCCCAGGGATCGGTCTTGGGACCGTTGTTGTTCATATAATTGATAAACGATATAGATCACTTTCTTCGTCCTGATAAGTGTGTCCTTTTTGCAAACGTTACAACTCTAATTGCCTCCGACGCAAATTATTTGAGTTTACTGAGTAGTCTAGGTCAAATTGAAACAAAGGCTAATCAATGGTTCATTACAAACAAACTTAAACTTAACAGTGATATATCACAAAAACTTGTTATATCATCAAACCATAGAATCAGTAAGGGTGAGAGTGTAAAGCTACTGGGCGTTGTATTAGATGATAGATTGAGTTGGTTGGGTCATGTTGAATTTTTGTTTGAAGTCACTTTCGAGTACAATTTACTTATTACGCCAGTTGAGGCTAATTATAGGAAGCAACACTTTGCTCTCAGTATATTTTGCCCTTTTTCATTCCCGAGTTACTTGTGGTGTGATTTTATGGGGAAATTCAATGCACGCCATAAAAATTTTTCGGCTTCAAAAGAAAGCTGTCAGAGTGCTGGCTGGAATTAATGATAATAGAGTACATTGTAAGCCACTGTTTGTGAAGTTTGGTATAATGACGTTACCATCTTTATTTATATATTATTCTTTAATTGAAATACACATAAATATCAATATTTTCAACACGCACTCTGACATTCATAACTACAATACTAGATCCGTAAATCTATTGAGAACTCCCCGTTTTAGACTGAAAAAATCTGAGAATAACTCTTTGAATTTAAACATGTACAATGTCTTGCCAAATAGTATAAAATCATTAAATATAAACTCTTTTAAAAAGGCCCTGAAAGCAATTTTAATTAAACAATGCTACTATTCTGTAGATGACTTTATGACAAACTCAGTTCAGACTGAAATAAATTAATGACAGATAATTAATACATTAATGTTGATATGAAGCAGGCACACGAGGTTTTTAAATAATTTTAATTTTAATGTAGTATTTAGATATTGTAGTTTTTGTTTGTTTTTTTTATTATACTTTTGTCATGACAAAACATATTTATTGTTTTTTATATATTTATGTGATACTTTTATATTTATATATGTTTTCTTCTTTTTTATAGTTACCCTTTTACAGTAACTTAATTTCATATTTAATTTAATTTTTGTTTTTCTGACTTGCTATAAATGTACTCTTGTGTATGTAATGTAGTTAAATAAATTATCTATCTATCTATCTATCTTATCTATCTATTTCTGTTTCCTTATAATACACGAAAATTGTAATGTATTTTTTTTTGCAGAATATACCGTATACAATGTGTATGGTTCCACGGTAAAACCACGAATCCCAGGACGAGGAACATCACGTCGAGGTCGACCCAGAGGATCTAGAAGTCGCACAGCAGGTCTAGGAAGAAATTACACCTCAGCTGTGGCGGCGTCCTCTTCATCCAGTGGAGTGTATTCTGCTGGTAAGTAGAAGAATTCTGTTTGTATTTTGAATGCTTGTATTAATTTGTAACTTAGTTACTAGCGTGAGTGGAAAAGATATGCCATTCTCTTTTTTAATTTGTGGCTTGTATCTTGAAGTATTTTAACTGAGATAATATAATATTTTTTCCTATTACGTTAAGTGTTGTTAATAAATAATTCAGTTTTGTTTGTTGATATTACATGCAAATATAAGGACTCCGAGTTCTCAGAGTACTACGTAAGTTGCCCTGGATGTTTAGGTGTCTTAGTATTTTTTTTTTGTATTGTGTGTTAACATTTTACGTCTTGTTTGTGGATACAGAGTAGGGTGGCCCTTGTTTTTCTACTTATAAAATTCGATCGTCTCACCCCCTCAAATCATTATAATATAAGAGAAAAACATTTACCACAAATTTAGGGTACCTAGCTCAAACCTTCCCGTGCCACAAAAGGGGAGAATTTTTGCGTCATTCTTAATATTCGGGGTGAAGATCGGCAATAATAGTCAACTTGACTATTCAACGGACCGGACAAAAGTGATATTCAAATTTGCTTTAATGAAACTCATTGGCTTACTGGCCAAACGTCGCTCGTGGCACATTTTGTAATTATTGTTAATATTGCAGATAGCCCTCTCACGGCCAGGTTTATCACATTTTCTGTTTAAGGTAGAAATCTTTTTCACGGTTTCAACTAGCTAAATTAGGAGAAATCTATAGTAATGATTTTAACATTTGCTCGAACGTAAAAGTAGAAAAATAACGAAGTATAGTATTAATTTAAATTGCATTTTTGGCAACTGAAAATTTACCTCGTTACACAACTTCAAAATTTTAAATACGGACCTGGAGTTTTTACATCTTTTTGGACAGAATTTTGTAATACGAAATCTGTGACATGTCGCACTTAGATATTTTCCAAAAATTCATTGCACCAAAACCATTAATCAATCCTCCGGTCGCCTGAATGCGGTCCTGTAAGTTTTGTTATTTAAATTAGATTTTATGGTATCTTGCCAGTATTATTAGTAAGTTGTTGATTAATTTAACATTATTTATTGATTTTTTACAATGAAACATTTTTTTAAAAGGAAAACGAAGCGTAACAAGTTACAGAAGATCTTCAATTAAATTTCCATCTTCATGAAGGCATACGTTTATTCTATTGTTGATGTTATGTACTGCACGTCCAATGTCTCTTCTACGCTACGAGGCAAAATAATTTGAAATTGGTTGTCTCAATTCTTCCAAATGATTGATGGGTTCCTTGTACACCTTGTTTTTTAAATTACCCCACAAAAAATCACATGGTGTTAAGTCAGGTGACCTGGCGGGCCACCTCACTGCACCTTATTGGCAATCCACTGGACGGGAAATTGTTTGTGCAGAAATTTATTGACAACTGTTGAGTTATAGGGTGGAGCCCCATCCTGCTGAAACCAGATTCAAAGTTTTGTCATTGTAAAAAATCAATAAATAATCTCAAGTAAATCAACAATACTTACCAATAATAATATTAACAAGGTACTGTGAAATATAATTTAAAAAAGAAAATTTACAGGATCGCAGTCAGCGAGCGGTTAATTGATTAATGGTTTTAGTGCAATTAAATGTTGGAAAATATTTAAGTGCGCCGTTTTCGTATTATAAAATGCCGCCCGAAAATGATGTAAAAGCTGCAGGTCAGTATTTAAAATTTTGAAGTTGATCATGGTCCTAAGGCGACGTAACGTCGCCAAAAAAAACTGGTACTGTAGGCGTGTAGTGCCCTAATAAAGTTTTCTTGGATTTTTTATAAGTACAATAGTAAACAAAATATTTCAAAGAATTAAAAATTCAAAATTTACATTTTTTTTCCAATATCTAAAAAACCAACAGGAGTATATCGGATTTCTTTAGGCCATATTATTCAGTATTATATTGCACAATTTGGCCCCTATTTAATCGACTCTCCATCTCTTACGGTTTCCATGGTCTCAATGGTGAGCATCCAATTTGACTCGCGATGTATATTATCAGTTGTTTTTTATTTAACACATAAATACATCATAGCTAAAGTTTAGGGCTTGAAATGTTCCACAAAAACCAAATATACAAACAATTTTGTATTAATAGGGTAAAATTTTTAAAATGCGAAAAACGTAAGAGAACTTTTAGATACGATGAAATGCACTATATACTGATATGTACATGATCTGCTCTGAACCTGAAAGGTTTCTTGTCGATTACCTTGCATTTAGTTGTTGCCAGGGCTCCCAAGATTTTTACAAAGCTTGCGATTTTCCTGAGAGAGCTAATTTTCTTGTCTTCAGATGTTAACTTCGCCTTTACCATAATGCAGATTAATATGCGGATTAACATTTTGCATTCGCAAACTATGGGTTCTGCAGTATCACATTATGTGCATTTATAATTTTATACTTTGCCCATATTATTAAACTAGTAGAGTGCAAATTAATTTCTATCTTTCCCCCCGTTGGCACTTTTAGAGTAAAATATATGACCTTACCAGATATGTTACTTATGCCCTGTAGATTATGAATCCACTTGTCAAAAAATCGTCATGAATATAAGGGCATAAATCAAAATTTTCTAACTAACCACACAACGCGATAGTCAATCATGAAGCGTATTTTATCCAAAAATCATTAAATTCTCTGTAGAATTTCTATTTTTAAAATATATAAAGAAACGAACTTTTACATAGGCTTATATGGCAGTAAAAATCAAAAATCCTCATTTTCGCTGTTCGACTACTGCTGAAAATTAATTATTTTTCGTCTACTTTTCCATTCCCACGACGATATCTCCCAAACTATTATATTTATCAAAAAAATATAATCTTTATAAAATATTTGCAATATTTTCTAGATTACAATGGTTCTTAAACCAATTTTTTTGAGAATTTAATAACCATGATATTTAATAATGTGTAGCGTGATATCAATTTTCGAAGCTTATCAGCGGCATGCGTTCGTTACAGATTCTCGCTCTCCCACTCTTTAAAACTATTTCAACACACTCCACTTCGCACCCGCAATGGCCTATCGTAAGATAGATTAGCGCATGGTAACTGTCGTGGTTCATGATATTAATGACATTTATGTCTTGAAAATGATTACTATGGAATAAATAATATAAGTATATTTGTTTAATATTAATTCAGTGTTATTTCGCCTTACATAAAATTTTTGTGTAATATATTAACATGTTATAAGAAACTCGGCAGTTCGAAGTTAGCAAGATACTTTCAGCTGGTGTGTATTTTTTTAACAGAATTTTCTACTATATCGGTAACTGAAGAAGAAATGAAAATGGAGAGTACTACTGATAGCGCAAGTTCGGAAAGTGAGATTGAGACAAAAATAAAATTTAAAGAAAAACAGATTCGTAAGAAATTACGCTTAAATTGTATGAAACCTGGCCCTGTAAACAAAGGTTTTGATAAATCGTTTGCAATATTTATTGATTCTTTAAAACTCCGTGAAAAAATAAGTAACCAAAGAGAAGATGATGTATATTCTAGAACTATGCGATTTCGAAAAACAAATCATTTTGGCTGTTTGGTTTGGCACCGAAATTGCTATTCTAGTTTTACTGGCAAAAGAAATATGGAACATTAATGGCAAAAAATGGAGAAAGAGAAAAAAATTAAAAACAGTTCAGTTGGATGGAGTGCATGTCCAATAACTTCTTCAGGCATGTCCTTGCGTAAAATGATTTTTTTTTCAATAAAATAGCTTTCTCAGGTAATGACCAGGAACACAGAAAGAAAAATAAGACTATTAGCCCACCAAAATCCCATAATTTTCTAAAGAATTTGTGCTAACGATTTAAATGCTTTAGAAACTAAATATCATGTTTAATGTTTCTGAAGTCACAATAGAAAATGCAAAAGTTTCATGCCTCGTTTTCTGAATTAACATATTTTTCGTTTCTCCTTGTAGATTTAACAATTTTGACTCCTTTGTCGGTAAATGTATTTATAAGTAGTCTACTGATCTCTCTTTTAGACTTATATCTATCCATTCTAGATACTTCTCATCATAAATTGACAACATACCATACCCTTTTTACTTTAAAAACCGTTTCTCAAGAATTTTACATATTTTAGTAGAACTCCGTTCGTTGTCTGTCCGTTTTCCACTTTTATTTTTATTGTTAGATAGACCTCTGCATTTTATATAGCTACTTTAGAAACATGAAATATAATGTTCAATTTCCATAGATATTAAATCGTTAGCACAAATTCTTTCGAAAATTATGGGATTCTGGTGGGCTAGTAGTCTTACTTTTCTTTCTGGTTCCGTGGTCATTACTTCAGCTTTATTGTTGTACTTCTGGCAAAAGTACATTTCTCTATTTAAAACAAATATTTTACGAAAATACACATCGGAAGTTGATGGACAGGCATTGGATCCATCTGAACTCTTTTCAATTTCTTTCTCTATTTATCTCCTTAAATGTTCTATATTTCTTTGGCTAGTAAAACTAAAAAACCGCTGCCTAAGGAATCACTACTTCCACATCCAGATTCTTCATCCAAGTCGTTTTAAAGGAAACATCTTGACTATATTTGCACTCTAGTATGTGGAAATTATTGGTCATAGAATTTTAATAATATTTGGGGCAGATGTCATAGAAAAGTTTGAGGAGTTGGTTTCTACCATATACGTTAAAAATGAAGTTTTTAGTTCACCCTACTTATTTTCTACTATTCACCTCCCACCCCTTCAATGGAGGCATCTCAATCAGATATCACTACAATACATACGTGTACTAATCTCAAGTGAATATCTCAATTTGATGTTATCAATCCCATTAATAATGAAGCGGAGGTGGTGGAGTTTGAAAAATATTAGAAAGAAATCTGAGGCCTTGGTTTCTAGTATATACACCGAATCCCAAATTTCTGTACTCTTATCACCTTGATTTACTTATTTTCCCCTAGTCACTCCTATTAACCCTAACCCTTCTACGGAATCATCCCAAAATATAATCTAGTTCCAGATGTCGTTATAATACATACGTCTACCAAATTACAAGTGAATATCTCAATTTTATTTTATCAACCCCTTTAATAATGTAGTAAGGGTAGTGGAAGTGTTGAAACATATTGTTAAAAAATTTAAGGTCTTGGCTTCTAGGCTTCTAGGACATACACCGAATTTCAAGTTACCAGCTTGCTTTACTTATTTTTCCCTATTTACCTCTACTTACCCCCACTCCTTCAACGCAATCATGTCAAAATATAATCTAGTTTCAGATATAATTATAATATATAAATGTACCAAATTTCAAGTGAAAATTTAAATTTAATTTTATCAACTCTTAATAAGAGAGTGGGGGTGGTGGGGAGAAATAGAAAATACTAATAAAAAAACCTGAGACCTTCGCTTCTAGTACATACACCGAATTTCAAGTTTCTGTAGTCTTACCAGCTTGCTTTACTTATTTTCCCCTATTTACCCCTATTTAACCCCCAACCCTTCAACGGAATCATCTCAAAATATAATCTAGTTCCAGATGTCGTCATAATACATACGTGTACCAAACTTCAAATGAATGTCTCAATTTTATTTAATCAACCCTTTTCATATTGGAGTAGGGGTGGTGGGGGCTGAAATAAATTATCAAAAAATCTGGGGCCTTTGCCTCTTGTGCATACACCGAATTTCAAGTTTCTGTAGTCATACCTGCTTGCTTTACTTATTTCCCCCTATTTACCCCTAAATAACCCCGAACTCTTCAAAGGAATCATCTCAAAGAATAATCTAGTTCCAGATATCGTTATAATTCATACGTGTATCAAATTTCAAATGAATATCTCAATTTTATTTTATCAACCCTTGTAATAATGAAGTAGGGGTGGTGGGGGTTGAAAAATATTATAAATAATCTGAGACCTTGGCTTCTAGTATATACACCGAATTTAAAGTTTCTGTAGTCTTACCAGCTTGCTTTACTTATTTTCCCCTATTTACCCCTATTTAACCCCCAACCCTTCAACGGAATCATCTCAAATTATAATCTAGTTCCAGATGTCGTTATAATACATACGTGTACCAAATTTCAAATGAATATCTCAATTTTATTTCATCAACCCTTTTCATATTGGAGTAGGGGTGGTGGGGGTTGAAAAATATTATAAAAAAATCTGACGCTTTGGCTTCTAGTACATACACCGAATTTCAAGTTTCTGTGGTCTTACCAGCTTGCTTTACTTATTTTCCCCTATTTACCCCTATTTAACCCCCAACTCTTCAACGGAATCATCTCAAATTATAATCTAGTTCCAGATGTCGTCATAATACATACGTGTACCAAACTTCAAATGAATGTCTCAATTTTATTTAATCAACCCTTTTCATATTGGAGTAGGGGTGGTGGGGGTTGAAAAATATTATAAAAAAATCTGACTCCTTGGCTTCTAGTACGTATACCGAATTTCAAGTTTCTGTACTCTTACCAACTTGTTTTACTTATATTCCCCTATTTACCCCAAATTAACCCCCAACCCTTCAACGGAATCATCTCAAAATATAATCTAATTTCAGACGTCGTTATAATACATACGTGTACGAAATTTCAAATGAAAATCTCAACTTTATTTTATCAACCCCGTTAATGGGGTAGGGATGGTGGGGGGTTGAAAGATGTTATAAAAAAATCTTAGGCCTTAACTTCTAGTACATACACCAAATTTCAAGTGTCTGTTCTCTTACAAGCTTGCTTTACTTATTTTTCCCTATTTTCCCCTATTTAACCCCCAACCCTTCACCGGATTTCCTCAAAAAACAATCCAGTTCCAGATCTCGTCATAATATATACGTGTACAAAATTTCAAGTCAATATCTCAAACCGTTCCGGAGAAAACGTGCGGACAAAAAAGTTACAGACAGACCGACAGACAGACAGAAAATTTTTTTTCGCTCAAATTTAAAATCTCGACGTTTCATGACATTCTAAACCTATTTCACGAATAAACATTTTTGAAAATTTTTTTGCGATTACTATACTTCCAATCCACTACGTGGATGTGGAAGTAATCCAATCCACTACGTGGATGTGGAAGTAATAGCAATTTCGGTGCCAAACCAGGCAAAATTGTTTGTTTTTTTTGAATGACATAATGCTAGGATAGAGATCATCATCTCCTTGGTTACTTATTTTCTCATAGATTTTTAAACAATCAATAAATGTTGCAAACGATTCCTCAAAACCTTTGATTACAGGGCCAGGTTTAATACAAATTAAACTATGTTACGAATCTGTTTTACATTAAATTATATTGTTCTCAATCTCACTTTCAGAACTTGTGCTATCAGTAGTACTTTTCATTTTAATTTCTTCTAAAAAGCGTATACATCAGTTACCTATACGGTAGAAAATTGTAAAGACATACCAGCTGAAAGTATCTTGCAAACAGTGAACTATAGGGAGTTTCTTATAACGTGTTAATCTATTACACAATAATTTTAGGCAAACCATAATTTTTATGTAAGTCCATGTAACACTGAATTAATATTCTACAAATATACTTACATTTATTTCATAGTAATAATTATTTTCAAGATATAAATTTCAAAATATTATGAACCACGAGAGCTACTATGCGCCAATCTATCTGACGGTAGGCCAGAGGAGGTGCGAAGTGGGGTGTGTTGAAACAGTTTTAAAGAGTGGGAGAGCGAGAATCTGCAACGAATGCATGCCGCTGATAAGCTTCGAAAATTGATATCACGCTACACATTATTAAATATTTTGGTTATTAAATTCTCAAAAAATCTGATTTAAAAACCATTGTAATCTGGAATATATGGCAAATATTTTATAAAGAATATATTTTTTTGATAAATATAATAGTTTGGGAGATATCGTCGTGGGAATGGAAAAGTAGACGAAACATAATTAATTTTCAGCTGTAGTTGAACAGAGATAATGAGGATTTTTGATTTTTACTGCCATATAAGCCTACGCAAAAGTTCGTTTCTTTATTTATTTTAAAAATAGAAATTCTACAGAGAATTTAATGATTTTTGGATAAAATACACTTCATGATTGACTCTATCGCGTGGTGTGGTTAATTAGAAAATTTTGATTTGCGCCCTTATATTCATGACGATTCTTTGACGAAAAGTGGAATAGTAATCCACAGGGCATAAGTAACATATCTGACAAGGTCATACATTTTACTCAAAAAGTGCCAACGGGATCGAAAACTAAGCAACTTTTGTAAACGCAGGCACTCTACTAAAATGATGTCTCAAGTAGCAACGGCCTTGTTAGAAGACCTGTTATCAGTTATAAATCAAACTTTTAGAGTTCTAGAAGTCTAGTGATAATCTTTGTCGAATAGGTTATGAACTTTCGCTTGCCTTTGGCCTGAAGTATAATAAATTGTTTAAATAATTTGCAAGTTCCATTAGCAAACTTTTAATCAACAATATTAAAAAAGTAACTTGTGAAGTTTAAAAAAGATGACACCGTTACAAAATTACAAAATGTAGTTGTTTAAATAAATTATAATTGTTCAAGCAATTTGAAAAACTTTAATATATCAACAAAAGTTGAAATGTGACTAATTAAAAATCATTTCTGTAATGGCAAATAAGTAATAATAAACGTCAAAATACGTAATACTCTACTTTTGCCCGAATGAGGTCATTTTGAAGTTCAATAGTTCTTATGAGATATAGTTTGAGAAAGAATTACTAATTCGTATTCCTTGGACATTTGTGAAATTAAAAAAAAAATGAAAATGTTACAAATTTATGGCAAAATGTAATTGTTTAAATAAATTACTATTGTTTAAACAATTTGATTAATATTAATAATAATATATAATGTAACTAATTAATAATAATTGTGCAAAGAGAATCTCAAATAAACGATAATAAACGTCAAAATTATGCGATACTCTACTTTTGCCCTTATATAGTTGCTTTGGTGCCCTATAAAAGTCTTATGCGGCTTTAATTAAAAAAGAATGATTAATTCGTATTGTCTGGACATTTCAGAAGAGGAAACTTGTGTGCGATTTTTATTAAACTTCATTTTGACGATTCTATCGCAATTTACGAAAGAATGTCTTTTACCCATAAGAAATACATAGGAAAATTCATCCATTTTGAGGCACGGGAAGAGGCTGAGCCAACCACTCAAAATTTTGTGTGATTTTTTTCTTCTTATATTAGAACAGAAAGAGGGGGTGAGAGGACCACAAAATCCACACCTTTAGCTAAGGGCCACTCTAACTGTCTCATATTAAGTATCTCTCTTTGAAGAATTGATAGATACAAAAGAATAAGTAGAATTTTGTCAATTTATTTTATAACGGAAGGGTGGTAAATTAAACATACTTGTGTTAATAACTTCGAAATGTCGTAGGTAAGACAAAGAACTTTTAACTCAGTCATTGACATATTATTTACCTCTAAACAAATCAGAGGCGGATTATTATTATTTTTTAATGAATTCTTTGGATGGGAAGCAATAACAGCACGTAAAGTTTACATGATTTTCAGACCGGCAAAATATAAAAAAATAAAAATTCAAGGATATTTTTATCCCAAACTTACTGTCGGTGTAAAAATGTCGGTATCTTTGTTCTTTACCGCTCTATCAAAGGCGCCGACATTTTTTATACGCAGTATACGTCTGAGATAAACTATACCTTGTTTTTCCTGTATTTTCACAAAATTTCTAAAATGAGTCGAGGTAGGAGAAAATAAAAATATTTTTAGAAAAAGCATACATTTTCACACAAAAAATGTTTCTAAAAAAATTTCACCTAAAGCCACGGATTTTCCATAAAAAATTAGTGAAGTGAAGATATTGAATGAAGAGCGGTGTAAGGTTGCGCGTTTTACAGTCGTGCTTGGCGCACGAATAACAGTTTGTTTAGAGATACAAAATTTACACAAATTAAAAAACTAAGGAATCATTTTAAAGTTGGAAGTCTCACGTTTCTTATGCATATAATTTAATATTAATATACAGGGTGTAATTAGTTTCATGTCATTAAAAAAAACTGGTGGTAGGGAACGACAAGACAAACAAAAAAACCTTATATAACATGGGGTCTAAAGCTCATAGTTTTGGAGAAAATAAATAAACAAAAATTTCCAAGATACCTAATAACATAGTTTGAGAACTGCTGGCATATTGGAGTCGGATTTATTGCCTCGCGTCTTGTCACACATGATACTCTGACATTCCTGCAAATAAGTATGCCGACAAAGCAGTTAAAAGCGACCGACAGAGGACACCGCCATGTTTTTTGCTTCTTCACGGTCAAATTATCTTATTACGCGTGCTATACTCTCCCTTGTAATATTCTCAAGTAATAATTTCAGTTTTTGTCCTTACTTGGTAAACAACGTACAGACGACGCGACCTACCAGTTCCTTGGTTTTGTCTGTTGCTTTTGTTCTTTTTGAATTTTGTAAGTACTTGATTGTAAGACACTACTTTTCGTTCGTGCTTTTTGTGTTACTTTTTGCATTTTGGATCAAGTTTTTCTTTTTGTTTTCTTTATTGATAACGTTAATTCAGTTTAGTGTGGTGTTTTAAAACGCAGATTTTGGACATTATGGGAGATTACACTTATCCAGTTTAAGGTTCCATAATCGACGTCATCCTTGTGCTCGTACATTTGTTAGTACTGACCAGCGTCTTCGAGAAACTGGTCGTCTCGGTGTACATGGAGGAGAACGAGGTCCACAACGCGAAGAAAGGGTAATTGGCGCACGCGCCAATATTCTTGACTAAAGATGACGGTCTCGGATGATTAGGGGTCGAGCTTGAGCTCTGCCCCAATCATCGCTGTAGACCTGGACGGGCCTCGTAAGGGGTGGGCCTGCTTTTTCGCCTATCCCCCCCGCAAATGCGGACGGTATTGGCGATTTTAGCAAACCTCCCCTGGTCCTGGCTGTTGGACCCTGTCAGCCGGGTCGTTTCTTCTGACGCTCTTTTGTCTTGGTCTTCTTTCTTCGCTGGCATGTATAGGCTCCCAGGAGCGTCTTTCGTCTGTCGTGAGAGGGAACGGCTGTTACCGAGCCCTCTCGGAGTTTGAAAGGGATTTGGGGGTGTCGACTAGTCGGAAGCCCAGGGTGCCAACTTACATCCTTATCACTATCAACGTGTCCAAGCACCAGAACCTCAATTTTGTAGGTGGATTTTAAGAAAACACGCGGCAAATGAGATTTTTTTTAACGTTTTGTGTTTCTCCGATGAATCGTGTTTTACCAGAAATGGAGTGTTTAATATTAAAAATATGCACTATTGGGCAGACGAAAATCCACGTGTAATAAGAAGGGCGCATTTTCAACGACAATTCAGCGTTAATTTGTGGGCAGGAATTTGCGGTATTGAAATAATTGGACCTATACAGTTACCCGCTAGATTAAATGGTGATGTATACTTAAATTTTTTGCAACAAATATTGCTAAATTTGCTGGAAGATGTACCCTTGGCTACGCGTAGAAGAATGTGGTATTTGAACGATGGCGCGCCAGTCCATTTTAGTCAGGCTGTTCGAAATTTTTTGAAGAGATCGCCCGACTTAAATCCGATGAACTTTTATTTTTGGGGGCATTTTAAATTTATGGTTTACCGTCATCCAATTGACACTTTAGAACAATTGCAACAACGTATTTTAATGTGCATAGAAACCATAAAACATTATCCTAATTTACCAAATGTGTTGAACGGAGTGCGTATGTCCTTAGTTCGACGTGCCGAAATGTGTATACGATTTCGAACAATTTTTGTGAAAAATTCAAAAGAATTGTTCAGTTATTGGGTGTTACCTATTGGGCATTAAAGGTATGATCATTATTATTATTATTATTTTTTTCTGTCACAGATTTTCTCCAGTCTGTCAGCAACGATCGGTCAACTGGACAAGATTGCGTCAAGAATAACAGACCTCTGCATATCTCGATATAAGTTCCACGGTATTCTATTATTATTATTATTATTATTATTATTATTATTATTATTATTATTATTATTCGCTGTCTTGTTTTGATCTGTTTATTATTGTTTACATTGATTTTCATAGAGACCAAAGACTCGATTTTTAGTTTTCGACACTCGATTTGGAAAAATTATGCGCTCAATTCGTTAAAAAAAATCAGATTTTTTCCTAAGTTAAAATACACAACTATTTTCTATTATTGTATCTCGGACGTCTAACTGTTCGTTTTCCAATTTCATAAAATACTTACTAATTATTTAAGCTTTTAACACAATGTTACAAATGTTAATAAACCACTTTTAAATTTTATAAATTCTTATAAACGACAATAAAAGCTACAATAACTTTGTTCCAAATTAAAAAAACACATGTAAACAAATCCTATTTAAACCCCTGTGGCCATGCTATGCTTGCGTTGTGCCGAAAGAGAAGGAATTATTTACATTTTCGTAATTAGTGGTATAAGTTCGGTACAAGTAATCCCATCAAAGTGCCGTACTTCTTCAGGCGGGAACACAAGTCGGTTATTACAGTTTTTTATTATTTCTAATATTCGGAACTATAACATCCATTGACCCTGGAAAACAGTGGTTCTCAAATGTTTCCTACATTACTATTAAATTTTTAAACCTAGGTCAGTTTTTTTCAAAGTGAATGAGAAAAAAGTCATATAGGTCTTTTGTTTGTCTAGTCGGTCCCTATTACCAGTTTTTTTTTAATGACATGAAACTAATTACACTCTGTATAATTAGAGATACATACGTGTATACATATAAACAGTCTTATTAGTTGAAGAGGTAACTTTTTCATGTGCAAAATTAAAACTCAAATAAGTTTAAAGCCAACCACACACTACAAAACACTAATCTCACAGAGGAGGATACTGCATTGCAGTAACTTCAAATATGCACGTTGTAGACCAGCCAGTAGATTTGGAAAATGTGACAAACACACAATTGTTGAAGGTATATAGTATTGTCTCTCAAAGAAGATATGAATCAGATAAAAAAAAGACGTCAATTCGAATACCACAGAACTCAAGGAAGAACTGGTTAATCTAAAAGAGGAAAATTCACACTTAAAAGCAAAAATTGTGGCACTTGATCGTAAATAAAAAAAAATTAAAGAATTATCTACATACAGGACAAACAAACCTAATCGTTACAGTGATTGCATTTCTTAGAAATAAACTAGATGTCAACTTGAAACTATCTGAGATTAATAATTGTTATATAATTAACCATAATAGTCATGAAGCAAATCGGATAATTCTACTTGAATTTGTTACAAACCTAAAAAATTCGGAGAGATTTAAGAATGTTTCTAAGCTGAAAGATTCGGGTGTTGCATTTTCTGAAGATTTTACAGATGATGACTAAAATAAAGAAACAACTATACGAGCATTATAAAATAGCAAAAGCTGAAAATTTAAATGCAAAACTAAAATAAAAAAGGATAAAATTATTATAAATGGAGAATCATTTTCTCTGGCTGATGTAGCAAAGAGCCAAGAAACAGACGATATTGCTGAATCTGATGGCGAAAAAACTTCAGCAAACTCTCAAAATCAAGATAGCGAACCGTCCAGTCTTAAAACTGAAAAGAAGAGAAGTGCTTCATCGAATAAGGGAAAATCTTCAAAAATTCAACAACCAAAAGTCAAGGTGAAGCGGACCGAAAAAGCGAGAATGACAACAAGACAGCTTATTACTCAAAAGATCAGGGAGTAATTAATTTATATTTTCCATTTTCGTGGCATTAAAAAACATACGCAGTTCGATTCTTTGTTTTTTAATTTACATTATTTTTTTTTCAAATCTATATACCGGATGTAACAGGATCATAGTATACCTCCCTTTTCTCCTTTAGTTTTGAAGATAATTGATTGAAATTTAGGATATACTACATACATAATAAGCGGCACTTTTTGACATACAATTGATTTTCTTTTCTCTTCCGGTTTCGCCGGAAGTGACGCTAACTTTCGATTTTTAAACGGAACACCCTGTATATTATAGCATTTTGAATTCTGCATAATTTTCTGAATCCAACGATGCCAAGTAAGTGACATTTCAAACATCAATTTTTTTTATAATATAATTTTTAGTTTTCCATTTAAGTGTGCCATGATGGTTCCGATTTATTCTAAGTGACCCGTGTAATGCTACAAAAATCGAAATCCCATTAAAAACACTAAATTACGTAATTTATGACCAAATAAAATTCACCTTGGCGCAAAACTCAATTTTTCAAATGGAACCATATCAGTACCATGGTACCATTTATTAGTACTATTAATAAGGAATTTGTTCATATGTCGTATTAAAATGTGCTATAAATACAAATAAAATTACAGGTAAAAGAAAATTAGAAAATACAATTTTGTTCTAATTAAATGTTAAGAAGTAACTAAGGTGGCTTTCAAAACAATGAAATATTCAGCTTGTCAAACAGTTGTTGGTTTAACGGTGTTTTTATTGTGTTTTTATTGTTTAAAATTGTTCTTAATTGTGTTCAAAATGCCACAAATTTATACAAGAGATGAAAAAGTGGACATGTTAATTATTTATGGGGATTTTGTTTTCGGACAAGTCAACGTTTACAAATTTGGGATTATAACCGACAAAATACAAAATATTGGCCACAAGAAAATCAAAATTTATTACGCGAGGGTAACTTTCAAGTGCGGTTCGGTTTCAGTGTTTGGCTTGGAATAATCGGTAGTAAGAATCATTGGTCCAATAATATTTGAAGGACCTGTGACTGGTGCCAGATACTTGAGGTTCCTGGAAACTGAGATTGAGGACATTTTAGATGAGTTTCCTTTAGATTTAGGACAGGGAATGTATTTCCAACAAGATGGCGCCCCTCCCCACAATTCAAGGATAGTAATTGATTACCTTCAACGGAGATTCGGAGAAAACATAATTTCTACGAATGGTCCTGTGAGGTGGCCTCCAACGTCACCTGATTTAATGCCCCTTGATTTCTTTGCCAGGGGTAATTTAAAAATATTGTCTATGCAACTGCCGTTACAACCCGTGAAGACCTGAAGCTACGAGTAAGACGAGCAATTAATTGCATAACGGCCCAGCAATTGGCGAACGTTTTTCGAGAAACAACTATACGAGTTCAGAAGTGCATTGACGTTAATGGACATCATTTTGAACAACTGTTGTAATGTTTTGTGTTAATTTTTTTGTATTCCAAAACCCTTATGTGTAACAAGGTAATTGGAATAAAATTGTATTTTCGTATTTTCTTTTAGCTGTAATTTTGTTTGTATTTATTGCACATTTTAATACGACATATGAATAAATTCCTTATCAATAGTACTAATAAATGGTACTACGGTACCGATATGGTTCCATTTGAAAAAATTGAGTATTGTCCCAAAAAGAATTTTGGTGAATTTTATTTGCTCATAAATCACTTAATTTAGTGTTTTTAACTGGATTTTTGTAACATTACACGGGTCATTTAGAATAAATCGGAACCGTCATGGCACACTTAAATGGAAAACTAAAAATTATTTTATAAAAAAATTGATGTTTGAAATGTCACTTATTTGGCATCGTTGGATTCAGAAAATTATGCAGAATTCAAAAATGCATATATAAGGTGTTCCATTTAAAAATCGAAAGCTATTGTCACTTCCGGCGAAACCGGAAGTGAAAAAAAAATCAATTGTATGTCAAAAAGTGCGGCTTATTATGTATGTAGTATATCCTAAATTTCAATCAATTATTTTCAAAACTAAAGGAGAAGTGGGGGGTATACCATAATCCTGTTACACCCGGTATACATATTCTTATTAGTTTATTTATTTATTATTATTTTATTATTTTAATGTAATTATATGAAATATGTGTTTAATTAAAATTAGCACTATAGCACTATACTATATTGTTTATTATCTCGAAATATACTCTGTTTAATTAACACTCTTCTGTTCCTTGTGTTTTATGTTATATTTATGCTGTTAGATTTACTGCGGTTAATAAATGAACAAGGCGAGGTAAAAACATTAGTACATACAAATATAATTGACGGCTTTAAAAAAGAAAATGGAGGTAAGCTTAATATAGTAGATTTAAATGTAATAAGTATAAAGAAGAATTTTGACGAACTGTAATTTATTCAGAATCAGTAAAAATATTGACATTATTGTTCTATCAGAAGGCATAACCAAGAATCAATAAGTAATAGTCTGGTCGAGAAGTGAGTTCCTTGCGAAAAATAGTTCTAAGAGTTCAAAATATGAGCAATAGCTCAGCTCATTCGATTCGGAAAAATACTACGAAAAAGTCGTTTTCTTATTTTTTTTTTCTCGCCAACAAAAATTACATTTGTTATTAGCAAAAAACGAAAAAGAAAAAAGTCGCTTCATGAATAAAAAAATTTATAGGTCAATTATTTAAACATTTTTTGTTGCTTTTAATGGAGACGGAGGGTCGAAAAAAAATAGTTAGTTAACAATAGCCTCACTTTTAAAAAAATTAATTTAAACATTTTTTTCTAACGGAACTTTATTCTTTTAAGTGTTAAGATGATGCCGTCATTTATTTAAATTTTTAAACTGTTATTTAATACTACAAAAAAATTATTTTGTGTTGTACACTCTCAAGAGGCGGTGCGCGCTCGTGCTATAACGGTCGCGCGGAACCCGATTTTCAACATTAAATTAAAATTATAAATAATAGAAATAGAGTTCCGGGAGGTGGGACTTTTTTATTGGAAATTTTCTCCTCTTAGAATATTTTTTTCAATTTCCGCTATCGCTTATAGTTTTTGAGTAATTGCCAAAAATCTGAGCGACTTTTTTTTCGGTTCTTGTTAATAACAAATGTAATTTTTGTTGGCGAAGAGAAAATAAAAAAAACGCCTTTTTCAAAGTATTTTTCCGAATCGAATGAGCTATTGCTCATATTTTTTGAACACTTAGAGCTATTTTTCGCAAGCAACTCACTTCTCGACTAGACTATAATGTCTTAAAATAGTTTTATGTTTATAGCTTTAAAAGAAACTTACAAGATAACCTATGTCATTGCACGCATTTTCTCATAATGGTTATTAACTTATACGGCAAATATATTTTCCAGACTGATTTTTGTCCTATACCGGGTGGCCACGAGTCAATGTACGCCCCCAATATTTTGGTTGTTTTTGTATATAAAAATTTGGTTTTTGGTACAAATAAATTAGACAATAAAAGGCTACTTTTAGACTAACAGGAATGAAAATATCACTTCCGGTTGAACCGGAAGTGACATCAACTTTTTTTTCTTAAATGGAATGACTATATTTTTTGATGGATTCTCAAAGCATAAATTTCTAAGTGCAAAAGTTTTTTCAGATGTAAAAAATTCCAAAAAATAAGTGAAATACGAACAATTTTTTAATTTTTTCAAAATGGCCGCGTCAGATGAATGCGATGTAAGAAAATTACTAAGTAGGCTATGGAAATTATTAGTAAAGTTGTAGACTTGTCTGTAAGGAAGATACTAGTTGTTTGAATTACTGATAGGTACCAGTATTTTTAGTTTTTTTTTCAAAAAAACGGAATTTTATTTTTATTTCCGTAGGGATCCTATGGAATTTTTTTTAATGGAACTGTGCTATTTCTTTTGTTAATCAGAAATAATGGTTCATAAACTATAATTTTTTTGCCATTAATCATTTTTTAACGATATCCTTCGTAATAATAGAAGTATTTTTAAAAAGAAAACACTAATTAAACAAGAAATAATTTTAATAGGTATAACGTTACAACCATGAATAAATTACCAAGAATAACAAAACTATTTAAAACCTAAATTATAATAAACCATTATAAAAATAGTTCAAACTATTCACCGTTATGATTAATACACACTAGGGTGGAGTGAAATATTAAAAATTTTATAAAAGTTATTATTTTTTTAAATACATGCTATAGATGGTGGCCATTTGGGTTCAAATTAATGGGGAAAAAATTTCAGCTCGATAAAAAAATGTCTTGAGGGTTCACAAGTGAAGCAAAAAAAAAAAAATAAAAAAAATATGTATATTTTCTCCAATACATATTGGTTATGGATTATATTTGAATTCAAATTAATGTAAAATAAGATTCAGGTTGAAAAAATAAAATTCTCGAGGGTTCACGACGACTATTATGTTGTGCGAACTTGTTTCTATGTATTAAATTTGGGCATTATTTTTCTACTTGCAAGTCACGATCTGATAAGTCCATCTCTGCGTTGAATCCCAAAAACTTCACTTGATGCCTCGGTTACTAATTTGACACAACGTTCCACGCTTTGCGTATGATATGGGTACCGGGCAAAATTGATGCTGCTGCAATCACCACTTGTAATTACCTTCAAAATTAATTTTTCTGCTACAAATTTAGTTGCGGGGGGTTCTGTTATATTAATACCTTGCCAATCAATTAAATCGGCGTAATCCTTTGCTTCAAAATTCAATGTTGGTACCACAAACTTTCGAATAGTAGCTTGAGTTCCTCCTAATCGCACTTTCATCACTCGTCGGAACGCTAATTCATGTATGGATTTTCTTGGATCGGTCATCATAGCTAGAAGTACATTTTCTGGGTGGGCGTAAAACGAATTTCTTTCAATGACAGGATCAATCACTTTTTTAATATCAGAGTCAAGATATCTGGAGAGAGAAATCATTTTTCACAAGTGGCGTGCCCCATCGGTACTGGAGGGGTGACATTTAATTGAGATCCACATCGGGACATAAACACGACCGACAAAATTCGCTAGAGTATCCAAATTATGAGATGGATTTTGCGTTCCAATATATAGTCTCATAATTCTGTTTGCTGCAGTCAACCAACGAGCATGAGACAATTTTCCTGGGCTTCTCGATAATAATGATTCTGCACAATTCCCAGTGACTACTGCCTGACATATATCATATAGATATTTTTGATCACAACTAAGGTCCTTCATTTTTGATATATCTGGAAAAACTGTGAGTATCGCCGGAATTGGTTCGAACATCGCCAGTGCTATGTTTTCACAACTTTTCATCTTTTTTTCAACCGGTCCAGAGAAACCAGATGGTCCTGCTGTGGGGCCATGTAAATGTTGTGAAAGGTGTCTGAGAGGCAGCTCGTTACAATGTAACAAGCAAATACACCATTGCAATGGTCTGTCCACAGCTTCTTCTATCAACCTTACAACACCACCTTTTATACCAGTATTGCCAACGGTTCCATCACATCCAATGGCCACTAACTGAGATAAGGGAATTTTAATTTTACGCAGATAATTCATTATCGAGTCTTTAATGCTTCTTGATTTTCCATCGCAAGGAGAAACATGTCCTATATGTGACCCCGGTTCTTGAATAAGAGAAACATGTTCTTTAACGACAATGTTGTGGTATGTTTTTCCTCCTCGTTTGATTAATATTTTAGTCCGATCTCTTCTACCATCAAAATAAAGACTTTCAAGGTGGGTCCCTTCTAAAGAGAAATTTATCTGTAACTTTTGCCTTACACCAGTTCTTAGGCGCCTTACTTTGGATCTGTCAACAACCTTCGATTGATCCTCGCTGGATATAATACCAACGTCTTTCAACACACAGCTCGCTATTAGAGCAGCATTTCTATTGGATACCCCCGTTCTATCACATGCAAGGCTAGGTAATTTTAACTTGTTTACCGAAGCTTCTATATATGACGACTAATTCAGAATTGGTGGCGGAGGTATAGGAGGCGATACTTGGTATGAGTCAGTTGCCCAATGCAGATGCATTCTAAAACAATACATTATAAATGTTCGAGGTCGTTGTGAACCCTCGCAATATTTTTTGATCAAGCTGATTAATTTTTTCCATCATTATGAATACAAATGTCTTCCGTTTCCCTTATGTATAAGAAAATAATAATAAAAAAAAAAATCAAATTTTCAAGATTGTTGTGAACCCTCTAAATATATTTTTTTCTAGCTGAAACTTCTTTTCCACAAATCTGAATGCAAATGGCCGCCATCCCCCCTATGTATATGAAAATTAAAAAAAAATAAAAATTTCACTCCACCCTAATACACACGTCTAACATTCTGTAATTGTTGAGCTGTGATTTGTGCAATTTCGTGTCGAACTCTTTCTTCCAGATCTTGTGGTTGGAGCAGTCATGTAGACTCCATTTTTCAAATGCGCCCAAATAAAAAAATCGAGTGGGGTTAAGTCAGGCGACCTTGCAGGTCATCTGACTAGACCAAGGGTCCCAATCCAACGATCTGGAAATAATTGATTTAAGTAATCCCTAATGATAATAGCATTGCGTGGTCTTGTTGGAAGTAAACCTCGTCAATATTGGTATTGGGAATTTGATTAATCTGTGGAACTATTATATTTTGGAGAAATTATAGATATCTTGGTCCAGTTAGAGTTTCGTTAGGACTTATTGGACCTATGATATGGTCGCCCAGTACGCCTAACCAAACATTGAAGCCATACCGCTCCTGAAACCGCCCCTGTCTCATAATGTGAGGATTATCAATTGCCCAATATCGAGTGTTGTTTCGATTAAATAACCCAAGGTTTGTAAATCTCGATTCATCAGTGAACAAAATGTTTTTGATAAAATTCTCATTTCTTAATTGTAACCAATTACAAAAGGTTATTCTTCGTTGATAATCATTCTCATACAAAAATTGATGCTATTGATATTTATAAGAACGATAGCCGTGTTTCTTTAAAATTTTTCTGGCTGATTCTTTGAAAGCTGGTAATTCATGTTCAATTTGACTTATCGAAATGGTTGGGTCAACATGCACTAAAGCTAATACATTAATTTCCGTTCCTTCATCCACAATAAATCTTTCTTCAATTTCTACATTAGGTTCAGTTCTAAATTGTTGCTTCAACCGGGAGAAATAGTTTCTCGGAGGTTGTCTTCTTTCTGGATATCTCCGTCCATACAGACTTTGTGCTCTAGTTGCATTACGTCGAGTCTCTCCATAAATAATGATCTTATCAACTTTTTCATCTCTTGAATAATTTTCAGCCATTCTATATTAATTTTCTTGTTTCTAACAACTTTAATACACTTGCTTCAGAAAATTAGTGAGTAAGTCAAGACTAATTCAATTGTTGCGAATGTCTGTCATTTTCATGGCTATCTGCAATTTTGGATTTCAATGTAGATAGGTACCTTATTAAAATGATTTGTTAGCACTTATTTTTAAAAATACTTCTGTTATTACGAAGGATATCGTTAAGAAATGATCAATGGCGAAAAAATTATAGTCTATGAATCATTATTTCTGGTTAATAAAAGAAATAGTTCCATTAAAAAAAATTCCATAGGACCCCTACGGAAATGAAAATGAAAATGAAATTCTGTTAAAAAAAAAAAATCAAACTAAAAATACTGGTACCTATCAGTAATTCAAACAACTGTTTTCTTCTTTTCAGACAAGTCTACAACTTTACTAATAATTTCCATAGCCTACTTAGTAATTTTCTTACATCGCATTCATCTGACGCGGCCATTTTGAAAAAATTAAAAAATTGTTCGTATCTCACTTATTTTTTGGAATTTTTTACATCTGAAAAAACTGTTGCACTTAGAAATTTATGCTTAATGAGAAACCATCAAAAAAATATAGTCATTCCATTTAAGAAATAAAAGTTGATGTCACTTCCGGTTCAACCGGAAGTGATATTTTCATTCCTGTTAGTCTAGGAGCAGCTTATTATTGTCTAATTTATGTGTACCAAAAACCAAATTTTTAAATACAAAAACATCCAAAATAGTGGGGCGTACATTGACTCGTGGCCACCCGGTATACTATGCACCTAATATAGTGCATAATTTATTAACACACACTACAATTGTAAATAGTTACTTTGAATAAAAATACTTTACACCAGTCAGAACTCTCCACAATAGCTTCATCCATTCATTTCTCCACTTGAGTTCTTTTGGAGCAGATGTTGGCCTATATATCGGAATAAAATGTTGGTCAAATACGCATTCGTAGCCGGTAGCGTTCAAACGCAATTATTATTACCCTTCATCTGTTTTAGTGGTGGTACGTATATTATTTTTAATTTAAAAAAACCACTTGAAACTTTCATAAACATAGAATCACGTACCTATATCAAAATTATTGTCTTTATAATACATATAATACAGTACCCCTTGCCTCAGTTGTTACGTCTCATCTTGCATCTATTATACGTATGTCCCATATATGGGAAGGTGTATTTTGAGGCTGGTTAGGCCTCCATCTGGCGGATATCCTTCAGGAAATCTATTGAAATTAGGTCTGGAGGTGTTTTCAACCATTTTTTGTATTTATTCAAAGACTCGGTCATTTGCTGAAAAACGGAAGTTGTGTAAAAAATAGTGCTTACGAAAATATTTGAAATAAACACAGAAATTACGTATACAGTGTGTTCTTTTTTTAGATGAAGACACCCCCATACCGATACCGTCTTTGTAGGCCAGTCAAAAAAGCCAGATAAAATTACAAAACTCTCCATACTATGATAGAAGATAAGTAACATATAAATATAAACAAATCTAGATTTGCAACCTTTTTGAGGCCCGGAACATTGTTAAAAATTGTCTTTTAAACAATTGTCAATAACTATTTAGACAAAGTTGCAAAAGTTGTGCAAACTTGGAAACCAATTGAATAGGTTATTGCAAATGTTAATCTCACTTTGCAACCTGATCGTGTAAACGGAATATTGTTTTTTTATTATTTTTAACCCGTTATTTAGGATTTCTACTGCGAAAAAATTGCAAAAGTTTTGCAAATCTGACAGACCCTGTAGCATTTGCATAAAAACAACGACCGGAAGAACAACTGCAACGATTTTTTTTAATTTGCAAAAAATGGCTGTCGAAAAAAAGCAAAAGTCTTAAAATCGGGTTGCAAATGTTTGTTACTCTATTGCACGACCGTATGCACATTTGCAACCTTTTGTTCATAACGGAACATTGTTAAATTTATAATTATTTGCCTCATTCACATTTGCACTATTCAAAATAATTGCAAAAAAGGTGCAAATTTGCAATAACACTTGTACGATATTATAAGATAGTTCTGTAAAATTGCAACCTCGGCAATAGACCGGAAGTGCCTTTTTTTATATCATCAATTGGTGACAACCTATTGTTTCTTTCATTTCAAAGGGGAGATAACCGTAATTTAGCCACCAAAATCTAAAGATATTTTTGGGTCTTTTTACTTTTTATTTTTCAATTTCAGTTTTTATTTTTTATTTTAAAAGCACTTCCGGTCTATTGCCGAGGTTGCAATTTTACAAAACTGTCTTATAATATCGTACAAGTGTTATTGCAAATTTGCACCTTTTTGCAATTATTTTGAATAGTGCAAATGTGAATGAGGCAAATAATTATAAATTTAACAATGTTCCGTTATGAACAAAAGGTTGCAAATGTGTATAAGGTCGTGCAATAGAGTAGCAAACATTTGCAACCCGATTTTAAGACTTTTGCATTTTTTCGACCGCCATTTTTTTGCAAATTAAAAAAAAATGGTTGCACTTCCGGTCGTTTTTGTTTATGAAAATGCACAGACAGCCTCGGTAGGCCAATCTACACGGTCTGTCAGATTTGCAAAACTTTTGCAATTCTTTCGCAGTAGAAATCCTAAATAACGGGTTAAAAATAATTTAAAAAAACAATATTCCGTTTACACGATCAGGTTGCAAAGTGAGATTAACATTTGCAATAACCTTTTCAATTGATTTCCAAGTTTGCACAACTTTTGCAATTTTGTCTAAATACAATTGTTTAAAAGTCAATTTTTAACAATGTTTCGGGCCTCAGAAAAGGTTGCAAATCTAGATTTATTTATGTTTATATGTTACTTAGCTTCTATCATAGTATGGAGAGTTTTGTAATTTTGTCTGGGTAAATGCTTTTTTTATTCCCCAATGACTGGCCTATTGATATTAATGGAATATACTTCATTTTTTACTAGCTATACAATGTCTCAGATATTGTAAAATTTAGTGCGTTTCTGAAAAGCCCTCATGTTTCCTCATTGTTACGTCATTTTAACTTGCATGTTGTACAGGCATTTTTTAAAGATTTTTATAATAGTGGTAAGAAAATATTGTCTTTAATTTTTGAGATATTGACTACAATTTCTGTTTTCTATATGGACGCCATATTGGATTTTTGTATATTATAGTAGTGCAGTAAAAAAAGACCAATGAGATATGCATAGTTTTGTAACAGCAATTTTATGATTTTATACCTTCTGGGGTATCACGGGGAGTATACAGGGTGTCCCAATAAAAACTACCAGGCCGGATATATTCTAAACTAATAGAGATGTTTTAATTCTCTAAAAGCCAATTTTTAGAGCATAAAGAGAGCTCCATTTTTTAATATAATTGTTTTTTTTTAATATATTAGAATATAGATGACGCTGTGCTCTAAAGAAATATTTCGATGGGAGAAACTTTGAAATGGGATTTATGTGAAAGAAAATGTATTTCCAAGCAGATTATGTTCTAAAAAAAATACCATGAAACTAACCGTTTTGGAGATATTTGAGCCCAACTGTTGGCATTTGGCAATATTGAATAATTGTAATCTCTTCAACATTTCAGTCCTTTAAGTGGGACCATCTGTATTTAATTTACAAATTTTAGAAGAAAATATTTAAAGAATTTTTCGTATCTTATGAATTAAATATATTTGCAGTAACCCTTGGAAAAAAAACTAAAAATATTATTTATCATATAATTCAAACATTTAAGCAATAAAGAAACAATTACGAACATAAAACAATTTTTACGAACTAATGAAATTAAAATAACTATTTTAATAGGTGTTCAAAATTATTTCCATTTTCATTAACACACATCGTAAACCTAATAATTAGTTCAGATCTACAAACTTCTAATAATGTATGCCGATTAATGGCGGCAACACTAGCATAAATTTTATTATAAAGATCTGCGATGTCTTCTATTGGTTCTTTGTACACTTCACTTTTTAAAAATCCCCATAAATAAGTGTCTAATGGAGTAATGTCAGGAGATCAAGCGGGCCATCTAAGTACTCCATTGGTACCAATCCATCTTCCTGGGTATGTTTGATTTAAATAATTAACAACGTTGTGATGCTTATGTGGGCCTGCTCCATCCTGATGAAACCACATATTATCCAACTGAGCGGGCAAATTCCTTAATAGTACTTGTAAATCATTTTGCAAAAATTGGAAATATCTTTCACCTGTTAAATTCTCATGGTAGAGGTGTGGGCCAACAATGTAACCATTAACGATACCACATTTACTCCAAAACGATTCTGGGATCTGGTATGTCTCATCCACCTAGGATTCGCTTGAGACCAGTAACGGCAATTATGTGTTGTGATTACTCCATTGTTGTGGAATCGACTTTCATCACTCCACATAATTGTATCTAAAAGATTTGGATTTTCTTCTAAGAGAATTGAAAATTGCGCCAAAAAATCTAATCTCCGCTCATTATCCCCTGGAATCAAATGATGAACTAAATGAACTTTATATGGAAAAAATTTGTTTGTTTTAGGAATTCTGTGGCAGGTGGAACGTGCAATATTTGTCCCTTCCGTCAACTTGCGTACTGACATGTTTGGGTTATTTTCTACTTGATGTAATACCAATGCAATATTTTCATCAGTTGCAGTTCTTTTTCTTCTTGTTGTTTTTGGTTTCTTAAAACCTCCATAATTTTTCAAAGAACACAAACTTACAAAAGTTTTCCGATCTGGTAAAGGTCTGTCAGGAAAACGTATTTCATATAAACTTAGAGCTCTTGAAACATTTTTACGACATTCCCCATAAATTAAAATCATGATTAATTTATCTTCATTTGTATGGGAAACCATATTTAATAATAAATATTCACAAAGAAAACAATAATTAGGTACAATAATACAGTTCTATTGACACACCAATAAACAAAATGTGATTGAAATTGAAAATGTCAAAACTATTATTCCAAAGGTAACTTTAATTGTATTTAATTTATAAGGTATAAGGGTTATTATACTCACTAGATATCAGATATTTTTAATTATAATCTAACCTAATAACAAATCAATTGTATGAAAAATTCTTGAAATATTTTATTCTAAAATTTGTAAATTAAATACAGATTGTCCCACTTAAAGGACTGAAATGTTGAAGAGATTACAATTATTCATTATTGGCAAATGCCAACATTTGGACTCAAATATCTCGAAAACGGTTAGTTTTATGGTATTCTTTTTTAGAACATAATCTGTTTAGAAATGCATAATTTTAACCAAAAAGAAGTTTTGAGATCTGTTGTCGATCGCCAGAGCCTGAAGAAATACAAATCTACTGCTTAAAGTAGAATTGGTGAATTTATTTGGTGCTTTCGAAGCAAGTTACAGGGATTTACAACGTTATATTATATTTTGAAAATAGCCTCATTTTTGTATATTGTATGATAATCCGTAGGAAATGTTCGAACTTTTTTTTGGTTTACGGGACACTTTCGAGAATTGTGTCAGCTTGAACTTCATTAACTTACATTTGCTTAAGTTAATGTAGTAAATGAACACTACTTCTGAAATGATTATAATTTCGTAATTTCAGAATGTGTAGAATAAGTATATATACATGTTGTCAGAACTCAGAGGAAAAATTACTTAGATACATAAAACAAATTCAGTTATAAAGCAAAATATATCAGCTTTTCAAATATTCAAAAAAAAAAAAAAAAAAATGTAACTACATGTTTTTCTAAATCTTCAGTGCATCTCGTGATAAGCAAAAATACCGATATTTACACATCACGGGAATGTAGTTCGCTAAGAAATATCATATAAACGATATAACGATCAGAAAGGTTTTTAAATAACCTATGATCAGGCTTCCTTCTGTTTCGATGCAGTTCTAAGTACCTTCGAGCTGCAGCACGACCACAAAAATTTATTTACGAGTATACACAATACACAAACCATGTCTCTCATTTCAGAAGTCGAAAAAAATGTATGACAAGGCATTTTTTATAAACCCATATTATAAATAAATAAAAAAACACAACACTTAAATAGAACTTTCCGCAACAACTAATTATTGTTTGAAAGATTGATTGTTTGACAGGTACTTTTTGTTTTTATGACTACTTGATATACTATATACTTCTTTATTTAATGTGTTAATGCTATGTCACAACGCCTACTTTTATTAGTATATTATTATTTAAACGATTATTCATGAAGATGATGTTTGAGCTCACGAGCAGCTAGGCGAGGGGCTCAAATTATCTGAGTAAATAATGGTCATAATCGCGAATTTAATACTATGCCTTTTCTACACCTATTAAACTAATAAATTAGACTCAAATTTGATAAAATTAATCGACACCTACTTAAAAGTGGGCCTTTGCGTCTTGAAAAACGTAAACAATATGGCGGTACACTTGGCCGTCACGTCAGTTGATTGTCAGCCGCAGCAGCAAGAGTTGATCGCGATCGATTTAAAATATCATTGGATCAGTGAAGAGTGAATTATAGAATTTGTATTTGTGATTGGTCGGATGCAGTGAATTATGAATCAATAATTCACTAGTCAATTATAGGTACGATATTTCACCAAAAAAATGTTAATAATTGTTATAACACAGGCACACGCAAAAAAAGTTCTGATACATAAAGGTGAAGCACCTTCTGGTACGTTTTTCGGTGTGCTAAAAACGAATCTCAGGTCACAACTGACCCATCACCCTTAGATTTCACCCTAGCACACTCTAGCACTCCCCCAAATGGTCAAATTTTCACATCATATAAAAATTCAAAATAAATATCTCATTCTACGTTTTTCGGTGTGCTAAAAACGAATCTGAGGTCATAATTTACCCATCACCCTTAGATTTCGCCCCGGCACCCCTCAGAACCCCCCTAAAGGGTGAACATGTTAGTTTATATAAAAATTGAAAATAAATATCTCATTCTACGTTTTTCGGTGTGCTAAGAACGAATCTGGGGTCGTGATTTACCCATGACCCTTAGATTTCGCCCCAGCACCCTCCCAAATGGTCAAATTTTTACATCATCATATAAAAATTCAAAATAAGTATCTCATTCTACGTTTTTCAATGTAATTTAATAGTTTTAATTTTGCTATATCTCCCCACCCCCTTCACCATATGGTTATATTTTGACCCTTGTAACGTTGTACCAGTATTAGGATATGACAATTTTTCATTTCCATGCGATGAAATCAGGCAACAGAATCATTCCTAGAAAGAAATGCTTCTATATTAAAACACATATAAATAAATTTAAAATGCTTGGAAGATATACTGTATTATCGGTGTCAATATGTGACCGTAGGTAATTACCTACATATTGACACCGATAATACAGTATATCTTCCAAGCATTTTAAATTTAGTTATATGTGTTTTAATATAGAAGCATTTTTTTCTAGGAATGATTCTGATTTCATCGCATGGAAATGAAAAATTGTCATATCCTAATACTGGTACAACGTTACAAAGGTCAAAATATAACCATATGGGGAAGGTGGGTGGGGAGATATAGCAAGATTAAAGCTATTCAATTACATTAAAAAACGTAGAATGCGATATTTATTTTGAATTTTTATATGATGTAACAATTTGATCATTTGGGAGGGTGCTAGGGGGTGCTGGGGCGAAATCTAAGAGTCATGGGTAAATCATGACCCCAGATTCGTTCTTACCACACTGAAAAACGTAGAATGGGATATTTATTTTCAATTTTTATATAAACTAACATTTGCACCCTTTGGGGGGTTCTGGGGTGTGCTGGGTCAAAATCTAAGGGTGAAGGGTAAATTATGACGTCAGATTCGTTCTTAGCACACGTAGAATGAGATATTTATTTTGAATTTTTATATGATGTGAAAATTTGACCATTTGGGGGGGTGCTAGGATGTGCTGGGGTGAAATCTAATGGTGATGGGTCAGTTCTGAGCTGATATTCGTTTTTAGCACACCGAAAAACGTAGAATGAGATATTTATTTTGAATTTTTATATGATGTGAAAATTTGACCATTTGGGGGGTGCTAGGGTGTGCTGGGGTGAAATCTAAGGGTGATGGGTTAGTTCTGACCTGAGATTCGTTTTTAGCACACCGAAAAACGTACCAGAAGGTACTTCACCTTCCTGTATCAGGACTTTGTTTTTTTTGTGTGCCTGTGTAATTATATTGGTGTAGAAAAAAAAACGTTATTTGAAAACCTATTCAATAATTTGCATGCAACTTTTCATTTGCACTTTACTCAAAATCTGTTGTACTGAGAGACTTAAAACAAGTATACCTTTTTTTATTAAGAAATGATAAAGGAATACAAGGCTTATGAAAAATCTGCGGATGAAAAAGTGACGGCCCTTTTAGCACATTAAACATAGCGTACGTAGCTCCCTCTAGGAGCTAGACGAAAATTGAAGGTGTTTTATGATGTCCCACCATGAATAACGCTCACTCACCAATTTGCATAATAAAATGTTAAAAAATCATTAAATTACAAAGGAAAATAAACAATTTAATTTTCAATTTAACACCCTGTATCTTTTTACCTATCAACATTTCATTAAGGCGTTATTGGCTAAATCTTAATATTTTGACTCCTACTATCTACAGTTAAGTGTTGTACCATTACATATGATTCACCCTGTATAGTACAAAGCACTATATTCAGGTACAAATTTAAACACGGGAGCGTCGGCTGAATTTTTTACAGGAACTTAGAGCTGAGACAATTGGAATTTAAAAATAGTAATCAGTAATATTTTAAACTTGTCAGTATTAACTTCAACGAAAATATTTTTCTTTATCATTTCTTAGCATTTTATAGCCGCCATATTGATTCCGCCATGTTGCAGGTCGGTTCATGATAATTTGGATATCAGATTATTTATCAGCGACCTCAAAACTCCCGAGTAGCAAAATTTATGTAACTTGTTTAAAGAAAAAAATAGATTCAGCAAGATTTTTATAAGACATTGCCATTTAGACACATTAACCGTCTTCAGGTTTTCATATTCCAAATATCGGCCATGACAGATTTCCTCGAAATTTAATCACGAATATTTTTAAAAAAATATCCCAATTGGTTGCAAAATAAGAGCTCTACACAGTTTTGAACGAAAACACTTTTTTCTGGACCACTGTGCGACGCTGCTTCGCACCTCGCTTGCTCCACTACTTCCACTTCAATATTTCTGAAGATGTTTTGAATTTTTCCATACATCGACTCGTGTTAAAAATTTTGAAAAAATACCAAAAAAAGTTTTTGATTTTTTTGTAATGTTACCGGTCTGGAAATCATGATCTCATTCATTGCACTTTACACAGAGAACTCATAAAAAATTAATCATCTCTCTCCGAACATGTTTGAGATTTATATACAAAATTAGCTACACTACCTGGGTTATATGTGTATGTTAGTGTTGTTATTAACACTGTGTGAAAACTACGTTATTTTAAATATTTGAAATTTCTTTCTTTCAGATCCTGTACATACAGATTCCTCGTCAATATCATCGTCTCAGTCATCACCCTCTACTTCATTCATGGATGTACCGATAAGTCCAAGCACCAGCAGTACCACTCAGGCTCCTACTGTCAGGCGAGGGCCTGGACGGCCCCGTCTAAAACCAGGTGGGCCATCTAACGCCGGATCAAGGGGTACATACAGGCCTCGCAAACCCGCAAGGCCGTTGCCTGTACCATTACCTTCAGATGGTACTAACTTAAATAGCTCAACTGCCTCTTCTGGTGGTCCTCAGTATTCAAGTTATTCGTTCTTCGACCCCGCTGATTAGTTTAAGTTTTTCCGATAGATGTAAATTCTATGTACAGAAGTCACTTAATAGTTTTGCCATTATCAAAATATGTTTTTTGGGTAGATGTACCCAATATGGGAAACTATGTTGTTGAAAAATTTTATCGTTAAAAACTAATGCACGAAATTTGTCTTACTCCAGGGCACGGCGCTTAGGTCGAAAAATTAAAATTATAGAAAATTGCTCAGGAACATTTTGTTGTTAAAAATTATCGCACAGAATTTGTGTTAGTCCGTGCGATTAGGTCGAAAAATTAAATTATAGAAAATTTTTAGAAACTACCTTTATTTTTCAAAATGTCGATAAATTATTTGAAAATTGGTTATAATGCAAAATTAAAAATAGTGGCCGTAAAAATGACTGATATTGCGCCTGTTTTTGCAGCCTCGATCCGGGACCTGCAACATGTTGGAAGAGGTAGTTAATGGTGTCATATTCATGTTAGAGATTTTTCAAGTTAAGGCTACTAGTCCTTTACTATACAGGACGATTTTCCACAACATGCGGAAAATTGATAAGTTGTCCCCACCGAAAGGAGTTTAAAAAATGAAAAATTTAAAAAATATGACAAAAAAAATTACCTTATTTTCTTTGTAGAAATGTGCCTATGACTTTAACCAATCTAACGCAACGCGGTGCAACCATATCACTTCCCCTTTATCATACCACATATCGGACAAGCTTGACTTGACTTTGTTCCGGTCACAGTATTCAATACTTAGCCGCCAATTAAGGTCATGAAAAAATTAAAATTTATATTAATCGCTCTGTCATTCGGTAAAAAAATTTTCAATTTGCAGATCGATGGTTTGCTTTTCTTTTAATATATGCTCCGCCGACTCTTTGACGTACTCCAATTTAAGAGGCCTGTAAAATCTCACAGATTGCGGAGTTCGATTATTCCACAAAATAGTTTCATGTGACTGCAAGCGAAGAAGCATTACCGTAGTTGCAAACAAAGATGCATCAGAATGGGTACTAGAAGTGGTGAATTTTTGTTTATATGTTGAATGACCTGAACTTCCATCGAAGCAGTAACTGAAAATTATTTCAGCATTAATTGCAGTAAGTTGTAATGATTCCATGTACTGTATAATTGGCTCTTCTTGCAAAAGTACTATTCTTTTTGTCGTATATTCCAGTAAATTGCTTAACGGTACATCTGCCATAATATCGGAAATTTTGATCCCAGTTGGCCTACATTTTGGTCTTCCAAACTTCTTTTTAGTTGGGGTACATTTTACAATTTCTTGAAATAACTCCATGTCGAATATCCAAAGACTGTTGCTTACTTAAATTGGAATCTAAAATCAATTCTAACGCTTCTTCGGCTGAGTAATTCAATTTCTTTTTCTGGCGAAAAAAGGATTTTTCTAATTTTAAATGGTCGGGTTGGACTTTGGTTTACTTCTTTCAAAACTGCTGCTATATCGTATCTTCCTTGTTGACGTGCAGCTATACTCGCAGCTTGTACAATTAAAGATATTTCGTCTCTCTTTTCACGTGATAATTGCGCAGCTTCCCTTTTTTTGTGATCTGGATGATTTTTCGGAGACTTGGCCAACCGGAAGAAGATGACGGCGTTGGGTCGTCTATTTCAAAAACGAAATGTCCTTTTAGCCAAATAGCATTTTTGTTTTTAAAATAATCCTTGAGTCCACCGTTCATTGACATTCTGGCATAAACGACGTAATTTTTCCCGTAGTCTCTGCCCATTAAATGTCTGTCCCCAATTGCCGAGAATTTGTCGTCTTTCCACTTCCTTGTAACCATATTTCTACAAGGTCTTCGTTCTTGAAACGATGCATACTTCTACAAAATATAATAATTTATCAAAAGTTGCAAATAGTTGCGGGTAAACTATACTGAACAATAAACACTGATAAGGATTGATTACATTGGCGTAAAATTTATCACGGCTGAACGCCGTCAATTCAAATTTTTATATTTAAATTTCACCATAAGAAAATTCAGAAACATCATTGTAATTTTACTGCAACCACTAATGAAAGACTTGGGATTTTTCTATTAAATTTGTAAATACTACACACCTGACGGACAATAAAAAAAAATACGACACACAAAAATGTTGAAAAACACAGCAATAGCACACTTTCCCACTTGTCATTTACACAACGGCTTACGCTCGATAACTGAAACCTTTATTCTAAACAGCAAATTATATTGCCCTAGTTATTTATGTAAAAAGGCGGATGTAACAGACGCGCAGGTAGAGAACCTTGTCCAGTGGGGTGTTTACTATTGACATTTGGGTAAAAAGAGGTTATTTCTGAAAATTGGAAAATGGGATTTTGGCCAAGAAATCCATTCACAGAAACCATGGTGGAACGGTTTGGAAGTAATAGGCAAAAAATCTTCTTGAAGGGTAATATCTTCCTAGGGGGGTGCGCTAAGAAAAAAAAAATTACTTTTAGTGTTATTTTGACACAAACTATACGTTCCCGAAATATTGCCCCATAGTGCCGGGACACCCTGTATAGTCCCTGTAAATGCGTTTTAATCCGAATCGTTTGCTACCCTTCACCAACCATCCCTAATTCTTCAATACTAAGCATGCGGGGGCTTGGCTGATCGGGTTTTTTTGCGAATTTTAATAAAATGAGTAGAGATATTGACCAAGGGAGACCAAAGCAACCCCCGGGGGTTTAAACTACTCCCTCTGCCAACGCTGAAATACCAAATGTTTTAACTCATAATAATCATTTCTTAGACTATTTTTCACATATTCAGTGAACTTTAGTTTATTATCTGTTATCATACCAAGATCTTTGACATAGTTTACAGGTTCCATTCAAGCAAATTGCTAGGTGTGGGTCCTATTTGTGAAAAGTGATATGTTTGCATTTGCCCGAATTTAATATTAATGAGTTCTGCTTACACCAGTTGCTAATTTTTAAGTCAAAATTTATGTTGTTTTGCGCGTCTAGGATAACATGTATTGGAAAACTGTAATATATCATAAAGTTGCATGCAGCAGTAAATGAGTACTTTAAAGATGGGGCCCTGGAACTGACTCTTAGGGTGTCCCCGATATTGGGTCTTTTGGTTGTGAATATATCTGACCAACTGGACTGTTTGAGCAAACAGTTGGCAGACGATTTCAGATGTGATTCCATCCAGGTTAGGAGGATGTTAGAAAGTCCAAAATATTTTAATTTACCGATCATTTTTTTATAAGCCAAATAACAACAAATAGATTTTTTCGACCATTTTGAAAATTTTTTATCAGATAAGAAAGAGAATTGCGAAAACTTTAATTAAAAAAAAAGGTTAATTTTCGTGTATCTGAACTCGAGATATAGCATGTTGGTCAATTGTTAATTAACAAATCTGTATTTTTGACCAATATTTGAACTGTATCATTTTGAGACATATTTACTTCATACGAAACGTTCAAAAACTAATTTTCAAACATTTACATTTAATTGTTGTTAATTAGCCTGAAAAGCCTTTTTTAAATTATACAGAGTGTTCGGCAGAGGGTGTACCAAACGGGAATGGTGAATAGGTGGGGCAATTTAGAAGTTAGTTAGCCCTTATGACCTCTATCCAGTATCACCGTTTTTGAGATATTGTTTTCTTTTTTTTTGAAAATTATTCTCAAATCAGCCTTTTAGCATGTATAACAAATTTTTTTTATGGTTTAACAGTTTAAAACAATTTTTATTATTTTCTGCAACGTATCTGTATTCTAACAAAATCATATGAGACGCTGATAATTAAAGAGAAACGTTATTATGAGCTAACAGAATCCCCAGAATTGCTAAAGTTCAACTTTCCTTTGCATTTGCAAAAAAAACGAAAAGCTATCAAGACGTTCAAATGCTTTCAAAAATTTCTCCCTTTAATGCCATTTTTAACCGTATGCTACATGAAATAAAAACTTTTTAAATAGCATGAGAAAATTGGTGGAAATTTTAAAAGGCTATCTGTCTGAGTTACATTTAGGCCAATCAAAGTAGAAAAATTTCTAATTATAATTCCCATTAGAAAAGACATATTCAATACATGTGAAGTATCAATTTTCAAACCAGGGCATTCAAGACAAAGTTGCAGAAACAAAATGGCGGACATTTTACAATAGTTGTAGGCATTTAAAATACCTGCAAAGTGACACCCGCTGAATGGAAATCCGATTCAAAAAGAAAAAATAACAATATCTCAAAAACGGTGATACTTTCGATAGAGGTCATTAGGGCTAACTAACTTTTAATGGCCCCACCTATCCCTGTATATCGAGATTGGTTTCAAAATACTATAACTCCTTTACTTTTTAACATTTTAAATACTTTTTTTTAAACTTATTTTTTCTCCAGCAATGCGATGAGCAACTTAGTTTTTCAATTTAATCCGTAATATTGTATCGTAATAATATTATTATGTGTTATGCATGTTAATATATTTCTTTATTGATTAACACCATCCATTTCTAGTTATCATGAAAACAGAGTTTTTTGTATATATAGTTTTAAGTAGCCTGGGTCGACTTCCCCAGTCATGCAGTCTTTGTATACGCTTTGTGTTGAATACATAATAGGGATGTTCACAAAAAAATTTAATCCTGTTTAAACATCATAAAATGGTTAAAAATAGTCTTATAATAATACCCACAAAGTTTTAAAAATCAACAAATCCGTTGTATGGGAAAATCCCTAAAGAAATATGAATATTCATTTGAATGCGCGAAACGCTCCTTGACTGTTGTGACGTCATGTTGCTCATAGTTAAACGCGAGCGAATATAGTGGCTAGGCTTTCATGCATGTTTCTTATGAGAATTGGGGATGGCAAAAAATGTAATATATTGATATATGAATCATTTGATGCATCACAAGACTCAGATCAATATAATCGATATATCAACAAAAATTATCGATATTTCTATGCATCGATGTATTTTGTAGATTAACATTTAATGTCAAAAATTAATGAATATTGCTTAAGGTATAACTTCGGAAAGCGGGGGGTGGCATTCTTTACAGTATAATATTTATTTCGATTAAAATAAATTTCGAAGTGGCGGAGTGTGATATTCTCGTAATTCTCTCGATTGAAATTTCGAAGAGCGGGAGGGTAATATGCAAGTTGACCCTTTTCGATATATTTATAAAAATATCGATATTTCAACCCGATATGTTGCAACAAAAAAATGAAATGAATATATTCATGGTATAGGATTAATATATCGATATTTATTTTATATCGATACATCGTTGCCATCCGTAATAAACGGAGACCGATTTTGATAAATGCGTTTAATGTAACAAAAGTTTTCAAAAAATATCATTGGTTTAAAAAAGGACCAAAGCTTCTTTCTTTTTACATTTTGTGACACAGACATAAAAACCTTTTCTGGGTTATTTATTGATGTATTTGTACATTCAGCAACAAACCAACGCTTGTTTCTATTAACTTTCACACTTTTTAAGTCTCCCATCATTACAAAAACAGAGATAAAACAATACTGAAACAAACAATCCATATAATGTTGGTATACGAGTTCCGCTAGAGCATTATGACATCACGCGCGCTACTCTCACTGCAGGGATCGTTTACTAGCCTCGTTAATTTCGGAGTTTTTATTTCTGGTTTATTTTCAAGAAAAAAAGTTTTTAGGCGTTTTAATGGTTATTACGTGTTTCTGTAGCCTTAGAACTATAATTTTTTATTACAATTAAAAAATAGAAAACATCTCTATTGTTTATTACTTGTGTGTTTAATTCATATTAATTAACCACCCTAAGTTAATACAGAAGATTATGTACGCATATTTTAGTCCGTTCCATGGGTCATGTACATTTTTATCAATTTTTTTGTAAATATGTGTAAAAAAATATATGGTTATTAGAATATTATATTTAATGGGAAAAGGATGTAGGTTGCGGAACAAAAATAATATAAGAATTGTTTTATTATTTAAACATAAAATTTTATATCAATATTAATTTTTTTAAATATTGTTTACTTTTCGAATTTATTTGAAGCAAGCAGACTTATAAATTAAAAAAATTATTGTAGCTTTATTACATATATAATATTTTCAATTTATATATTATGTATATATTTCATGATTTATACATAAAATTTTGCTGCTTTTGCTTCAATCTAGATCTTTTGCTTCGTGACGAGAGAAACTCAGTATCACTTTCTGAGTGGGAATCAAATAAAAATCGTCACTTAGTTGTTGGTCTCTAATTTATACTAGAAGATCAAGTTCATTCTGCTGAAGGCTTTCATACTCGCTTTCCGGTTCTGTTTCCGCAATATCAGTATAGCTTGAATCTGTATGTGACTCATCAACATCAGATTATACTTCAGGTTCTTGTTGCTCTTTCTCAGTTGCAAACGCATGTTTATTTTGCAGTCCATGCAGTTGATTCATCCACAATATTCTCACAAATTTGTACAATCCAGACCATTTAAAAGAATTAACTATATTTGATAATAAAAACACAGTATACATATTTGTTTTAAATATATTAAAATAACAAGCAATATGCATTCTACTATTGGTTTTTAAATAATATATAACATTGTTGTTATATTATATTTATTTCTCGTCTACATATATTGGTATGTTTATATAAAAAGTTTTAAATAAAAATGTATACGACGCATGGAACAGACCAAAATATACGTATTGTTTTGTGTAATACTTTTTAAAATTCATAAAACGCATCAAATTGAAAAACTAAGCTGCTCTTTGCATTACTGTGGTAAAAATAACCTATTTAAAAAATGTTAAAATAAAAGGGAGTTATTGTATCTTACAACTTATATCGATATATAAGCCAAAATGCTGAAAGTTAAAATATCGAGTTCAGATAGAGGAAAATTAACTTCTTCTCTTTTTAATTAAAGGTCTCGCAATTCTCTTTCTTTCCTGATAAAAAATTCTAAGTCTTTTCAAAATGGCCAAAAAAATCGGTTTGTTGTTATTTGGTTTATAAAAGAATGTAAGGAAAGTGGCCGAAATGCCTTAAACAAAAACTTTTTTAATGTCATTGTAAAGCTGGCGTCGAGATGTACATTTTGAAAAAAAAATGATCCATTTTGGAATTAATGGTATAAAATGGCGGGCAATTAAAATTTTAGATAACAAATTTAGTTGTGTCCACGGGGTTCAATATTTGGACACCAAAATTTCAGGGTTTTTTTTTTCAATGAAAGGCATTTTTTTTTTCTGAAAGTTTTAAACGGATCGGAACTCTTAACGTCCCTGGATATTAAAATTTTGTATGTTGTGTACGTACTCAAACGCAGATTTGTTGGAATTTGAATTACGAAGATTTTGATTTTTTGTTTGTCCCAATTAGGCGTTTTCACTATGTGCAAATTTGCTTTTTTGATATTATTAAAATGAAGTACTTGTTATACTAAAGCACTTATTGATATTTAAACAGCATTCTATCGTCCATCAAATTAAAATTTCAACAAATAAATAACATAAAGTTTCAGTAATTGAACTAGTATGCAAAACACGCGGTGACGTCATCGGTTATATTAGTTTCGCAAATCGCGTTTAAAAATTGTGAAATCTAACATTTGACTCACTTTATTTACGTTTTACATGTGATTAAATAAGTAACGCCTACCTAATACGGGATTTACAAAAGCTACTTTAGGAAATTTATCTTCAAAATAACGTGTTTATAACACAAAATGACACTGACAATATAACTGATGGCGTCATGAGTGCGTAGTGAATTGATGTAGTGTTTTTGGCAAAACGGTTTCAATACAAAATTAAAATTAATTATTTTAAGGTATTATTCGACTGTTTCTCAAAATTCAAGTGTTTTTAACTATAATAAAGCATCATCTTCACTGTGAAAGTGAATTTAAAATTTGTGAAAACACCTAATTGGATCTCTAGAACCGGAGGTATTCACTTCTTTACCTAAATAAACGCTGTTGAAAAAAACTAACTGTTTATAAAAAAAAACACGCAATAGGTTTTCCAAGTCCACAACTTAGATATATACAGGGTAGGGCAATAGTGCGTCGGACCTCGATATCTCGAGTTCTACGATAGCTATATTTTTTTTAAAAAAATTGCAAGTAAACTAGATAAAAAAGTATAACTGGAAATTATTTTCGAACATACAGAGCGAACCAAGTGCATTTTTTTAAATGGAATGCTATGTATAACAGTACATTTTTTGAAGCCTTTTTCTAGGCCCTGTTCATTCCTATATTAGCATTGAATATCTCCCAACGACTTGGATGTAATGAATTTTTTTTGTTGAAATAATGCAGATGGATATTAAAAAAATCACCAGTCACAATTATGGGTTTTAAGAAAAACTTATGTGAATACCAGTTGCGAGACATCTAATTAATGTTTTTGAATCATTTTCATTTCCTAAAATTGTACAGGGTGGCCAAAAATTATTTTTCAATTAAGAACTTTTTAAATTGAATTTTTTCAAATGAAACGCCCTGTATACTCTTCAACGATGTGATGTAGAAATGAAAAACGAACAATTTTTGTAAGTACTTCCCTATGGCTAATTGCCACCAATTTCGTTATATTGAGCAATAATTACAAAATTCAAAAATAAACTTAAAAAAAAGAGGTTTCTTCAAATAACTTCAAATTATATTAAATGTTCCACGTGTTGCCCATTTTGATTGACACACATCTCTATGCGCTTTTGAAATAAGGTTCCCACTGTTCCTAAAACTGCCCACATGATAGATCTAAAGGCAGTTATTATTCTTTCCTTCATATGTTATACTGTTATTGGCGTGTCTCTATAAACAATTTCCTTCAGGTATCCCCATAAAAAGAAATTCATTTTTGTAAGATCTGGGGATCTGGCAGGCCATTTAGTGGGTCCATTTCTTCTAATCCATTGTTGAGGGTAGGTATTATTTAAGTGGTCTCTAACTGCATTTAAATAATGTGGTGGAGCACCATCTTGCTGAAACCACATCCTATTTCGAATTCTTTCAGGGAGATTTACCAATAATTGTGGCAGATAGTTTTCCAAAAAATGAAGATAAATAGCTCCAGTAAATGTACCATCAAAGAAATGTGGCCCTATTACATGTTCTCCAATAATTCCTCCCCAAACGTTTATAGACCATCTTTGTTGGTTATCAACTTGCATAAAAAAGTGAAAGTGAAGTGAAAAGATTTTCCGACGCATAATAATGGAAATTGTGCCTATTAACCAATCCATTTTTATGAAAAGTTGCCTCATCAGTGAATAAAACATTATTGAAGAAGTTGACATCATCTTGCATTTTACCTCTGGCCCAATTACAAAATTGTAGGCGCTTTTGAAAATCGTCATCAGATAATTCCTGGTGCATTTGAATATGATATGCATGCAACTTATTTGTTTTTAAGATTCGACCCACAGACTCTACTTATTCCTACTAATGAGCTCACTTCTTTTTGACTAACATGGGGATTCTCATCCGTTGCCAGCACCGCAGGAAACTCATTTTCTTCGTTCACAACACGTTTTATTCTTTCACTTTTTTTATATTCGACATTTCCAGTTTCCAGAAATCTATCGAGATTTTGGAAACCGCTAACATTAGGAATCTTTCTTTCAGGATAACGTTGGTGATAAATTCTATTGTAAAGTAAACATGTCTGCAAGTTCCGCTTTATTAAAATTCATATTGTACAATTCCAAATATTTTAAATTCAATACAAATTGTAACTAACGACTGATAAGTGTGATAAATGCTCCGTTGTACACGACAATTTATACCAAACTGAGGTTTTATTGCTTGTCGAATTACGAAAATGGCAAAAAAATGTATAAAGAAACATTACAGTGAAGAACCTGTTAAATACTATTTACTCATTTCAATGGATTGAAAGAAATGGTCCCACTAAATGGCCTCGTTTCAAAATTGCATAAAAACGCGTGTCGATTAAAATGGGCAACACGTCGAACACCTTTTTCTAATAAATTATTTGAGGGAACCTTTTTTTATAAAACTAAAATGGTTCCAATTAGCCATAGGGAAGTACCTACAAAAAATGTTCGTTTTTCATTTCTACATCACATCGTTGAAAATATACGGGGTGTTCCATTTGAAAAAATTTCAATTCAATTTAAACAGTTCTTAATTGAAAAGCAATTTTGGCCACCCTGTACAATTTTAGGAAATAAAAATTATTCCAAAATATTAATTAGATGTCTCGTAACTGGTATTCACATAAGTTTTTCTTAAAACCCATAATTGTGACTGTAGTGGTTTTTTAAATATCTATCTGCAGATTTGAACAAAAAAATTCATTACATCCAAGTGGTTGGGAGATATTCAATGCTAATATAGGAATGAATAGAGCCTAGAAAGAGGCTTCAATAAATGTACTGATATACATAGCATTCCATTAAAAAAAAAGGCACTTGGTCCTGTAATTTCGTCTTGGCTCTCCCTGTGTATTCGAAAATAATTTCCAGTTACGGACTGAAAATTCCGTAACAATGATTTGGCGCTATAAACTACCCTTTTCAACAGGTTTCAGATCTCAGTTCGAGGGTGCAGAAACAAGCGATTCTTGCGGTCACTGGTTACTCAGTTCGAAAAATATAAGGAGATCACGAAACTCGGTGCAAAATTAATTCACATATCAATAAACATTCTGATAAAATATGAACTCCTTTTACTGTTCCGTTTCCGAGATTCATTCTCTCAAAGTTCGCAGTTTTTATCGACATTTAAAATTGCGCTTATAGCCTAGTATCATAGGGTCCGCTCGCGTCGATGTCCTGCTAAGTTTGAAACCCTTTATTTTATGATTACTTAGGTCTACTGGATCACCGAATGGCATGTTGGCATTTCTGAAAATGGATTTTTCTACAGTAATATACAAATCAAGATGGCGGATAAGGCGATTTGAAAAAAATCGTATTTCCCGTCGTAGTTGTCCGATCTCTTATTAAAAAAAAGGAAATACTTCAAAAAGTATATGTTTTACTATAAAAAATACAAGATCTAAGAATATTTAATATCTAACTGAAAATTTTGAAAAAAAAAGTAAAATTTTGGTTTTCTAACTTTTTAAAATATTTTTTACTTCAAAAACAATAAGTTATGGGAAAAACAGTTTGAATAAAATATTTGTAGAATTTAATGCTGAATGCAACGATATATAGTTTATTGAGTATTGGTTAAACAATAATGCTCTAGAATTTAAAAATCATGGCACGCTCCAGGTATTGTGGAAGAATATTGCGGTGCGCAAGGTGAGTTTGGTCGGGCATACAGTTAATTAATGGGAGACTTATGCGATAATATAGCATAGCATCTTTAAGTTAAACATTGCATTCAGTCCATGTCAGAAATTTTTTTAATTTTTTAGTGTCAAAGAATTACAGCTTTTTCAAAACGGCAGATTAAATAAATGTGTTTTTATTTTTAATATCATAACATCATAAAGTAATAGTTTTACATAATCTTAAATAATCTAACAACCTAATGCATTTTTAGTTCTCTTCTTCGACTTAAAATAATTCTTAAATTATCTGTATGTCATCTTCTAAAAAATATTTTTGAATATTCGCAATATGTTAAAGTAAAAGTACCACGATTTACCTGATTTATCTTCATATTCTTCCATGAAGATGGAGTTACTAAATCTGGAGCATTTGCACAAAATAAGTTTCCTGCAGAACACTGACAGGCTTCTGTGCAAATTATTCAATTCAATCATTGTTCGCCTTCTTGCAGCTAGATTTGTTAAGGTTAGTTTACAGTTTTGAGGCGTGTGGGTTAACCATGGAGACTGGTTTTAAATGTTCGTGACTTTTTTTCCACCCACACAGACTAGCACCTGGCAAATTTTGGATATTTTCATTCGCACTTCTCCATACTGTTGTAATATAATGGACCCTGAAATAAAATAACAATCAACCTCAAACCCATCAACTGTGGGTGGTAGGTCATTTCCTTCTTGATTTTTGGTGGAAAACACCAGTCAGTTACCTTTTTTATTAATTCATTTTTATAGAGCAAACATAGTAATTCGTGGAACATGTCTTCAAGTTATATGGTATTTGTTTTCAGAGTTCCCAACAATGCATGTGATTTCAGAATTGCTAATGATTCCTACAGATTCAAAAATACTGTTGTGCAAAGTTCTTTGCCCGTTCTTGAGAATCTGCCGGTTATATTTGTCCCAGCAATGGCTTGGAAAAAATTAATTATGCATGTGTCCGATACCTAATGATTTGACGATTTTTCCAATATCTATTTCTTTGTCAGTTTTTCCTCGACTGGTTATCATTACGACTTTTTCATAAAAACTAACCAGAAGCACAAACACATCTGTATACGGACTGTGAACAGAAATTTGTATGTCTTTCCCTATTGGTGAGTTACACAAAGTACTAGAATACATCGTATCAGCTTCTTCATGATCATTGTCTTCTATGTTTATCAGCGAGACATATGAAGTTACAATATGCTTAAGTCTTTCTCGATTCCGAACTTTTTTGGCGAGGTATTCAGTGAACTTCTGTTTGGTTTTTATGTTGGATAAAAAATCTTTAAGGGAAATGTTTTTTATTAATGATCAATTTGAGACACGATAAGATGCGCCAGAGTATTGTTGACATCTTTTTAACTTTGTGCTGTTATTTAGCGCGTCTTCCTTTCCTGTCCCACGTGTTCGCAACAAAGGACTCGTTGTCTAAGATTAAATCTTAGACAACCAGCCTTTAGTTGCTAGCGTGTCCTTGCATGACTTTTTACGACGGGTTTTTTTACACACAAAACATGTAAGGTAAGGTGGGGCAAGTGCGAATTTGGGGCAGGATCCTCCTCAACTCCCAGAAATTGAAAATACCGTTATTTTCTGAGCTTCCTGAATTTATCACTTTTGCAACTCTTGGCAACAGTGCGCAATGGTTCAAACTCCTCCACACTCATACTGTAGCATGTGGTCATCAAGATAATAAAGACATTTTCAAGATTACGCCATTTTCATTTGATTTACAACAAAGGTAATTACTCTTAAATGGGAGGAGATGATTAAATACTGTAAACAGCAAAAGAAAAATCAAAGTAATAGTGAAACGGTCTTTCCCCAGAAATTCTTAATATCCGGTTTTAGATGTTTCTCTCACAGCCAAAGTTGCACTTGCCCGAATTGACGCGGTAAGTGCGTTTTTGTGACGAAAATTTTACATCTGCAAAAATTAGTTTGGTATTGCTATTATAAAACGGAAATATTCCAAAAAGTATGCAAAAGATTATTTGATCGGTTTTGCTGAAAAACAAAGTAGTTGTGATTTTGTAAAGCGTTACTAATCAATTTTTGGGGTGCACTTGCCCCACCTTACCTTACTAAAATTAAGTTCCATTATTATACTATTCTCAAATGCAAAACGATGAGTATATTTCATTTGATCGGCACATCTAATCGAATTCTGAACAACTGAAAATGTCCGTCCGCCCGTCCGTCTGTCTGTCCGTCAATTTCTTGTAAGCAGAATAACTTAAGAACGAAAAGTCCGATTATATTGAAATTTGGACAGTATGTTAGTGTTAGCTAGAGGAAGAATTCTTTGAACAAAATCGGTCAATAAATAAAGTTATTGATTATTTAAATTTCAAAAAAACCTGTTTTTAATATCTTGTAATTAGATTAAATGTCGGAAACTAATATTATTTTCGATAAAGATGAGAAGAGTATTCTATAGAATATGCAACAATTATATAAAAAGCGCTAAAGTGCTAAATAATAATAGATCGCTATTCAAGAAAAAGCGTATATATGCCTATTAATTGAAATGGGTCGACTCAATGGTGCACGTCATATTTTTGCACATTTATAGGGTTATTGTTCAACCAATACCTATAAATTTGTATATCGCTGGATTCAGCATAAAGTTCTCAGCACATTTTTTATTTGAAAATATGGCCTGTTGTTTTCCAGATAAAGAATGATATATAAAATTAAAAAATATAAATTGTAGTTTTTTTGGGAATATTCCATTAGGTATTAAATACTTTTAACTCTAGTATTTTTTTTCGTAAATTATAATTTCTTATAAGCATTTTGTTTTTTTGAATCGTGGATTATTGGAGAAAAATCCTCTTGGCTTATATTTTCGTAAAATAAAGCGTTTTAAAACTTAGCAAGACATCGACACGAGCGATCGTTTTTGAGCCCTATGACAATACTATTATCGCCATGTGAAATAAATTGATGTCGTGACACTATTTTCCCTCTTACGACTGATCCTTATTCAAGAATGCTCTCGAAAACGAGTCAGTTTGAAATTAATTCCTGACGAAGCACGTGTATAAATTAGGGATGCACCGACTAGTGGCCGACTAGTCGGGAAAGCCGACTATTCGGCCAATTTTGTAGCCGGCGACTAGTCGGTGACTATTAGGCGGCGAAAAAAATAAAACATGCCTTGCTGAATTAAGAGGGCGTTTTTAATAATAGTTTAATAAAGTAAAACAACGCATGTGTAAAATGTTGGAACAAAATTTAAAAAAAAACACTATATTTCACTACATAGTACATACTACATGATACAAAATAAACAGTAAACTTAATCTTGTTCGAGGGATCAGATACAGTATAGAAAATATTGAAACAAAATTTTAAAAAAACATTGTTCTAGTATATATTACTCTATATTAGTAAGTATGTGATGTATCACAGTACATCACATACCACAAGTTTATATGATTGTTCATATTTGAGGTATTAGCTGCCTTTCCGCGGCCACCGCGAGAAATTAACGATTGGCATTGATTAAACTTCACTTTACTGTCATTGTCTCCTTTAGTTTCATCAAAGAATAACCAAACACGTTACGTTTATTTACTTGTTTTCGACATATCTATATCTAATAGTTCTGCAGCTAAAATTAAATCCAATACACACAAAAACTAACCTTAAAACAACCGGCAAAGCAAACGATGTTCTAAGTGAAGGGAAGTAAACAACAAAACAGAAAATACGTGTACGTGACTGTTGATAGGTCCGTCGCGTCGGCCAGCGGCCTGCGACAGGCGACGAGACATGGTACGCGAAGTTTATCGAAGTCGGCGCGCGAAGAAATTGGCCCCGTATTTTGTTGGCATTTTAAAATAGTCGGCTGGGTCGACTAGTCGGCTTTATGAAAAGCCGATTAGTCGGCTACTGACTAGTCGGCAAGAACCCTAGTCGGTACATCTCTAGTATAAATATCGAAATGATTCACCGTAAAATAAGGTAATAGCAGCTACCCGAGAATTATTGAAATTATTGAATGGAGGACATGATGAGTAGTAGGCGTGGCAACGTCGCACTATTTCTTATACTTGGCGCGTATATGTGAAAATACTTTGCGTTTATTTTAAATGCAATATCATATCAAGAAGAAGAAGATTTACAAGTATTCATTCCGATTTTATTTATTGTAGGTATGTATAATAATATATTTTTCTATTAATTTATTATAAAAAGTAAAATTATTTTTTTAATTTTGTCAAATATAACACAACTTGACATTCTTAAATTGTTAAATAGCCGATCCTCAAATCATTTAAATAATAAACATTGGTAAATTACAATGAAATCTAGCACGTAGTGTCTGCTCTTACCCGGCTGACATTAGTGACGAGTCGATTACCTGGCGTCAGAAACTATATGCGGCGTTGCCAAATCTTTCTCTACTCTCTCTCTCTCTCTCTCTCTCTCTCTCTCGCGCCTCAAGTTTATCGATTCGCTAACAGATGTCGCACCTCTCGCGATATAACTAACTTAACATGCTTTTATTAGGTCGAACTGCAACTAACTATGTAATAAAATCTAAGGAATTGAATTTCACCCACTCTAATTGTTGTATCATCATGAAACTGCAATTGTTGTGTGTAGCTATGATGACAATACAATAGTATACTCAATATTACAATATGTTCAAAATGGCCGTCGCCCCAAGATGGCGGATCATTTTCTTAACAACCCCCTTGATATGGGTATCAAATAAAAGTAGAAAACGACACCGTAGTGACTTCATACTATGGCGGATCACCTATTTTGTAAAATAAAGTGTGGTTCTGATCTATGATATTTTTTAACATGCTTTTATTAGCTTGACCTGTAACACTGTAAGGGGTCTACAAAATATCACAATTAACCAGTATGTTACTGGTAAATAACCTCTACCCCTGTGACTTTTACGTCAAAGGATCAGTTAGAGGTTACTTTTTTTAAACAAAAAACAAATAAGTATAAAAACATGAAATTAAATATTTCGCCGACGTTTCGGAAATGTAATCTGCTTTCTTTTTCAAGGCTTTTTTTGAAAAATCTTTTTTGCTGTGTATGATAAATACACAGCTCTAAGAATGTTTGTTATATTCAAAATCCATAAATACTTACTATTTACATAGAACTGTTGATATATTTAACAGTTTTTTAATTTTTATACAATGTTAAGTTCGTGAAGTTCTTCTTTTAACATTGGCAACCAGGTTGTACAGAAATCTACGGAACAATTCGACACGCATCTATCCTCATTCAATAATATTATCGCTGATTCTTTAATTTTTCTTTTTTTTGCTATCCGTCTCTTTTGTTAACATTTTTGCCGAGTCCCAGTTTATTCTCCCAAGCGTGTTCGCGAACACGCTTGGGAGAACGGACATAGAATAAACTGGAACTCGGCAAAAATTTTAACAAAAGAGGCGGATAGCAAAAAAAGTAAAATTAAAGAAGCAGCGATAATATTATTGAATGAATGAATTGTTCCGTAGATGTCTGTACAACCTGGTTGCCAATGTTAAAAGAAGAACTTCACAAACTTAACATTGTATAAAAATTAAAAAACTGT